>OZ022557.1:15548200-16174952 GCA_963991005.1 Barypeithes pellucidus | reverse complement strand
GGAATAATTTCCTACAAAAAAATATTATGTCAGTGAGTGTTCATTGTTATATTCAATCATTTTTTGTTAACCAAATATGTTATCGTTTTAATATATTGTAATAATTTTCCATTAAAATAATTACAAAAAAGGAATATTTATTCGGTAACTGATTTACAGAAAACTGTTCGGATTTTTTACATTACATTGGACGTTAATTGATTGATATACAGCATGAAACTTTTAATTCTTAGAGATAGGAAGGTATATTATGCAGTATTTAAAAAAAAAATTGCTCTGTATGTTTTGGGGTATATAAATACATCAATATTGTTTTTAAGAGCTAAATTTGCAAAATTGTTATAAAATTTCCCACCATACTGGGAAGTCAGCCGAGAGAGCCATTTTTACTCAATCTGAATGTTATTTTTTTAATGCTCGTTTGCTGATTTTTGGTTCTATATTCCAATTTTTTTAATTTGCAGAGCAACACATACACAGTGGAGTCAGGTTATAATAGGGACAAAAAATGGGTACTCTATACCGGAGGTCCGCTATAAAAAACACAATAAAAAATTTATATTTTCTTATTAAAGTATACTATGCATATGACTGACGTTCCCAAAAACCCGTCAAGTTGAAACGGTTCGAGCTAAAATCCCTCTGTCGATTTCTGGACGATAATCGCCAAAGATACTTTACTCTCATAAGGATAATTTAAACCAATATAAATAGTACGCCAATGAATTTTAAGCAATCATCATCACATCATCATTGTGGAACGATCTTCCCGAGGCCGTTTTTCCCAACGAATATAACCTCCAACGATTCAAAACCAACGTGAATCGCTTTTTGCGCACACGCACCACTCCCAGAGTGCCCTAAAGGATTTTTCCTATAGTGATTGTGTTTGATCATAAAAAAAAAAAAAAAAAAAAAATATAGGAAAGTGCGCCCTAGAATCCTACGTAACCGCACCAAAATTGGAAACGATCAATTCAGAAATACCGAAAATATACGCTTGTTTCCATTATAAGTGAGACACCCTGTATAGTACGCAATATCCGGTAAAAATCAAGTAGTATTTTGGCCGGAACCAATAAAATACGAACGTAATAACGTATATTATATAATTATGTACGTTATAGCCGGAGTTTGCTGTAGTAAGCCCAGCAACAGTAGACTGGGCGAAGCCAGATATATAAACATTAAATAGTATATTACGTACCGAGGTGGAAAGTGTTTCATTCCTGTCGAGAGAGTCGGTAGTAGAGATGTAAAATTACCGGTAATTTAAAAATCGGTAATATTACCGGTAATATTACGTAATATTACGGTAACATTGGTAATTTATAAAAAAAACAGCTTTTTAAGTAATACTAGTTTTTTTTATTTCAAAACTGTAAAAACATTACGAAAAACAATAAGAACGTTTTTTAAACTAGTCAGAGTCAGAATGGACTACGTAATAGAGTGGATAATGGTAAATCATCCTCATCATCATCCCCAACCTCGTCATCTGATTCTTCTTTCTCTTTCGTTAATTGAGTCAAGTCTATAACTTCGAAACCGATATCTTCTTTTTCTATTTCTTCCTCAGTATCTTCTACTATTCTCGAATGATCTTCTTCATTTAGTAAATTATAATTATGGGCAATATAAGTTAGTTTTCCGGCCCTCTCCACGGTTAGTCTGTTTCTTTTTTGCCGATGAATAAATCCATAAGTACTAAAGGTTCTTTCGGTTGCGGCTGTTGACGATGGTAAATTTAAAATGTCTACAGCTAACCTACTTATTTTAGAACTGGAGCAAATTCCTGCCCACCAAACAGATCCAGACATAGATTTTTCGCTGGAAATGACGAATTCCTTAGCAAAAATATTACCTCTAATTTTGTACTGTGCGAGTGCTTCCATAATAAGATCTACTTGTGAAGAATACTTTGGATGACGCCTTGCAGTTTCATAGATGAACTCCGTTGCAATTAAAATTTCAGCTTCAGTTAACTTCTCGCCGCGTTGACTTGGTTCTAATAGGTAAGCAGCAAGATGAACGGGTTTTAAACATATATTTTCTCGTTTTTCAAGAATTGAACACATTTTCTGGTTTTCAAACATAGTAATAGATAAATTTGATACTTTGTCACGTAATATAGACCTTATTTCAAAAAAGCAGATAAACTCTTTTGAGATTGTTGGCCCGTTAGCTTCAAAAATCGTTATCCACTTAGACATTGGCTGGAACAAGTCATAAGTTGCTTCTATTTGCAACCAAAATTCGTTTTGAAGAAGAAGTCTTACTGTATTTGATGAAAGAACATCAGAAATATCTGGGCTATCATCAACTGCTAAACTTTTTAATGAATGTTTAGTCTCCAAAAAGCTTTTTATACAAGAAACAAAGGAACCCCATCTTGTTTTCACCGGCAATTTTAAAGAGATGTATCGCCCCGTTTTGTTCAACTGGATTTGGCTTATGGAAAAAAAAAAAAAAAAAAACAATATTTCCAATGTTACCGATCTTGCGGTAATATTACGTAATATTACGTAATATTACGGTAACATTACCTCGGTAATATTACCTTTACATCTCTAGTCGGTAGTTAACCGAGGCGCGAGACAGTAATGAAACTTTTCACCGAGGTTTGTATACTATTTTATTTACAACCACATCTAACATCCACTTCTTATTATTTTGAATTAAAATTATTAATAAAAAAGATAAATGTCATTTTGACTTTTCCATTGAAAAATTAGACAAAAATTTCAAATAACCGCAGGTGGTAAAATAACGTAGGTACTAATACACATCAAGATGGCAAATATCATTTTTTGAATATGGTTTCCATGTCACTAAAGAATATATTATTTTAACAACAGAAAAATGCGATGAGGAATTTGATTTTGCTGCTACTCCACCAGAAATTTGAGAAGCAGTAAAAATAGTAGAAGAAGATCTTCTGCCAACTAAAAGCCGCCAGAGATATGACAAGGCATATAACTGTTTCAAAGAATGGGGTACGGGAAACAAAGTTCAAAATCCTGGTTCTGAGTCGGCGCTACTAGCTTATTTCAGTGAAAATGCCAAGACAAAGAAGATATCAATGATTTGGTCACAATATTCAATGCTTTAACATATCAGTGACTGCCTACAATGCCAATGTAATATTTAATGTAAATAAGTAAAACAAAAACCAAGTTAATTTTTTATTTTTTATAAATGTCATTAGGTTTATTTTTAAAAAATTCATTGTCGCTAAATTTGTGTAATGAGTTGTATGTTGGTGTGTTCGTATATTATTTTGAGATATCGATTTTTTTTAAATTACAAAAAAATAATTTACTTTCCACCCGGGTGGAAATTAAAAGTAAAAAATGTCAACTTTCCACCTTTCAAAGATAGATGAAATGTCATAATTACATGCATGGTTGTAAATAAAATATATTTCCCTATTTCAGACGGCTACAGGGTGTTGTGGATATGGTCTATTATAATTAAATAAGTGTCTCTTTGGATATTCTAGGGCACGGCTTTCAACGGAACATACATATGGTGAGTCTTGTCGTTTATTAAATAAAACTATCATCATTGACTTGAAACAAACATGGACCTGGTATTTCTATCTGCTTTGTACACGTTAATGCAACACCTATTATTACGAAAATAAACACAACAAATAAGAGATTGGGATTCTATCTGTAGAATACCAATCTCCTTTTATCTTCTATTTGTTTCTGTCTTGGTTAGGAAAAAAAAACAATCGACAATAAGTTTGTCGGTACATTAAAGTTCCCTTTAAGTCTCATCTAAAGGAATATATCTTTAAGGACGTGGTAATCTTCCACTTAACGTGTCAATTGACCCTCACATTAATTAAATTAATTTCAAACATAGTTTTACCATAACGTTAAGGCTACCTTAGCTAATGTCTACCTTAAGGTAACATTCAAATATCGGCCCTAACACTGAAACATAACAAATAATTTTTCGGAAAATCGTTCGGAAACATTGACATTTTCTAAAGAAAAAATCAATATTTCCCTACACTTAGTCGTTGCTAGGCAACGGAAAATAACTGTTAGGAAATATTCATTTCCTTACTGTAAAGAAATGATATTTCCATATTGTTGCTAGTGTTCTACATAAATGATTGAAACAAGTTTGACAATTCATTATTAATACGTTTCCATAGTAACGCAACCAAATTTATTACGAATTTCAAATCACCATTAATATGTGAATAAAATTATTCGCGATTTTTTCAAATTTAATCAATATCTGTCGATTTTTAAACGATTTTCGCAAAAATAGTATGTTTACTTCGTAGGAAAAGCCATATTCCGGGACTCTGTGTCTTCACAGTCATCTAGGAATGTTAGGCATTTCCTACTCGGTAAACAATGTACTAGTATTTAACAATAACGATAAATATGACAGTTTTTAATCCGGTAATGTAAAAAGTAAGCAGGTATGTAAGACGCCCGTTGCAATAAGGGTTTTGTAAAAAGTATGTTCCGAACGCTCGAAGGTGATGTAATATCTTTGTCTAATTAACAGGAAACGACAAAGAAAAATTATACTAATTTTCAGAGCTCCCCGATTGTTTTCTGGGAAGTTGTTCACAACCTACCTAAGAATGTCAATTATTTGTTCTTCAGAGACTGTGAACAAAAGCTGTATCCTCCTTTATTTAAAATCCTTGACTATTATGTGATTTTAAGATATTTTTGATGAGGAAAAAACAGAAAGCAATCCCAACATAATATTAAACCGCACGGTTAAAATCGCCCCTTCAAATATTCAGCCACAATAAAAAAAAAATTGAAATAAAACAACGACTCAGTTGCATTAACGCCCGTTTCGAGCATATTTGTCTTTCCGCCCCACCCCCTAATCAACAACCCCCCACAGCGAATGTAATATGGCCAGAACTTAATCATACTTTATTTAGATTACAGTGACAAATAAGTATTTGGACAGAGTAAACCGTGTTTCGTATAAAATAGTCGGTAGAATTTGTGTAACAAATATAGGAGAGAAATGTAGAATTCAACTGTAAATTTAAAAAAAAAACTCAAACTTATTTCTAAAAACTCATTAATAAAAAATATAAATTGTAACCAAAAATGTTGTCTTCGCATGCCGTTTACGTTAAGAGTAACTTATTTAGAAACCCCTTTGCTTGATTATTATCGGTTAAAACTCTAAACAATTAACTTAAGTTAAGAACACCCGACTGAAATTTCTTCTTTCTCCGACTGGGAAACCCGATCTGGATTTATCTTCTACAGTCGGCGAGTTGTTATCGATACTTTTGTGACCCATTTAAATATTGAAAGGTAGTCTCTCTCTACTCCTTGACCGCAACGTATGTTTAAGAGTATTTTTTGATATAGTGGTAACACTGTACTAATTATAAGTTAGCTTTTTATGTAGCAGACTATTGCGTCATGTTCAGTCCGACAATACAATGTTGCACAATAAGAGTGGCATTCACCCCGGTGAAAGTTTGAATTAGGGCTTTTGCAGCAGAAGGTCACGTTATGTGCCACTTGACGTTATCGTCGCACTTCATGGGGCATTCTCATTATGAAGGTTTCCGTTTGACAAGTTTTTGTCCCCTCTTTTTGACATATGAAGAAGAAGGATAGTAAAGGTCTAAACTAGTTTAAAACCTGATCCAGTTGCTAAAAATCTTACGCTGTCAACAGTGTCAAGTCGCCAGTCAGCCTAACTTTTGTTTAACCCAAAGTTTAATCACGTTTTTGATTTTATTTTTTAAAGTTGTTTCCATTACTTTAAAAGGTATATTCATTTCAAAGATGCCTGATGTACTTGTTTGTTTTCTTGTTGGTTTCCACACAGATAATTATAAAGTAGAATAGTTTTATTTTCCACTAATTGACTACTAATTTTGCATCGTTTTTGAATGACTCAAAAGTTACAAAATTTGTATCAACCGATTACAACAGTATAAATGGTGATCCTGATGATGACCTAATTGATGTTGACTGCACCGATTTTTCGCCCTGACAAGAATTCAGACAAATCGAGTGTTGAGCCGATACTGCTTCTATTTCTTTTGTTTCAGAGGCCACTACACGAATTACATAGATTGTGACTCTTCACAGACTTCATACCTAATTTTGAGACTCTGCTCCATTTATGACTCCTACCCAATGAGACTTCCTACTTGATGTGATTTCCTACCTGATATGTGACCCGATGAGACTTCCTACTCAATATGTGACTTCCAACCTCCCTAAGTGAGGCTAAATTGTACCTGATAGCACTAGTAGAGTAGAATATTTTATATTGTTTTTTATGTATTTTATTGCACTTTATTATAATAGCAATCAAAAAAATTTTAGACGTACTTCATATTCCATATGCATAGACAGAAGGACTGTGGCTTAGACTGTGAAATCTGTATACAATTTTCTTAATTGCCTATGAACATTTTATTTTCAATAATATAATCTTGGTTATTTACATATGCAAGTGTTTTTAAATAAATAACACAAAAAAATGTCCGTCTTATTCCATAAAATATTGAGTTGTGTACGTTCTTTATTAATTTAAGTCATGATTCGATTTTGTCGCATCCCGATTTAAATTAATAAAAACACGTACGTGAATAAATAAATTACAACTAGTAGAACCTACGTTCAAATTTACCGCCAAAACGCCACGGGTAGTCAAGTGGCGTACTAAAAATCTTCTCTCTTTCTCGCTCGTTTGAGTTTCGATTTATTAACAAGGACCTAACATTTCTCATGATATATTTTCTTTGGTGGTATTTGTCATGTGTGGTGAAGTTTCTTTCATCGATATTTCTTAAGTTCTAAGTAAGTTTAATTTATTTAAAGTAGATTATTATAGTTATCGTACCTGCAATGCTAATTTTGAAATTCCTCATGTACATAGAGGTAAACGATCATTTTTAAGTGAAAAGAGGTTATGTGGGTAAAAGCGAATGCTAACTATAGACAGTCTATTCGACTGACAAGAGTATGCTGTTTATCGGCCCTATGAACAATATCTGTTAAATTCTTCCAAACTGATTGTCCTCCTTCAGACACAGAGAAATGGCAATTTTAATTTTAACATTAAATATGATTTTGATGGCTCTGGTCACCGCCTATTGGTTTGGCTAATACACAGTACATTATTTAACTTAACCCTGAAAAAAGTATTTAATTGACAGAAGTATTTCTTTCCAAAATTCTCTTTTAGATAGAAAATGTCCGACTCCAGCCAGGTTTTCGACAGTTATAAAAAAATCAAATTTGAAACCGAATATGACCTGGTCGACTACCTTAATCGTTTCAAAACGAATATTCAGTTAATTCATCCAACATATGGAATAAAAAAAGAGAAACACGATAGCTTTAAGACAGAAGAGACAAGAGACGCTTTTGCAGATTTTTGTAAAAATGAGTCAACTGGCATTAAAAATCCTACTATGACCTTATGGAGAATGCCAGAAATATCTGCTATTAAAAGTCCAACATTAGATCCACATCAATTATCTCAATATAAATTAAATAATGCTCCTGAAGGTAATATTGGAAAAATGATTATACGAAAATCAGGACTTCTGGAAATACAAATCGGCTGCATAACGTATGATTTGGATTTGGACAATTTAAAAAATTTGACCGTAGAAACCATTGCGACTATAAATACAGTTGAAAATAATGAATCAAAAATATTAGCCTTGGGTCAAATTCAAAATAGATTTATCTTAAATCCAAATTGGAAACTTTTATTATCACAAGACTTCCTTCATGGATAAAAAGCACGAAGCAGAACAAAATATTTTAAGTAGTACGCTATCTTACTTTTGATTTAGTTTGTTTATTATTATAAAATGTTCTGATGAAAAGGCATAATTAATTAATAGAGAAGTTAATGATGGTAAAGGGGATATATATAGTTTTGTAACCTAACCCAAGTTTTCCAAGTTATATTTTCGCTGTAAGCTTAAGCCCGAACAAAGAGACAGTTCCATCGAAAACCGTAACTCCTTTTAAAGCAAAGAAAAAGTGCCAGCCTGGCAAAAATCATTCCTTACCTCTCAGAATTGTTATAAAAATAGATTACGTCATAAAAAGTTAATGTCGCTGTATTTCCCGCTTATATAAAAAGGTAAAGAAAATTGGTTTACTCAGATAAATTTATGTTATAGCTAAATAAAATCAGGAATTATCAGCTCTTTTCAAGTGATAAAATTTTAAACGTGTCTGAAATTGTAAATTTTTTTTACTATTTTTACCGCAAAAAGTGAGATCTAACGAAATAGATGCTGTTTATTGCCGCGAAATGCTGCTTTGATGGAGGAGAATAATCCTTTTGGACCAGCGGCAGCCGACGGAACCAAAGAAATATGCAACAAAACTAGCCTGTATCTTTATAGAAAATATTTTAAACAGTGATATATTTCATTGCGAAATGGAGTTAAATTGTGTATACTGGGTGATGCATCGTTGAGTTGAACATAGAAAATCCCATGTAATTTTTGAGGTGACTGAATATTTTATAGAACAACTGCATTTGAAGATGCCGATATTGTGAACCAATGTGCTCTGTTTGAAGACATTTTGGTAAACTAATCCTAAGCTGTTCAATTAAATGTGACGGCAAAACCTCGAAACCCTCATGGTTCAGGTAATAACACCAGCAAATAATTTGATAATATAATTTTATAAATAATGACGTAAAGCTGCACTGACAAAAATAAATTTACCAATGTCGTGGGTTACAAAATTGGAGCTACCTCAACCCGCCTCTCTATGTTGTTCTAACTGAGTCTACGAATTATTAAATTAAGTAATTCAGGTTCTTTCCAGAAAGAGATTTTTTATCAACATTTTAAACTATTTGGGATCTCCACAATTCCTCATCTTGTAACTATTTAATGAGTGACCTGAACTCAGTTTCTGGATTGGGAAACCTTACTAATTGATTATAATGCTTCAAAACCACATATCGAGGGTAAATCGCAAGATCGTAAGGTCACGAAAAGTTCCGAATTCGTGCTCGTGCAGGTTTGGCGTGGTTCATTCTATTGTTATTCGTCAATTCTCTTTCGATCGCGCGTTTAGACACCTATTGGCCGTTGTGCCGTTTACGGGATTTTTCATCTTTGTTCTCTGTGCGTGAAAATTTGTGTTTTGCATAATTTTGGTCAGTTGGCGTAAAATGCAGGGACAGGAGGGAGATGCATACAAATTGTTATTATTGGAATGGAGCCTTATTATTTATAAGCAATCGTCATCACTTCGTCCGCATGGTTTCTTAGCCGTAGTATCCTCTCCTGTCTATAATTCATTTGATTATTTTTTTAAAATATATAACAACAATGTCATATCTTGAAAAAACAAAACGTAATTGAAGTCCACAATATGCAGGCGTTAAATCAAAGAAATATTTTGAGTTCCGAGAGTCCACAATTTAGGTACTGGTAGTCCAAAATTTGGAATCTGGTAGCCCAAAGAGTGAGCTATTCCAGCCACCATCGTAAGCTAGAACAACTTAAATGTCAAGTTTTGATAGCACGAATCATGAATTAATCTGGCCCGACTAGTAACGCATCACAATTCACATACTGGTAGCTACGGTAGCCTATCAATAATTTAAGACGGTGAGGCGTGAGCTATTCCAACGCATAAAATAACCCATCTTCTGTGCTATCATAATTTATGAATAGTGAGTTGATGCAATTTCTTCGATTTGGTTGCCGTAATTCAGCAACTCATATTTGAGTTATATCAACTCGAAATTTCGCTCAGTGTGAACATAACGAATAATGAAAATATTATCATTCAAACTAATTTTCGTTTTGTCAATGTCAAAATTTATTTTGCTGGTGTTTGCTGTATTACCTGAGGGTCTCCTGGTTTTGCCGTCACATTTAATAGAATATCTTAGGATTTGGCTTACCAAAATGTATTCACACTCGGTACATTAGTTTGCCATGTCGGCCTCTTCAAGAAGATATAATGCAGTTTTTATATAAAATGTACAGGGGAGCCAATATTCAGCGACCTCAAAAATTATATGGGATTTCCTACAATAACTATATGACAAATCATTTCAAAGTGATGCTGACTGGCGTTTTGAAGTTCAATTTTTTGGTTGTAAAATAATGGAAAATCATTAGCATTGATAATGACTTTGGCGATATACCATCACCGCTTATAGTAGTGATTGCCAGTTCAATAATTTGAAATATTCTAATCGCCAAATCCGAGCATTACATATCAGCATGGTTTAAGACCAATAAAGTAAAAAAGTCAAATATAGGTTGAATTGATTTATAAACTGGCCTTTTTTTAAACTAGGTTAAAGGTGCCAGAGAATGCGCACTAGTGCGTAAAAATGTTATCTACTCCTAGGTCCAAGTGATGAAATAATCACACTTTTCCTTTTTTTTAAATGACCCAAGAAATTTTTAACGGGCACTAATATTTAATTTATTCTAGTTTCGTAAAATACTAATGAATTTTTGTCACACAATACTTTTCAATATACTGTCACTTCTACGGTCAACATACTATTTCTATTTTGTAAGTCCGTCCTGCAATTGCAGCTTCCTGTATTATTTTCTGCTAATATTTCGAGTAAGCAGCAAGGCCACATTACATAAGATATACGAATGCAGGAACAGATTAATCAAATCTACATAGGTATATAATAATAGCATAAATCATAACAAAAATTAAATTGTTTCAAACAATTTAGCTAGTTTCAGAAAAAGAAAATACAGGAAAACATTTTGTTCATGTTACAGCTCAGTGGCAGCGATAAAGGATTCGAGGACCCCCCCCCCCCCACCAGATTTTGTTAAAATTTTTTTATAAATTAGCGAACGTGAACGCTTCTCTCTCTGTATCATCCGTAAATAAGTGGAGCTGTATGAAACATGAGAAGGCTCACCATGACCATGGATGATATCAAATCTCCACCATGAATACATTGGTAACGCAAATTATCAATAAAGTTGGGGTTCTAGAGAATTACATGAATATATGGACTTGCAGAGATCGATAATGATTTTGGAGAATACCCCCAATATTCACATGGCTCTACAGACCTTGAAATTTTAAACCTATCCACTTATTCACGGATGGTACAGGATAGACACCGAATATTTATTTTTGTTAGAGACTAAAACAACGGTAAAAATCTTTGAAAGAACAAACAAAGTCAAAGTCGAAGCTATTTACAGTACAGAATTTCCGTGGAAAATATATTTGCTCTCGCCTTGAGCTACGACTCAAAACATTTCAATGAATATTGAATATATGGAGACCCCACTTCAATCTATTTAGACTTACCTTGGCAGTCGCGCTCATCCGCCCCATCTCTGCAGTCTGGGTTATGATCACACACTCTATCCCTTTGAATACACCTGGTTCTGTCACAGTGGAAGGCATTGGAAGCGCAGCCTAAAAAAAAAATTCATATCAAATTTAATATTTATTACCTAATATAGAAAAATAAAACTTACTGTCGCATTCTCTTTCATCGGTTTCATCGGTGCAGTCTCGTAGACCATCGCATCTGCTACTTTCTGGAATGCATCTAGTGACGTCACAACTATATTCTCCTTGAGCACATTCTGCGAAAAAAATTGTTGTTAAAGGTATTTCATTGTCCCTTTTCAATTATTGTTAAATCCATTGATCCCGTTACCAAACCCGGTTTATTAATGTTAATTTAATTTAATCATAGATGTATTTTTATAGTTTCAATTCATAATTAGAAAGTTCATTTTAAATATAAATTAAAAGGTCTTACTCTAAACGAAAAAACTATATGAAACCGTTTAGATTTGCTATGGCAATTTACGAAATATGATTCCATGAAATCGTAATTTCATGAAATTGTTAAATGGACAATTAAATGACAGGGATAGATTATAAAATTTATGAATAGCAACAATATTCCAGAGAACATATAGACGTATATAAAATTCTTTAGCTTTGCGCTGAAAATTCAGAAAATGCCAATCGTGATCCATCAAATTGTTAAATGAACAAATAAATGATAGTCATGAATTGTAAAATTGTGTTTAAATTAAAAATATTTTCTAAGAAGAAAATGTTTTTCAGATCTTAAACTATACAATTTTGTATTACTTATGAAAAACTTTGACAGTACAAAATTTATTAATTTTGCAATGACAATAAAAGAAATTAATAAAATTTTTAACATGGACATAAATACTCGTCATAGATTTTAAAATTGAGTTCAATGTTATTTAGAATCACCCAACCTATAATAGGTATCGAATTGTATTAGTATATTTATTTTTACAGTTTTTAAGCCAATTCTTTAGTAAAAAACAGCTTTTAAATACTACTGGTTATGCAACAACAAATATTATCTGGCAGAATCAATATGAGCTTTCTTAACGCACACAAAATGCTGGTGCATGCGCAAGGCAATGGCCATTTCTTTAAATTATCGCCTGTGAATAGTGGGACATATTTTAATTCAAAAGTTCGATATTTCGTGTCTTAGCGATATTATTTAAAAACAAAGCTTTTTTATAATAATTTATTTAGAAATCTTTTACATGGAATCTTAAAAGTGAATTCTGGCTAATCTAAATGAATACCAAAAAAGACAATAACAGAGATATAACAAAATCGCTTAAATTTGCGGTGATATGAAAAAAAATGCAAGCTTTTTTTAATAAATGTGATTTTTTAAATGTCCAAATAAAATTATTTACGAACCAGACAAGTTTCACTGTGACAGCAATTCCACTGGCAGAATTGTTTTTTTTTAAGTAACCTGGTTAGTTAACTCAGTAGCGTAACCAGATATTATTTTAGGGGGGGGGCACAACGGAAATTACAGTGAATTTTCATAAATGTAAGATTAGGAATAGGTGGTATATACGTACATATACATATGTATAGAGGGGGGGGGGGGGGGGGAGTCACGCACCCCCTATCCCACTCTCCCTCAGTACGCTACTGAGTTAACTACTAACCAGATGACTTAGAATGACTGTCAACCATTTTGGACAATGTTATTAATGGTACAATCAAAGTGATGTGGTTGATAAATTTGTTTAAAATATAAATCAAACGCATATCTTAAAACAATCTCCTTTCACTTATGACATGTTAAACAAAATATGTTTAAAATCTCGAGTACAATTTAAAAATGTAATAAATATACTGTTATTCCATTTACAAGATTAAACTTGACCATAACTTCAAGTAGAATAGGAACTGAATCATTAAAATTGAAATAAGTTCAGAGTTAATCACGCCTCTAATGTCTACGTTTCAAGGTATTCCGAGATCTTCTAGTAAGCCCCTAACCGTGAATCACCCTGCACGTCTCACTCAATGTATCAGAGTGGGGGAGAAAGCTGAAAGTCAAGATCAGCACAAGTACATATGAAGCGTGTTGGAATTAATGGCAAAACGCATGCGCACATGATGAATTTTGTCAAATTTTATGAAGTTTTTGCTGATCTTAAAGGTGCATTTACACATGCATGGATTTAGTGGCGCCAATAAAAACTTGCGCGGTAGTAAATAAAATTAGCAATTGTAATCATCGATTTGCACGTCGGCGATCGATCGCCAGTTTTTAGTTTTTTATGTTTAAAAATAAATGGTCAGCAGAACTGACAATCAAATTTCTTGAAATTCGAATATGGTTTTTATAGCTTGCAGGATCCTCTGCTGCGAGTTATACTAGAAGTTTTGCAGAAGCACCCAAAGCAGGTCGACGACCAATCCATTCTTTTATCTTTTTTTTCACTAAAAGTTCAGCCACTTTTATGGGCTTCGGACAGTTCACTCGACATAGTGCGCACTGAGAAAAATACTTTAAAAATTAAGCTGACGTGCCACTTATGTGGTTTCTCCACAAAGTGTAAACCTTTCCTGGCGTGCAAATAGAACCGGTGCCACTAAATCCATGCATGTGTAAATGCACCTTTAGGTATACATATTATTTTGGGTTTCATTTGCTGATTGCCTGAAAACCTCTGAATAGACTCTTTGGCTATTATTAGCCAGAATATCGAAAACAATGCATTTTAGGGACATATGTGCATGTATATGAACTTTGCCTTAAAATTGATCCAGGAATCACCCATAAGTACATATCATTAAATAACACCCTAAATAAAATGACATGAAAGTAAAATAGTATTATTATAATACTTTAATAATATCTTTCTTCTTTTCAAGATTTCTTGTCAGATTGTGTTGGTTTGCGTTACTAAATTTAATTTTTCATGCATGTATTCTGCATTAGAACCACTAACAACACGAAACCTTAATGTTTTTAAACGATTTTAAAATACTTACTTTAAATATAAATTTTCAAAATTTCGACGAGCTTGACTTGTTGTAAAATGAAGGATAAACATTAGATTGTTGAATAATTGTTTACCTTAAAATTGTAAAGTATTATAGGTATATATGAATATCTATTTTACATTGCATATACAGTGCAACCTCGATAATCCGAACCTTCGTTACACCGGATTCTTCAATAATCCGGCCAAATATTTCAACTGCATTGTATTGCTTTATGATCAGGATGTGATAGTACTCGGTAATTCAAGCAAACAAAAATTACAAATTACTTCACAAAATAATATAAAATTTAATAAGTATGCTTCTGGTTTAAATAATTTTTGTTTATGTACTATTTTCAAGTTGTTTTGTATTAAATGTTTCGATTTTCAATAAAAATATCTCGCTTCAATAATCCGGATTATTTACTAATCCAGATGACCGCGGTTTTAATTAGTCCGGATTATCGAGGTTACACTGTATTATATATCATATTTTATGCGAAACTTAAAATGTTTTTGAAAAATACAACAATTCTTCCAGGAAGCTTTGAAAAGAAAATGCATTTTAAATTAACTTAATTATGCTTTTTGATAGATGACAGAAGAATGTATAAATGATGTCAAGCAGGCAAGCTTATGCATTCACTAAATTTCTTTTTCCTCTCCCTCTTTTTACTCAGACACAAAATCATAATTTTAAAACTATATAAACACTATAATATAACGTATTTAATAGTTCCTTAGGAAATACTTTAATGTAACATGTAAAAGAGTTTTCAACCTCAGCGGAGCTCGACTTCCACCACACATATATATTAGTAAGCCCACCACCAAACATATTAGTAAACTTTAGACAAATCCAGCCAAAAGCCACCACAAACAAACATGACCACCTACTGGCTTCGTGTGGGCAATATCTCTCGTCGCTACCGTCTTGGCATTGAACACTACCGTCACATCTTTGGTCGCCATAGTACGTCCCATTACCATCTTCGCAGTTAAATATGTCGTCTGCTCTTCCTATCGGATCTTCTCCATCACCGCTACCGAAATCGGGAATGGGCGTTGTGGTAGTTATAGATGCAGTTGTAGTAACGGGTGGCATTGTGATAGGAGGATTCGTAACTTCGTTCGGAGGTAGTGTGGATATGGGTTCTATAAATTTTAAGTTGTTTGGTAAGTTTCTAAACAACCGAACGTTCCTTTTATTCTGACAAGGTAATATTTAAACATGATTTGCGAGATTCCACCTAATGTGTGTTAGTAAAAAATTAAAAAACAGCAACTAAATAGTAAAAAGTGGAGAGCGAAGTGTATAAAAATACCTACAAAGTAAAAAAAAGTCGTTTTTTCCAGTAACAATAAATTTAGGAAATGTCGGCGGCGGTGTGTACTGCCTTTTGCAATAAAGTATTGTTCGCCCGGTATGTTCTCAACGTTTCTGTATGAGGAACGAGGGTGTAAAATCTATAACAACCATGCTTGAAACCGTGTTGCCATAGACTTGCCCAAATAATTATTTAATAAAGTGGAAAATAAATATATACCCTGCGCTGATTCCTAGTTGGATTCTTCCTGAAAATTCAATTTTTCTAAAATGTCTTTCTGAAGGGTTATGTTGTTATTATTTAATTATTTGAAACCTCTTATCTACATACGTTGTAAGCATTTGCCATGATTTATTTTACTTGACTCTTCAAATGTTTATTTCTAATTATTGTCTGATCATTACGTAATTGATATAAAAAAATTTTCAAAAAGCGCTAACGCCGTTATAATAAACACATACAAACTTTTCTCCCCGTGTTTCATGCCACTCTAGTGACAAATTTGTTTTCCTTTTAACAGTGCCAAGCGAAGCTACGAGGAGCAGGACTACATAAGAAATAAAGTTAAACTAATGAAGTTTTTGTTTTAGTGGATGTATCAAACACATTGAATGATATATTTTACGAAACTTATAATGAGCAGGTATAACAAATTATTTTGAACTTATTACATTTGAGTTTAGCAAAAAACAGACCGCGGTTACATCGTTGCCATATATCTAAATAGAATGAATTGAGATTTATTTTTAAGTTTTAATATTGTGGAAAATGATCTTTCTTACATATCTTCACGTTTGTCTAGGTGGATTTGACCATATTATGCATAACATTATATGAAAATTTATTAAATTACTGTAAATTTACTTGTTCTAATTGGAAATTACATAATTCGTTTCTGTTAACGATTTTTACAACACAACTAACGGCATGATAACATAACATAATTTTTTGCTCGCATTTCTCCCGGCGTTCCGAAACAGCTGCACTGAGCGAAATTTCGAGTTGATATAACTCAAATATGAGTTGTCCTAGCCCGAAGCGTGTTGCTAATAGGGGAGAGCCCAGACCTCTGAATTATGGCAACCAAATCGAAGAAATTACATCAACTCACTATTCATAAGTTATGATAGCACAGAAGATGGGTTATTTTATGCGTTGGAATAGCTCACGCCCCACCGTCTTAGATTATTGATGGGCTACCGTAGCTACCAGTATGTGAATTGTGATGCATTACTAGTCGGGCTAGATTCGGATTCATGATTCGGGCTATCAAAACTTGACATTTAAGTTGTTCTAGCTTACGATGGTGGCTGGAATAACTCACTTTTTGGGCTACCATACTCCAAATGTTGGACTACAACTACCTAAATTGTGGACTATCGGAACTCAAAATATTTCTTTGATCTGATCTGAGACTTCAATTGCCTTTTGTTTTTTCAAGATATGACATTTTTGTTGTATATTTAAAAAAAAAATAATCAAATCAATTATAGACAGGAGAGCCTACTACGGCTAAGAAACCATGCGGACGAAGTGATGACGATTGCTTATAAATACTAAGGCTCCATTACAATAATAACAATTTGTATGCATCTCCCTCCTGTCCCTCCATTTTACGCCAATTGACCAAAATTGTGCAAAACACAAGTTTTCACGCACAGAGAACAAAGATGAAAAATCCCGCAAACGGCGCAACGGCCAACAGGTGTCTATACGCGCGATCGAAGGAGAATTGACGAATAACAATGGAATGAACCGCGCCAAACCTGCACGAGCACGAATTCGGAACTTTCCGTGACCTTACGATCTTGCGTTTTACCCTCGATATGGGGTTTTGGAGCACGTTTCCTGAATTATTCCAACTCAAAATAATTTACACATGGCAATGAGTTAAAATAATTCACGTCCGGGTTAAATCGACACTTTATAATCAATTAGTAAGTTTTCCCAACCCAGAAACTGAGTTCAGGTAACTCATAAAATAGTTACAAGATGAGGAATTGTGGTGATCCCAAATATGTTTAAAATGTTGATAAAAATCTCTTTCTGGGTTGAGGCGAACCAAAAGAACCTGAATTACTGTAGCGTTTTTAAATAATTTGTGATAATTCGTAGGCTCAGTTAGAACAACATGGAGAGGTGGGTTGAGGTAGCTCCAATTTTGTAATCCACGACATTGGTAAATGCATTTTTGTCAGTGTGGGCATGCTCTTGGGCATATACTTGGACATTAGTTTTTAAGCGCCGAACATTTTAAGTCTCAAAATTTCGAAATTTCATATTTTCATCTTTGATAGTTTCGAAAATAATTAGTGAAAACCATCTCCAGACTCTCCCTTCAGGGGGTAGTAACTCGGTAATGTGAGGACAAAATGTTATATGAAATTATAACCTTGTTTTGGCCCAATATCCTTCATACCTAATTATGGACCAAACCTTTTAGATCACCCTGTATGCTATTAATTCCTAATAATAATCTCTAATGCTTTGATTTTCCTGCGTACTTAATTATAAAGGGCAGTACACACAGTTCCGTAAGTTATTATTTTCTTATCACATCTTCACTTAGAAAGGTTGGTTTATGGTTTATTATTGATCACCGCCTAAAAATTATAATGAATCTTCCACATTAAGGAGTAAGAAATGCTTCAGACTTATTCCCTCAGGTTCCTTCATAAAATCCATACACCAAAATATATAAATGATTAGTTAGTTAAATAAACCCAAGAACGACATTCTTAGGGCAAAAATTACCGACTTCTTTTTTAGTTCTATCCCTATCCTGGAAAACAAACAAATACGTCCAGAAAAAATAAAAGTAATAATACAATAATTATTAAAAGAAAAATAAGAAGCAAAATAAAAGCATACCAGTAAGGGTAGGTAAAGGATGTAGTGGACACCCTTCTTCGTCAGAATTGTCATTACAATCTCTGATTCCGTTACACCGGGCGCTTTGGTCGACACACTGCTGGCTTTTACATGGATACTGGGTTTCATTGCACGACGGCCGAGAGTCTAAATAATTAAATAAAAGAAAAATAAAAAGCCAACACAACACAGGAAGAAACAATAAAAATAAAAAAATAATAAAAAAGCAAAAAAAAAACAATGAATGCCTAAGAATACGGGTGGTAACCAACGGCACTGTAAATTGATCTTTCTGTTAAGAATAATATAGAGCTAAAATAAACTACCAATTTACTATAATAAATAAACATTTGTTTCTAAAATTAAGTCTATGGTGCACCAATTTTCCAATATACTATTAACAGGATTCCGGAGTATCTGTAAACGAGTTTTCTCCCACGTGTGTTTTAGGAAAAAAATGTCAAAGGAAAAAAAACTTTGTAATAGAACTAGAACTCGCGGAAAGTCTATATTTTTTTGTTTTTAGATTCAATTTTATTCAATTCAATTGAATATGCAAGGGTTGACTTGTCAGAAAATGAGTTTTCCCTTGACTTTGGGGTCACGAAGATGCTGTAAATTCACTTTCAGACATGGCTCGATATAATTTTGAATTTATTGAGAATTTCCTATCTAAAGCGGTACAGCGCCTCTCAGCAACGCTCTACGGCATTTCATCAGATATAAAAGTTGTAGAGGGGGACCTAAACTCCACGAAAAACCAAATTACTGATATTCCAATTCACGGACTCCCTATTGTCACCGTCTCTCTAACTAACAGTATTAAAACCATAATAAGGTTTTCGCTCCATCAAATGTCATTGAAGGTGAGCCCGGTGCAGGCGCACTCCGAATTACAGTGTGCATTTGGAGTCTGGCGTTGACCAATCAGGCGCCGGTGTCGTCACTTTTGGGCGGCGAACTGCCCCTGTGGTGTTTCAAGTATATATCATGAATTGAATTCTATCAAAATTCATTATCTATAATAATTTTGCAATAAAAAAATATACATTGTGATCCTAGTCTTCATATACAGTGTGTCCACTGATTGACTATCGAAGAGGGAAAACTTTTTTATTTGTGGGTTTATGAAAAAAAAAGTTATTTTTCATAAAAACTCCTGCTTGTTCTCCAACGACCAAAAAGTATATTATTTTTTCAAATTTATATACCGGGTGTTCAGAATTTAGAAAAATATGAAAAAAGCTAAGAACAAAGTACCCTTATGTGTAAAGATAGGATAAAAACTAATTAGTAAAAGTTGTTGTGGTTGAGAACCTACGTCTCATTACCAAGTTTTGACTTATTAGCTAAATGTACAGAGACAGGCAAAAAATTCCAACTCATAAAATATGATTTGCTTTAAATTAACGCATTTTGCAAATTAGTTAATCTTTAGAACGTATTTCTTTGTATAATATTTATCTTTATACGAGGAATTGTCGAAAACGGCTAAGTAACTACCCATGTTATTAAAAAATCAATACGTTTTAAAATAAAACCGTGCACTATTCATAATTAAACGAATTTATTAGAGAACGAATGAAGAGTAAAAAATTGTAACAAGTATAACAAATGTAAGTGAAAAAAGGCAGGTTATCAGCAAAAAAAAACTATTCAAAGGTTTCTCCACCAACCTCCTCGCATCGTTGGACTTTCTTCTTTTAATATTTAAAACGCTTCCTGTTCTTCTAAATTTTGAAACAATAGATTTAACTGATATTCGGTTAACGGTAATATTTGGCCATTTCTCGTTAAACATTCTTGTGACATACGAGTATGAGATATTTTCCCCTAAACCATAACATTGGACAATAAATACTTTTTGTTCTAACGTTAGCATTTTTTTTCACTGTCATAAATTAAGCAATATGACATTGACAACATTTTTATTTGTTTGTTCATTTGTTAAATACGTCGCTCCGCGATGTGTTTTCAACGCCGTCTTGTCGGTAAAATGTACGTCCATTGTCATCGCAACGTATACTATAAAGTTTTTACAAAGAAATACGTTCTAAAGATTAACTAATTTGCAAAATGCGTTAATTTAAAGCAAATCATATTTTATGAGTTGGAATTTTTTGCCTGTCTCTGTACATTTAGCTAATAAGTCAAAACTTGGTAATGAGACGTAGGTTCTCAACCACAACAACTTTTACTAATTAGTTTTTATCCTATCTTTACACATAAGGGTACTTTGTTCTTAGCTTTTTTCATATTTTTCTAAATTCTGAACACCCGGTATATAAATTTGAAAAAATAATATACTTTTTGGTCGTTGGAGAACAAGCAGGAGTTTTTATGAAAAATAACTTTTTTTCATAAACCCACAAATAAAAAAGTTTTCCCTCTTCGATAGTCAATCAGTGGACACACTAATTCATTCCCGCATCTCACGCGATTCTACTGCCAAACTTCTGTGACCTAATTGTAATTTAAATTTGGTATTTTACTGAGAAATACTAATGAAAATTTTTAATAAATTTAATAAAATAATCTGACAAGGTCGCTTCTAGGTTTTAATTTTTACCCGCATTCATCTAACTGTTTCCGACTAATGTACCAAACAATAATTTGAAAAAAATCCAGCTAAAAGCCACCACAAACAATCGAGACCTACTGTCTTGGCAATATTTCTCGTCGCTACCGTCATGGCATTGGGTAAGTGTATCGCATCTTTCATTACCATAGTACGTCCCGTTACCATCTTCGCAGCTAAATATGTCATCTAGTTTCACGACATCTTTTGGTCCTAAGAAATGCAGTTGTTGTTAACTAACGACCATTTTAAATTTTGAATTTTGTGCTAAATTAACGAGTCGAAATTAATTAACACAATTTTTTCTTAAATTTCTATGGTGCACCAATTTGCCAATACGACGCTAATTTTAATAGGCAAATTACGATTGGAAATATATTGTTGATCTTTCGACTGCAATGAAATTTTAACATGGACGTCAGAAATTAACCGGGCATTAGCCATTGCTGAGAGAAAAAAAGCCGGAGTGCCATCAGCTGATTAGTGATTTTAAAGTCTATTAATACATTTTTTGATATCTACAGGGTATCCATTTAAAGTGCAATTCTTCGATATCTCCCATAATATCATGGATATAGGAAAACTTTAAATATTAATATTAGTGGACTGTTGAGGATGCGAAGAATTACCCACTAAATGGACACCCTGTATATTCAATGTGAGTGAATTAGGAATTAAAGTCTGTTCGTTTTATGAAGTCCGATATCGGATTAAATCATTAAAGGTTGTTCAAAAGTAAGACAATTAAGTTAACAATACCTTCGCTATACTTGATCGTACCGAACATTCCACTGGTTCACTGTAGTCGGCTGGGCAAAATCAGCGGTTCCAAAACAAAATTATTTTAGAATTATGTACCGCGATAAATATTTTTATCTTGTTTATTTTTCCCTCATAGTTTTTTTTATTTATCAAATGAGAAACATTTTGCGTCAATAAGTTAAAGATTTTCTCAGGTGCTTTTTCCTAGAATTTAGTTATTTTGGGATCATCTATTTTCAAAGAAATAATGAAAATTTGCTGAAGTGCAGGATGGTATGTTCTATTTTAAATAAGTAGTTATGCTTTTTGCTAAATTATTTTATTTAGAAAATACCTAAAATATAATTTATTGTTTGAGAGCCACCGACTACCCTGCTCGAGAGGTTTTATTGCTTAGCGGACTTCATACACCGTACCGACTTTAATTAGATACAGTTGAACCGGGGAAAGAATAAAGGTGCGTCATCGCCAGTAACAATATGATTCAAATGGATATTATGTAGATAACATAAAACAAAACCACGTCAGCAGCTAATGCACGTGATTAACAAACTTGAACAATGTTTGAACCAACGAAACAAAGAATGTATATGAATGTAATATAATAATGAGAAATAATAAGATGTCAATATGTATTTAAATTTTGCCATTTCCGCCTAATGCACTGGAATTGTATTTGGTTTCCAAAAACAATGTTCTCTGTTTTATCCTTTTTCATTAACTGATGGAACGGAAGGACATTAATGATAACAGATCTTTGATGTTACTGTAAGTAAGTTATAACGAATGTTCTTTCTTTCCCCGGCCCAACAGTAAGGTTAAATTAAATAGGTGACAAATAGTTGAAACTTGAGGGGAAATTATTTAAAATAGGGCAATAAACTTTTACCAAACTGCGACCTCAATAAGTTTTGAATGGGTTCGCATTTCCACAATGGAGTTGTAACACATTTGCAACAACTTCAATTAATGAAATAGTTCATAATATACACTAAAATACATTTAAAACAAAGGACAATCAGAAAGATTAATGGACAGAATTGAGTCTAACAATTATTCGTAGTAAACAAACTATCAAACTATATATATATATCGAAACTTAGTTTATTGTCGTGTTTGATGAATGTCTCAAAGTTGAAATAATATAAATTAAGAAAATCATCAAAAACTTACATGTATTTACGTATAATATAATCAATATAAATTGTCGTAATAGCCTTAATTTATTACGTATGTGTAATTACAATAGCAAATTTATAAAAAATCTTACATATTCTACAGGGTTATGATGAAGAGAGACAAAACTGACGACCAGTCAATTTTACTTGTTGGAACTGCATTTCTCAATAGAAAATGTATAGGGTGACTAGGAAAGTACTATCTATGTGTACAAACAATAATTTTTTAACTGGTATTTGATAGTTTTACATTCAATGCTAGACATTATTCTATCTTCCACTACTTTCGACGTATTTTTGTTAAAGAATTAATGTTGGTACCTACAAGTAACACTTTCCTATTCTACCCTGTATAATTCGGTTTTTCTAAATACAAGGTATCTCAAAAAATAAAATTGACGATTCCGGGAGAGTCTATAAAAAATAATTTAACATAATATCTCTTAACTGCAACGCGCTTGTTGCAACGACTCTATATTTCATAAAAACATATTCGTGTTAATCTTCATAATAGGCACACAAATACGGGGTGTCCATGTGAAAACTTCCCACTATATTTCGCTTCCAGTGAATAATAGTAACAATCGGAAAGACACGTCAATCTTATTGTAAAAGGGGCCACTTTAAAGAATACTTGCAGCCGTCGTGGTTTAAGAGGGGTAGATGCCTTAAAATCTTAAATGGGAAGGGATCAAGTAACATACCATTTTGAAGGTCGTTTAAATCCGTTTCTAATAACACCATATTTTATTATTTTTGGGTAGTGCTTTTCAAGAAGTCTACTAAAAGAGAAGACAACATAAAAAGGTTTTTTTAAAGAATAACCTAAAAACCATAAATCTCAATAGATTTCACTTCTACCGACTACAGCTCTAATTACGTCCACTTTTCAAACGAGGTTTCTTGCAAACTACTACTTAAAAATAATAAAGTATGGTATTATTGGAGAGAGATTTAGAGCCGATATTAAGGCAAAGGATGACGTAAGTCATCCTTAACACAAGTTTGATCGTATATTAAAGTTCTCTTAACTCTCATATAAAGGAATAGATCCGTAAAGACGTGATAATCTTAACGCGCCAATTGAGCCTCTTCTTCTTCTTCTTCTTCGTCAGCCATCGTTTGTCCACTCCTGAACAAAGGCATCTTTCATTCGTTTCCATGCTGCTCTGTCTTTCGCTGTTTGGTACCATCTCCCTCCCGCTATCTTCCTTATATCGTCCAGCCATCTCTTCTGCGGTCTACCGACGCTCCTCTTTGTTTGTCGTGGTCTCCAATGTACAAGCTTAGACACCCATCTATCCACACTTAGTCTGGCCACATGTCCCACCCATTGCCACTTAAGTTCTTCTTCATATCTCCTCACTGTGAATTTTATCTCTTAGACTAATGCCAAGCATTGCTCCTTCCATTGCCCTCTGCATTGTCCTGAGGTTGTTGGTGTATCTCTTAGTCAAAGCCTCTAACTCAAGACCGTATGTTGCGACAGGCAAGATGCATGCGTTGAAGACTTTTCGTTTAAGGTTTATAGGGATATCAGGGTTCTTGACTATATGGATCAGCTTTCCAAATGCTATCCACGTCAGTTTGACTCTTGAAAACCAAACGGCAGAGATAAAACGAATTGAGCCTCATATTAACTTAAATAATAGTTTTTTAAGGATTAGCTTAATGTTCAGGCTACCTCAGCTAAGGTCTAACTTAAACGACCTTTAAAATGGTGTGCCACTTGACCCCAATTCCCGTTTAAGATTTTAAGAGTAGCATCTCATCATCCCAGGCGGTTAATATTCTTCACAATGTCTTTCCAATTTATAATGTTATTAACTAGAAACACACACATCAAATAATCCATTTAACGATACACTACCTTCAAAAGCTCTAAATACAAAGTTATCAGGAACTGCAGTTACTGAGGTCCCAAGTCTGTGCTTTTCTTGCAGTTCGTTGTAAATGATTCGACTAATTGCATCTCCATCGTACCAGCCAACTGATTCTAAATCGACTGTGACTCTGGCTTGGAATGGATCATTTTCGTCCTTTCTACATAGAAAAAAAAAACATTGAATAAATCGTCCAGAAGCAAATAAAAAATAATTTCAAATTTTTTTAAAGATTAAAATAAATAGTTACATGGAAAATTATCGATTTTTAATTTGAAACCGTCCTAAATTGACAATTTGGGATTAACATGACAACTGCAGTCAACCAAATGATGTATTATAATTAAATTCTTAATTTATTAAAATATATATTTGATGTGCCATTGTATATATATATGGAGAAGATTAATGTAAATGTTTCGGCTTTTCAGGCCTTTTTCAAGAGCATTGCAAGATGAATACTAAACTTACAAATTATCTTACGGGTATCTATACAGTCACTAATAAACTTTCTTATTGCCTAGGAATACTAACAATTTAAAAAAGCATGTTGTCTATTGGACTAGATATGTTGACGATATATTTTGCATTTGGAAAAGCACGGAACGTAAACTAAACCAATTTCTAACTTTTTTAAATTCCTTAAACACAAAAATTCAATTCACAATGGAATTAGGAAACAATAATGCACTAAATTTCTTGGATATTAACATAAAGAAAATGAATAATAAATTCCAATACAATATATGCAGGAAATCTACCACCACAGATACGGTCATTCATATCAATTCTCAGCAGTAATGGAAAATAAAAATGTCACCCTTCCATAGCCTCACACACAGGCTGTTAAATTTCCCTTTACACTCAACAGACTATAAACAGGAATTATATATAATCAAACAGATAGCTAAAAATAACGGCTATAGGGAGTCTATAATAGATAAATGATTAAAAATAAAAAACGTAAAATACTTAAGAAACATTTTTGCAGTGTTAATGACCAAACACCAAAACATTATAGATTTATAAATTATGTACCTACATTAAGTAATAAGGTATCAAAACAACTCATTAGCCTAGGTTGCAACACAGTGGTGGTGAATAAATATAGCTTAGAATCTATGTTGGTGAATAATAAAGACCAAATAGGTAAACTTAACAAATCTAGGGTATATAGGATTAAATGTAAAGATTGTCATGCTGTCTATGTTGGGCAAACCGGTAGAAACCTCAAGACAAGATTAAAAGAACATCGCAGTTTTATTTTGAATAACATAAAAAATTCCGGAATCTCCACACATTGTATAGAAAACAACCATTTTATAGATACGGATAACATTAAACTATTACAGAACGAAAAAAAGGGCAAACGTTTAGATCTTCTAGAACAGTACGAAATTAAATAGTCTATAAAAATAATCCCCTCACAACTAATGATCAACAAAATTTCGTAATCACGCCCTTGATAGACAGCTTTCTCAAGTCTACCAACACTAATCTGGGGAAACCCCTAATTCTTAGGCAATAAAATAGTTTATTAGTAACTGTATAAAGACCCGTAAAATAATTTTTAAGTTTAGTATTCATCTTGCAATGCTCTTGAAAAAGGCCTAAAAAACAGAAACATGTATTGCTCTCAATATATTGAAACATTTAGAAGCAAATTTCTTCTTTGTTTACATTAAAATATTTAAAAAATGTTTCATAAAGAACCAACCGCGAAATCAGTCAATATGGTAAGACAGTGGTAAGTCTGCCGTAAACTATCTAAAAATAAGGACTGTTTAGTCACATCCGTCGATTGTTTCTCTTTCCTAACCAAGACTCTATAGATAGAATCCCCATCTCATTTTTGTTTTGTTTATTTTCGTAATAGCAGGCGTCACATTGACGGGTACAAAGCAGATAGAAATACCGGGTCCATGTTTGTTTCATGTCAATGGACTGATGTAAATGTAACTAATTATTTCGATAAATCAAATTTAAACCTCTTTAGGGAAAACCTTATAATAATTATTACCAAAATCAAAAACATACAACGAATACTGGAAAGATAAAGACTATTCTATTGTATTTTCTGGGTTTCCCGCTGTACTGCCTGTTGAAGTCAGTATTTACACAGAGAGTTATTCGTTTCAAAAGTGGTCAAGTCCGGGTTCACAAGCAATAAATATACTGCATGTTTTTTCAAGTATTCAGTTTTAACCGAATAAACAGCGGGAAGTTCACACGATTCATATGCGTTACTGTATAGAAAAAACGAACAACCCCAGTTTTCGTCCAGCGATCATCTGAAACAGACGTGTTTACGATGGACCCAGGCGTTATTGTACTTATATATTGGTAGGTATCGAAGACGCCGGCGGTAACACAGCTGGTATAACAGATCTATAAATCAAGAAGCAGTACGTAATAAAATATGTGAAAGATACTATGTGCTACCGCAAACCGAATACGTTTCAATTCATTCGATTTGCCGGTGAGTATTCGGTTTACGTTTTCAACCGTTACGATTATTTGCAGTGTAGACTATGTGAGAATGTTTCCAGGTCAACTGAATGTGTAATCAACTTAAGTGCTGAATGTCCACCTATCCTCTTTAAAAACGGAAAAACAGCAAAAAATTCGTGACCGGCCAAAATTTGCCGTTAACTTACTCAATGCTTATAACTGTGGCAGTCTGCTCTCCAGGTTGTCCAACAAACATCTCATTTACCGATCTGCGGACTCTGGTCGACAAATCTTGGAATGTAACACTATTACGGTCATTAAATTCGGCAGTATAATATTCTTGGGCAGTGAAAGTAAATCTGTAGTATCCTAAAAAGAAAATAAAAAATCTGAAGTGGCTAGATCCTACTTACATACACAGGGTGTCATGGAAATGACTTGTTTATGTTTCAATGGGTTACTCCTTGGGTATCTTTGTTATTTATATATTGTTTTAATGCTGAGGTATATATGCTTAAGTTATTAATAAGATTCCTTGTAATGAACTCTAAAGTTGGTCGAGAGTAAAGAAAAAAAAGTGTTATCGCGTCATACGCATCTGTTTTCAGTTAACAAGTGTATGTAGTTAAGGAGACTAGCAGTGATGCCAGATTACATGCCGCGCGCATTTTGCGCAAAATGTTTTGATATTCGAGGCTTCTGTCTCTTTAATTTCCACCTTTAATATCACTGTTTAATAGTTTTTGGGATTCTTGGATGATGCAAAAACGATTGCCAACATTGGCTTGTGTGCTGCGTCCCAACGTACTAAACAATGTGGAGTCCTTGGAAAGTTGTAGTGATAATTTAAAAAGAAAATAATCATTGCATGTGCCAAGCAAATTGTTAAAAATATGGATCTGCAGAATAAACACAGTTTTGCAAATTAGTGACAAGAAAATACATAGTAAAGTTCCATTTTCCATTTACTAATATCAAACAGCCACTTGTTATTTATGTATATGAAAATGATACTGAACGAACAAACCCAAACTTCTCTCATAGAACACAGAGGGCGAAGAAGAAGAACTTGTACAAGAAACAAGAGAAAAAAGGCAATATTTTGTGAGTAAAAGGAAAAAGTTCTAAAAGGAGTAAAATTATTTTATTAATTAGTATTGCTGTGCCCATTATTATTTAATATTTCTGAATAGTGATTATCAATAGTCAGAAATAGGCCTGATATTACCTAATCGTTGTAATATAACAATGTCGTAGAACAAACTATTTACTTACTAGGATGGCCAACTGGTCTTGTTGTGGTAGTAGTCGGAGGGGGGTGAATATCGTCATCGACTTCCCCTGATCCATCTTTACCGGATCCGGCATCGAGGTCTTCATCGTCAGTCCTGAAAATAGTTGTTTTTAATAAATATAGCTGAAAGACATTTCATTACAAAAAAATGAAAATATATAGGAATCGTTGCCCTTGTCTGACTTTTCCTGCTCTACAGATGACACTCTTGTAACGTACTTTTGACGATTATAAATTTTAATCAAAATTAATTATGTGCCTACCAAAAAGTGAACCTTTACAGGGCATTTATTGAATAAACCTATTTATTATAATACGTGGAGTTGTGCTTATGAAATAAAAAATGCGCCGGTTTATTTCCCTTGATTTTTTGATAGTACGGCAGCCCGTTACCAGAATTTCAGATTGATCACGACCTAAAGTTTTTTGGTGATTTAATAAAGACTTGAGAAGGAAATTAACAAGAACGGACATTGGCAACGTTGCGAAATCATTGAGAATCATCTTTACATATGTAAAAAAAAGTGGCCGTAATAGTTATCGCGCCTCGTCCGTTCTTTTTATTTTTTGACTCAGAGTGATGTTTTTGAGGAGATGAAAAGAGTAACTGACATTTTCCGTGCGGTGAATATTTTTGTTTTAAGAAAAATTGAAATTTGTTTACAGCGGAGCCTTCAACTTATTACGTCTCGTCCGTTTTACTTGTCGTAATGATATTTTTCATTATTCGTGACCGGAAAAAAATTAGAACGGATATTTTCATCGACGCGCAATCGCAGTGTTGGATCTTAGGTATGTAATTTTTTTAACGCTATTCGAGTTATCGCGCCTCGTCCGTTTTCAAGCAGAAATCGTGTATTGTGGCTCGGAAAATGGGGGAAAAACATGAACTGACATTTTTATACAAGCATCTTTAAGCAAAACTACTTTCAGTCAACACAGCACCCGTATCAATAATAATGCAATATGGGGACATAGCTGATGCTGAGTTGTTATAGACAACCAAGCCACACAGCCGCGTCCCATGAATTATGCAGATACGAGATCCGACTCCGCTTGTGTTATCAACAATTTTAAAAAAAATTGACCAAGGCGCAGTAACTTTTTGATACCACTTTTCTTTACATCTTTTATTTAAACTGTGGAATTTTTGCAACACTCAAAACGTCCGATGTCGATGAATTCACGGTTTTTTTTAATATCTTTAATATGATTTCATCAAGAACGGACAAGGTGTAGTAACAAAAAGACGATCTGCTTTCTTACGGACTGAAATCACTCTGACGGGTAAGCGCAGCATTGCCGAACTTTTTCGCTCAAGTAAAACTTTCTTATTTTTTATTAATCTAGCGATTAGTCATTGACTAGGTGAAGGTGTGATAACAGGACATTTTGGTAACGGGCTGCCGTACTATGAGAAGAAGCTTCGCTGACAAAATAAGCTTGACTAAGTTACGAGCCACCACTGAATGACAGTGACAGAAATAATCATGAAGGAAAATTAGATTTTATTAAGTATTGCCACTAGAAATATATCTAGTGCTTTCGGAAATTTTTGAAAATTTTGTCTGAAGTCAATTTTTTAACAAAAGCATGAATCCGTAGGGTAAGGGATTTTTTTTTGGTGCTATGCATGAATGCTTTTACACTGGACTAAATTTTTTTCTAAATTTCCGTCAGTAAATTTTTTATGTACGTGTTATGTTTTAATAGGAAATTTTATTAAGTTGTGAGGAAGTTTATTAAATTATAACAAAACCGCAAAAAGCAGGCAATACTTTATTTACAGCTATTTTGTTTGACATCTATAGCAACATGTAAATACGGCTACGATACTACGTTAGGTATATTTCAAAATGTTGATAGGTACGTTTTTATTGTTGCAAAATCGTAAAACTTTCAGTTAAATTTGCACAAGGGGAATTTCCGACCTAATAATATCCCTAATCTAATAATATTGTTTTTTAGGCCACTTACTCATGAGGTCCTGCTGGCGGGTCCTGAAAAATAAGAAATTTTATTAGTTTGTTAATAACTGGAATAACGACAGCGCCACGCCATAGAAATTCTAATAGCTGATGAAGAATTCTGTCAATGATGAAAATGACCTCCCAATACCTAGCTACAAACAATATGTGTATAAAGTGCAAATAAAATGTGTTGGAACTGCACAGAGATAATTTTTTAACAACAAAATATGTATATAATATTTCTCAAATCTCCATATAATGAGTAACGTTATTAATAATTTCTCCTAATAAAATTGATTTGAGGAAATCTAAAGAAGTACTTAAATAATTAGCGACCTAATATTAAATTAAGACCATGCAGAATTCACAACATATTTATTATACCAACATCTGCATCACATGCTAAAATGCTATTAGTAATAGTTTAAAGTTAGTACATGTAATAGGTAAAGCATTTGGGTAAAGTACGGGCGGAAGACAATTTTGATAATGTGAATGAAATACTTGTCCGCCCACGAACATAAATACATATATACAGGGTGTCCCATTTTTGACATTTTTATAGGGTACCTATAAAAGTGTCGAAAATGGGAGACCCTGTACATGAAAGTGTTAACACCTAATTAATTAGCAACAATAATGATACAAAACAAAACCTATTTAAAATCACCTAAAATGACAGTACAAAAATAATATACATTGTTGTAAAACTATGCTTCCTCGATATTTTTGTCTAATTTGGTTCAATATCAAAGCGATTTCGATATCGGAATAAACTATTTATGAAACTGTTTATTCTTTTTTAAAGGTTTAGTTGCACAAACAATTACTAAGCTAACCACACATCGATCAACTTTACTTTCTTTTTAAAGCATAACAAACTACTATAATATTTTACTAAAAAATCGTTACCGCTTCTGAGATATAATGGAACTACTGAAATTTTTATATTACTGAGATAAAATTGATATTCTGGTTAAAAGTAAAAAAATTCTTATTTTAACAGATTGACAATCTTCTGGATGCCATACAAACTTTATTCTTCTCACACATTCATTAAATTCTCCCTGAAAATAATATAAATAGTAGGAGATTAAAAATATAGGTTTTGTTTTGAGTGCTATTTACACCCTTCTGTATATAAAAGTGCAACCACGATATTACCACCGAGTAAAATATTTTTCACTTACACCTTCGCCTAATTGAATCTCACCAAAACCATTAGTTCCGTTATTTTCCTAAATATAAGAAATTTTGTTAAAAGAAAATTTTACACATCAATAAAAACGCTGACGCTCTTTTTTATTCAAATATAAGCATTTCAGCATATTTTTATTTTTAATTTCAATTAGTACCACTATTTATTGAGAATTTAATCATACTTGTCTTTCTTTGACATAATTACAATAAAAAAATATTTTTGGAAAAAATTAGTTTCATTAGAGAACGAATAATTTTAACTCACATTAATAATAACGTCATCCTCATCGTTATCCTCTATTTGACCTTGACCCTACAATTTATAAGCTTTTAAAAACAGTAATTTTCAAAACGTTGAGTTTCACTTAAAATTAAGGTAGTGAGAGTATGGGTAGAGTTTCGGTTATTTATGACGTAATCTTTTTTATCTTTAATAATATGTACTATGTTAAAGTACATTTTTTTTTAAATCCTAGTTGATTCAAGAAAAACCGATTGTATAAGTAGATTCTATTGTAGTATCTAATATGTTAAAGTACTTTCTCAAATCATATTTGGTTAAAGAAAAACGATTGTATTTATACAGCACTGAAGCGATTGCCGAATAAATTATCGAAAATTAATTTATCCATCATTTTTTGCAACACACTCTCACTACTTTTTTTTAAACCAACAGAATATCTAAAAACCATTCCTAATTGAATTTTACATCATTATCAGTAAACTTACATTAAATGTATCATAATCATCTTCCTCTTGTCCCACATCCTAGGAAAGCAAGAAAAAAATAGAAGAGATTTATTTTAGTAATAAAGAGAAAAAGCGTAAATTCAAAGTAATGTTGTGTTGTCTTGAGGACGCTTTAAGGTTTAGGTTTTTTTATTTACTCGTTTTAAAGTCATTAAGTACACAGACAGATTGAAAAGAAATTATATACAAATAGAATCTTGAACGAACCCAACCTCCGCAAACCAACGAAAATGTTAGATTTAAAGTTTCTTGACCATGATTATCTTACAAATTATTCGGGTTTGATCGGGCCACCTGTCAACTTGTCAATCCTTGATATTTATTATTATCTTCTAAGCGGAATATGTCTTTAAAACTAAACTAACAGATATTAACTGTATATAGAAAATATTTACAGAAATATTTAAGGTTGAGTTTTGAATAAAAGCAACTTAATATCTGCGGTCTACGCCAAGATTAAGTTTGTGCTATTAATATAAAATTTATTAACTCAGTAGAAAAGCAAATAAGCCGCACGTAAACCACCAAAACTAGCAAACAGGGTATTATGGAAATGGTATTTAAACAGGCACATCCTGATGTGAAAACAAATTGCAGAAAATTACATCTTTTATATTGAAACTCGCGGAATTGAAAAAAATATTGCCCTTATTACAAAAATTATCACGCTGTTGCTAATGGGATTTAATCTGATTTTGGGATACTTTACCCATTTTTTATAGTCGATATTAAAAGATTATGGGTTGCTTCTCTATGACATCCGAGTAATGCTTATTTAAATATAACAAACCATTTCCATAATATCTTGTAAATAAATTATGTACACAAAAAATTTTAGTGAGAAAATCGCTGTTATAGTTATAGCCCAAAATTTTCAGCATTGTACAGCGTTTTGAAACTTACATAAAACTCATCTTCTTCTTCCTCTGGATCCTATAAATATGTATAATTGTAAATTTAAAATATTATAAATAAAAATATTTGACATCATGGTCACAACATATTGTTTTATGATATGCAATTACTTTGGAAGGCACAATTTAATACCTTATGACTCACCACGAGATTATAATAATTATTTCAGGCAAATAAGGCGGTGAGATAGGAATTTAAAATTAATTTTAAGCTTTGAAGATGTCAATAAAGTATAAATTATTCAATAACTTCTAACTCTAGAAATGTGTAGATGCAAAATAGCATAATTATTGTTTTCAAAAATATATATCATGGCTTTTATTTAGTGTTCACAAATAGATCCTTAATTTATTTTAAAAAATATATGCTGGTAAAAGAGGATGTACTTAAAATACATAAGTGCAGATTGTGTTATAAATTATATGCGTTGACGAAGTTGCTTTAAATCGAAAATATATATGATAATATACTTACATCATAATCCATTTGTCGATGTTTTCTATTAAGTTTAACATGATGCTCGTTGATATCGTGACTTTGATGGTGTGGAAGTGTATTTTTATGATGTTCTTCTTCCTGAATCTTATGATGACTCTTAGGCTGCACTTCGCCTTTTGAAAATATACTTCCTAAGGAACATAGAGAAAAGAGTCAGAATTAAGTCGAACTATTGAACTATCTGGTAATTTACAACCACCTGACTTAATAGTAAACACAGTTGTGTGTTATTTCTTAAACTCATTTTTTAATGGAAATTTGAACCTGAAAATAATGTTTGCACATCCCCACAAATACTATCTTCAAATCAGTGTTAAAGTAGCAATATTTTACTTAGTTCTGTCGCAACTTACCTATACTTCTTTTTATCCTATTTACAGTTCGAGATAACCAGTGTTCTTCGACTGGCTGACTAGATTCTGAATGACTATAACTACTTGATCCTCTCGCTATTCTATGATTTCTTAAATTTGTTGCATCTAAACTATCGAAAACTAAATCTGAGTCCTCCTGAAACAAAAGAAAATATTAGACAAAGGAAGGTAACTACTGATGTAAAATTCTTTAGAAATATATGTAGAGAGAGAGAGAGAGAGAGCAGAGTTTAACGTCAGTAATGATAAATTAGAGTCAGAATTCTATATTTTTTGTCGCATTTTTGAATAATCAACATAAAAATAACGTTTAGCGAAGCAAAATAACTAATTGGGAAAGTTTTGGGACCACTACTTTTTTTTCCATATTCTATATAGTATTTATAATTGCAGACAAAATAAAACCACAGGTACGTACTTTGAATATCCTTTAAAAAAACTAGGTAAAAATTGTCTTTTCAAATTTATGGTTAAAGGTCATTAAATTTTCATATATACTTAACTTTAAAAAAATAAAAAATTTTAACCAATAAAACAACTAAGCTTATTTATTGGCATTTTATCTGCGAAAGACGATTAAATAAATACACAGTCTTTTATATTCGACAATACATTCGGTTTTTTGCAATATTAAGTTTGTTTATTGTTTGTTGATGGAAATAATCGACAAAAGTATCCTTATAGAGATGTTGTTTGTACTGTCATTCACCATCTACTCGAACGCCATTTATAAAATAAGCTTCAATTATGATTTTTTTATGTTCCCCGTAAAAACCATTGTGAAAATACTACTACGCAAAGTGAATAATTGATTGACAGTTTGTGGTGACAATAAAGAGTATTTACCGACATCCAACAGCAACCATTAAGCATACGTTTTCGAGTTCAGACTCCTCTCGATTATAGTAATTTTTGATCGTACGGTAGAACATTATTTTAGGACCCTTCTGGGTTAGAAGTAATTTCGATTATTTTTTATTATGCTTTCAGATATTTTTTAACCGTAAATAAACAATAAGTTGAAAGCTATTTCAAATCGTGGGTATAATTTATAGTTTGCTACAATATAAACGATACGGCACGATACCAGTGGGATTTAAATCAAAATAAATTTATATTAAATTTTAATGTGTTATTCTCGGGAGAAATACAAACATTCTCACTAGTTGCTACTAATAATAATGTGTATGTGCAGAGTGATCCAGATACAAATAAACATGGCTTTTATTCTTTGGTAATTCTCGGAGATATCAAAAAAAATGTTAAATACGAAGGTTATTCGAATTTGTATGTTTATGTTTGATTGGCATGTTAAACATAGTAAAAAAAGTAATGGAAAGTCGAGTTACAAAAATACGACAATCTCTGAGATATTTGATGTCAATCAATTATAAACGCGGTTCATTATAAATTCCTACAAATCACATCACCCTTAAACTATATGTTTAATATACATTGTGGCTTTTTAATAGGAATTTGTAAGCTAATGTCTAGAACAAGTCTCTTTGGTTCTACACATTTGACAATTTAGAATGTCACAATCTGTATATCAGTTTCGAATTCTTCTGTTCTCGTCAAGATAGGTGTTCGTTCATACCAGATCATCAGAAAAATCTTTATGCTTCAAGCCACATTATCGACAACCCTTTCCGATATATAGCTTTGCAGATGGATAGCATACTTATCTCATCTTTCTCTTTGAACTCCCAAACAATGGCTGCCGACGTACGCATTCGCAGGCAGCATGAAGTACTACAACTCAACAAAGACCAGCAACAGATTTTGTCTTGGGGTGAAGTCGAATTTAATGCTAAGAAAACCCAGGTAGCAGTTTTTACTAAAAATATTGGTCATGGCTGGCCACTGCGTCTCTTAATTTGCTGGACGTCATCTAGGAGTACATATGTCTTGGTATAACCATTTGTGGCTAATGCCACAGCAGCTTCGCAGAAACTACACCTCAACAACTTTTGACACTCTACAAAGTCCACATTCGATCATCACTAGAAAAACATTGCTTTCATCTCTCGAGCTCTGCACCCAAGCATACTCTTCGGTTATTGAATTCCATCGAAAGGAGAGCCATTTATCTGATCAGAGACCACGACTTGACCAACAACCTCGACAGCCTAGAACATCGAAGACAGGTTGGCGATTTGGATCTCCTTTACAGATATATACATGGCAAATGTTCACCTAACATTGTATATGTGGTTCAGCTTAGTAGTACTCCTCCTCCATTGTTTAAAAATTCTTTCACCTGGAGGACGTTATCTTTGTGGAACAACCTTCCTGAAGATGTGTTTCCCAACGACTGTAACCTCAAACGATTCAAAACTAACGTGAATTACTTTATTCGCACACGCAAGGATATTTCTTATAGTGCTATACATATTAGCTTTACAGCTGTTCTACAAAGGGTTAGGTGCTAGTATAGATAATGAAAGTTCCCAAAACCCTAAAGACTTTAAAGTTCAAATTTTGCAAGAATATTTCAAATCAGCACTAAACTTCAGACGACTTTATTCATTCTTTTAACGCTAATAACGACAAAGATCCTAATTGTGAGAAGCCTATTTTAGACCTATACCCTTCAAATGACGAAACCGTCTTAAATTACAGATATCTTAAACGAATTCAATTGTTACATAAATCGAATAAGTCACAGAATAGGAAAAGAACACTTGTTAAGGACCCATAGAGTGAGCTACAATCGTAAAAGGGAAATTAAAGTATCTATTATTCAACACGCTTACATGCAAATTTTATATCCTAAATCTATTTTAAGTCCGAGAATTTCACTTAAAATATAAAGCAATTTTAAATTTTAATGTCACCGACTGATTATATATAAATGGTTTTCGATGTCCAGATTTTCCTGTATATTAAAATAAAATTTTCATAATGCTACTAATTAAATTGGCACACGAGTTCAAGTTTGTTCGAGAAGCGAAGCGACAATTAGCCTTATGAGACAATAATTTTATACTATTTTTTCTATTTTTTGATTCTATATTTTCTATATTTTGATCCTTGTGTTATCAGGGCTTGTATATAGGGCGTCCTACTTATGGTGGAAACAAGTTTATACACTCGCCGGCACAAAATTCTGCCACCCTTATATTTTGGTCAAGTTTGATATTTCATAACTTTTTGTTTTTATGCGATTTTCATTATTTTATTATCAGTCCAATCTTGGAAGTCCAACTTCATCCAGATATTCGTTCACTACATATGCAACGTAAGGTCTAGCATTATCATGCATTAATGTAAATTGGTTCCCAATGAAAGGAGCAAATGGAACAACAACTTCTTGGAGGATTTCCTTAATGTCACGGTGGGCGATTAGAGCTCAATAAAAACAAGATTGGTGCGTGCTTCGGTAGAAATACCAATGACATACATGTTCTAAAAATGCAGCTCGCAGCAGCAATGAGATAATGGGATCAATCAAGAAACGACATCTTTAGAATTAGAATCAAAGATGATAAGAAACAGTATGTTAATAAAATTATCCTCCTCAATTTTCCTACAGGGTATTTTGAAATTACGATAAAAGCAGCAGTTTGAATTTATCCTGTATAATATAGCCTAATCGAAAAATGTTACTTTATAAAATAATTAAGGAAAAACACAATGAACAGACCTACAAACTGATAAGAAAATCATAAAAATCGCATAAAAAATAAAAAAGTTATAAAATATCAAATTTGACCAAAAATTTCAGGGTGACGGAATTTGGTGCAGGTGAGTATATTTCCAGCAATAAAAAAAACAATTTTTATTCAGCAAACTAAACTATTTCCAGTCAATAAATCCACTTAGATCTGCACAGAAACCGATGTTAAAAATTTTAATGAAAAGTCACTAATCTTTTCTAATAAAAATGGAAGAGGCAGCTCAAGTAATTAAATGAGAATTAGGTGAAGAATTGATGCAAGTGGTGAGAATCGAAAAGGCCATTTAGGCATTACCGAACCTGGGGATTTGTAACAGTTCTTTAAATAAACGTTGTTAGCAGTGGCGTGCCAAAATGCTTTCTTATAGTGGATCGAAAAAATGATTTTCTTCAAGTACCTTTAGCTGTCTGGAAGTATTAATTCATCATTCATGTCAATAATGTGTTTTTATCGCGTGGACATGATCAGCAAAGAAATAAAAACTATTTTAATTTATCATGATTTACAATTCACCTTCCTGGATGTAAATTCATTTCTTTTTCCTTTATGTTCTTGTAATATTAATTTATGTAAAGTATGATGGAAACCGGTTTTACTAAAGCCACTGGATGTTCTTATTATTGCCCTGTTATTTTTCTAAAAGAAGTACACGAAAAGCTTTTGAAATAAGGATCTCATGTTTGGGTTAATATTTTGCCGTTGCTTTATCGTCGCCTTAAGATAGTAAATTCTTGTTTCCAAATTATATATAAGAGTAGATAAGAAAGAATTCATCATAGAATTAGCACTTACCAAAGAATTGTACGGGAATACTTGTAATAACTGCAATGAATACTAACGTTGGATTTATAATGCTAGAACGAGCACAGAAAGATACCTCTTATTGTTGAGAGCTTATTGTCTGCAAGTTTTATCGTAATTATACCGCCCTGGCGGTGTCGGACTCTAAAGAACACCGGGCGCGGGTGGAGGTAAGTTAAGATTTTCAAATGGAACCCCATATTTTTTATTGGCGCATCGTGTTCTCCGACCAAAAATAAACATCTTTTGTGCGAAAAATTTTTTTATTCGGGCCCATCCTTCACCAATAATCACAGAAAGACAAAATCGTGGAAAAAGTTGTTTGTGTTCCACGGGCATTTTTTAGTACAAGACAGAGAAAAAGAGTATTTCCTGGATAAAACTTGATTTTCGCATGGTTCTGATTTTGTCTTTCTGTGATTATTGGTGAAGATGGGCCCGAATAAAAAAACTTTTCGGACAAAAGATGGTCGGAGAATACGAAACGCCAATAAAAAATATGGGATTCCATTTGTTAATTTACCCCCACCCGCGCCCGGGGGTTGAGGGGTGGTTTAAATTGCAAACTATTCCTCCTTCAAAACCAAACAACTTTTTCCCGAGACATTTTCCGCTGCAATGCGATGCACCGGAGTTATTCCGGGGTGCCGACCTTTTTTCAACACCTAATTGGACCGATGTCGCACTGGCGGTATCGGCCTTGATCAGACTGTAAAGAAGCAGTCGCCGACTCATAAACTAATAAATAATAAAATAGTAAAACCTTCTTTATATTTTTAATTCTATTTAAATTCGATTAGAGAATAAAATATCAACATGAAACAGTGTAATGTTTAATCAGACGAAACTTTTTGATCTGCGAGCTACGATCGTTAATTTGCCAGTAAATTTGGCTTGTGGTCAGTTAGTTGCTTATTTTAAATATGTTAAAAACTATTAACGAAATAAATAAAAGAATAGAAAAATAGTTTTTCTTTTAAATGACACTTACTCGATCAACATCAGCATTACTAAAATAGTTATAGTAAAATATCACTATTATTGATTATATTGTTGTGTATTAATTAATGCAATGGCAAAGGCAAGTTCAATTTTTAGTCTTCGATCAAATTTAAATAGAAATAAAAATTCTCCTATATATTAAATTATTTTTTGCAAGCTTTTACTTCCATGTTTAGGACGCGATTTCATGGAATATAATATTTAAAAAGTACTAAATGATATTAATGGAAAGTTATTTAAACAATTAAAAATTATGCGCACCATGACATTTAAGATCTTAAGGGTATATCTAATAGGTAAACCTACAATTTCTAATGAGTCTTAAATAGAAACGAACAAAACCTGTACAAATCACTCATCGGATCAGTTTCGTAAATAACTGTATTAATAATAAACAAAGAGTTTCTTACTCTCCGCCACTGCTAACTGCTGAAAGAAAATCAACGACTTAACGCTTTCCACAACGACCCGATCGGCAGTCGAGGCACGCGCCTGCTGTTCTCGGGCAACTTAGCGCCCCGACGCCGGCCAAAAGGCCGACGCTCCCCTTCACCGCCGCGACGCCTAATTTTGATGCCTATCAATGAAGCTCGTCGGCAAATTGTAAGTTATGACGCGGGGATTTTCGTCATATTTTCTCGGAGTTAATTGGTAGATTTTTATAGAAAATTGGTTCAGTTCCTTCACTTCTTGTTAGGACAGTAAATGAAATTTAGGGACATTTAAGCGACAAATTAGTTTTCGGAAGATAGAAACTATCAGATTATGCAAAACACTGCATAATTAGTGTTCAGATATCATCTGTTTATTTTAAATTAATAGTCATAAAATCCTATCATGTATATTGTTTTATCGTACTTGCAAACTGGCAGACAAAATTCCTAGAAATAAAACAATTCGCGGTTGCCTTTTAGATGCCGCCATTTAGCTTCTTATTGGCTTAAATTTAATCCGGTGATCGTCTCGGTTTACTCGGATAAGGTGTTGTTGACCAATCAACCGTGCCTAATTAACGGTGTACGAGGAGCTCTAGTACTCTGCGACAAAAGCGTTATTTCGAATAAAAGTTTGTTTTTGAACGGAACGTATTTTTAGTTTAAGTCGACCACGACTTCCCATTTGTATCCGTGTGCGGACGAGGACATCATTTTTTGCTGTCAATTTTGTGGGTTAAATAATAATACAACGTGTCCAAGATAAGGAGGGCCAGTACAGGAATCTCGGAAACCGTAAAATTCACGAAGTCGGTTAAAAGGAGGTAAAGTTGCGCATTTACGTGCCTAATAATATGTCGTTTAGAAAGTTTTAAAATTCCGAGTAGTTCCCGAGATATCCGGAAAAATCGTTTTATTATTTTCCCGGGTTTTTTTGAGATCGGATTCTAAAGTTTATTACACTTTTGCATTGCCACTTTTTCCGCTCTATCTAAGAGCGTTAAATGTTTTGTAATCCGACGAGTCGTCTTCGAAGGGCCATTATCAACTTTCTTTTTTTAAATACGGTCCTGTTTTCCTGATATTGGAATTTGAGAGCTTTTTTCTCCCGAATCCAACGATGTATGACACATTGTGGTTTAATGACGTCTCGAGGGTTTTTTGAACAACATAAGGAGATTTTGGGATACGGTCCTGTATTTCTCCTAATTTTATAAATAATATCTCATAAGGAAGCTCTAAATTGTTTACTTATGTTAGACTAGTTCAATAAATAACAAATAATTTAATAATAAACCACAAATAAATGAACAAAAATCATTCGAAAACAACGAAAAAAGTAAGGAACTACATAATCAGGTGTTCAAAATGATTTCCGTTATTCTCTAAGCACAAATAACATCTTCTAACTGCCACATAACAGTGTTTTTGAGATAAAATAAAACATGCGATAGAATATCAAACTTTTCAGCATTTGTAAATTTATGTTCCATATTTTCTGGAAAATAGAAAATCTCTTAAAATGCTCTCAAACGATCACAATGGGTATGTCAAGTGAAACAAATCACGCGTCACCATCATAATTTTTTTGTTTCAAGCGCCTACTTTTCTTTTAAATCCCGAGTCAACAGAAGTTTGAAATAATGTTTCTGTATTTTGTTCACTTATTTGTGGTTTATTATTAAATTATTGTATTATAAATTACATATAACAATGCAAAAGTGCATTTTACTTTAGAACTCGATCTCAAAAAAACCCAGGAAGACAATAAAACGACTTTTCAGAATTTCTGTTTTTTCCGGATATCTCCGGAACTACTCGGAATTTTAAAACTTTCTAAACGGCATATTATTAGGAACGTAAATGCGCAACTTTACCTCCATTTAACCAACTTTATCTTTTACGGGTTCTGAGATCTCTGTACTGACCCTCCTTGTGATCCTCTTGGACACGTTGTATAAGAGGTCAGGCAGGCAGGCAGGTTAAAGCAGTTAAGTCTTTTACTAGAGAGTTTGAAAACTAACTGACTACAACGCCGACAGGAGTAACTGACATACCACAAGGATTATTTACATCTCTCGCCATTGGGTGCCCACGTGGTTTTATGAATATGACAGAGATTCTCGAATATTAATACAAAGTGCCATTTATGGTTATTATTTTTTAAATTTGTTTTCGTTTCAGGAATGGCGGGTTTAAATATACTAAGTCATTATCATAACACCCTGTATAGCACCCATTTTCGACGATTCCCTTAAAAATTTATAAATTAACTGGAAGGTCTGTTCATTCATGTCAAAAAAAGAAAAACTTTTCGCTCACGCTAGTCATGCACGTCTTGCAGTGCTTTCATCCAAGAGGATTACATGTCGTAATAAAATTAAATAATTTATACCGGCGCATATGAAATTTTCATTCGGAAAACTAAAAATATAAACCGGTGAGGCATACATTTAAAAATAAGTGGTCACGTTTCGAGGGCAAATGTATTCCTTTTCCGAAATTCTGAAAAATAATGGAGAATTTTCGCACAAGACAGGGGGGGAAATAGCGCCATTTTGGAAAAAAATGCACTAAATGTACATCTTCGTAATTGTCTTCAATCCCCAGCATGAAACCGCGCCTCATTTAGTAAAGTGACTGAATTCAAAAACACTGCTTCTCACAATGACACTGTTCCAGCCCTCCGAACTTTTTTATTCGGCCCCCGAGTTTTATTTATAAATATTATACAGGGTGTCAAACTTACCACCCTTAATCTCGCTTCCGGTAAATAATATTCAAAATCGGAAAGACACATCAATTTTATTGTGAAGGCGAACGCTTTAAAAGAATATTTGCATTAGGAGGGGTAGATATTACCCTTAAAATCTTAAATGGGAAAGGGGTAAAGTTTAAATCTCTTTCCAATAATACCATAATTTATTGTTTTTTGAGTAACCCCTTTACACCGGGTGTGTGGAAATGGTGTAGTCTATTTAAATGAGCTCCTAGAAGAACACTCCATAATTTTTTATATGACTTTTTTATATACATGCCATACAGAACACTGCAATAACTAAACTTAACATTTAAACAATAACGGCTTGCACTAGATATTCAGCCGACTGATGATTTCACCGGTCAATTAATCATTTCACCTGCCAAATAATTATTTTACTCCTCGAGTAAATCCCTGACTGTCAACGGAATATTTATTTGTTACTTAAAGTTTTATTATGCCCACCTCTTTAACTATATTTTGCATTTAAATCCCTGCAGATATAATTAGGTACTATCCACTTTTTTTATTATTTGATTTAGCATCAAATATTGTGCTGCGTGTACCGTTTCAAAATAAAATCGATGTTATCATAGTATAAATTCATTAAGAGCTCACCCCCAAGCCGTTAAATTTGACTTTGTATCCTGAAAACATGCGTCCTTTAGGAATCAACAGAGAGATTGCCAAAACAAATTAAGATCCCAAGTATGAAGAATTAGAAACTTAAAGCATCGCCACGGGGAACTCTAGTTCTAGTTTTCTTTTAAATTACTTCGTAAGATATATATTAAGATGTAAAATTGGTCATTTGAATCTTAATATTCAGAAGCGCCGTACCATTATATATATGGAGGGGTTGCCGAATCAAGTTGTCTTGTAAGTATTAAATGTATTCATACCTTCTGACCAAATTATACCTTAGCTATTATAAGCCTTCTTTTTACCCATCATACCCTCCTAACCGTAAAACTTCTTCAATAAAATATAAAATAATGTGAATTTTATTTCCGTTATTCATAACACAAAACTCTCTAATATTCTGCTTTCTACCATTTCAAAATAAACGCGATGTTATCATGACACCCTAAATATTCAGAAGCGGGATGCCACTATGTATGTATGTGGTGTAGTCCGATCAAACCGCTTTATCTTTCTTATATCATCATCTTTATGCGTTTTGACACATGGATTTCAAAACATTGTTCTTACGTGGAATGGCAAATAAAGCCGTGTGATTTGTGGGGATTTACTCTCAACAAATATTTTATGATCTGAGTATAAGTATAGGTTAAAGCAAGTTTTTGTCGATTTTTATAAGGCGCAGAACAAGTTTGTTTTCCTATTTCTTACTTTGTTTTATTTAGGAAGGTTTTATCTTGATTTCTACGTTTTATTACTGCGTATAAAATCGCAATAGGTAATGCAGTATAATGTTAGAAATCTAATTACATTCATTTTTGAAATGCGATTTCTTGGAAACTACTACTTAAAAAATAATAAATTATGGAATAATTGAAAAGAGATTCAAGCGACCTTTGAAATGATATGTTACTTGACCCTCTTTTCCATTTAAGATCGCAAATATTTTTTCAGAATAAAATTGAATACAATATGGAAAATTATTATTTCCCGGACCACCCGACGATCCTAATACAATACGGGCGTATTTTTGTCTACACAGTAGCACTTTAAAATACTATTTCAGATTGAATGGTCCTACCAAGAAAAGGAAGCTATCTCCATTGATAGGATGTAACCACCTGTAGACCGGTTTCGAACTTATTTGTTCTCGTCAGTACAGGGTAGGTGTACAAGTACATACCTATTAGCAGAGAGGACTTTCACTTAACGCCGTACTATGCCCGGGTCCATATTGTCTCCCACTCTCTTATTACTCTACATTAACGACCTTCTAGTGAAAACTAAAAATCCGATATTTAGTTTTGCTGACGATAGCACACTTATCTCATCTTTCTCTTTGAATGCGCAAACATCGGCTGCCGACGCAGATCTTCGCAGACAGCATGAAGTATCACGCCTCAACAAAGACCTGGAAGAAAATTTGGCTTGGGGTGACAGTAACCAAGTCGAATTTAACGCTAAAAAACAAGGTTAACATTACAGAACCGGAAATAATAATGGCCGGACACGCAATCCCACTGGCTTCATCTATTAATTTGCTGGTCATCAATCTGGGAGGAAATATGTCTTGGCATAACCACGTTGTGGCAATCGCCAAGATAGCTTCTCAGAAGCTTGGGGTACTCTTCCGAACCAGAAAATTGTAAACACCTCAACAACTTTTGATACTATACAAAGCCCAGATTCGACCATCACTAGAGTACTGCTCTCATGTCTGGAGCTCTGCACCCAAACATACTCTTCGGCTACTGGATTCCATCGAAAGGAGGGCTAATCGTCTGATCGGAGACCACGAGCTGACGAAGAGCCTCGACAGCCTAGAACATCGAAGACAGGTTGGGGATTTGACTCTCTTTTACCGATATTTTTATGGAAGGTGCTCGGCTGACCTTGCCCTCTTAATTCCGCCCAGAGCGACGAATAGCAGAAATATACGACGAACCACTGCTGCCCATCCATATGTGGTTAAGCTTAGTACTCCTCGAACTTCATTATTTAAGAATTCTTCCATCTGGAGGACTTCATTCTTGTGGAACAACCTTCCCGAGGTCGTTTTTCCAAACGAATATAACCTCCAACGATTCAAAACCAACGTGAATCGCTTTTTGCGCACACGCACCACTCCCAGAGTGCCGTAAAGGATTTTTCCTATAGTGCTTGTGTTTGTTCGTCAATGTCAAATGACGCATTACTAAAACAGTTTGAATTCTATTGGGATAGCTACTACTGTTTCTTCTTTAAATTTTCTTTTCCCCCAGTGGGATTGCTGCTTCCGATTATGTGCCATTTTATGTCTCTTTTTTTTTCGTATTCTTTTGCTGTTTTTTCTAGAGATCTTAGAATGCGTAGTGAGAGTGGTGGAAGACCAAGTTCAAAGAACAGCGAAATTTTGCAGCTTTTCTATTAGAAATTTACTCTCTTATATATATATAGAATTAGGTCTCAGTCTGGACGAGATTTTACACCTTTTATAAGTTTTTAGACAAATTACATGAAAACTTAAGTTCTGGGTTCCGTAATAAATTAGCATTTTAAAAATGGGACATAATTTGCCAAGTTTCCGAAAGTAGAATATAAAAGAGGTTTTAGCAAAGCGACGAAACCCCGGTTGTTTAAAATTCGACGTTATATCTCTGTAAAGACCACACGTAGCACGTTGGGTCTTCTCGAGACTTCGTAACTAAACTATATCTATGATAGGGATCGACTTTGATTTTCTTGGAAAAGTCGCCTCCCCTCATATGGAAGCTATAGTTGTCAAAAATAAATAAATAAATAAATACATTTTATTGGGGACTTACAAGTATCCGTTGTCTTGTAATATTATTATTAGGGTATTTTGAAATTGTGATAAAAATCCATGTTTTAAGTTACCCCGGTAGAACATCACCTAACAGAAAAATGTTAATTATTGAAAGAAGACAGAAAATTCCCAATAAATATATTCACAAACTAGTTGGAAAATCATGAAAATCGGATTATAAATAAGAAAATTATAAAACATCAACATTATCCAAAATTTCGAAGTTATAGGGAGTGCCGGGAATCCAACTATCAAGTTAATTTTAAGATTTCTTTGATTTTGAATTAAACTTCATTAATAATATTATAATTATTTCACTTCAATGTATAAGTATATTTTTTAAATTAACATAATCCAACTTAAACAACGTTTTTGCTCATTAGCAAGGATTTTGATAAGTCAGGAAGCGAAAGACACTCGATCAAGAAAGAATCTTCGTTTAATTGGGCTGGCGGTTTTAACACAAAATACAGGTAATAAATAACTTTATATCAGCATTAATGAGTTAGCTTCCATTTATGTTAAAAGGAAAACATTGTAAGTATAGTACGCTTCAAGTGGTTTATTAATCTATTTGATACTGCGAAACATAAAAAAATTAAGCTTGTCTATATAATATTTTAAATATTTCTATTTATAGGCTAATAAGATTTGGAAACTATAAGTTTTTACAAACAATTTAAAGCTAAGGCAAAAATTATTCAGCTGACTTGGTTAAATGTCATAAAAGCACAATTAAAAGCGTTTGGACTTTACGTCTTCTATTGAGAGGCGAGGGGAGAAAAATATTTGCCACGATTAATTTTGATTGACTCTTCAAATGTTTATTTCTAAATTTAAAAGAATTCAAAATCATATTGTTAAAATCATTATCATTAAAAAAAACCCAGAATGTATCCTACTAATTTGTTATATTGTAATGAAATATATTACCTGTAAAGTTTATATATTATAGCTGATTGCAACTTTATACATAACAATGAAAAGTATGACTCGAGATATAGAGTGCATATTGTATTGCACAAGAGGAGTTGAAAATAAACTTTTAAACACAACCCTTTGTAACAACAATTTGGGTCAACACTTTATATCATATCTGGGTCCTAAATTATACAAGAAGATACCATTGGAAATACGAAATGTAAAAGATGAAAAACATTTTAAAATTCAGTTCAAAAAATTCTTTTTGACTAATTTAAATATTCTTACTGAGATATTGTGATAATGGTGTTATTTAGACTGTTGCACTTCCTGCAGGTTTTGTGATTTTCGCTGTTTGAATTTGTAGTTCTTGCACTGGTAGTGCTTTAACTTAATTTTTTCCCTTCACTCAGCATCTATTGAGGTTTATAGAGATTGATTGTAACGCTTAAGTAAGTATCTGTGATAGTTCTAAATATGTTAAATTCTAAAAATAGGCACATACAGGTATTTGATACCTAGGTGTCATATGTAACTGTTTTAAATTTTTATAAAACTATACGTTTATTTACTTGTAATTTGGTGTAAACGACTTTGAAATAAATAAATTTGAAATTTGATTTGAAATTTGAAAATTATTGTCTGATCTATCACGTAATTGAGAGAAAAAAATATTAGCAAAGCGATAACGACGGTATAATAAACAAACACAAAATTTCCTCCCCGCGTTTCACGCCACTGTAGAGACAAATTTCTGTGCGTTTTGACGGCGCTACGAAGAGCGGAACTACATAAGAAATAAAATTGAAGCAATGAAGATTTTATTTTAGTCTAAGATGTCAAATTTGATAAAACATATTTAATAATATATTGATGAATAGATATTTATTTTATTCATTTAAATATTGTGGAAAATATTCATTTTTACACACATTCACGTTTGTCTAGATTGATTTGATAACACTATGCATAACATTCCCGATAGCACACTACGTTTTAAAGACGTCCATATTATGCTTATTTTTAGCCTGAACGTCTTTGGCATACTTTGGACGTAAAAAACACATTTTAAAGATGTCACTACATCAGCGTATTTAAGACGTCTTAGTTTAGACGTCTTTACTAGGTCAAAAAGTGGACGACGATAGAATCTATGTTTTTTTCATAAAAAATATAACTTTAATTATGAAGCATTAAGTACATTTAATATAATTTGTGTTTTTGCGAGGCCATCGTTTTGTACTTTTTTCTACATTATTGGCTTGCCTTGCGATAAATATAAAAAGGGTTTCATAAAACATTTATTATACAGGCCGCAACAAGAACCGGTATTGCCAGATGTACTAACTAGAGGTGGTTATATTATATATAAGGGAACAATACATTTTTTGTTTATATCAATTCTCTAAAAAATAAAATACTCATTATTTATTTGAAAGTTAAAAATTTACAAATAACAGCGGAACACCGATCTTTATTTCCATAAAGAATTAAGTAAATGTGACAATGCTGGATTACGGTGCGGTGCTTATCCATTAAAATGGCGTGAACGTCATTAGCGAATTGGCGTTCGACGAGATTATTAAACTAAGCTTGTGACTGACTGTGAATTGAGTTTATTATATTTTCTTTGAAACTTATAATTCTGTTTCAGAAAGATCCAGGTAAGTTAATTTTTATTAATTACTACACTTGCTATGTATAAGGAACATCCATAAATATTTTGTGCAGTATTGTTGGTAGTGATGTGATCGATATGATAGGTATAATATCAGGTAAATGAAAAACCAAAAGATGCTAATTTATTGGTTACTGATTTTGTTTCTGATGCTAATTAGTGTAATAAATAATGTTTTTTATGTTAATCATTTGTATGATGTGAGAATTAAGGGTTTCATTTATGATGTACCAGCTAAATCTTTTGTAAGATGTACGATTTATAATGATGTGAACATTTACTTTTAGGGCCTGCTGAGGTAGCTATATAGCGTCAAGCCAGAAGGAAACTGAGGTGTCCATTCAGGGGGCTAATGATAGGAAAAAAAGCGGTTTAAATAATATACTCATGTAAACAAAAAAATGGAATGAATAAAAATAAAGATATAGTGAGATCGCCAAGAACTGCAATTTTTTTTAAGTTTCAGAGAAATTCACAACCTGTATACCATACCTATAATGCCGAAAACACGACGTAAGGGAACGTCTTTAAGATGTCCTAAAACGATGTTTTAAAGACGTACAATTTTGTAACAATGTACGTCTTTAAGACACCTTTAAGATGTATTTAGGATATTAGCCGATGTTTTAAAGACGTCCTAAACATCTTTCGCCAATATCTTGAAGACGTCTTAGAGACGTGTTTGTGCTATTTGGGATTATATTAAAATTTATTATATTATTAGCAAGTTTAGTTGTTCTAATTGGTAATAACATGATTTCTTTCTGTTTTCGATTTTTGCAACACAATTCCTTCTAATGTTAAGAAACGACTGGGCATACCTACAATACGTATTGATTCGACATCGTACGGTTAAAAAGGTGACAAATTTAATTTGGGCCGCTGTGTATAGTTCGTCCAGCCGACAGGTACTGACGCCTGACACATTCAAAGTAATTGGCAATTGTAACTTATTATTTTTCATTGTATTGGATTAGATTAGAATTAATCTACGCTTAGAATTTTTATTTTTCAATGAAACAAAGGTATGTAGAAATCTTTCTAAACGTGAATTAACTTAAGTCCAGTTTAAACAATACGGTACAAATCTGATTATGATATGTATATAATATTAGGATATGTTGCATAAGTATTTGATAAGAAGTTTTGTATACTCTTAACAAGTGTGTATCCATCTTAAGACACTGCGTGTCGCAATAATAGAAATTTTTATACTGCTTGGCGTGTTTTATTTATTTATTTTATTTATAACGAACTATTTCAAGCAATTCTCTAGAATTAGAAAATACGTCGAATCTTTTTCACTGCGTTTTTAAGTATTCCACAAATATCGTTTAAGCAAAATAGATGTTTATTGGGAAAAGTTGTACAATTTAGTTATCTTTCTGGTAAAAAGTGATATTTCCTACAAAAAATGACAGCTACAAAAACAAAATACTATAGGCACAGTAGAACCGGGGAAAGAATGTACGTTTCATCACCTGTAACAGTATGATTCAAATCGAGATGCTGCAGACCAAATAAGACAAAATGCACGTGATTAACATTACGAAGGTCGTAGATATAAAAAAACTTCTTTATTGTAGTGTAAGTCAAAAATTAAATTTCAAAATGGTAGTTTATGCATTTTAAATTTTATTTAATTATATAAATTAAAATCGAATTTATTGTTTAAATAACATTCGTTAAAAAACATGTGAGACGCGCATGACCGCGCCAATAACTTCGTCATATTGGTACGGGCTGCGAGCCTTGGACGCGCCTGGCGCGAGCCTCTCGAGGAAGGCTCGTCAGAGGCTCGCAGCGATCCACTTTCAGTCGATTTTTACCTCGAGCTCAAAATGATTTGGCGCCACCAGTGGAATGGGTTTATGGCAGGCTCGTTCTGTTTGCAGCGAGACTGACCACTTTTTATAGAATATCGAGTGGGCCAAAGAAGTCATAAATATCGCCATAGTTATTTGAAAACAATAATTGTTATTTTTCTTAAATAATAAATACGTTCTTTATTATTATTATTTAGTGGACACCTACAAATTATTTTGTAGTGTGTGGGATCCAAGGGGTGAACTACTGGGGTATTTTATTGTACCAGGTACCAGTATTGTAGGTTCTACCTCCTTTGACTCACCGTGTACAACTACAAATAAAAATTCGTGGGAAACTCGTGGCGGGCTCCACTTGACCTGCGGAAAGGAAAAAATTTGAAAGAGGCTCGTGGCAGGCTCGTTAAAAAAAGCTCGGCAAATGCGCGGCTCAGGCGCGTCTCTGGCTCGTCTCGCCTTTAATAATGAAATATTTGTCCATGCAGGTGGGACATTAGACACTCCATGTTTCCACCACTGGTTGTTATAGGTTATTTAAACCAATTACAGATTTTTTATTTTAAAAGAAAATCAACACTATCTGTTGTACTAATGTTTGTTCATATTATTTACGTATTTTTAATTTAAAAAAAAGCTAATCTAAATCGAATATTCGCGAGAAATGGTAGCGATCATTTGCGACTATAAATGAATATTTCCAATATTCGATGCGCAATATTTGCTATCGACATCAATAGCATGTATGTTTAGTATAAATTATTTCATTATATTTGCGAGAAAACGTGGTCGTTGCAATATTTACAGGAAAAACACCTTTCCCTGAGGTTTAAACGCGAAGGATCCAATTTCATAAATTTCTATATCGATGTAATATCGTTATAAAATAGCCCATATATAACGGTAAGCGATCGAGAGCCATCAGGTAACCATCTGGTTGTCATTTTTCAACCGATTTGACATCATTCGCAGCACAAGTTTAAGCAGGAACGAATTTAGGGGTGACGAACAACATAGAATAGTATTTTTCCTTCCTTCAAATTTTAATAATAATATTAAGAAAAATTGACCAATGGAAATCTTCCGAATGTTGCTTAACCTGATGAACACAGGAGAAATATCCTCTAGTAGTAACTGGAATTTTTTTGTCAAAAATTTCAGGTGATTCTCCAAAATGAACCGAACTTTTGTGCTGAAAATTATCTTCCACTATTGCGTGGGGATTATCAGAGAAGGAAAGTTGCACAACTCCATTCAAAATGTTAACCAGGTTCATGGATCAAGTTTGTTTTAACCATTAACGATTTAATATAACTACGATTCACTTGTAGGCTTACCTTTGCATGATTTTTAACAAATTATTATAAACACCACCAATTTACTCGAATTTACTCGATTCATGTAGTTTGTAGGGATACTCATCCTGATCTCTCTGGTTTAGAATTTAGTGCGTTTGGTTAGGGTCTGCAAGTGTCAAAAATTATAAATTTATTTCTTTTTTTTTCTCTCTTTATAATTCTATTGGGTTCATTTTCAATGTAGGAATCGGTCAGAATAATATGAAATGTACTAATTTACCATTTTCCTGTTGTTTCATATTTTGTTTTATGTTTTCTTATTTATTTTTCTTATTTTTTTTTGTTTTGTATTCCTTTTTTTATTATACTCTGACTGCTTGCTATATTATTCTGCATTTTATGCGTATAGTGGGCAGTTAGAATATATCAACTTATAGGGTCTGTATTAATCTTAATATCTAGGTTAAGCTAGGAGGCTCGACCTCAACTTGGCCATTTGTAATCTATTACAATAAAGTAATTTATTATTATTATTATTATTTTATTATTAAAACTATGCGAAGTTTCACAAGCACGACACCGCATTAGGTTCCATGTTGATTAATTGGACTTGGAATTTATGGGACTTATGCAGATCTCATATTAATATTTTTGGCTATATCTAATGGAAATTTTCATAATCTGTGAATAATACCTTATAGCTTCGGCCACTGTCTACCACACAATACCACAAAAATCGCAAATTTGATTAATTTGGACATGCATTTTTCATATTAGGCCGACAATATGAGTCTGTCTGAGAGTTTTATATTATTTCCACGCTTTTTAGAATTTGGCCTGCTGCTCCCACACTGCAGACAACCAACTATGCCACCGATACATAAATATTTCATACTGGATTATAGTATTATTTAGGACAACGTCGAATTGACACACCGAGAACAATATTGACCCTAATTATGGAATATCCTTTATACTCCTATATTAATAAGCATCTGCTTATTCACGGTCTATTTTGTCAGTAAGAGTCGAATAACATACGTTGTAATGTTAGAACCCAAGCGCTGTTACGAAATGACTGTTACGTAATATATATATATTACTTAACAGTTCCACAAATCACATTATCCGTGATATGCCAAAACAATCAATGTTTTCCATAGAGTTTGGTCAGTTGGCTGTGTACCATCGCCCCTGCCAACATAAATGTCAAGTTACCATTTTAAATGTCTACATTATTAATATTTATATTTTCTTGTGTATATTAGTAAAGTGAGTGACAACCAGCAGTCTTCTATCACAGAACCGGACATAGTCATGGCAGGATACGCAATTCCACTGGCTTCATCTATTAATTTGCTGGGCCTCAATCTGGGAGGGAATATGTCTTGGCATATCCACGTTGTGACAATCGCCAAGATAGCTTCGCAGAAACTTGGTGTACTTTGCCGAACCAAAAAGTTGTACACACCTCAACAACTTTCGATACTATACAAAGCCCAGATTCGACCATCACTAGAATACTGCTCTCATGTCTGGAGCTCAGCACCTAAACACACTCTTTGGCTACTGGATTCCATCGAAAGGAGGGTCATTCGTCTGATCGGAGACCACGAGCTGACGAAGAGCCTCGACAGCCTAGAACATCGAAGACAGGTTGGTGATTCGACTCTCTTTTATAGATATTTCCATTGAAACTGCTCGGCTGACCTTGCCCGCCTAGAGCAGGGGTCGGCAACCTTTTGAGACGGAAGAGCCAAAAGTTATAATTTACACAATTTCTCAGTTTTTAAAGAGCCACTAACGGCCGCCATTTGATATCGAAAGAGACACAACTTGACACCGAAAGAGCCGCATGCGGCTCGCGAGTCGTAGGTTGCCAACCCCTGGTCACAGCCAAAGCACTGATGAAGACGCGAAATTGTCTTGCGTCGAAAACGAATTAAAACCTACATTGAAACATCCGACGACGGCATCATTCGAGAGCTTTCGACGGACCGATGACAGTAACGACGCGTGACACAGAGAGGGGGGTGGTGAAAAGCAAGTACAAGTGGCTGAGAGATAGAATCGGTGCCTAATCCTCGTTAATCGATTCAGAACGAATCTTTAATGTTTTTTTTCGATAAAATAAATAATATTTGCATATGGAAGTAAGGAGTCGCAGCTTCACATCCAAAGAGCCGCATGAGGCTCGCGAGCCGCAGGTTGCCGACCCCTGGCCTAGAGCGACGAACAGCAGAAATACAGAACGAACCACTGCCACTCATCCATATGTGGTTAAGCTTAGTACTCCTCGCACTTTATTATTTAAACATACACTCCCAGAGTGCCTTAAAGGGTTTTTCCTATAGTGCTTGTGTTTGATCATAAAAAAAAGTGATTATGATATTGATATTCAAATTGAGGGAACGCCACCGGAAATCACAGCAAAGAATCCAGGCAGAGGAATGAAAAATAAGTGTATAAAGAATTTATTGACTGGTGTACTGATGATATCCATGTGAGTACCTATTCAGAAAATGTTTTATTGGCAAGTCATAGAAAAAGTATATAGTACACAACTTGAGTGGTAAGCCTATTACATACTTTTTCGAAGTATCGTAAGTTTCGAAATCGTTTGTGATAGGCTACTTACCACTCTTAGTACGTAATATATTATTTTCTATGACTGTTGATGCCGATATTTTACTTAGATAAAAAGTCCTGAAAGTGTTAATTTTTGCCCAAAATCACCTGCTTACGCTCCTGTCTTCCAGCCACAACTTGTCGACTTGTGTAATAAGAATGACCTATGAGTTGATCTTGTGATTCCGAAGGTGTGCGGAACATTTTGCCAGAATTTGTCGAAAAAATAAATTTGTGGCGAACAAGAAAAATGATGGCAGGGCGGAGGAGAAAGGGAAAAGTGAACAGCGGAGACGTAACTTGATGAATAGGGCTAAATTTAAATTTATAATGGGCCATTTCTTTGTGCTTTTAAAACGAGCGCATAGTTTTAAATTTTCTAAATTTTTATTCAATTAGTAATAATTGTCTGTCTAATTTGGTTTATGAAGCGGTTCTTTTTAAAGGTGTCGTCTATTAGTATTAATTATTAAAAATTATTATCATTATGTATGCCCAGCATTTCCTGAACATCGGACGGAATGCGACCAAAAAATTATGCTTAATACTGAAATCGATGCATCAACTTCGTTACATATCGTTTCCGGGTCATGTTTCGCTTCGTTGTCAATCACTTTTTTGTTCAATGTCCTTAGATGATCATTGTTAATACAGTTTTCTTCTTTCACTTCATCATCACTTATATCACTGTTAGCCTGATTATATCACTCTGTGCACACATCCTCGAACTCTTCGTCTAATGTACTTACAGTAGGACGGAAACTAGCAGTATTATAATAACAATAATGGTGACTTTGCGTCTACTATAAACTCTGCGATATAAATAATTCGAAAATGAGACGAAGGACGTACTCCTCGTTAAGACATCTGGAAGAGTACCAAAGAATATGAAGGTACACGGAACGGCCGCTTGCCACATATTTGTAGATCGTGCGTGAGTCTGTGAAAAGCATGATCACCAGTTAAGGGTTAAACCCTTAAAAATTGGATACTGAATCCAACACCGTAAAATAGAAATAGGTCTTCCAAACCTTTACCCAAACTCAGTAACTAACTATATATTTAAACTGAAATAACACAAACCATACAGTCATCATTCACAGCGGAATACAACTTGCACGTTGTTAAAACTAGATGTTGACACCAGCAAGTCAGCAGGTGATTAAAACGTTTGGTGTTTGTAAAACATCTTTACGGGTGTCTTCACAGTCCTACTGTCGACACCGATTAGCTATTCCATCATTGGTCGAGCTTTGATGAATCTTTTCGTTGTTTTAAGTGACTGAATGACGATATTGATGTTTATTCTGAAGGCCAACAGGAATATTGTTTTTCGATTTTGGTAAAATATGAAAAGGGATAAATTGAAAAATATTTAAACATGCAGGCATCAGGAAATCTGAAACGTATATTGTTTATTATGTGATATAATGTGCATCTATGAGTTAAAAATTACATAAATAATATCGCAGTATCTTTAAGTTAGTTTAAATAAATAAACAACAAAACCCAAACTTACCTAATATTTTATTTTAAAGTAATAACAACGAAACTGTATTCTTTGTTAATACAAGAAGTAGAAACAACAATAAACAGCACGATAGTTTATTTAGCCGAGGCCAAAACTAAATCACTTGAAGGCATTTCACTGCCAATGTCTGAGTCTGATTGTTGGGATTTAGAGAAATTATTTAATAAATATTAAGTTACAATAAAAAATCATAAACACAAAAAAATCGGAATACGCTTAGTTTAAAAAGAATTTAGCCGCGGTGAGCATGTTGCGGCTGTTGAATTTTATCGAGGATTTACCGAAATACAAAGGGGAATCACCGGTGAATTACATAGATGCGCTAGCTTCACCAGTTTAGAACGTGCATTTTTTAATAAAAATTAATTACAAATATTATTTGAGATACTTACATTTAATAACATAAAGCAGGTCTAGCAATTAAAACACTTTATTTTTAGTTTATAGGAAAGGACAAATATTTGTTTTTCCAATTTTTTCGGAAAAAAAACGAGTTTTTCAGGAAATTCTAAATATCCCTGGTGGGGCCCCTTTGCTATTTATTTCCGACTGTAACATTATTGGCGCATTTTTGGTGATTCTTCTTAACATGTGGTCACTTTTCGAATATATTTCTTTTGCATATGAGTACGTTCCCACTAGATGGCGTGAGCACCGATTATTATTTATAATTTGTATTTAATCTCTTGCTGTTGGAATGTCCATTATGCCAGTGGCGACTCGTAGGCGAAAATATAGTGGACATGTCAAGTAAATTTATTCTTAAACACATAACGCGTTACGCGTCAACATAATTCACGCCGGGGCGAGGAAGTGGCACTTCCTCTACTGAGTATTTTAATGCACAAAATAGTACACACATACCCTCACACACATAACCTCCCGAACCCGAACAAAATCTTCATAGTCAAACCCGTGAAGTGATTGCCAATGAGTACAGGGTGTGTGAAGAAGAATCACAAATTAATATAATTAATATATTTAATTTGCCACTTAAGCGAAACCTAGAAAGGGTCGCAATGTATAAGGGAGTAAGCGTGGGCGCAGTAAAAAACATTTACAAAGAAGATACTGAAAGGAAAGAAAATAACCCGGATCAATTGTTGTCATCTCCTGTCAAAAAACGACCCCCGTCTCTTTGCTGTCGAAAAAATCGAAGGCTTCGACTTTAGCGTTGTTAAGAGAACAATACAAAAGTTTTATTTGGAACTAAAAGTGGTTCCAACCTTTAAAAAGTTGCTACAACAGCTGAGAGGTGATGTTGAAATCAAATGGACTTTATTGGCGAAAATGCCAAAATAAGCGAAAAATATTAATGGAAAGGCCTAATATATTGCACTGGTGACACAAATATATTCATGCCATGAAAAAATATATATTATTACATTATTAAGATAATAATAGCACGCCCATGACTCGGCCATGTTTTAAAAGATATTGCTTTCCCCTTACCGATACGTCGTAGCTATAGACTCGCTTGTCGAGCTGAAGGCCCGTTGCCCGCTAACCTTTTTCTCCTTTCTCTTTCCTTTCTTTATTATGACGGACGTTATTATTCCAAAAAACCATTTTAAACATTTCTATCCACAATTTTCACTTGTCTATTTTTTTTTGCAACCGTATACTTTATATTGAAGTGTCACAGGAACTTTTAATTTTACTCGAAACTTTTTAAGTTGAGGAGACATTCTCGGCACGTTCAAAACTTTTGTACTTAAGTATTTATAAAACCGCAGTAAATCCGATTAAAATATCGTACTGTTTTCACAAAAGGTTGTTATTTATGTAAATATGTTTCAAAGTAGGTTAAGATACAGACCTCCAAAGACGATTTTTTGGTATTAATTTGCCCTCAGCTTGGAGAGAATGGTTTACATTCTGTGGGAAAAAATTGTATAAGATTTTAAAGCTGCTTTAGGTGGAACGGAACTCGTAATATATCGAGGAGTCAGACGCAAAGGGGTCATTCATCATTCAAAGTAGCAAATCTGCTTTGACTGCTGAATAATTTCAAAAATATCCGTGGTTTCGTCCGCGGTGACCTAATTATATTCTGTATGATTATGTTTAAATGGTTTTTATTGCATTATTGTCATCAATTAATAGATGTTTAATCAAAAAAACAATGCAAGTATCAGATTAAATTTCCATACTAGCTTATAGGGGATTTCTGCTTAAGAAGACATATGAGATAAGATGCCGCTTAAGTCGTTATTTACGCGCATTCGCAAACGTGTTCCGACCAATGTCGGTACATCAAAGGGTTTTGCTTTGCTATTTTAGTGGAGACGTGGTCACGAACGGGTAGTGAGTTAGTAGGCATTCCGCGTAAGCGAATCGATATAATCGAAGGAAATTAACAAGAACGGACATTGGCAACGTTGCGAATTCATTGATAATCACCTTTACATTATGTAAACAAAAGTAGTCGTAATAGTTATCGCGCCTCGTCCGTTCTTTTTAATTTTTGACTGAGAGTGATTTTGATGAGATAAAAATAGTAACTGACATTTTCCGTGCGGAGAATACTTTTGGTTTGAGAAAAATCAAAAATTGTTTACAGGTGAGAATTCAACTTATCACGCCTTGTCCGTTTTACTTGCCGGATGTTAATTTTCGTTATTCGTGACCGGAAAAAAATGAGAACGGGCATTTTCATCGATGCGCAAGCGCAGTGTTGGATCTTAGATATATCATTTTTTTAACGCTGTTCGAGTTATCGCGCCTTGTCCGTTTCCAAGCAGAAATCGTGTATTGTGGCTCGGTAAATGGGGAAAAAATATGAACTGATATTTTTACACACGCATTTTTGCAAAATCGTTTTCTGTCAAGAAAAAATGTGTATCAATAATAATGCAATATGGGGACATAGCTGATCCGTCCCATGCGCGTGCCGTGTACCGCGTTCATGAATTATACAGGTAGGAGATCCGACTCCGCTGCCCTCCCTGCAGCTGCGCAACACGGAAAATGTCCGTTCGACTCGATTTACTATTTTTTAGAGTGTTATCAACAATTTAAAAAAAAATTGACCCGGGCGTTGTAACTTTACATCTTTAATTTAAACTATGGAATTTTGCAAACACTCAAAACGTCCATTGTCCATGCATTCACGTTTTTTTTTTTATATTTTTAATATGATTTCATCAAGAACAGACAAGGCGTAATAACAAAAAGACGATCTGATTTCTTACGGACTGAAATCCCTCTGACTGGTAAGCGCAGCGTAGCCGAACTCTTTCGCTCCAGTAAAACGTTCTTATTTTTTAATAAGCTAGCGATTAGTCATTGACTAGAAGAAGGCGTGATAACAGGACATTTCGGTAACGGGCTGCCAGACCATCATGCACAAAATGAAAACTCCTTAATAACAACGTCAAGAATTTTTAAATCTGGCCAAAGTGTGTTTAACCTTCGTGAATGCAGATGGTGGTGTCATGTCCCCAGATACTGACCACATTACCCGGAAATTTAGGAAGCTAGTTGTTATATTAAACAAAAGTAGAGTTAAAACTTTTTCATTTCGCATTAATAATTCATAATTTAGCCCGGTATCGCGCACGTACATATGTAGGTAAGGTCTAAAGCTTTACTGACCATGTTTATGAAGAATTTTAAAATGTACGTTTGTCCAGTATAAGGGACAATATGAAAGTTTTATAAACAATGAAAGGTTAACATTGCAGAACCGAATATAGATAGTCATGTCTGTTAAAACTTTAATTTAATTTATTTGCAACTTACCTCCAAAAGCTTATTAAATTAACAGATAGTTTTTACATAACTTTTTTATTCCGATGTTTTCTAAAACATTAAGAACACTTTTTCAATGACACTATAGCCTCTGACAAAATACAACTCTTATTATGTATCATCTTTAATTTAAAATCACATGAAAAAGCCCTTATTGTTTCACGAAAACCATAGAAATATTTATCAAAAAACAAAACATATCGATAAATTATACTCGCAACGCATTGTTTGTTATAAGATATTATATTCATTCATTGTTGTTGACGTATTTTTAATAAATAACATTAAAAAATAATTTACAGGCGGATATTCGAGATGGCTTCATCTGTCCTACTGTTCAACTACCCTAATGTTCAGCTGCCCTACCAGTCGAGTGTATTCGGATGATGTTCGGTTAAGCTCGTATGACCTAATCCGTTGGGAACGCCTTTCCCCCTGTTTACATGCATTTTTACTGACATGCTGTGAATTATTATTGGATAGAGACTTGAAATATTGCTCTTAGCATCGAACGATTGAATAGTTATGTCATATTTATTGTCATATTAGAACTGTAATATTTTTGGGATTTCCTGCACCCTACCTGGCTACAACATTAGTAGTAGTTATTTTATTATCGAAATTATATTCTTATATAAGAAGAAAATTAATGCGTAATAATATTTATAGATGCCCTGGGGAAACAAGTGCAAACCCGCCCCGATACACCTTTTGGAGACGATTTCCTATTGTATTTTAATTCGAAAGCAAACACGATCTCATTGGCTAACATGTCTATTCCAAAGAACAAATTTCGAATCATGCTCGAACCCGAAACTTACTATATCAAATAATTTTTCCATAACGAAACACACACGAAACAACAAAGAAAGTATGCATATTCCATTCTTGTTTGTCGACTTCCGCTCCCTCCGCATCGCAAGGGTGGGTAGGGAAATTGCTGAAACGAAGATTCCCGGTTCAATACGAAGTGACGTCCGAGAGTGGTATGGCAGATGCACTTTAGGACAGATGTGGTTTCCCCGAATATTCGCAACTAAAGGTAGCGAGCTTTCTCGAGAATAACCGAATATTTCCAATATTCACAGTACAACAATATTCACCCGACATCATCACTCACGCCACATGCGTGAGTTAGCAAAACACATCTCCACAGTCCCTGTTAAAAGCATAAAAAGTTAGACAACATCTTTGTTTCCTGTTAGGTGAAAATTATTTTCTTTAATAACCAGGAGAAATATTAAGAAACTTTTGCTGATGCCTTACTAGCGATAAAAACTAACGTTTATTAAAATCACAGAACTGTCGAGTTTACTGTAACAGATAAAAGTTTCTCAAATTAAACAAAGTCAGCAAGCAGTGGCTGTTCTTCCACAGGAGCAAATGCGCACGTGCACCCCCAAACCAAAACGAATAAAAAATATTAATTTATATTCATTGAATATTATTTATCGTATAAAGTCCGATCCTCCCTAATATTTTATCGTACCGTCAAACTAAAAAAAACTTTATAGAGGGTATTCCAAACTTAATGAGGCTGTTATTAATCAATTTTCTACAATTAAGAACCGAAGAATGGACTTTACGTTTAAGCACTATAGTGTAGGGTCGATAAATGTTGTGTATTTCGATAAATTATACTCGACATGATTTTAAACCATTTAATTTAAGGATTAAAACACTGAAAATATGAAGAATGCCAACTTGTCAGTCTCATGGCTCGATTCGTTCTCGGCATAAAACAGTTAACTATTGTTCTCGTCTTGGTTGCGCCTAATGACGTAGCCGTAGATGGCGTAGTGATATTAGACATCATTCGGTTTACTTGTTAACTCGTAGATGGCGGTAGTAGTATTGGACATCATTCGGTTTTCTTAATAGCTCGTAGATGGCTTTAGTAGTATTAGTAGTGGACTGTATAAATATTGTTACGAGGGTTGCATGCGACGACGTTAAGATCCGACAGCTATACACACTAAGAAAACCTTTCTTTTTTTCCAAAAGTTATATTTCCTTGTGTAAAATTAGATGATAATAAATAAAAAGATGTTTTACCTAAGCATTTTTTCTTATTACTTTTTTTCTTTCTACATTTAAAACGCCTAGAAAGTAATTGTTTGGTCGTTACACAAAAATACAATTTTAAAAATAATTTCACCATACTTGTGAACCCCCTCTATCATAGGTCACGAGCCGCCACTGTCAGCAAGACATTTAAATATTTTCTTTTATTTTATCTTTGGCGCTTCATGTTCCTTTAACGTCACAGTTACCTCGATATAATATGTAATAAAGCATTTTATTACTTAATATATTAGAATACTTCTTAAAATATACCCGTAGACCATAAAGATTTTCTCTAGGTTGGGACCACCCGAGGTGATAAACTTGCAAACGTGAAAATTATTGTATTTTGCGTTTAAGTTAGTAATTTAACTCATTTTATTTCAATTTCTTAAAGCAGTTGTTACATATCGTTCGGTTTGATAGTTTCCGCGTTAAAATTACAAAGTCCTTACTGGTAACCGCCGAAGTGTACTTTACTAATTCGTATTATATTCCAGTTCAGTAAATCAACTATTAATTTTTATGTTATTCTTAAGCTCTTTTCACACGTTGAAAATATTACATGTGCTTATTGAGTAGAGGAGGGGGAGGTGGAAAATCTGAGAAGCATATATATGTCGGCGTCAATTAGTGCAATCCGTCATTGCCTGAAATGCCTAGTCATCTCACGTATTGCCGGCAAATAGAGTAACTCTACGTTTGGTACATCGTTTGCCTAAGAGTATCAGGCATTCCCTGTAATGACGGAATTCTTTCAGTCAAACGCTGTACTTAACTAAATGATTTTATCCCGGTTTTAGTCAATCATTGTAATTAGAACAGTGTTGCCAGTAGTGCATGAAATAAGATATTTTACATTAAAAGGTTTGTAAATAAGTGATTTATCAGGAATTTCCTTAAAATTGAAAAGAATTTTCTTACCTCCGTCAATTTCGTAATATTCCAAGGCTTTTGCTTACTTAGATTGGAGTAATAGTCATCTAACTTCTAATAAAACAATTCTGAATACTTCAACATTTCATTTTAAAAAAAATCACTACACAGATGTTAACAACAATTACAGCGTTCGACTAAAACCGGCAAACAGTGTAACTTAAATCATTTAGTAAAGTACAGCGTTTGACTGAAAAATTCCGTCATTACGGGGAATGCCTGATACTCTCAGGCAAACGGTGTACCAAACGTAGAGTTACACTATTTGCCGGCAATACGTGAAATGATTAGGCATTTCTGGAGATGACGGATTTCACTAATTGACGCCGACATATATAAGATCGTATCTAGGCACTGTAGACAGAGCACCGAAAAGTATTTTTTTCTATTTCATATCAAATCTATTACAGTATCGTTTTCAGTATCGTAATAAGCTTTTTATAAAACCCGTTCTTTGTTAAAGGTTGATCATGTAGTATGCTTGGTAGCACAATCAATCCAGTCTATTTTCTTTTTAAAGCTGAACATATCACTATAATATTTTACAAATAAGGTGATTCCGGTAGTGTTGCTCTACATAAATGAAAAGTCGCTAGAAAATACAGTTTTGTATTTATCATTAAAACAAATATAAAACATTGTGTTTCACTAAGCACAAAATAAACTAAACAATAAACTCGGTTTGTACGTAGTACATAAAAACAAAAACAAAATTTCGTTCGTCTCTCCCGCTGATCCATGTGAGATGCACCCTCACCAGTAGGAATTGATGCCTAATCAAACATAAACATTCAAAAGTTTTTGAACTGTTTACGCCTTTTTTGTCGTTTTCCCTCCTTCCACAAAATAATGCATTTTCCTGTGTACATCAAACAAATTTTACATTAAAAATCCCGATTTTAAACCAAATCGGGCGAGCTATAAATGACAAAATTTGTCAGCCATTTTAAATTCGTCCTCTTGATTTTTTTTGATAAATCCTACACTCACTCCGAATAAATAGAGCCAATTACCAAAAAAACGGTTAATTTTATATTTTTGGTGAATATACCCTCTCGGGGCATTTGTTGTGGAAGTTTGTAATTTAATAATAATGATTGATAGCAATGTGCTATTAGAAGATGATAGTGACCCCATTCCTACCGATTATGTAGTCCAAACTGAAACCACATCACTATCTGGCGACTCTGATGAAGAAGTTGAATGCAGTAATAAAACAAATGTCACCAATTATCACCAAGCCATTAGTATTGTAAAGATAAGAGTATGCAAAGAATACGGGTGACTCTACAGCAATGAAATTGTTATCAGACTTGGAATTACATTTTCTAGATTGCAAGTATAAAACGCAAACACGTCAAACTACGTATACTATTGTATTTTTGTTGTGTTATGTTTATTTGTACCTACATATACATAATAATAATTTTGCCTTTACATATTATCTAATAACAAATTTCCCATGGGCGGAGACCTCTATTAGGCGGACAAGGTCCCGCCTAAGAGAGGTTTCACTGTAGTTACCGTATGCACACTTAATTGAAAGTTATCACAAAAAAAATACATTGATAGCTATTCTCCTCTTACAAGAACAAATCCTTGCAGTTAATTTCGGCCGGAATGTTTTTAAAAGTACCATAATATAACAAACCCGAACAAACCTCGTATTGTGACTTTCTTAAATAGTATGTAAGGGTTTAAAATAATAATAATAGGCGAGGAAACTTCAAAATTGACAGTGTTTTGGAATGAATTTGACCACTAATGAATCTAAAAACAGTTTTTCAAGATTAAAAAAAATCAAAAAATTTTACTGACGAAATAAAAATCAATAAATCTCTAACAATATTCTAAAAAATGATCTGTTATATATAAAAATAAACACTTACCCGTTCTCTAGACATAGAGAAAAGAGTAAAGCTTACCTGAAAAAAAAAAACAATTATAGATATGGCGTACAAGTAGATATACAACAAAAAATAATGATTTGTTATTCAAAGAGTGAGGAAGGCCTTATTTGGCATTCTATATCTTAATTCGTTGATTGTGAATAAATCGTTTAAACAAGTGATTTGGATGTTTCTTCATAATTTTGTCATATATACAGTTGAGACGGGGAAAGAATGTTCGAGCGTTATAATTTTACAGTAATATCATAGAAATAAGTAAACCGAGAATCACTACCAAGCTACAAAATGGGCTATCGTTCCGTGCCGTCAAAGATTGTTTAAGAGCTGCCTTTAATCACAGGTTGCCAAGCAGGCACTATTTTATGTGAAGGTTACTCATTTTTTTTTTCATCTGAAACTGGATTCGTAAAGTTAAAGGACTGGAAAACGGTAGGAGGAAATTGCGTTAAAAATAACAATTTAAATACAAAAAAATATGCACAATTTTGAAATTTTTGTCACAGATATCCCCGAAACTTGCTTTATACCACAATCAACATGTCAGACAACCTAAATATCCATAAATGAACTGGAAATCTTTATTATTAACGGCTAAAACTTAACGCACGAAAATAAATATTAATCAGCTGATGACCCTCGTCTCTTTCTAACATGCCACGAAGCGGCATATTTGTTAACTGAATTGTTACAACTTAGATGGCTCTGATTGCTAATTTGCAATCCTCATCTTACGGACCTAGACGTGGCGACCTCCAGAAAATGATGTGGCATTATTTTTCAGTCCGTGTTAAACATTATATTAGCCAGAAGAATTTCTAAGTCTCGGTGACGTGGTCTTATAAAAATCGCCAATATCTACGCATAACTGGCGTTAAATGGCAGTGAACAGTATAGGTTTATTTAGTACATGGTAATATCAAAACCTATTCTTTTTTATGTCTTGTCTTTTCCATTAGGTAATGCAAAAAAGATGGATAAAAGAGCGGAGCAAAATTAAAACATTGACTTGTTTCTAAACGACAGTACTTTGCGATATAGCATCAAAATCATTACAAATTTGTTTCCTGATTAAGTTATAAAAAATTATATTTTGTAATAAACTGAGTTATGTTTCTTCAAAACTATATAACTCTTGTAACAAGCAACCAAGTTATACAGGAAAAGAAGGTTACAGGACCTTATTTTGTTGCAAAATGTTCTATTGATGTTCTTATAATTACTTTAACAAAACATTTCTCTATAATTTGTTTGTAAAGATTGTTTCACGAAAAATGGATATAATTTAATGACTGCAGTAAAAGTACCTGGGGCCATCCCATTATTTATGACCGTTTGTTATTATTATGTGGAAAGGACCGGATTGTAATAATTATAATTAAATATAGGCACATCAGGTAGGTTAGTTGCTTAATTTGTATTTAAATATCTTTTTGTGGTAAAATTTGTTAGTTTTTGAGGAATGGTTCAAGAATTGTCTTTTACCAAACATTCCTCAGAATAGCGTGATAGTAATGGACAATGCGAGCTATCACAGTCGCCAATTACATAAAGCTCCAAGCTCAAATAATACAAAATTCGAGATTCAGAACTACATGGCGGCGAATGATATATATTTTGAAGAAAGTTATAAAAAAGTGATCTTTTAGAAGTTTTAAAGACATTTTGCATAAAAAAAGTATATGTTTGTGACACATTGGCAGAAGAAATTGGACATACAGTGCTACGGCTCCCACCCTATTATTGCATTTTTAACCCCATAGAGCATATGTGGCACCAGTTAAAATCCCTGATTAGGTCTGAAAATATTTCTCCGACTTTAAGTTCTAGTGTTGTAGAATTGACACGAAAATGCTTTAATGATATTCCCCCAGGTAGTTGGAAAAATTCAGTCCGTCACGTAAGAAAATTCGTATATTAGTCTGGATCGTATAATTAATCCAATTATAATTAATTTTGATGAGGATAGCGATAGCGAAACAGAAATATCTATAGAATGACATTATAAATGTAAATAAATATGACTAGTAATACTTTAAAAAAATGTTATTTCATTTGATTACATTAATATAATCATATCATTACTTGATTTCCTTAGTCCGTCCCTTCATACTGCACTTGTATATTGCCAAGCTCTTGTCGACACAATGGGACCGACCCAGGAAATCATTAAGTCGTATCCAAATTTCGTGAAACGTACTGTACGAACACTTTACAAGGATTTTGTAGGCATGCGATCCCAAAAACAAAATTGTATTATTGCAAATCGAGAGCTTTAATAAAACTGTTATAAATCAAAATCTACGTAGTATCAGTAAATTTGTGGCCTGCAAAACGTTCACGGTCAAATAACATACAAAAGTAAATTTTAAACCGTTTTATTTGTTTTTGAGCAGAATTATTTTAATTGAGTTTTCGTACAAACTTGTAATTGGGTTTTATACGAACTTTAGCTGATGATGCTCATCTATGGCGAAATACTTAACTAAAAACGTAAACTTTGCTTGAGGCCGAGACTTTGTGTCTGTTGAAGTTAATCTAATAAATACCGGGTCTCTTTGAGAGCAGCATTAGTTTTCTATATACGGGGTGTCAATTTGAAAACTTTCCATCTTTAATAACTCGCTTACAGTAAATAATATTAAAAATTGGAAAGATACGTCAGTTTTATTGTGAAGGGGGACGCTTTTTTTAATGAATATATACAGCGTCCGTGGTTTCACTCCCCGGAAGGGGTAGATGTTACCCTTAAAATCTTAAATGGGAAGGGGTCAAGTGGTATATCATATTAATGGTTTATCGGTACGCCGACAGAAACAACGATAATCGGAAGAAAGAGACTGCACATTATCGGGGTCTGACTTCAATTTTCTATGCTGAAAAACGTTTTCGCTTCCTATGAAAACAGTAGGTACATTAAAAAAAAAATTTTAACGAAAGATGTCTAAATTTTGTTAACAACTCGAGGAAAGTCCATAATTTTTTTCTATATGGAGCAGTAAAAAAAATTAAATCTAAAAATCTTCTGAAACAAAAAATATAGACTTTCCGCGAGTTTTTTTTCACACACATTTTTTTCCTAAAACAGGAATACACGCTTGGAAAGAAAACTCGTTTACAGGTAATCCGGACTCGTGTTAAGGCAATATTACTGAATTAGAATGTGAAAATAGATAAATTAAGAAAATCTAAACTGCTAAAAATATTCGCAAAATGATTTCGTGTGCGATTTTTTTAGCTATGGAAATATTGCAAATTATTTATAATACACCATTGAATTTACGCGAGACAAAATAAAACTGTTAATATAAATAAAATGAATGGAGCTATAAATTTAAATTGTCAAATAAACATAATATTTAAATAATTTTCTGACATAATCGTTATAATATAGCCCAAGAAGTTTTAATTGGGAAGGTGACATGATTTCGTGACATTATCGATTGACATATGGTATATAAAACCTTGTTAGTTATAATGGTATAATAAATAATGCTTACCTATTTACCGCAGATAGAACGGCATTTAATTTTTTATTATGTGGAAATGAGTGGGTGGTTCTTCTTTGATTTTAACGAAATAATGCAAGAAAATGTTTCATTTTCCATGACCCATAAGTTGATACTTAAGGCAGTAAAATTCGAGCAATATCAAAAACTGTATAGTGTAATATTTCTTTTAAATATAGCAATCGGAAAAAACTGGTCAGCTGATGATAGGAACATCATACGAGGGTATAGTGATAAGTACCCGTGTTTGACAAGAAATTACAATTTTTTCTTGGCAGATTCCATGTTATTTTTCAACGTAGTCTCCTTCTAGCTCGATATACTTAGTCAGCGATATTCCAACTTGTTCAAATCGTCCGAATAATAGGATTTGTCGAACTATGCAAAATATGACTCTGTTTAGGCGATGACCTCCTCAAATGATGTGAATCTGTGGCAATGCGCGGGACGAATCAGCAGGTGCATTATCGTGGTGGATTATGTGCCAAACGGGGACGTGCCTTCTTCATGCATAGTTGCATAGCACGCGCCGGTAACTGTTTCTCCTTTTTCCAAATAGTCGATGAGGTTAATTCCTTTTGAATCCCAAAAGATGATGATATTTAGATAGCTGTGCATTATTTAGACTGTTCTTTGATCACTGGAGTGTACTGATGACTCCATGTGTCGCCAACAGTTGCGAAACAACGATGAAAAAAACTCCCTCGGATTGCGGTTAAACATGTCCAAACACTGTGAAGTTGTCACCCGATTCCGATTTTGGTCGACAGTGAGCAATCGTGGCACCCATCGCGCCAATAGCTTCTTCACGCCCAGATATTCGTGGAAAATATTACGCACGCGTTCTTCTGAGATGTTTATCTTCTCAACTCGGTCAATCACAACAATATCGTGAATTTTTTTAATTATTTCTTCAGTAGTCACCTCGTTTAGAAAACCTGGACGTTCTTAATCACAAACGCTCCTGCGATCACGTTTAACTGCATTAAACCAATATCTGATTATTGTCACCGAAGGTGCAGGGTCCCCGTAGACATCATTCAACTTTTCATTGATTTGCTCACACTTTCTTCCATCCAACAACAGAAATGTAATCACTGATCGATACTGAGTTTTTTACATAATTGAAAAATAGCAAAAGTTGTTTGCTTCCCACTGACTGCAAAAAATGAGATTTCTATTTCACAGCAGTAAACGACTACGGATAAATATCGGTAATGACAATGCAAATTTGACACTATGGGGCGATCTATCGTCAAACTCGGGGTACTTATCACTGCGTCCTCGTAATTATTAGTAATCAGCTCACAGGTTGTATATTGTATAAATAGTGACAGGATGCATTTACCCAGTATGGCGTTGTAGTTCGTGCAAAATGTCGTATGTAGAATGGTACGACATAAAGACATCTTGCAATACTGGTTGTTCACTAGACAATCATCGGACATTTTATAAATGGGAAATAGCTTGTCACCTATTAGACACAGACATTGTGATATTTTGCAGTTGTGTGGGCATTGCGAAATTATTTAACTTACGACAAAAAACAATTTTGCCCTTTTTGTGACATATGACATTTTGCACGAACACCAACGATATGAAAAAAATTAAACAGTGGGTTTCGTGTATAGGGGTTTGCTCGGGAAGACGTTCATAACTTTTGAAAGCAATTGAATAAAAAATAACAAATACTAATTTTTGTCAAATTAAAAATTTGTTTTTATAGGCATTTTTAGTTTAAAATATTATTAACTACACTGAAACCAATACTTCAAGTTCCCGAAAATTATACTTTTAGTTGCCCTTTTTATTAAGAAAATAGTATATTAAAGTACAAGTTTAATAAAGCATGATGTTTTAACACGCGTCCATGTTAGGAAACAAGCCGCTTGCGGCGAGTTTTCTAAGTGGACAAGTGCTATAATACCTTTATAAAACATGTACTTTATACTACTTTTTCTATTTTGTGCATTTTTTAATAAAAAAAAACACATAATTAAAACTAATAAATGCCATACAAATTTTGTAAATTTGTATGTTTAAATTTTATGTTGGCAATAGTCAAATTTTTTATCAAGTGAGCTTTGATCAATTATACGTGTCCGCCATTTTGTCGCGAAGTCGCGAATATTGAAAGCTTTCTTAAAATTAATCAATAATGGATCATGAAGATATTATTCATTTAACTCCTCCTGAGTTAAGGAAAATTGCAAACAATACATTGGATCAACTTTTACCAAAAAAGTCCAAGAAAGTATACGAAAAAGACTACAAAACCTTCACAACCTGGTGTACTGCGAAGGGTGTTTCTAGAAGTAGTGAAAATGTTCTAATCGCTTATTTTGAGAAGGAAAGTAAAACTAAGAAGTCGTCGACTCTGTGGTCCTTATACTCAAAATTAAGAGCTTGCATTAACATTTATGAAAACACAGATATAAGAAATTATGCAAGACTTCAAGCCTTTTTAAAAAGCCAATCTGAGAGCTACAAGCCCAAAAAATCTTCCTTTTTAGATTTAGAGGATATCAATAAGTTTATAACTGAGGCTGAAAATAGCATTAAATTAATAATAGTGGATTATTGGATCCGCAAATAAGGATTAATCCTGAACAAAACGTTTTAAACACACAAACTATGCCCGATTTTAAAATTAACGCTGCAGACACAAGTACGGTCACAATAAATGTTTATAACAACTGCACTTTTAATAATAAATAAGTATAATTAGTGTACAGTGTATTTATTAGCTTTAAATTGATATCTTTGTAACAGAATATATTACGTGTTGATCTAAACTTGTGATTGTGAGGTTAGTTTAGGAACTGTTTATTATGCAACAAAACATACACAGCAGTACCACCAACCGTTTAAAATGAAAAAAAAAACGGTATCGAAAAAGCTTATTACGATACTGAAAACGGTATCGAAAAAGCTTTCATATGAAACCAAAATAGAAATAGAAAATTGTTCAATTCTGGGATGCAATCCATTGCTTTATTATTTTGCCAATTTTTAGGCGTATTTGGTGACGACCAGACTAAAAAAAATACGTATTCTAGTAAAAATTACGAAACAATTAATATAATCTATTGCAAAACTAAACTACAGTATCGTCCAGAAAATATTAAATAAAAACAAGATGTGCCAAATGAAAGTAAGTTTAAATAAAAAATTAACTAGTTCGCCATATGTCTGAACAGTCTGCTAAGAGGATTTATTTACTTAAGTCAGGCATTATAAATATTTATGGTAAATTAAGAATTAAAGCCTTAGGAAGGAAACTTGGCAGGAGACATATTATAAGAAGCGAACTAAGTAGTACAAAGACTTATAATCCCGCACAGTATACAAACACATTTTTGGGTCTTCTCTTTATACAGGATTGGGACAATTAAGAAAACGCTATTTGATATAATTATCGACGAAATCATCCATCTGCTCTAATATACTTTGTTGACAAATGAACAAGAACGTTTAAATCTACCGTATCATATTATTAAAAATAATATTTTTGGATATGTTTCGGACAACCTGGCCATCATCAGACTATTAAGATCGACACCTGGTCATAACAACAACCAAGTGTGGTTTATTGTGGTATAAAAAGAAAGTGTCAAGAACATTAAAACTATAATAGAATATTAGTTTCTTATATACCCATTGTTGTTTATTTTAAATGGGTAAATTTAAGTTTAAGGTTAACCTGGTAACATATTATTAAATTAAAATTTAATATATGCGAGAACATTGTTAACCAACGAATTTTTTTGCCCTTTCGTAACTAAGCTAAACTTGTCGACCTGCATTTATATTTATTTATTAATTTTTTTACTTTTTTGTGTGTAGAGATATTTTGTCTTTCCACTAATAGCTGCATCTATGCATAAAAACATAACATAACCAATATATATAACTATTTTTTGCAGTGTAAAGTAGCACCTAATTTAACAAAAAAACTAATTAATTGCTTACATTTTAGTAACAAAAATGTAAGTGAAAATAAAGTTTGTTTTGTTTTTTGACAATATGATGAAATATGTGCTCCAGTTTCTAGAACATTTATCCTTGAAACTGACAGACAGATGTTTTAACCAAAGCAGATGTGTGGTTTATAAAATCAAGCAAAAGTTAACAAAAGGATGATTGTGAGCTTTGAAAATGTATTGTAAAAGTAGATTGAATATTTTAATGGGCATTTAATTTTAGACCAAGAATTTTTATCTAGAAACAAAAAGATGTGTGACGAAAATTTGCTTTATTCCGTTTGTTCATGTTTTTATACGTTTTGCAACTACCAATTTTTAAGTCTTAATATAATAATTATAAAGAAAATATTACAAAAAGATCCTCGTCAAATATTTCCAACACCAAATTACCCACTATCGCTTACAAGTGTAAACATAAATACAGCGTCACATTTTACCTGCACCCTATAAATTTGTAAAAGATGTATGATTTAGATTATTTTAGATTAACAAAAAAATGATTTTTAAACTAAAAATAACATTTATACTAAAGATGCATGTGGGGTTCACATAGTACGGCAGCCCGTTACCATTTCAGACTGATCACGACCTAAATGTTTTTGAGTTTTTTGGTGACTTAATAAGGACTTGAGAAGGAAATTAACAAGAACGGACATTGGCAACGTTGCGAAATCATTGAGAATCATCTTTACATATGTAAAAAAAGTGGTCGTAATAGTTATCGCGCCTCGTCTGGCAACTGACATTTTCCGTGCGGTAAATAGTTTTGGTTTGAGAAAAATCGACATTTGTTTACAGCGGACAATTCAACTTATCACGCCTCGTCCGTTTTACTTGTCAGATGTTATTTTTCGTTATTCGTGACCGGAAAAAAATGAGAACGGACATTTTCATCGACGCGCAACCGCAGTATTGGATCTTAGGTATGTCATTTTTTAACGCTGTTCGAGTTATCGCGCCTCGTCCGTTTTCAAGCAGAAATCATGTATTGTGGCTCGGAAAATGGGGGAAAAATATGAACTGACATTTTTACACATGCATTTTTTAGCAAAACCGTTTTCAGTCAACACAGCACGTGTTTAAAACTCAAAAAGCTTTATTGTCCAAAGAGGCGTTCTTATTGACAAAGCATAATAAAATAATATTTGAGCTAAAATATAAAAATAAAATAATAAATATAAAAATTATAAAATAACAAATCTAAATATAAAACCATTCAAGATAAAATCTGAAATATATAAAAGCACTAAGTAAGGTGCGAAAAAATATAAAATATAAAACATCATCCAGTCATATAAAATCAATGAAAAACAAACAATAACGCAGAATTAATAACAATAAAATCAATATATATATATATATATAAAACATACTAAAAACTAAATTGAATGAGCATCCATGTACATCGTCAGACAGGCGACACTCCCCCAGAAACGAGCAACAAAAGAAGAAGCAGATGGAGTTGCAAAGCCTAGGTAATCACATAAATGACCCAACTCGAGCAAATAGAAAATCAGTGGAGATCCTCTTGCAAGTATTCCTCCACACTGTAATAAGCCTTACCTAGCAATAGTAACTTCACGTCATTCCAAAAGGCCCTCTGATGAGACATTCTCCTCCTCAACTCCAAAGGTAGGTGACTGTTTCTTGCCCGATAAATAAAAGAATTCATTGTTCGCGCAGAATTAGGAATTGGCAACCCGATAGAATATGCATGCCGAGTCCTACAATTATCAGGAGAGTTTACAACATGTCTGTATTTTTTATACACAAGACATATCGTTTCCAGCAAAAATAAGGAGGGTAGAGTAAGTATCTTATGCCTTTGAAGTAGCGGTCTACATGAATCCCGAAATCCCAACCTGAACATATATCGCAAAGCCCTCTTCTGCAGCGCAAATAACATATTAAATAGGTACTGCGAACATACACCCCAAAAGTACACTCCATATCGCAGATGGGATTCGATAAGAGCGAAATATGCATTTCTCACTGTAGTCACAGCTAACTCTCTGGAAATTATCATCATGGCATAACAGTTAGACGCAATTTTTTGCTCAAATTTAATATATGAGAATCAAATTTGAGTTTATCATCTATAATTAGGCCCAAGAATTTATTTAAGTTAATAGAATTAATGGTATGATCACCTAAGATAAGATTATTGATATTACAATTAAAAGTTAAGACATTAGTTTTTTACGTTAAGAGAGAAGCAATTAGCATCAGTCCATAATAATGCAATATGGGGACATAGCTGATGCTGAGTTGTTATAGACAATCAAACCACACAGCAAGCCGTCCCATGTACGCGCCGTGTACCGCGATCATGAATTATACAGATACGAGATCGGACTCCGCAGCACTCCCTGTAGCTGCGCAACACGGAAAATGTCCGTTCGACTCAATTTACTGTTTTGTAGAGTGTTATCAACAATTTTTAAAAAAATTGACCCGGGCACTCTAACTTTTTTATACGCCTTTTTACATCTTTTATTTAAACTATGGAATTTTTGCAAAGCTCAAAACGTTCGTTGTCGATGCATTCACGTTATTTTTTTATAGTCCTTCTGATGGGTAAGCGCAGCCGAACTTTTTCACTCGACTATTCTTATTTTTTATTAATCTAGCGATTAGTCATTGACTAGATGAAGGCGTGATAACAGGACATTTTGGTAACAGGCTGCCGTACTAACAGGGCTGCATTATTTTGTCAAATTACTTATCATTTATAAAGTAAACTACTAAGAAGTAACTTACAAGTTATACTATATGCTATTATTAAAACGAAACGGTGCGTTGTTAGTCACGCTGTAAATAGAATTAATCACTAATATAAAACTTATAATGGTTAACTTGATTTACAATCGACTATAATGTGTGTGAAATGGCCTATTATCGGTTTTTGACCTATATTTCCAATATTTTTTAGAATCTGATCATGAAACAATTATTATATATTATGTAGTTTTAAAAATCCACCGTCCATAAACACAACTAAAGAGTTAGTTCATTTGGTAGCCTGATTGACATAATTTATGTGCAAACGTTTATATTAAATGAGCTCCATTACAAAGTAATTAGACCTCTAAAGTTATTATACTGTAAACTATTTAATCAATTGAAAATATATGTAAATGGTTAATATTTTTGCAAATGTAATGTTGGGCATAAATTAATGATTAACAAATAGGCATCAGGATGATAAATTAATTAGGCATTTCAAAAGTAATTATTTAAATGTATTTATCTGAAAGTCGAGTATAAATGGCATCCAAATCAAATTAATTTAATTTAAAATGTTACGAGATTAGCGTTCTAACTAATGGTTACCAACAGACAAACATAGAAGCAAAATCTTTGAACGTTGACCAAAAATGCGGTGTTCGTAGGACAAAATGTATCGATTGTCAACTGATTTGCAACAGTCAGAATAATTAACTTACTGGTACGGAATTGTTGATTTGAATTCTGCGCATTTGCTCAATCGACTGTTTGTTTGCTTTTGACATATAGATTTTACCGATTCGTTTCATTTTCTTTAATTTTGGCATGCTTAAACTTACTTTCAATTATTATTCTTTAAATATCCATTCTCTAGACAACGCAGAAATGAACAATAGTATATTACGTACCAAGGTGGAAAGTATTTAATTTCTGTCGAGAGAGTCGGTAATAACTAAATCTCGAGACAGTAATGAAACTTTTCACCGAGGTCTGTATACTATTTTATTTACAACCACATCCAACATCCACTTCTTATTATTTTGAATTAAAATTATTAATAGAACATAAATGTCATTTTGACTTCTCTATTGAAAAATTAGACAGAAATTTCAAATAACCGCAGGTGGTAATATAAATAATTAAAAAAAAAATATATATAAATAATTTACTTTCTACCCGGGTGGAAAGTAAAAGTAAAAAACGTCAACTTTCCACCTTTCAAAGATAGATGAAATGTCATTATTACATGCATGGTCGTAAATAAAATTATAAGTACTTATAGGCTAAATTCACAGAGACTAAAAGCAGCAACCAGTTAGAAACTCGTCCACAACCGAACATGCCCAGAACGAAATTTGCAATGTCGCTATGCGAATGAACCTATTGGCTCCCAATCGGCAAAAAACAAAATGTCGCTCCGCGAATGAACCTATTGGCTCTTAATCGGAACAAAACACACGAAGACATTAAATGTTATCAGACATTCATGTGGTATACGAATAACAACGATACAACGAGATTTACCTTTTCAAGTTATCATATACTACTAAAATGCTGTTGTCAAATTATCAAAAAAACCCTGCGTCATTTCACTGTTGAAGATAAAACCTTTGAAGGGCCCTTTCTAGGACGTATTCTTTACCATTTTCCACGATGTGGCCTTTAGTTTTCAAATATATTCAATTCGGGAATCAGATCTTTAAAAACGTGGTAAAGTCGAGAATTTGATTAACTTGTTTGTAGTTTTAACCTCTTTTGGACACGATCGTTTTTCGCGCAAATTGCTTATGTTGCTTTATAGACTGTTGCCGCTCTAAGTGCATATTATGTCATTTCTTATGAAATTCAAATTAATATTGTTTTACTGCATAGCTATAGCACACTATGTTCACAATTCTGTTATCTGTTCAGAAGCTTTCTACTAATTAACACATGAATTAGCATTATCGGATAGATGTACACGGTGCATACCATAAATTATGTCTCATATTTTCGATAAAATATTGCAGACGACTTGCAGACATAAAGTAGAGGTGCAGTGTCGTCTGTGTCGTATAAAACTGACGAAACTACAGAAGCGTATTGTATGCGGGTCATTCTTTTCCAAACCGCACGCTTTTTAACCTTAACATTTTAGAATCTTAAGAAATTTTTTTTTTATATACACTCATGGACAAAATTATCGAATATTTTTTTATCACTGTTACTCGAGAAGAATCTTAAATTATCCAATTAAACTGATATATGTGCTGATGGTATTCATCTAGAAGGCGGATATGTTCACTTGTTTTAAAATACTTTGACATTTAATTCATATTAATGGCGTCTACTATAGTCTTTAGTGCACATTATGCTAAAAAACATTGCATACTTATTTAAGAATAATAGTGACTTAAGTTATTTGTGGTGAAAATAAGTGATTGGGCGAATGACTGCGGATAGTTATATCGAGAACATCCTTCAGGACCATGTTTTGCCGTATGTGGCCAGCACATAATATCGTCTCCAGCATGTTCTTCTTCGATAAAATGAACCAGTTAGATAATTATCGATATACCTTTGACTATCCAGGGCTTCACCTCTTACTCGACCCACATAAGGCCTGGATACACCCCTGGTGAAAATAGCACACCATACTAACACCTTATCAGGAAATTTGGCCTTTTGTTTAAATTTTACATTATCAGGGACTTCTGCAATATTGTCGTATAAAATCCATCATTTCCCTTCATTTCGGAGTTGCTTAGTGTGAACTTTTCGTCAACAAACCAAAAAAATGCAGCATCTTGGGATTCTGGCTAGTCTAGGTCCACTACTAAGACATTTACACTACTCTGGTTTTGCCAGATGCCTCTATTATTGACCTAGGTAAATGTTGGAAGTAAATAATACTGATTTCTTGCAGGAGGTTAAGAAAAATGATTTCTCAAGCTGGAAATCGGTTAATAATCCACGGTTAAATAGTTAGAACCGGAATAAAGCGTTTTCATATATTGCACACTCTCTGTCAGCCACTATAATATACAATTTCCATACTTTAGTGTTGAAATTTTAAGAATGTAATATATTTACTAATTCACGCATCATTTCCAGCTACATAACACCTGATGTCATTAATTTAATCTTAACGGATCTGTATTTTATTAATAAACTCTTCCTTTCTTCAAGTAAATACAATAAAGTTCAACGACCTTCTGCCAAACAAGTCTATTTATATAATATTTATGCAACCTGAAAGCCAAGGTCCCCGCGTCGCTCAAATTCACTCACGAAATTAGGCACGCTTAGTTTAGAAACATCTCCAAACTTAAATGCATACCGGCTACTTTTATGTTTAGATTAGATTTGACGGGGCTTCTAATTAGTAAAAGCATAATTTTCTCTTAAGTATATTAGATGAATGCAATGGAGGTTCACTTATAGTTGCTAAAAACTTTAAGATGTATTTAAAAGTACCGTTAAAGTTTAAGAATGGATATAAAAGCGTAATGCCTCGATTTCATACAATAATAAGCTTTTGCCAACCTTTTAGGCCAAAACGGATAAATATTTTTAGAAGATTATGTAAAACCAGCAACAAAGGATTCTGAAAACTTCTACAGTATATGTGCAGTTATTGTATTGAAACAAAGGAATCTCTTTCTTTCCAATAATATAGTTGATATTTTATTCTCTGATCGAATTCCAACAGAAATAAAAATATAAATATGATTTTATTATTTATTATTTTTAAAGAAAATCGGACTGTAGTCCGACCTAGGCCGACACGGCCACAAGATGGCTTCGGCTTCATTAATATCTGCTCGCAAAAATATGATTAAAGGTCCGTAGGCAGTCACTCCGGGTGACACTCTTTCCAATTCTTTACCAGGGGCAAAGTCACCGATCAAGAAAAGGTGTAATTAGGTACTCACATTTGTAGAACACTACTCAAAAAATTATAAACTGATATTATTTTAACGAAATCTAAAAGACCATGAAAATGATGTGCCACTTGATCCAAACCCCTCCCATTTAACATTTTAAGGGTAACATCTACCCCTCTCCGGGGGTTAAACTGCCAATATTTCTTTAAAGTTTCGCTCTTCACAATAAAAGTAACTTGTGTGTCTTTCCGATTTTTAATTTATTTACTGTAAGCGAATTACGCGTGGGAAGTTTTGACACCCTGTATATAAAATCAGTGGCGGGTTCTTCAACAGGAGCACATGCGCACGTGCACCCCCAAAACAAAACGAATAAAAAATATTAATTTATATTCATTGAATATTATTTATCGTATAAAGTCCGACCCTCCCTAATATTTTATCGTACCGTCAAACTAAAAAAGTCCGACCCTCCCTAATAATTTATAATCCCGTCAAACCAAACTGTATAGATCCGGCAACCGTGCCTCGGTCAAGGAAAATGACGATTATGACGAGACTTGCTCGCACGTGCGATTAAGTAGTACAGTTTCTCTGTAGTAACAGGTGGCGGGTGGCAGCGGGGGATAACGGGGCTATGGCGATTTAACATGGAAAAGGGGCACAGTTGTCTGTTCGTGCAACTAGTTAGAAATTCGAGGGTGAATGTTTTAATATTTTAATATTATATATTTATTAAGTTAAAATTAATAGTTGACGGTGGACTCTTTAAGAAATAACTTTAGCTCTTTGAGTTTGGAGCAAAAAATTGAAGTGAAGAATGCGGGAACACCTAAACCCGAAATGAATTTAACGCAGACCACAAAGGGTAAATCTAGGGAAGTTTAAAAGTGAAATATAAAAAAAAAAAAAACTTATAGAGGGTATTCCAACCTTAATGACGCTGTTATTGATCAATTTTCTACAATTAAGAACCGAAGAATGGACTAATTTTAAGCACTATTGTGTAGGGTCGATAAATGTTGTGTATTTCGATAAATGATACTCGATATGATTTTAAACCATTTTATTTAAGGATTTAAACTAAAAAAACACTGAAAATATGAAGAATGCCAACTTGTCAGTCTCGTGGCTCGATTCGTTCTCGTCATAGTCTTGATTGCGCCTAATGACGTAGCCCGTAGATGGCGTAGTGGTATTAGACATCATTCGGTTTTCTTAATAACTCGCAGATGGCGGTAGTAGTATTGGACATAATTCGGATTTCTTGATAGTAGGCTTTAGTAGTATTAGTAGTGGACTGTATAAATATTGTTACGAGGGTTGCATACGACGACGTTAAGATCCGACAGCTATACACACTAAGAAAACCTTTCTTATTTTCTTCTGTAAAATTAAAAAATAAATAAAAATATGTTTTACCTAACGCATTTTCTTATTACTTTTTTTCTTTCTACATTTAAAACGCCTAGAAATATTTCACCATACTTGTGAACCCCCTCTATCATAGGTCACGAGCCGCCACTGTATAAAATGCGAGAAATATACATGTTCATATTCTTATAACAAGAATATAAATATAGAAGTTTTGCCTCTAACAATCTCCCTTAACTTCAACACACTTGCACCAACGCAAAAGGGCATATGATGAATATCCTTTTTTATTGGGTTGTCGTCTACAAAAACACGGCACCTGAAGTTCTTTTTTCAATTTATAAATAAGACGAAACTAACTCCAAAGATCACGCAGGGTGGTCCATCTCAGGAAAGTTACCTCGAGGTGGATGGGTTGTACTTTGGCTGCCTTGTGACTTCGCATACTGTGGCGAAAACGGAGGACAATTTAGTTATTTTACACACCAGAGCCTTTAATACAAAAAATATATTTCTGTAAAATCGTTTGATCGCCCTCTATATGTGAACATTTAACGCTGAGAATTTTACAACCTTGAAAACGACACAATATAAACCCTTTCTTTCTAGTTATACTTGTCCCGCCGCAAGATCCTACACAACAACCTATGCAATATTAAAGGGAAAAGTTAAATATGCAAAATAAAAGAGCGAGAGAGAACAGCGATTTTCCTTGCTACATCTCCCAATTGTGTCATAAACGATATGCAGGATTCCTGTTTATAAATTACGGAGACTGGCACAATGCACAAGACGCGAACTGGAGACTTTCAGCTGCACATTGTATTTTAATTTAAAAAAGGGTTCTGTATTATTTTTAACCGTGTTATAGTTAGTGTTATTATTTTACGAGGAGCGGTGCGTATGCGAATTAAGTGATTCAGGATGGTTCTGAATCGTTGGAGGTTACATTCGTTGAGGAATACGAGAATGACGTCCTCCAGATGAAGGAATTTTTAAATAATGAAGTTCGAGTAAGGTTGAATATATGGAATGGCAGTGGTTTGTCTTGAATTCGTCAGTCTAGGTGGAATTAAGCAATGTCATTCGAACATTTGCCATGGAAATATTTGTAAAAGAGAGTCAAATCATCAACCTGTCTTCGATGTTATGGGCTGTCGACGTTATTTGTCAGCTCGTGGTCTCCGATCAGATGAATGGAATCCAGTATTCGAAGCTTGGATGCAGAGCTCCAGACATGAGAACAGTATTCTAGTAGATGTCGAATCTGCGCTTTGTAGTGTGTCAAAAGTTGTTGAGGTGTATATGACGTTTTAGTCCGGAGAAGTACAACAAGTATCTGCGAAGCGGCCTTGGCGCCAAAGCATATTTCCTCCCAGATCCTATTTGGGAAACATCAAGAGGTGAAGGGCGTAGACTCGGAAGAAACGGAGGGGAGATCACTTGCGAGGAATACGTAATTGATTGGTTCAATTCAGACATTTGGGAAGTTGTACAGTTATTACAGTTGTACGGAAAGTTATAATGTCTTCCCACCTTAACTTTTTTATTTTTCATACGTAAGAAAAATTAAATAGAGTGGAATACAAGGTATTTAGAGTAGTATTTGCAAGGGTATCAATTATCATTTCAGGTCAGTTTTTTTTTAATGGCAGATCCTGTATATTAACTGATATTCCAATTCTACATCAAATTATAAACCTAATTTATGTAACATACCCTATACCCAAATTAAACCGCTTTCGATATATTGACACTTGAAGATTGGTAAGATCGAATATTCCAAACATCTAAAAATGAATTAATGAAAGAAAATCGAGATTGCTATGGAAAATAAGGAATCGATAATCTACCTCAATTGGTTTTAATTCCTCAATTTTTAGATAATTGCAATATTGGATCTTGCCAATATATCGAAAACCGTTGTTTCTGATATATGGTATATTACATGAATTACGTCCATAATTTGATGTAGAATTAGAAAATCAGTTAATATACAGGATGTCCCATTTAGAAGGAAATCGATCCCCCCGGAAATCAACATAACTACAATGATATTTGATTGCATTATATTCTTTAAAATCCTTGTATACCAATCTTTTTAATTGTTCTTAAGTATTAAAAATAAAAAGGTAAAGATTGGCGACAGGCAAGTGGTGGTGCGATCACAAACTTTTTATTTTTAAGTATTGTAAATTCTTATGTTTTGAGTACGAAATGGTGAAATGTTCAAATACCAATGTATGGAAAAATATTATTTTTCCAGACCACCCGATGATACCTTATACAATAAGGACGTATTTAGTCTACACAGTAGCACTCTAAAATACTATTTCAGATTGAATGGTACTACTAAGAAAAGGAAGCCCTCTCTATTGATGGGATGCAACCACCTGCAGACCGGCTTCGAACTTATTTGTTCTCGTCAGTTAAGGGTAGGTGTACATACCCATCAACAGAGAGGACTCTTAACGCCGTACTATCGACAGTGTCGACAAAATACAGCGCGCAGCGCCATCTCTTAGTAGTCCCAGACAATCTGAACAGACGATATTTGATTAAATCAAATTTTTTTTAAATCTATTTAAGAAATAAGAAGTCTATACTTGTCAGGTGGTATTAATATCAAATATATGGAAAAATATTATTTTTCCAGACCACCCGATGATAACTTATACAATTTGCTTGTCAGACCCTAAGTAATCTTCTACACAGTACAAACTAAAATATTTTGCCATCCTGTATATCCTAAATTTGAAAGTCGCTTCAAAGGCACAAGAGAAAGGTGTCTTCCCGAAACTTTGGTTCTAGTTAAAAAACTTTTTGGGTTTCGCCTTGAACAAACGATTGTTCTATTGAAAAGAGTTGTGTATGTATGTGTAGATGTATACACATCAAAAATGTAATTTAGTCAATTAGTCAGCGAGAGTCACGCTTTAAAAAATTACTTTCCTGAGTTTGATAAACACGGGTAATTTGTGACTTTAAAAACGCATCATTTAATGCGCCATAAGCCCCAACAGCGGCAAAATGGCGAATTTATCTAAATTTGAAAGTCGCTTAAAAGTTTCAGGGCACACGCGAGAAAAAGACTTAATACTCAAACAAATTATGTAGAAGGAGTGCTTTACATTTTTATTAGGTACAAAATGGCCGGAAAAGTATGCCGGGAAGATAAATGGCTCATACAGATCGCATGTACAAAGTACGGAGCTTTTAAATGTGGATATAAAAGAATCTGAAATCTTGTGTGTGCTCACAAGTTATGATGGATTAGCGTTAAGCCAATATCGCTCCACTCTGGGGAAAGCTGTCGAGCTTACGTTCGGTTTCTCTCTCGGGGAGCTTTACTTCGTCTTTGCCACCGGCAGGATTTCGCCATCGAGATATAATTCGCTTAATATCGTTAATATTTGTTTGTCTTTCATAAGCTATATTTTTTGGGTGTTATGGCTTCGGTGTGTACTTCAAATAAAAGGCGACAAACTATTGTAGCATCAAAAACGAAAATACAGATCGAATTATATGTAGAAGTGAAGATATACTGCTGTCACAATAAAATAATGTATACAAAAAGTTTGTGATATCACCACCGTTGCCTAGATTTCTCTCAGTTTCCTATAGGTGCGATTTTTGCAAGGCTTTTTGCAAGTCATATTCCTCCATGTCCTCCAAGGCCCGCCTCAGGGATTTGTTTCAAGAGTGGGGAATATAAACCAGGAGGATAATCCAAATATAGACTAGGCAGTGATAATATTTCCTTGAGTGGGCAGGAGGTGCAACAAGTATCGTCCTACAAATACCTTGGACATGAAATTCGTATCGGTCGGGACAATCAGACCGTTGAATTTCACAAAAGAATAGGACTTGCCTGGGCGGCGTTTGGGAACCTCAAGGATGTATTGCAAGTGATACAACGAGCTATGGAGAGAGTCATATTGAGTGTCTCCTTAAGAGACAGGATTCAGAACAATGAAATAAGAAGAAGAACACGTGCAGCGGATGTGGTCAGGAGAATAACAACATTAAAATGGAATTGGGCAGGACATATTGCAAGAACAACTGACAGTAGATGGTCCAAGAAAATCCTTGAATGGAGGCCAAAAACATTAAGCCTATCGAAATAGAGGTCGACCACCGACAAGATGGACCGATGACGGGAGGCCTATGTCCAGCAGTGGACGCGATAAGGCTGATTGATGATGATGATGATGATGATGATGATGATGATAAATGATAAATATATAGCTCAGTTACTACCAACATTTCGACGGTATGTAATAAAATATTTGTATTATAACTGAAGCCGTTGTAATTCTTTCAGACTTATCTTATCTTGGTATAACCACGTTGTGGTAATCGCCACTTGGCAGAAACTTGGCATACTATTACGAACCGAAAACTTGTATATGTTAACGATTTCAGATAAAACCCGATATTCCTAGGAAATCTAGTTTTAACTATCTGTCCTAGTCAATTCTAGATTTAACCGATTAAAACTGGAATTTACAAACATTCTCAGTTAATTCCAGCTTTGAGTAAACACATTTTAGTCAATTCTAGATTTAACTAGTGAAAACTAGAATTAACAAACATTGTCAGTTAATTAAAAGAGGGTAGGTAATTGTCTCCTCAAGAGAGCTTGGTACTGCCTGCCAATCACAATATCGCAGACAATACATTTCTGGGGGTCTAATATGGACTCATTATTGCTATGGGACAAACATGTAGATATATTGGCAAAGAAATTGAAAAGTAGTGTGTTCGCGCTACGCAGACTATCAGACATTGTTCCGAAGGGAGAATTCTATGATGGCCTGTTTTGCTCTTCTTCACTCATCTATGGCATACGAACTGCTTTTGTGGGGACATGCTACACATACTGATACGAGTGTTTGGGTTGCAGCGGAAGGTTGTTGACTGTAGATATGCTTTTAAAATAATTTCAAATTCTAAACTTGCAAATATCTTGTTTAAATTAATAATGATTTTATTTTATTTCATTTGATTAGTTTTGGCTCAACATATTTTAGGAAGATCGAGTTTTAACTGAAATCAACACCTCAACAACTTTGACACTATACAAAGCCCAGATTCGACCATCACTAGAGTACTGCTCTCATGCCTGGAGCTCTGCACCCAAACATACTCTTGGGCTACTGGATTCCATCGAAAGGAGGGCACGAGCTGACAAAGAACCTGGACAGCCTAGAACATCGAAGACGGGTGGTAATTTAACTCTCTTTTACAGATATTTCCATTTAAAATGTTCCACAACCCTTGCCCGCTTAATTTCACCTACACGACGAATAGCAGAAATATACGACGGACCACCATCCCTATGTGGTTCAGCTTAGTAGGTACTCTTCCTTATTATTTAATAATTCCATCAACTTGCGACGAATATAACCTCCAACGATTCAAAACCAACGTGAATCGCTTTTTGCCCACGCGCACCACTCCCAGAATGCCTTAAAGGATATTTCCTATCGTGCTCGTATATGATCACAAAAAAAATCAAAAGAAGACAACGTTATTTGGGATTTTTATTTTTAACCCTACCTAACTCTTTTAGACTGGCTTTCTGTTCCATCACCCTCTCCGACGAATCCGATTCCAAGTTATTTATTGATTATTTAACATTACCTAAATTAATGTTACGTTCAAGGTACTGAACAAATCAGCAATCTCTTAACCTTAGTCCCGCACTCTTGTATATCCCTTTTAATGACGGCCTCGGTCTTTAGTTACCAATCTTGAGGACGGATAAGAAGATGATATCGCCTCGTAACGCCCCAAACTTTATTTCGTAAACACCCGACCACTTTAATTTACGTAATTAACGTCGAACATAATATGAGGATTCAATTTCACAGAAAAGGCTCAATTATATTATCGAGGCCCTGGGCATCGTCGGTAATTCTGTAACGGAGAACTTTAGGTTACGTTATTACGCACGATCATTTTAGCGGTTAAACAATTTCTTATTTTGTTAAACCCACAGTATTATTGAATTCTTACCGGAAAATCGTCACGTTTTGTGGAAGCCTTACGCTAGGCGTTCGTAAAATTTCCCGAAAGACCAGCATAATTGTCGACAAAGTGAAAATTTCACAGACCCGGGTTTCCCGAATGAATAGCATAATTGTCAGAAAAGTGAAAGTTTCACTTACCGATTTATAGGAACTGTTTTAAGGATAATGAGCTCAAGTATTGTGAAACTACTTACTGGTAAAGTTGAATTTTTATTCTTGTATTTAATTTAATAAATTGAAATAAAAAATGGGTATCGTTTAACTGGTTAGAAAAATATTCTTATTTTTGCGAACAGAAAAATGTAATCGGTCAGCCAAAATGGCTAGTTGGTCAGCAACTTATGGACAGCAAACATTTCTGAATCGGTAAATAATTAATGTCATACTAGAGTGCTCTAAATTATTTTGGTACGCAAATTAAATATATAAGCTGCTATGAGCGATCCACTTTTAATCAGATATTGGTAAGCAATCAGCGGGTAAGCAAAATATTTAATCTTGGTAATCAAAAAAAAAGCAATAAAACGTGAAATAGTGACAGTGTCCTGGGAAAACAAGTGAAAACCCGCGCCCGCTACAACTTTTGTAGCCGATTTTATTCTGTATTCGGCAAAAAAACACGATAAAGTTACATAAATTGACAGTGCCCTGGGAAAACAAGTGAAAACCCGCCCTCGCTACCTTTTGGGCCTTGACTGCTACACCGAATAAAAACACACGCACGCAATTAGCTACTCGTATTACGCGACTGCTTTCGCTCCGCCCACAATAACGAACTTTGCCGATTATTCAAAACAAACGGAATCCAATAATTTATATTGATAACCATTCTTTTAATATCCAAATCTCTGAAGAAAACTGCTTCTAGACATGTTTTTTTCTACTGACCAATTGTAAAATCTTGCTGACCAAGTCATCATTTCGCAGCTCGACTGTTAATTAAGCGAACACATGCTATTGCAAGCGGACTAAATTGTTGACAGTTTGTAGCATTTTTTGCAGAACAAGTGTTGCATCCCGATTTTTATTCATTGCAAGCAAAATCTTTTTATGCTGATAAAATGATTTAATGGCTATATTTTGTTGCGAACCAATTTTAATAACGGCAAACCATTTAATTACTTCTCATAAAAAATTATCTTAAAATAAAATCCTTTTTGCGAGTAATAAATATGATGCAGCTCGGCATTTAGTTGTCAACAAAATACAATTACTAGAAAAGCGTTGTTAATGAAACCACTATTTTTCCTCATATCTACATGTTTGAGCATGTTTTCAATTCGGTCCCATTCATTTTTTTCAATCCTATCATGTCATTGTTTTAAAAATACGTGGGCCGATTCTCAATTTAGATAACACAGGTACGAATGAAAGCTATAAGAACGCACTGAAAACAGATTTAAAAATTCAAACTGCATGTAACAAATTGTCATCGGCATCGTTTTTTTACTTTTGGTTGTAGTCAGATTAATATTGCATATTTCGATTAAGGCATTGCGCCGAATTAAGCCCATGGAATAATGGTGTTCGATTTAGAAGCATTTTGTTGCTGCATTTTGCTGTAAAATTACTAATTTGTTGTTGTTGTTTCATATGTATATTAGAGTAAAGAAGGGTACCAACAAATGTACAAAATAATTTTGTAGCATACAGGCTAAAAGTTATTTCATCTCACAAGTAATCCGTCAATAGAAAATTAAACTTAACATTTCTGTAACTATCGCGGCTTTCAAATTTGCACCCGCAAAATGCGCGTCATATTTTATTGTGTTGTGTAACCACAATGCGAAGCGAGTCATATTTTGTACAATTGTAAAAAGACTAAAATAAAAAATAATATTTTGATTAAGAACTGTGGTAAAATCACAGTTAGGGGTTTAAAATGACAACAAAGAAATTATTCCTTTTTCAGTGTAGAACTGAGCTGAGTATGGAATCGTTTTTTTTTCCTTTTTAAAGGTTGGTAATACGGTCATGTATGTTTGGTTGCAAAAACAATTACTAAACTAAGCTCAGATCTATTTACTTTCCTTTTAAAGCTGAACACAGCACCATATTATTTTACAAATATATAAATTTAAAGCTTTGCAATTTCCCTTAACTCAGGAAGAGTTAAAATCATCTTGGTTCATATTATTTAATTATGTACCGGTCGCGGATTACTCTGACGTTTACAAACCAGTTGGAAATCGATACTTTTGCTCTACGAACACCCAATTTTTGATCAGCGGTCACAGATTTTTCTTCTGTGAACACTTTATATCAATTAGGCAAGCCTCGAGCAGTGATTACATGAAAGTCAGATATATGGCAACACTGTACACGCGGTCTGTTTTGATTTTTCTATAGCCTTTCATTAAGCTAACATGCAATGATTAGGTCAAAATGTAATCAATTTAAGATAATTTATTATTAATAATATACGTTTCATAAAATAGATCATTAAATGTGTTTTATCAAATATGACATTAATGACACAAAAACGTCATTGCTATAATTTTATTTCTTATGTCGTTCCGCTCTTCGTAGCGCCGTTAAACCAAACAGAAATATGTGTGTACAGTGGCGTGAAACGCGGGGAGGAAATTTTGTGTTTATTAAACCCGCGTTGACGTTTTGCCAATACCTTTATTCAACGAAGTAAGTGGTGGATCAGACAATAATTATTAATTAAATCGTGGCAAATATTTACAACGTATGTAAAGAAGTAAGTAACTAACTAACTAAATCCAGTCAGAAAGACTTTTGAGAATATCTGGATTTTCAGGAAGAATCCAACTGCGGAATCAACCCAAAACATCGGCTGCCGACGCACATCTTCGCAGGCAGCATGAAGTAACACGTCTCAACAAAGACCTGGAAGAAATTTTGGCTTGGGGTGACAGTAACCAAGTCGAATTTAACGCTAAAAAAACCCAGGAAGCAGTTTTCTCTAAAAAGGTTAACATTGCAGAACCGGATATAGTCATGGACGGACACGCAATCCCACTGGCTTCATCTATTAATTTGCTGGGCGTCAATCTGGGAGGAAATATGCCTTGGCATAACCAGGTTGTGTCAATCGCCAAGATAGCTTCTCAGAAACTTGGTGTACTCTTCCGAACCAGAAAGTTGTACACACCTCAACAACTTTTGACACTATACAAAGCCAAGATTCGACTATCACTAGAGTACTGCTCTCATGTCTGGAGCTCTGCACCCAAACATACTCTTCGGCTACTGAATTCCATAGAAAGGAGGGCCATTCATCTAATTGGAGACCACGAGCTGACGAAGAGCCTCGACAGCCTAGAACATCGAAGACAGGTTGGGGATTTGACCCCCTTTTACAGATATTTTAATGGAAAGTGTTCGACTGACCTTGCCCTCTTAATTCCGCCTAGAGCGGCGAATAGCAGAAATACACGACGAACCACTGCCACCCATCCATATGTGGTTAAGCTTAGTACTCCTCAAAATTCATTATTTAAGGATTCTTTCATCTGGATGACTTCATCCTTATGGAACGACCTTTCCGAGGTCGTTTTTTCCAGCGAATATAACCTACAACGATTCAAAACCGAATCGCTTTTTGCGCACACGCACCACTCCCAGAGTGCCCTAAAGGATTTTTCCTATAGTGCTTGTGCATGATCACAAAAAAAAACCAATGGGTATATTTATTTATTTGCCACTTAATAAATTACTATTTGAGCACGCCTATGACAAGACGCTTCCTAGCATGGATCATCATTTTTTACCCCTCGTTCTTCATACGGAAACGTTCAAATAAAACTGGGCAAACCATATACGCCTTCTTCACGACAAATAATAAAATTTCATCAACAATATCGCAAGAATTTTTTTTGTGATAATATCAGGGAAAAACTTTTCTAATACCATTAGTAATATTGGAAAAGTAGTTTCAGATCAAAGTGTTTACGAGAAAATAACGCTATGGCTCACCGCCATTGTGTAAGTCTAATTAATATAACCCAATATATCATTAATATTGTCGTAATATTAACACATCCAAAACTACAATTTCAAAGGATTGATTCAACCGGATTATGATGGATTCTGATTAAGATCTCTTTGATTTTACTCGGCAAGTTGGTTTTCGAAAACCGCTAAACCGGCCGGTCACAAATTCACAACATGTTCAAAGGATTCGCAAACTATCGGGGCTGTTATCTTTTGTATGAGGGCAAACGATGGGATTATTGAAGTTTTCCTCAAAATGAAACTCACGTCCTCTAATATCGAGTTTACAAAAGTTGGTTTTATACAGGAACGTAGCAGAAAATAATACTATTCGGTTTGTTAGTTTTAATGGGGGGATACTTTTATAAAGATTTTGTAAGATGTGCCAGTTGTTTTATTTCAATTTCCATATTAAAACTTAAACAATAGTAGTTATTTCTATAAAATGGAATGGTTTCGATACAAAAACTAAATTTACAACTCGAGGTGCAATTGAAAGCAATTGCTGTGCGGGAATTGTCAAATACGAATGCTCTGTGGTAAAAAAAAACTAGTTAATTTAAGAGATTAAACAGGAAGGTAAATGCAATGGGAAAAAGTCAGAGATTCATTATCAACAGCAAAATTTTTATTGTATCTCTTGTATGTACAGGGTGTCCCACTTTTTAACGAAACGAAAGATTCCGATGTCCAATTTGTCATGACTATCTTAGTTTTTAATCTACAGAGTGACAATAAAGACGGCGTCGCGGGCAAAAAATAATGTTTAAAATAAATAATTTAAAAGAACATTTTTATTTCTATTGGATTTTTATGTCCTTTTTGTTTTCCATTATCTTATTAAATTTACTATTTAAAATAAGTAAGTGAATCAATTACACATGTTATTTTTTTAGCTGGTGCACATAATACCAGTTCTAACAATAAACTATAAACTTTATAGCACGTATAAAATAAAGTTATTTGATTATTTTTTTATTCTTTGGATTTAATTAATAATGATTAACGATTTTCATCTTCAGCGCATTTATTTTTTTATTTATCTTCTTATTTACAGTATTAATAAATCAACAAACCCGACCTATCATTCCTTTGTGCATAGTTGCTAGTTATTGCCGCACGTCTAATACGCTACCAAATAGAAAGGAAGAAAATTCAATATACGACAATATAACAAAAGTATAGGTTAAAAGAAATGTTGACACAATTTGATGTTTCAATTGCTATTATCAGTTTGCCAATAGAATAACTAACAGCAATAAAAATGCTTACATGTGATTCTCTGCCCGTGAGTAATGAATTATTGCTGACGGGCACTAAGTATTAATCAGTGTTGTAAAACTGGCTTTCTCCAATTTAAGAAAATTATGAGGATTTTTACGTCAGATTATTTATTAATAATTTAACATGTACATAGGATCATATTTTCCTATATGTTACCCAAAAAGGATTACTTTTATATTTTATAAAATAATAATATTTTTAATGAAAGTAAGATTTGGATATAAAATCAGACCAGTTTCATAATTTTGCAGTGTCAACTATTTGCTTCCTGTTCTCTCTTATCGTAAAAAGGCATCGTATCAGCAGGAGATTAGATGGTTTAGACGCAAACTAAATAATATGTAAAAAAGTCCAGTAAAGACAGTCTATGTTTGAGCTCTCTGCGTCGACCACCGATAGGGATCCCCCAATCCGCGTTTCTATTTTCAAAAGGGGGGTTCGTCATTTTGGCTACAGCTTTTAGAGTGTTCATCACCAAAAATTCCGAGAAAAGTCAAACCGCGGATCTTTCCGCGTTCGACCGCCGATTGGGGTTCCCAAAATCGTTCTCAACCGCAACCGCAAAATTTATGGTGGGCCCACTTAAAGACCGACGGACACGTAGTTGTCCCTCGGCTGGCATCCCTGACAAACCGAAAGAACCGAAATAAAAATCGTAAACGAAAAAAGCGTCCGAAATTTAATCTTAAGTAGGTACAGCTTCACTTTGCGATGAATTTTTCAATACATATTAAGATTGGCGATATTACAGATAATGTCGACCAGTTCTTAAACACCTATTCAAAATTCAAAAGTGAGATTGGCTTTAATAAATAATTCCTGGGTGGGGGAATACACCTTCTGGAGGAAGCCAAATTGGGACAAAATTAAAATTCAAAAATGGCTATCTAACTAATGACCAGTTCGAATTAAATTAAATTCTAAAATAAAGTCAAGGGGTAAATTGGTTATACGGAGTTGCCTATCATTTATTAAGCGCAAAACGGACGGACGTTTCGGGCTACGTACTCCACTCATATCATTGTATAATGTACGAACGTTTCGCTCTTTTTCAATTAAGGCGACATAAGTAACAGTTATTTTAATTACTTAAAACTGAAATAATTATAATTGGGAATATGCATCAATTTATGTTTACTTTCTCCAAAAATTTTAAAAGAAAATTCCACTACCTTATGTTATAGAAATGATGTTTAGCATTATACCTTTAAAAGCCAATAAAATCGGAAATGTTCGGAGATGTTGTGGTAAAAGATGAAGTGAATTAGTTTACAGTAATGCTGACCTTGATAAACGCTAAAACTCTCGAACTTAAACTAAAAGCTTTGACGGGATAAGCTTTTACTGAATTTATTCAATTTGTTGGTAAATTTAAATTTTCTGGTATCTTGTTTTATAACCCTACGTCTACAGGGTTGAATGCTTTGTTAATTTACACAAAAAGTGCTCCGGAATGTGTGTGTAATATTTTTCTGTTTTTTCTGTTTACTTATTTTACAAAATCTAATTTAAATTAAACACCTTATGTTATTCTAGCTTACTTAACGTCTTAACAGTAGAATGCTAAGCCATCATGATTTCAATTCCATATATTTACGTCTATGATTTCCAAGAAAAAAAAACACAACCGATTGCTAACAAGTGCTTTATTAATCTTTATCGACTTGGCTTCAAAGCCGTCGCCGCCGCGCCGGCGCGCCAGTCACCCGCATAGATAAAAGCGGAGCGGCTCGTCCTAAAAAGTGTTTAAATCTGGGCCAACATCGATCGTCGGTGTTTTTATTCTTTATAAACTACGTAGCGCGCCCGGCATATATTATATTGCAATCAACAAATAGAATAGTGGAGGTTGAAGGCATGGTGTGCTGATTTTTACTTTTCGTGAAGAATACTATGGTGGTGCCAATATTCTCACACACCCTGTAGAGTTATATACGGAGGGAGAGTACAATAAGTCACTTACAAAGCTGACATTAAGCCATATAAAGCCCAAAGTGAAATTTTAATTTAATGAAAACGGATCTCTCTACAGAGTACAACTTTTCCTAAAATTTTTTTTTAATGAATCACTATTGTCAAAAAATGCTATCGCTTCTTAACTTAACTGAACCAGACAGGTCTTGGTATGAAACACGATAAAAGTGTTCTCGGGTTGTTCTCCGCTAACATGGCATTATAATGTATTCTTATGCTTTTCTCGTTATACAGGGAAAGATTTCCATTTGTTTTGAAGTTATAGCGAAATTAAAAATAAACAAAGTGTCATATATTAAATTCTTAATTATCTTAATAAATGTGCAAGAATATCATCGGCTATTTTGGAGATATCACACACTAAACAAAATGGCAATGTTCATAGAATTAATTTATAGGGAAGAAAATACGGAAAAGCATTACCTTTATTATAGTAACGTCCTGGTAACAATCCACATTATTATACTTATTTAGCACAGTCATTTTAATTTAAGTGACATTTATTTATTTCCATTGAACATTGGCATCTTGTTTAGATTGTGATGGAAAACAGCTAAAGATCGATATTGGGTATGTTACATGAAAAATAATTCAGAATTTCAACTAGAATTCAAAAATCGAATAAATATTGGGATATTCCATTAAAAACCAGGCCCCGACTTTTTGAGCAATCCTGTATAATACTTAAAATTCTGAAAAATTGTAAAAGTGAAAAATAAAATCAACGGATCCGAGCGTTTTTCGAAAATATACATGGTATGAAAATATCCCATTCTTTTTGCAATCGAGTATAATACTCTCCTGGTGTTTAGTCCGTTCCTTCCAACCCTGTACAACACTTTAAAGAATTAAATACTTCTATGCTATATTCCGTTATGCTGCAAAAACAATGGCAATTGTTTTTTAAAATAAATTTTTAATTTTGTATGGGAAATGACGAATATTAACTATTTTTTATATAACAATGAAAATATGTTTCGCACACTCACATGAATGGCATCTTTCAGTGATTTCGAATAGTTTCTTGCAATTTGGGCGACGAGAAAGATTAAAATGGCACACAGATTTTAACGCGGATTAAAATTAATTTATTCAAAAAAAAATTCTAAATCTGCTACTAACCAAAAATATTATATTACCTCTGAATAGCCCATTAATTTCTTAGAGTTCGGCCATTCTAAAGTGCACTGCTTGACATTTGAAGCCGACATGCACCTCGGATTTCAACTTGCCAAAAGAAAGAAAGACATTATTAATGGACTCAATCACAAATTATGAGTCATCGGTGCACAAACCCGGACTTTATACGATAAATAATATTCAATGAATATAAATTAATATTTTTTTTTCGTTTTGTTTTGGGAATGCACGTGCGCATGTGCTCCTGTGGAAGAACCGCCCTGCCTACAACCCACGTAAAGTAAAAAATCAACAAAAATAGGCATATATTTCATTCAATAGAAATTGAGTTAGTTCGTTTATGGGACCATCGAGAACAAACAAAAATAAATAAGAAGAAAGTGTGGGTGTACAACTGTAGAAACAAGTAGTACAAGTCGAACCAGTACAAGGTGATAATGAATATTCTTATCGCGGTGGCCGAAAAGGCCATTGAACCAAGTCTACCTCGAGAAATGAGTCACACGAGTTACCGCTATATCTGTCAGTGTTGGGTTTTAATGAGAATTTACAAATGCACAGTATATGCATTAATTTTATATTCGCATAATGTATCAGGATACTACAGAGGTAATTCTACATGTTAATATAAAGGTATTAAGTCATATAACAGAAAGTTCAAAACTCAATACTTTTTTTTGCTTCCATTTGAAAAACTGATGTTCTCCACTATGTTACTTACGTATATTATTAATCAATTTTCAGTTTGTAAAATCATTTTTCTTAACGTTCTGCCATGAATCATTATTGCTTACCTCCATTATTCCTCGGTCAATAACAGAGTCATCTGGCAAAACAAACTGTCAAACTCTTGAAAGCAGGCAACCCGATTACCGCAAATTATAATAAAGCGACAGCAAAAATTCTGTGAAACCTCAAATCATAGGTAACTGTTCCAAAAATACTTGTTCCACAGCATAACGCTCTTACCTGTATTAGGTAATAGGTAATAGGTAGCGCCGTCGCTAGGTAATTAATAATATCTTTTGTGGGGACACATAATGGACACATAAACAAAGGTATAAGAATTGACAAGGTGTCAAAAATATTAAGATAAGTTTTGTCAGTTCAGGGCGATTTTGATGCCATAGAAATAGTAGTTGTAGTTTTGTCGATATTAAAAATAATAAACCAGATAGAGGAAAAAGTAGTTATTATATATATCTGAAGTTCCAAAAATTAGATACAGTCCACAGAAGGGAACCATAGGCAGCTCGAGGAGGAATAGGAGTAAAAACCAGCCAGGGCTCCTACAATCATAGGTAACTTATTAATATACTATTACTGCTAACAAAACCCTTAATTCCAGTTCTGCGCCTAAAGGCTATAATAATAATTTTTATTAGATATTCCTTTGTCTTTATAATGACATGTCCTTTTTCCAATAACTGTCAAAAACAAAAAGAAGCGTTAACATTAAATTTGAATTTCAGATAAAATGACCTCTGGTAGCATAGTAGAGAAACATTTTTATGGCAGAATGATAGAAGTCGGTGGTGATGTGATGAGGCTGGAGGCATCTGAGATGTGGTTATACCGGAGAATATTGAAGATTTCATGGGTAGAGAGAGTAATGATGCGTATGCACAAGGAGAGGGAAATTATTTCAACAATTAAGAGAAGAGAAAACTGCTGTATATGGGACATGTTATGAGGGGAGAAAAATATGGAATGTGTAACGGTTTGATTTAGTCACTAGATACTTTGTTATTTATTCGTAGTAATTTTGCCTTGAACTTTTGATTTCTATAGATATACAGTGACAGGCTTGCAGTACTAACCTTACGTCCTGGCGTTGCCATGTGATATGCATTGACTTTATGGGTTTTGTCTCCAATATGCTTCGTAAAACCTGATAGATATCTCTCACATGCCGTGTTTAGCGTAATACTTTTTGGGAAGAGTCTACACTAGTTTTAGGACTTGATTCTGAGTTCGTCTTGGGTTCTCAGGACTGATTTCCCCAGTTACAGGCATCTGAAAGCTTTAAAACCATCTCTGAAAATGGACCGTTGGTTCTGTATGTATTATTTCTCTGATTTAAAGACCATTTCTCTCTGTAGGCCATCGCACAGCTATAATTCAGACTCACCTGCATCTTTTCCGTGGGATTCCGGCCTCGGGCTCGTGTCGCTTGCTTTGGTTTTTATGAATTTCCAGTCTCGGGGTTCCGTGTGTGTTTTCACCCAATCAGCTGTTTGCGACCAGAGGTTATATCTGCTAGCTGCATTCCTTTCACCGCTCTTAAGTGCTGTACGGCCTAAAGTAGATCTTGATTTTGTGGTAATCTACACGAGAGAGGATTTTTTTGGGTTAATGCATGGTACTGTTGCAATTTCATTCTCCTTCGATGTTATTCTCTTTTATGGATAGAGTATCGATAATTTGTTAAAGCTACGACTATAGTTTATCCGCAACGTCGTGTGTCTATGAACACGGTTGCTTTCCGTTCTCTGGTTTGGTATGTGCCCTGTGCGTGGTTATTTTCCCGTGTCACCGGATCGGGACATCGATATGAGAGAAACCGAAGTTACCTGTCATTTTTTTGTGCCAGGGAACTAGTATATAAGTCGAAAAATAGCTATAAGTCGTCCCTTTTGAGAGTCGAGTGTCAGCAAGTTCACTAGTAACCTTAGTTTTTCGAGGAACACCTGGGAAACATTCCCTGCCGAGAGGCGATTTGTTTTTTTCGAAAAGTGTTTAAGTAAGTGTCAGTTTTTCTGGGATTGTGGCACATATTTTCCCTTTGGGATTTATTTGTGGGGTAAGTTGTGAACTCTTTCACGTGTTTTGAAGGGACGGCTGTTGATACCTTGCTTTCTCCTTTGTAGCTGCTCGATTCGACTAGGAAGCCACCATTTTCTGACGGGGGCCATTTTGGAACTTTGGAACCTCCAATAAAAAAATAACCCTTGACCATCTGATAAGGTATATTATATTTTGCATTTTATTTTGCTTTAAATAATGGTTCATTGGTCCAGCATAATACTTTCTACTAAATTCACTAGTAAATCAGCGACGGTTTTAGTTTCTTTAATTTCGGGTTTTATTAAATTTCATTAAAATTATCATCAATTTTCTTAAATTCGCACGCCACGTGCTTTACTGCAAAATTCTCTCTGATTAAAATTTAATGCTAGTTTCGTTATTTTTCAATACTCAGATATTAATTTCATTTTGTCTATTAGGTCTCTAAACAGACTAATTATTAAAAATAATAAATTCTAATAGATATGTCTCAATATGAACTTTTAAAAATTGGGCTTTCCTTCATTAAGCAAAAATGTATATAGTGAACAATGACCATGAGGGCCAATGTATTAATTGTGATTTACGTTACGAAGGAGAATAGGGCCAAAATTTCTGTTTTTAGTTCTACAGTGTGGAATTTCAATTATCAGTGACAATATTATGTAGCTTTGATGTAATAGTAATTTATTAATTCATTATGACTAGTTCCTTGCTTTGCTGAATTTTGTTGTGTTAGATTTTAAATAAATATTGGCCTTATTACCCATCGTACATATTATATAGTTATATCTCTACGTCAGTTGTTACAGTGTTTGGTATGCCGTTTTGAAACAGCACTAATATTGTAGATATTACTTTTAGTTCTTACTTTATTAATGGGGTATTAGAATGGTTACGAGCCTCCGAGGCCCATAAGGATTTTTATTTTTAATCATGGTATTTTATAATAGAATGAACTGCAGTAGTTCTTACTTATTTGAATGAGGCATCTAGGCTCAATTTTATAATTTCAATAGTCATTACTACCTGGTAATAGGGGAAACCATTCAAGCCCTTGGCTTTAAATTCACTTATCTTTTTTTTGTTTTGCTTGAATGCTGTTTCAGGAGTGCATATTAGTTGTTAATTATTTGCTTTGTTTACCTTAATTAATTTCTGTGATTCTATTTTAATTAATATTTTGTATCTGATTTTTTTTTTGATTGGCTTACTTTAATATTGCTCAGTGGTTTATTTATTAATTCCAATTTTGATTGTGGATACTCGGATTGATAACAATCCTCGTTTAATTTATTTTAAATTTGATAATGTGTTAAGACTAATTATTTTGTTTACATTTATAAAATTTTATTGCGTACCAGTTGTCATTGATGATGGTCAGTGACGGATGGAACTTTTTATTTTAAATTCTTTCTGCTTTATAATTTGATTCATAATATTTTAAACTCTTTGCTTCCCTTCAGGATTGTGTAATAGTATCTTAAATGCTTTTAGCTTTGATTTAATTTAGATTGTTTTGATTTAATCACTTTACTTTTATTTTTATATCATTATACTAGAGAATGTTTATTCCTAGGGTTCCTCCGACCGGGGTCAAAACTTACCTGTTGTTATGCCAACTGGGTTAACACCACCTGTTTTACTACTGGGTCACCATCCACCCAGTTTTCATCATCGACAAGAGTAGTCATCATCCACACATACGGTATCGTTTAGACAATAAGTTTATTTTTTTTTTTTCTAACCATTGAGTTTAAAGTGCAGTACTGGGCTTTGTAAATCACCGTCATTTCTATCTTTATTTTTGGAAAATAAATGCCTAGTCAATCAATTGTCAATATGTGTTTCATTTAGTTCGCTGCAATTTCTTTTAATATTATACAGTGGTGTCGACCAGTGAGTTCAAGTTAAGGGGATCCCCGTAACATCTGGGAGATTTCCAGCTTCAATCTAGCTTAAGCTGGTGGCGCAAAAAGGGACCTTCTGTCGCGAGTAGTTAGCCGGCTGCTACGCACCTCAAGCTCTCCCCCTAACTTGGAAGAACTGTCGCTCATTGTCTTCATCTTTTTTACATTAAATAATTTTACCAACAGCGGTTGCTCTAGGGGTATTCATCATAATACTCCTAGTTCTGAAAATAATTTATTGCGCCAAAGCAACTCCAAGTCGTATCAAATGTTACAAATAATTATGCGAGGAAAATTTCAGGGGGAAGAGATCTATAGGAAGGAGACGGAACTCATTGCTGAAGAATCTTAGGGAGCGGTTTGGATGTACTAATAATGAACTATTCAGAGCTGCGGTCTCATAAATTAGAATCGCACTGATGATTGCCAACCTTCGCAGCGGAGACGGCACCTAGAGAAGAACATAGAAGTCGTTATGCGTAGTCCCTCTGCAAAATAGCAATATAGTAGTATAGATAGTTTCAGACCTAACCGCAAGATATTAAAAATAAGGAAAAAAAATCTTTCGCAAACCTCGAACAGTATTTAGTGTTCGAATGTTTATTATATGACTTAGACTTTTTTTAACATATAGAATCATCGCTCTAACTAGTATTCTAATGCGTTATCCGAACACCCTGTATTATGATATGAGATACACCTAAATCACTTTTACAGTACTGATACTTGATCAAAGTGCGAAATCGTTTATTAATTTTAAAATGTAAAAGTAGAAGCCACGAATGATCGATCTAATGAATATTTGCGTAAAAAAGGGCTTGATTTACGTCTTAAAACCTAATAAAAAAGGATTGGAAATTGAAATTTAATAATAACGTATAAATCTACTGCCGATATTCATATATTTTATTTCAGATGATGTTCGAAACCCGATCAATCGTGGTCGAAACCCGATCGAATATCGTCGAATCTGAGAATTAATTGACTTCCTAACTTAACCTACAAGCATTCTTATTCTTAGTCAATTATGTTTAGAGCTAGCCCTTCGTTTTGGAATGGCTATTTGAAGACTACAGGAAAGTAAGTTTAACCAAAAAAAAAAATCAACAGATCGGTAAAAAGAACAAGTCAAAAGTAAAAAAACAGCTGATCGAGCAAATGCGCAGAATTCAAGCCCACAATTCCGTGCCGGTACGCGAATTATTCAGAAAGTTGCAAATCAGTTGACAATCGATACATTTTGCTGTAGCGGTCGCGTATGAGTGGCAGTGCGAAAGGACTTCGCAGAATGAAAGTATGTGTGATTCCCTGCCGTTTATTTGTGAGTTGTAAGGAAATCGTAAACAATGGCACAAAAATGTCGCGTTTTGAGTCTGGAAGACAATATTGATGTTGTGGAAGTTTGTAATTTGATAACAATGATTTGGGCGAGTTCATTAACATTGATAGCAATGTGCTATCAGAAACTGATAGGGACCGCATTCCTACCGATTATGTAGTCCAAACTGAAACCACATCACTATCTGACGACTCTGATGAAGAAGTTGAATGCAGTAATCAAACAAATGTCACCGACTATCAACAAGTCATTAGTATGGTAAAGGATTATAAGAGTATGCAAAGAATAGAGGTGACTCTACAGTAATGGAATTGTTATCAGAATTACATTTTCTAGATTGCAAGTATAAAACGCAAACACGTCAAACTATATTATTAGATTTTTTTTAGTACTACGTCCTAACTAAAACTAGTGTATTTTTGAAGGTTGTAGACAATGGTGTTTCTTGAATGATAGAAGAGTTTTGGACTTGCATTGTCTTTATTTGTTATAAATCACAACGTTTCAACTGGTAAGTATCTCCAGTTGTCTTCAGGTGAATACTGTATACTATACTGTAGTACTATAATATATTGAAGTATTCACCTGAAGACGACTGGAGATACTTACCAGTTGAAACTTTGTGATTTATAACAAATAAAGACAATGCAAGTCCAAAACTCTTCTATCATTCTAGTGTATTTTTGTTATGTTATGTTTATTTGTACATACATATACATAGTAATAATTTTGCATTTACATATTACCTAATAACAAATTTCCTATGAGCGGACACCTCTACACGTTTAGACGGTCCCGTAGGTGTCCGCCTAAGAGAGGTTTCACTGTATTTGTAAATTTTCTCGTATATGCGACAACATAAAATAATCCAATATTAATAATTTTTATTGGCGTAGGGCGGTATCGATATATATTATAATTAATTTTCGACATAATGATCTGTTCTCCTATTTTACGTCCTGTCGTTTCAAATATTAATGCATGTTTTACAGTTTCCCGCAATTTTATTGTTGCGTTTTATGACCGAAGACACATGACATTTTTGTTTACTGCACCGCATTCTCTGACAGTTACCTAACACTCAAAGTTGTAAAATTTTTAATGTCGCGCCCTACTTAGAAAATAGACAAAAAGCATATTAAATTGCGATTTACAACCAAGAAAATTTCATTCATTTATATTATTATCACTTTTGCGTCTGGAACTTAATTGTTTCCACGATTATACATTACGAAAATTAATTATAGAATATTCAAAAATTCACGTGCAATAATGAACGAACTTAATTTTTTTAACTGATAAAAAATGGAATGGAACCGATTTGCAAATGGATAGATGAATGTAAATTTCCGGAAATTTAAATTTGACAAATCTTATATAAAAATTGGATTTAATTTATTTTTTAAACTGAACCAAGTAAGGATATGCCTGGGTTAGCCATTTGTCCAGAAGAATCGCCATTCCACTAGAGGTAACAAAAAAAAGTTTCATTTTATCACGTTTGGCTTTGGCTAAATTAAAAATAATTTCAACAAATAAAGTCTATAATACAGAGTGCTACGCAATTATCTTTTCATTTACTTAACAGGATTCCGGAGTACCTGTAAACGAGTTTTCTTCCCAAGCGTTTATTAATGTTTTAGGAAAAAATGTCAAAAAACTTCGTAATAGAACTAGAACTCGCGCAAAGTCTATATTTTTTTGTTTCGGAGGATTTTTAGATTTAATTTTTTTTACTGCTCCATAAAGAAAAAAATTATGGACTTTCCTCGAGTTGTTAACAAAATTTAGACATCTTTCGTTAAATTTTTTTTTTAAATGTACCGTTTTCATAGGAAGCGAAAACTCCGTTTTTCAGCGTAGAAAATTGAAGTATAGACCCCGATTACGTGCAGTCTCTTTCTTCCGATTATCGTTGTCTCTGTCGGCGTACCGGTTACGGGCGGACGCTCGACGTATTGTTCTAGCTGCAAGGGAAGTTCCAATTCGCCTCTTCCTTTCAAAGCGTGAAACGAACAGGGGTCAAATCGGAGATTTCGACTGACCCCGGCATCCTCTTAACTTTAAAAATTCGAAAATAACGATACAAAGTTCAGTAATAAAATTAAGTAGATAACCATGGTAAGTAAATGATGTATATCTGACATTAAAAATTATTAAAGTATACCATACTTAGTAATGATGAATGCGAATCGGTTTTTAACAGCAGAACAATGTTCTTATGCTGAATTTTGTATGTTGTAATTGTATCGTTATTGTTAATTTTTAATGTTAAATATATGAATAGATGAAATAGTACATTACGTATCGAGGGCCGAAAAGAGGCTTTTACGGACGAGTCCGTGTGCTCCGAGGCCAAATAAATAAAGACATTTTTCTAAAACATTTTGGAAAAATTAACTGCAAATTCAATTTATATATATACAGGGTGTCCGCTAAGTAATGGGACATGGAAAAACCACAGACTCCTTACGTAAAAATATTAGGATTTAATTATACTTACCTATATCTGAAAGATGATATTAACTGAGATACAGGCTGTTAGAGTTAAAACTTCATTTTTGTTTTTCTCTAATAACTTTGACAGAAACCAGCGGTTTTTTACAAAATTTGAAAATTATGGTTTTTTAGGTTGAGGAGCTGATTTTTTGGTGAAATTTTAATGTACATACGGCATTTCTTGCACATTTATTAGGTCATAACTTTTTTGTGCCTCCGTGTATTTAAGTTTTTAATGAAAATAATACTTTTCTCATATTTTTTACGTAAAAAAGTTACACTAATTTCAGGTCGCCCAGAGTTACCATTTCGGAGATATACTATACATTTATATTGTTTAGTGCCTATTATTAATTTGCAAACAAAATTTTTTCTTAAAGTAACCTATGAGAAAACAAAAGAAATTTAGAGATACAGTTGCTATGAAACCTCCATGTTGTTATTTGTTTGATGATTATTGTGTTTCGGCATTGTTACTTAACTTAGGATAAACTCAAAAATGAAACATTTTTTTACACAGCTATTTTACAATAATCAACAAGCAATAACAACATAGAGGTTTCATAGCAACTGTATCTCTAAATTTCTTTTGATTTCTCATAGGTTCCTTTAAAAAAAAATTTGTTTGCAAATTAATAATAGGCACTAAACAATATAAATGCATATATCTCCGAAACGGTAACTCTGGGCGACCTGAAATTAATTAGTGTACCTTTTTTACGTAATAAATATGATAAAAGTATTATTTTCATTAAAAACTTAAATACACGGAGGCACAAAAAAGTTATGACCTAATAAATGTGCAAAGATGCCGCAGGCAGCGCCCCCTACATTGTACATGAAAATTTCACCAAAAAATCAGTTCCTCATCCTAAAAATAAAAATGAAGTTTTAACACCCTGTATCTCAGTTAATATCAACTTTCAGATATTGGTAAGCATAATTAAATCCTAATATTTTTACGTAAGGAGTCTCTTGTTTTTCCATGTCCCATTACTTAGCGGACACCCTATATATATTCCGCTATTTATTATCTCCTGTATGTATGGCTCGGTGGCCTAGCGGCAGAGTATACGCCTGGCGATGTGAGAGTAGTGGGTTCAAATCCCTCACCGACATCTCTGGTTTTATTTATTTATCAGTAACAAAAACTATTGATGGGGGCGGGGAAAATCTTTCCTGCCCGCTTCGATACTTCCCGCCCGTTCTCTCGGAGAGGTCTGGAAAGCACCCACTCCACTCCACACTCACGTACTACTCTGTATTATAGACTTTATTTATTTAACTCAAGTTTATTTTTAGTTTAGAAATATGTCAAATTTAATAGGAAATTTATATGCATCTAGGTTTTATACGCTACCCTGTACAATTAGATTTATCAGGACGTAAACTCCTCCTCCCTAAACTCTAGACTCTTTTCTATAAGTTAAAACAAAAATTATTGAAATTGGTTCATTATTAACAAAATAACAGATTATTAATTTGGGCGCGAATTTTTGAATATATATTCGATAATTAATTAGCGTAGTGTATTATAGTAAACCAATCATAATTAATTGGGGTAGTGTAATTTAAGGGGGTATTTCGCCCACGACCCACACGCTCCTAATCTCTTATTTCCCAGGTCCTACAATTTCATATGTGTTATTTTAGCGCTTATGAGTAAGCCTCCTCGCAGTCACATCTCGCAAAATTCTTCAGTTAATTATGTTATATTTGGACACAGATTTATGATCGCTTAGACCCATAAAATCCCGTGTGAAATAAATGTTTGGAACCTAAATTTATTTTTTTATCGTCAAGTTTTTAATTAAACTGTAGCTGATCGGCTGTAAAATTTTTTAACCTTTGACTTTATTATCAATTTCGGTATTGTTAATACATGGTAATTTGGATAGTTTTTAAAATTTTAAAATGCAAATATTTATGTTGCCATAAAAACAACTAGTGTTGAAAAAAACTGATGATTTTAATAATCGAATACTTGATACTCAAGCGATTTTAATAATCGAGTGAATCGCTTGAAATTCCAATTCACCAAGCGATGACGTCACCGATTGCTCGACCGGCTGCCTAGCCGTTTACATATGATCAGGTAGGGTATTTAGCAGGCACGTAACGACGGGTGGGCACATGTTTAGCTAAAAAATTGTAGTAGCCACCAAAAAAATTTCAGAAATTTATTTATTTCTGAATAATGAATTTTTACCACGTGTCTCGATACCAAACAAAAAAACTGCAAAAAATCACCCAAATATGTATTTATTGTTCGGGTTTATTATTGTGCTTTTTTAAAACAAAAAGTATTATCAAGAGTTTCATCTTTCTCAATCTACGAGCATAAAATAAGTAGATATTTAAAATGGCTTGTCAAATTCTTCCATTTTAAATTATCAGGTGCCCACTGTGCGACTGGCAAAATAAGAAAATAGGTGATTATTTTTTTAATTTCATGTTTATAGTTACCTAAAAGTTCCTGTTTAAATTTAAGAATGTTTACTTTTGGTCACCAACAAATTTGATACTTATGTTTTGTTAACTATTTTGCTCGTTTTCTTATTTTCCATTAACATTTTCTATAATGTATGTTATTTTTAAGAAGTGTTCTTGAGTTTAATAATAAAAAGTTCCTGTTTAGATTTAATAATGTTTACTATAAGATTACCAACGAATTTTTCTATATATTTTGTTAACCATTTTGTGCGTTTTGTTATTTTTCATTAACAATTTCTATTATTATGTTATTTTTGAGAAGTTTTCTCCAGTTTATAGTAAATAAAAATTTAAAAATTATATCCTTTAATTTTTTAATATTTACGTCGCTGGCTAGCCAGTTAAAACAAAACTTTACAAAACCCATCTCGCGACGTCTCCGTTAAGGGATTTGGCATAGTTTTTTATATGCACCTTCTCGTTTATGTGCCTTTAAGAAAGACGTATGTCGTGTTACCTGCTCAGCGTCAAACTCGAACGTCGCCAATCAACCCGAACAAACCCGTAAAACGAAGGTCGGGTATCAAGTGACAGGCGATATTTTTTGGTTTTTCGCCTGAATTTATAACTAGAGTATTTCTTATCGAGCGAAAAACTGTCGAATATACGAGCAGTTTTTTAACTCGATCACACTACAGCGGTACATTTCCGTCGGCGTCAAGCGAAGCTCGGGTATCGAGGGAAAGATAATAAGTGACGAGCGACGGTTTCCGCCTGAATAGATAACTCCAGAAGTTTTTTAATAATCGAGCGATGTCGGTTATTTCAATAATCGAGTAATCAAGCGGTTTTTCGCTCGAGCGATCACAACACTAAAAAAAAACATATGGAATAAATACAGATTATCACAGATCTACGAAACACCGGAACAAACCCGAACCAGTTCAATCAATGAAGTTTGACAAATATACAGGGTGTCCCTGCTCATTAGTGAGTACTGCAACGTTGTTTTCAAATTTGAAAAATTCATAATATTTCCGGAGATATTTGGGCAAAAACGAATTTTGATGATCTAATTTTTTTTGTTTCCTGATTCTATTTGAAGATATGTGACGGTGAATTTTACATTCCCACTGCCACATTTTTTTCCTCTATAAGATAATTTAATTACATTTTCAATCCGAGGTTTCCTATCTTCGCAACCATCAAATTTGTTTTATTAAATAGTAGAAACATATTATTTTATGTTCGTATTTATATTCTGAATCCAACGATATATCACAGCTATTATTTAATAGACGTTTCGGACGAAAAAAACTCATCTTCAATGCAAATAAGCACCTTATTGAAAATATTTTTTTTTTACATGTTCGGACCAATTTAAATTTTCATCCGAGTACCAACCTAAATACTTTATTACAGATACTCTTTATAAAGTCATTAACTAGGCCCGCAGATCGGCCCATACTACTTGATTAAGTATTTCCACCTCTGACCCTATATATACTAACACAGTGTCATCGGCAAAGGTGAAATATCGAGCCTGAAGATTTGCATTATTTAAACTTAGTGCATGGAGGGAATAGAGCAGGGGGATCAAGAACGGACTCCTGAGGTACACCATATGTATTTGGTAATTATTACTGCACACGCCATTATGTGCGACATGTCAAAACTTACAACGTCAAACGCCTTCTTCAAATCCACGAACACGGTCCCCACTATTTGTTTGTTATCTAAAGCTATGGAAATATGGTTCACAAGATCTACTGTGGCACTTAATGTACTACTATTCTTAACGAAACCATACTGGAACTGATCTACTGGAATTTAGTCTATAAAATTTAACATTCGTTTTCTTAATAAACTCCTGGACAAAATTAACGCAACATCATAAATTTACCATATTTTTTATGCTATTTTTTTTCTGAATTTATGATCCGATTTGAATGATTTTTTTTTGCATTGTAGGTTGGTTCCTTGACAAATTGTTATCGCTGTTTATGATAAAAATTTAATTTTCGATTTATACTGGGTTTACTAAAAATGCTATGTTTTTTCCGAAAATTCGTATCACCCTGTGGAGTATATTAGCAACCGAAGCATATTGCAGTTGACATTAAACGGTAGGTCCATCTTTCCAAACATTTTTTTTTTGGTTTACTTCATTACCTCTGTTATTAAAGGAAATACACCGTTTTATAGCGTAACATGATTTTATAGACCTTAATATTCAACACATTCATTGTTTAATGTTTTCAAGTAAGTTCAAGATTAAGATACTCGTCGGGCAATGGGAATATGAAATGAATGTTAAATAAGCAGTTTCCGAATAGTTTTTATCAGTATGGCGAATTTTATTTGACCTTTATAATTTTAAAACACAACATCTGCTGACACCTCGCCTGCAATTTCAGAAAAAGTCCGTAGTCTACTTGAAAACATTTAACAATGAATGTGTTGAATATTAAAGTCTATAAAAGCATGTTACGCTGTAAAACGGTGTATCTCCTTTAATAACAGAGATAATGAAGTAAACCAAAAAAGAAAATGTTGGGGTTTGTTCGGGTTTGTTCCTACCGTTTAATGTCAATTGCAATATGTTTCGGTTGCTAATATACTCCACTATGTGATGCGAATTTTCGGAAAAAAAACATAGCATTTTTTACACCCAGTATAAATTGAAAATTAAATTTTTATCATAAACAGCGAAAACCGTGACATTGTCAAGGAACCAACCTACAATGTAAAAAACAATCATTTAAATTAAAAAAAATAGCATAAAAAATATGGCAAATTTATGATGTTGCGTTAATTTTGTCCACGAGTTTAGTTTAGTTTAGTTTCTGCACAATTTTTAATTTTTGATTGAATTAAATATTACTACTATTTAATAAAATTATCTTATAGAGAAAGAAAATGGCAAAATGGTCTAATTTGATCATTTCTGTATGATTAACGAGATTTTTGTAGAAGTTCATTTTTATCCGGACACCATGTATAAGTGTTGTAGCCTAGGACACACTGATTTTTGTCATAACAAGCAATCGATATCTGCATTTACACGGATACATTTTTAATCTATAACCCGCGACAACGAAATACGTTTATAGATCCAGAAAAGAAAAACAAGTATTTATAGAATACCAAGAGAAATTAAAGAACAAGCGAATTGACGTTTTATAAAACATATTAAAAACCTATTTGCATGATAAAAGTAAAATTCCGAATTGTTCATCAATCATTGTTTTACTTTTGTTTTAACTATAATATTTCTACTCGTCAATCATGTTAAATATTTTATTGGCTTAATGAAGCTCCTCAAATCTTTTAGAAATATATATATTTATACAGGGTGGTCCGTTAAACAAACTACTCGTTTTTTTCATCTGTGTCTATTTTTGTCACATTTGACCTATTTTTATATGTTATTAAAGTGCTTATTTAATTATTCTGGTTTGTTCGTTCGGGTTTGTTCCGAGAACCAAATATTATATTTTAAGACCAACTAATTTTATGGCCATCTTATTATTTTAATTTTTAATCATCCTTTGTCGGTAAATAAGCTTATATTCTCTTTGTATGAAATATAGAAAAGAACATCCAACGTATGCCTTCTGTATTTTTTAATCGAATTACTTTAAAATGGCATGATAATGAATGATAGAGAAAAATTTGATTTCTTGAAGGCGATTGCTGAAGTGTACATTGGCAAACGGATTAACTAACAACTTTTGACAACTCTATAAAGCCCAAATTCGACCGTCACTGGAATACTGCTCTCATGTCTGGAGCTCTGCCTCCAAGCATAATCTTCGGCTCCTGGATGCCATCGAAAGATGAGCCGTTCCTTTGATCGGAGACCACGAGCTGACCAAGATCATCGAACATCGAAGACATGCGCTGATTTGACTCTCTTTTATAGATATTTTCATGGCAAATAACCATGCCAGCTCATATGTGATTTAGTTTAGTACTAATCTAACTTTATTATTTAAGAATTCCTTCATCTGGAGGACGTCATTCTTGTGGAACGACCTTCCTGAGGTCGTGCTTCCCAACGAATATAACTTCCAAGGATTCAAACCCAACGTGACTCGCTTTATTCGCACACGCAAAACTCCACGAGTGTCTTAAAGGATTTTTCTATAGTGTTAGTGTTTGATCATAAAAAAAGGTATGATTCGGGTTCTATCTCAACCTAGAATCGAAATAGGGTTCTTCCCAGCAGGATGGATTTTACAAAACATTTCATTCTATCAGTAGTCATGATGAGTACGTCGGAAAAGCAGCTCAAATTTCATCCAATGTTCTATTTTATGAATAAAAGTGTCGGAAGCTTTCAGCCAATGTTCTATTTTATGAATAAAAATGTGTAATGACTAGGTAAATTAAAAGATACAAGCATTAAATGTCAGATAAGAAAACAGGAAAATGATCATCGTAAACATGAATGAATAAATCCAAGTTAAACCATAAATCAAACATTAATTTTGTTTCACTGCCTTTTATAGGACATCATTAAAAATTTTACAGTCGAAAGTGTTGTTCAGTAATTTCAAGAAAATTTAAAGAATGAAGTAAAATTTATTATGATTTGATGTTCTAATAACAAACGAAATTGACAATTAGATAAAGTTTATTAAAACTTAATGGGCTAAATAATTCTCTAAGCTACCAGTGTCTAATGAGGGTGGTTTTTTTGAGTTATTTTACTATATAACTATATAACTCTTTCTATATGTTTTATTGGCTTTTCCCTTGTTTTTTAAACAACCCTGTTCACTTCTGGACCACGGCCTTTAATGCTCCTTTTTCTTTGGTTTTCTTCCATTATAATGTATTATAAATCAAGAAATTATCATACAAAATATACACGTGCAAATATCTGGACAGGTTATAATATTGGATTTAGAAAAATTATCGCGAACATACAACTTGTTCAGGGGTTGTTAAATATAATAGTATTTATTTTTCTTCCTTCCAAAATTAAAAATTATCCGTACAAAGGCATATAAAAACATAAAAATTTACTACGATTACAATTTTGAGTACTAAGCATATCTGCTTTCTAAATTTTAATCCTGTAAACAAACAATAGTTTTGCACAAACCTTTGTAAATTACCGCTCCGATAATGGTATTTTAAATATTCTGCTCTTTCTACCCTTATAAATCATTTGCACCTGCATTATTTGACTGATTTTGAATAAACCCAATAAGTCAAATAATATTTTTTTTAGTGTCAATGAAATTCCTCAAAATCAGGATGTAAAAAATAATACTTTTAGACAATTAAGCCGTTTTAAAAATTATTTTATTGAAATTGAGACTCGATTTTGTCTAGCATCTCACCTATTGGCAAATAGAATAAAGGAAGCACACAACAATCAGTCTCATTAAGAGAAAATAATCCCTCCCTAAACATCGTAAAAAGAGGTCTTATAAATTTGCAGCTCTGCTCTTTTTGTCGAGCTTAAAATAAAGCCGAAAATAAGTATTTTAAGCGACATCCCACATCTTTCGAAATTCCACAACATAAGTAGGATTACAACTCATTTCGAGATGACGTATGCGTGCGGGGGCGCTTTGACTCGACGGAGGTCATGTGATAAGAGGGAAAGAATAGACATCCGACAAACAAAAGTCAAGAGGTTGTTATCATGACTTATTCGTAATACAGTGTCCTTTAAGAAGTTCGCATCATATGGGTAACATTTTTATTCGGGATTTTATTTGGATTTTTTGTTCCTATTTTTCTTCTTCTGCCTGGGTCATTCCGAACCACGATCCTCGATGCAACCCCAAGGGCTATTTATGCATTATGGTATACCGATTGGGGAGTGTAAGTGTGTGTACCGGCCCCCACACCCCACAAGACATCCAAACCCATCCTGATTATCGGCGAAAATGTGGTGGGGATGGATGATTATATTTCTCCAATCTTCTCTATTTTTTGCAGGACATCGGACAGCAATGCAAATGACTTATGCAACTTACAAACTCCCAAAATTAAATAAAACAGAATGTGAAAGCACCATTTTTGTTTCATTTGAAAAATGTCACAATCCAAATTCCTCTACAAGAGATTTTTTAGAAATTTGTAATAATACGTTATTTTCCGTAATAATACTATTATTTTTACCTCAATAATTGTTTTCACGATGTCCATGAAAGTTACAACGAAAAATGCTTTTTTTGCAAACAACATAAACAAAGATACATTCATTTCAAATCAGAAGCACACGGAAACAAATAATTTGACAGCAGAAAATATTTTACGATACACTCAAAGCCAGCAGTAAGGAGCCACCAGGACTCGTTTGTTGTTTACTATAATTCGGCACCCGAGATGTAGACGTTTTTAGAAGAAAAAACATAATATTCACTTATTTTGCATATACCTATGCAATATAATCTTTTACTATTAGACCATCAATATCAAACGAATGCGAATAATAAGGCAATAGGCAATACCCTGTTCCGGCGAGTTCTAGACCGCACTTTTCTCATTGAGGGGAAATACCGAGAAAATGTCTGCACGTCGCCGTTGCCGTTCAGTTTAAATGCTTAAATCGACCACAAATTATTAAATTCTAATATAATTTTAATTTTTTTTTTGGGCAATACAATTTTTAATTGTTGTAATTCATATTTTAGACAATCTAAAATTTGACATTTGCGAGCGCAATAAGAGAATGGAATCCGTATTACAGTCGGAGATTCTGGTCTTGTGGCAATTAAAATTGCGTAGAATCATGCGCGGTATACCATTCTCGATAAGCTGGCATCATGCATTACCAGAAATGGGTCTTGCGCCGTTTTAATTGTCATTGTCGCTGCAAGTCTGGGTAGAGACGAATTATTCTCTTATTTTTAACTGTTTATTATTTGGTCGAAACACCTATGAACAGCTAATGGCTATTTAAACTAATTGGTAAAGATTGTTTCACGAAAAATAGATATAACTTAATGATTGCAGTAAAAGTACCTGGGGCCATCCCATTATTTATGACCGTTTGTTATTATTATGTGGAAAGGACCGGATTGTAATAATTATAATTAAATATAGGCACATCAGGTAGGTTGGGTTGCTTAATTTATATTTAAATATCTTTTTGTGGTAAAATTTGTTAGTTTTTGAGGAATGGTTCAAGAATTGTCTTTTACCAAACATTCCTTAGAATAGCGTGATAGTAATGGACAATGCGAGCTATCACAGTCGCCAATTACATAAGCTCCAAGCTCAAATAATACAAAATTGGAGATTCAGAACTACATGGCGCCGAATGATATATATTTTGAAGAAAGTTATAAAAAAAGTGATCTTTTAGAAGTTTTAAAGACATTTTGTATAAAAAGTATATGTTTGTGACACATTGGCAGAAGAAATTGGACATACAGTGCTACGGCTCCCACCCTATTATTGCATTTTTAACCCCATAGAGCATATGTGGCACCAGTTAAAATCACTGGTTAGGTCTGGAAATATTTCTCCGACTTTAAGTTCTAGTGTTGTAGAATTAATCGAATATGCTTTAATGATATTGCCCCAGGTAGTTGGAAAAATTCAGTCCGTCACGTAAAAACTGTAGAAAATTCGTATATTAGTCTGTATCGTATAATTAATCCAATTATAATTAATTTTGATGAGGATAGCGATAGCGATATAGAATGACATTTAAATGTAAGTAAATATGACTAGTAATATTTAAAAAAAAATGTTATTTCATTTGATTACACATTAATATAATCATATCATTACTTGATTCCTTAGTCCGTCCCTTCATACTTCACTTGTTTATTGCCAAGCTCTTGTCGACACAATGGGACCGACCCAGGAAATCATTAAGTCTTATCCAAATTTCGTGAAACGTACTGTACTTAAATTAACAGTTCGCATTCTTTATTAAGCATATGTACTCTAATTCGTCGCAATTTTTTTGCACTGCTATGTGTAGGTAATCAAAACGAACCCATTTCTAGATCTGGGGGTATTTTAGAGATTTTGACAGTACCTAGAGATTTTGACAGTACCAACTGCTGTTCTGACTGTTGACAATGCGCCAGCTGATCGAAAAGGGTTTAGTGCGCATGAATACGGGCAATTATAATTGCCATTGCCGGCGCAAAAGAATTGCCTAGTCTAATACCATTTATTCGCCAATTTAAATGTAATAAGCCATTTCCATAACAGTGTGTAACTAAATATGTACTGTTCATCGTTTGGACCTACAATTTATCCCCAAGAATTGCATACCGATCTATTTTTTTAATCACGAACATGCAGTTTTATAAATATGTTCTTAACAATGACCCAACGATATCTTAGCGTCGCACACTATCGCCTAACGTTAGTGCTTTTTAACTCTTTTGAGAAACTTTGAAATCAATATTACTGGCCAACTTAGGAATACGAAAAAAGCTCATATTACAAGTTAGTAAAAGTTGCAAGCCATGTGCTACTTGCAACTTTAAAATTATATGTTGGTCGGTGTGTGTTTTTAAAATCCTATTTATCACTGGAAAAGTTCCGGTGTTGATGTAAAAAGTTTTTCAGGAAGGTATACGAAGAAGAAAAACGAACATTATAATATGTGAAATGATATGGGAACTTTTTTTAAAGATTTTTCTAACAGTGCTGGAATTTTTCATTGTTGTATAATAATATAAGTTATTAATAGTAATAAATAGTAATCACTACCGCTGCCGTGCAATACAAGAACCTACACTGAGCGAAATTTCGAGTTGATATAACTCAAATATGAGTTGTCCTAGACCGAAGTGTGTTGCTAATAGGGGACAGCCCAGACCTCTGAATTACGGCAACCAAATCGAAGAAATTGCATCAACTCACTATTCATCAGTTATGATAGCACAGAAGATGGGTTATTTTATGCATTCGATTAGCGCACGCCCACCGTCTTAAATTATTGATGGGCTACCAGTATGTGAATTGTGATGCGTTACACTAGTCGGGCTAGATTAATTCATGATTGCTCGAATCATGAATTAAAACTTGACATTTAAGTTGTTCTAGCTTACGATGGTGACTGGAATAACTCACTCTTTGGGCTACCAGACTCCAAATTTTGGACTACCAGTACCTAAATTGTGGACTATCGGAAATCAAAATATTTCTTTGATTTAACGCTTGCATATTGTGGACTTTAATTGCCTTTTGTTTTTTCAAGATATGACATTTTTGTTGTATATTTAAAAAAAATAATCAAATGAATTATAGACAGGAGAATGTACTATGGCTAAGAAACCATGCGGACGAAGTGATGACGATTGCTTATAAATAATAAGGCTCCATTCCAATAATAACAATTTGTATGCATCTCCCTCCTGTACCTCCATTTTACGTCAACTGACCAAACTTATGCAAAACACGAAATTTCACGCACAGAGAACAAAGATGAAAAATCCCGCAAACAGCGAAACGGCCAACAGGTGTCTATACGCGCGATCGAAGGAGAATTGACGAATAACAATGGAATGAACCGCGCTAAACCTGCACGAGCAAGAATTCGGAACTTTCCGTGGCCTTACGATCTTGCGTTTTACCCTCGATATGGGGTTTTGGAGCACGTTTCCTGAATTTTTCTAACTCAAAATAATTTACACATGGTAATGAGTTAAAATAATGCACGTCCGGGTTAAAACGACACTTTATAATCAATTAGTAAGTTTTCCCAACCCAGAAACTGAGTTCAGGTAACTCATAAAATAGTTACAAGATGAGGAATTGCGGTGATTCCAAATATGTTTAAAATGTTGATAAAAAATCTCTTTCTGGGCTGAGGCGAACCAAAAGAACCAGAATTACTGTAGCGTTTTTAAATAATTTGTGATAATTCGTAGGCTCAGTTAGAACAACATAGAGAGATGGGTTGAGGTAGCTCCAATCTTGTAACCCACGACATTGGTAAATGCATTTTTGTCAGTGTAGTATGTCGTAAAAGTAAATTTTAAGACATTCCATTTAAAAATTGCACAACTTCTTTAATATTCCATTTATTTTTCTAAAACTTTATACACAGTAAGCTCTTGTTACATAGTTTCATTTTCCAAAAAATCATTGATTTTTATGTACAAATAAACAGTTAAATAAATATTAAAAACTTACTACTCTATCTTATAGTAAGTCGGCTTAATAGGTTCTGGTATTGGCAGCGCTAGTACAATACTATCTATTTCTGCGACTATTTCATCAAAAATATACAGAATCGTTAAATACTTGACCAATATTATATGACATGTGTTTTAAAAAAATCAAAAACAAAGACCAAACAACTAATAAATGTGTCAAAAATCAAGAATATTATAAATTTTTCTAAACTTACCAACCTAACTAAGGGCTAACTTTTGGTTTCTCGCATTGTGGTATTACCTACCGATTGGGGAGTACGTAGCGTACCCCAGACCCAACGAGATATCCAATCTCATCCGGCCTGATTACCGATATAAATTCCGTATTCTTACATAATGAAGGACAGTAACGCCGTGGCTTATACCACTAAAATCCACCGAGTGCGAATCAGTCTACTGGCCGTGGGGTTTGTTCCTGCGAACTCTCGTCCTAATACACTTAACCACGGAGCCACCAGAGCCGTAATTTTATATTTAAAGTCCATCTAAAACTTTTCAGGAAATTACTAACGATTTCTTGCTGATGCTGTGCTAGTTTTATTTTTTAATGAGCTCTTCTTAACTAAAATATTGATATTTTCTTATCACTTCTGTTTATACCGTGATTTTGCACCAGAATCAAAACATATTTTGTATGATGGGTAAGCCCATCGTCCAAACTGAATAATTTAGAAGATGTAAATTTACATTTACTGCAATTTGACATGCTGTAGCTTCGTAACGGTGCATTTTAGAGAAAAACTGTTTACTCATTCGTTTTAATAAAAAAAAATTAAAAATCCTAATATTTTTGAATTGATGAGAGATTTAGAGGAGGAAATTAACTATTAAGATATACGGTACAAACTTCAAAGTGGGCTAAAAAGTATACTAATTTAGATTATAGATTAAAACAGATTGTAACGGATTTATTAGGAAATAAATGTACGATTATGGAAACATTAAAAAAACTAAGCTATGCTGTTAAATTTGATTAGATATACTTATTTAATTTAATACTTAAGTTTATAAGTCAAATCTATTATTATTTGTCAAATAAAACATAATGATAAATTCATTATTGCTATTTTTCTTGCTGATGACAACAAAGCCAAATTTTATTTCATCAATGTGGCTCGAAACGGGAAGAAATCCCTTTCATATTTATTACACGACACCTGCGTTGCATGAAACGACACCATTTTATGATTTTGCACGAAACGGAACCAGTTTTACCACTAGAAAACAAGCTATTGCTGACATATTGCCAGTGTAATAATCTCTAATGAAATAGTTATAATATAAATATCAGAAGATCTATAAATGTAATCGATTAAACTATCCCACATATTTTGAGCATGATTTTGCTTGGAAAATAGTTGAATATACAATAATTTAATAAAAACCTGCCACCGCGAAGTGGTCGAGGGTTTTCCCCTTCCAACCCCTCCACCGACCAATTCTGACGTTTTTTTATCGCCTTGTGTCAAAATATTTATATAAAAATGGAGTTTTTACTGATGAAAATCAATATTAGGTCAAAAATAAAAAGTCTATACTTTTCAGGTGGTATTAATATCAAATACCAATGTATGGAAAAATTATTATTTCCCAGACCACCTGATGATACCTTATACAATAAGGGCGTATTTTGTCTACACAGTAGCACATTAAAATACTATTTCAGATTGAATGTACTGAGGAGAACAAAAGAGCTCGAAATCGGTCTGCAGATGGTTGCATCCTATATCAATGGAAAAGGCTTCCTTTCCTTGGTAGTACCACTCAATCTGCAATAGTATTTTAATGTGCTACTGTGTAGACAAAATACGCCCTTATTGTATAAGGATCATCGGGTGGTCGGGGAAATAATAATTTTTCCATACATTGGTATTCAATATTAGGTCATTCAAACAATTAAGAAATTAATACTTTTTTATAAATTGTTGCCAAGAATTGTGAGAAACGACAAAAAGAAAAGCAATAAGAAGGACAAAAATGTAACCGCTGTTAAACGGATCTGGGATTTAATCACTTATCTAAACAAAATTTATTGAAAAAATAGTGATGTCTGGTCTATTTCTCAATCAAAGAAATAATCATTTCCATTGGCAATATTTCAAAAATAATTTATTCAGTTTAGTCGTCAGACCGGTAGATTGTATTTTATAGGTTATGTTTAGAATTTTGACTAAAATCCAAAAATGTCTAAAAATAGCCATGTATTTAAAACATTAAAGGTTTAAATTTTACAGTTGACCGTTGAAAGTTGGGGTTGTCTTTTACCGTACAGTTGTAGATAAACAAAAATCTCATTGATTTGTACAAGTGCCTAAACTCATTTCGTCTCCAATTCGACCATGCAAAATTAGCCCAATATTTTAACTAAAAACAACATATGAAACATTCTTCTCCAAACTCTAAATCATATCACAGAAAATATATCACTGAAATTATTGTTAGCATCGCATCGATACTGTCATAAATGCGTATTTTAATTTCCTTTTTTAAAATTTATTACTGCGCTTCATTTGTTTATTGAATTTATTAGAAATATCATAGACCAAATAAATGTATCGGTATTCCACTAATTATAACTCAAAAAATAAGTAGAAAATTAAAAATAAATTCTTTCGGAGAAATTAAAAAATCGTTACAATATAGTTGTAAATATTTTTAATTATATTAATGTTAATTCTACATAAATATATTATAACCAGCATAAAGGAAACATCACTGGGACTAGATAAAATTTTTCTTTCGTACAAAATACAATTTTTTTTATACCTACAGTACCTACAGATTAATTTTTGGTAAAATGATTAATATTTTAAGTTTTTTAATAAAAAAAATATTATTAGCGTTTCTCAAATTAGAGATACGACGATATCGATAATTTTTTTAAACAGCAACCGTATTATGGTTATATTATTTATAATATATGGGCACCCTGCCCAATTATTATTAATTTGCAAACAATTTTTTTTTCTTAAAGAAGTAACCCATGAGAAAACAAATAAGAGATGCAGTTGCTTTGGAACAGAAATCGTTTCATTTTTGAGTTTATCGTAAGTTTGTGTTTTCATTGGTGTTGGTTTCTTTCGACGCGATATTTTCTAGGGTCAAAGTTATTTTAATTAAAGTAAATTAAATAACAATCCAATTATTGTATTTATTATTCCCAATTACGAACAAACCCGAACAAACCTGAACAAACCCGAACATTAATCATCATGTAAAAGTTAGTTGGTAAGAACAAAATATTGTTTGCTTGCCTAAGCTAACGCACTAAACAATTTAATGCAAATATCTCCGAAACGGTAACTCTGGGCGACCTGAAATTAGTATACCTTTTTTACGTAATAAATACGAGAAAAGTATTATTTTCATTAAAAACTTAAATACACTGAGACACAAAAAACTTATGACCTACTAAATGTGCAAAAGCTGCCGCGAACAAAATTATGTAAAAAACCGTTGGTTTCTGTCAAAGTTATTAGAGAAAAACAAAAATGACGTTTTAACTTTAACACCCTGATATCAACTTTCGGATATAGGTAAGTATAATTAAATCCTAATGTTTTTACATAAGGAGTCTGTGGTTTTTCCATGTCCCATTAATTAGCGGACACCCTGTATATGACAAGGAATGGAATTTGCACTTTAAAAATAGCCAATAAAAAACTAGGATTTCTATTTAAAACAAATATCGATCTAATTTGGGACACACTGTATCAATATTTATTTTATAAAGGAGACCGCAACTTAAAAAATTAAAATATTAATACCCGCGTACGAGCATTTTTCCAAAAATAATCTGTACTGGATTTATTCAAAGTGACATACTCGCATTGTACTACTAGAGCCGCTTGAATAATTTGTAATGAAAAATATATGCTACTAATGGACCTGGGCCAGGTGACAAATGAGAACGACGCGACGTCGACGCGACGTAGGTATTTTAGATATTTTATGATTCGAAAAGGAAATGACAGGACCGATTCGATAATATTTTTATAAGTGCAGGAACAATTCTATGGGTCGACGGATTATTCTTAGTTCTTGAAAAATGCGGCATTCAAGTATCAAAATTGCTTTTATTATTAACTTATATGTTCGGTATTGCCACAAGGATGCTTGATCAAAGCTATAAGTATCAATTTATTTTTTGAGAGTTTTTGAATTAAATTTACTACACTTACTTACGCTTACCAAATCACGTCCAAATTAATAAGCTGTTTTTTCGTTAATAATGAACCAATTTTAATAATTTTTTTTTTAACTGATAGAAAATAGATTCTAGAGAGTTTAGATCCGGATATGTTTAATTATACGGGGACGGGGTAGCTCATAAAAATCTAGACGCATGTGAATTTCTTAAAATTTAAATCTTACATATCTTAAGGTGCATTTACACATGCATGGATTTAGTACCGCCAGTGGTCGCGCCAGTTGTATTTAGTAAAGGTTTACATTTTGTTGAGAAAACAAAATTAAGTGGCACGCCAGTGCGCACCAGCCCGGTGAGACTGCTTATGGGGGGGGGGGGGGGGGTCGAAACACGTAAGAAGGCCTTGGAAGTGATGCTCAGCCTACTGTGCTCCATACGCTCACAAGTAACCTACTTTTATCTATCTGTTTCACTCTATCATTTAAGAGCCAATATCAGACTTACGTAGAGTTAATATGAAATGCCACAAAGTGATTGTTTATGCAGGCGACTTGATCCTGGTCATATTTGTCTCACTTTACTGAATTAGGGAAGGTTGCTGCAGACAGAGACAGGCACAGAATGCGAACAGCACGAATTGTTAAACAAGCTAACTTCCTTCGGCGGGAATGAAAATCAAGCAACATCTGATGTGATTTAAAATGGTGGAGAAGACGCAGCATCTTTAAATTTTAAAATAATTTTTAATTTTCTAATCTTTTCACGAAAAACGTCGTTTCCTTTTTGGCGCAAGTGAGTAATTTGTAATTGAAATATTCATTTAGTCATCTTTACTGAGAGTAAGCATCAATAATAATTTATTTCCCTAAATCATATGGGGCCCAAAAATATGCTCGGACTTGAAGCCTGAAATATTTGCTAGGACCTAGAGCCCAGTTGAAGATGGTAAAATATTTTATGTAAATTATGATTTACTTCCTATTTTTTAATAAAACTACTTACAAGCTTATTTCTGAAGTTTAATTTTTCATTTGTAGTTACGTTACTAGTTCAAAAAATTATATAAAAGTGTGTAAGGATTATTTTAATAATTACAGCTTAAAACATGTCAGAATCCTAATATTGATTTTCACCACTAAATGAAATAAAAGGGTTTTGAATGTTTTTTGTTGGTTAAATGTCACAAAATATTGACATTAATAAAAATTTGGATAAGAGTGACATTTGAAAAGCACTTGCGTTTGTCAGCTGATGCCAGACGTAATGGATGCCAGGTTTGTTCGTTTGTTCATACTTGCTTCGATTTGTTAACACGGCTGTTTGTCTTCTTCCTGTTTATAAGCATTCGTTTGTACTCACTATGTCGAGTGAACTTTCCGAAGCCTGTAAAATAGTCGCTGAACTTTTAGTGGAAAAAAATTAAGTTAAAAGAAATACAGAAAAAGAATCGACGAAAAGGTCGTGTCTGGGTTAAACCATGGATTGATCGTCGACCTGCTTTGGGTGCAGATCCCATAAACACGGATAAGATTCATACCTTTCAAGAAATTTGATTGTCAGTTCTGCTGCAGTTTAGCCATAATAAACTATATAAACTACAATCAACAAAAATTAGAAGCGCAACCTAAACGAAAATCAAACTAATAACTCAGAGTGCAACAACAATAAATCCAAGCAGCCAAAATCACAAAACCTGCAGGGAGTGCAACAGTCTAAAATAGCACCGCAATCACAATATATCAGTAAACATATTTAAATTAGTCAAAAAGAATTTTTTAAACTGAGTTTTAAAATGTTTTTCATCTTTTATATTTCGTATTTCCAAGGGTATTTTGTTGTATAATTTAGGACCCAGATATGATATAAAGTGTTGACCCAAACTGTTGTTACAAAGGGTTTTGTTTATTTTCAACTACTCTTGTGCAATAAATATGCACTCTAAATCTCGAGTCATACTTCTCATTGTTACGTATAAAGTTGCAAGTAGTTATAATATATATAAACTTTGCAAGTTATTTATTTCATTAGAATATAACTAATTAGTACGATACATTCTGGGTTTTTTAAATATGATTTTAGCAATATGATTTTGAATTATTTTAAGTTGTTCTAAATGTATATTATATGCCCCTCCCCACACCACAATTGCGTAATTTAGAAGTGGTTCAACCAGTGCCTTATAGATAATTATATGAAATTTACGGCACAGAAATTCTCTCGGAGAAAAAAATTTGTAAATCAAACACCTTATCTTTTTAGTGATGTACGGGCACATGCTCGTTCCCCTTCAAGTTTTTGTTTATTATGACACCAAGGTACTTAACTTTTTCGCATTGTGTTATGGGTTCGGGATATTATCTAGCAAGATGTTGTTAAAATCCGGTATATTTGCTTCTGTTAATAAGAATGCTATGTAATGTGTTTTTTGCATATTGATACAGAGTTTGAACGCGTCTAGATAGTTTTTAACTTTAGCAAAACCGGACCTCAACTTAGCTCTCGCTCCTTCGCAAGTCTGTTATAGATACTGTATTTTATTAGTTAAAATAAAAATTATGAAAACTGATTAATTATTAATGAAATAACAGCTTATTAATTGGGCCGTGAATTTTTGAATATTCGATAATTAATTGGCGTATGTGTATTTAATGAGAGAAGTAATTAAATGGTTTGCCGTTATTAACAGTCGAGCTGCGAAATGGTTACTTGGTCAGCAAGAGTTTACAATTGGTCAGTAGAAAAAAACATGTCTAGAAGCAGTATACTTCAGAGGTCCCAGGGCACTGTCAATTTATGTAAGTTTCTTGTGTTTTCTACAAAAGGTGTGCGGAGGCGGGTTTGCACTTGTTTTCCCAGGGCACTGTCACGATTCAGAAATGTTTGCTGTCAATAAGTTGCTGACCAACTAGCCATTTTGGCTGACCGATTGCATTTGTCTGTTCGCAAAAATAAGAATATTTTGCTAACCAGTTAAATGTTTATTTAAAAATCTCTCTGCTAACGCTGACTTTTTTGCTATAACTCGTCAGGATAAGTCGCCTTTGTAAAAATCGTGATGAGCCGCTATGCGTGGTGCACATAAACGATCCCTTTGTTTTATAGATATTCGGTTAGTTACATCATTGGTAAATTTAATCAAGAACCTTTTGGTTACAACATAAATGATCAGAATCTGCTGTGATATCAATTGTCCATTGTCATAGTTATATTTAAATATTACGTCCGGAGCGAGTGTTTGTGAATCAAGTCATGACGCCCATAAATTTTTAATACGTACGTTTTGGATTTATTTAGTATTTATTTGACATCGAGACATTGAATACTAATAAAAATCGCTAAAGTATTATAATTTGTCGCGACAAGGATGTATAGTTCATATTTTATTCTCTGATCGAATTCCAATATAAATAAAAATCCTCTCTAAATTAAAATTTTTTTTTTGGTCTACTCTGCCTTTAAATCAAGATTTGTTCTCACGGGTTTATTGATCCATTAGGAAAAAGTGTTGTATATAAAAGTTTTTTTTGTCATAATTATGTACAGGGTGTCCTATTTTCGACCCTTTTATAGGGTATCTCCGTAATTGTTAGTGCTATCAAAAAAGTAATGTAAGTGTCATGTGCTTTATTTGGGTCAAACTTAAAATGGTAAAATCACTATTAGAAAATTTTCGCTCGCTTAAGAGATACGAGGGAAAATTAAAAAATTTACAATTTCAACATTACCCTATATGTTCTTAGTTAAAAGAGATATAGAAAAATGTTTTATACAGAACTCTCTTTATATTGGTTGTTGAATAATCTGTCGTTTCCAGAATAAGTATACGGGGTCAGGTAAAAAAGTTATCGGACCTAACCCGAATTTTGGGAAATGGAACACCCTGTATATTTTAATTTAAAAAGATACTATTTTAAATTCCCCTTTCAAATATATAACACACCATTGATGATATTGGTTTCCTATGCGATTTATTTAAACTTAATTACTTTAAACCACAGTAGACCATGAAACAAAAGCTAATATCCTAGACACAACTATTTGACTATTAACATTTAACGTCAATTTCATTTTTACATATTCATTTGCGAAAATGACCTATCAACATTTTGAAAAATTCGATATGATATCAGTTTATATTGAAAAAAACGAAGAAATGGCTAAAAATGCATATATCCGGAAAGACGGTAACCATTTAAGGACATATTCTGAACATTTGACATGATTCCCGTTATTTTTTACCTTAATCTGAATCTTTTATTTCGTTTCAAAATAATAAAGTTTAAATAAATCGCCTAGGAAACCAATATCATCCATGATGTGTTATATATTTGAAAGGAGAATTTAAAATAGTATCTTTTTAAATTAAAATATACAGGGTGTTCTATTTAAAAAATGAGGTTAGGTACGATAACTTTTTTACCTGACCCCGTATACTTATTCTGAAAACGGCAGATTATTCAACAATCAATATAAAGAACTTGATGTATACAACATTTTTCTGTATCTCTTTTAACTAAGAAAATATAGGGTAATTTTGAAATTGTCAATTTTTTGAGTTTCCCCCGTATCTCTTAAGCGAGCGAAAACTTTCAAATTTTGATTTTACCATTTTAGGTTTGACCTAAAAGAGCACATAAAAATGTCGAACAGGGGACACCCTGTACATATTAAAGATTTTTAAGTAATTTATTTTTTAATTTAGCAACAATATATTGAATTTCCAATATTATATAATTACTACTAAAAAAAATAGTTTTTTTATAAACCGAAATTTAGTTTTTCAATGCAATGCAAAAAATTCAAGATGATTTGTTACACTTCCTAAAATATATCATTAAAGTGTTTTATCAAAATTGACATCTTGCACTAAAACTTCATAATATTAATTTTATTTCTTATGTAGTCCCGCTCTTTTCTTTACAGTAACGTGACCCGCGCAATTCTGTGATGGATCAGACAATAAATAGAAATAAACATTTGAAGAGTCAAGCAAAATACGCAGTTCCAAATATTTAGAAAGTATGTAAAGAAGAGAGGACTGATAAATAAATAATAATATCAGTCAGAAGGAGATTTTGAGAAAAAAATGGTTTTTCTCTCATCGCTCTTCATACCAAGGGCGGATCTAGAACTTCTGTTGGGGGGGTCATGCATGGAAAAGTTACGAAAAGTAATACCCTGCCCCGTTAGTCAAGCCGGTATATATGGTATTTTTCGTGTTAAATTGATGGTGGTGGGGGGGGGCATGACCCCCCCCCCCCCCTTGGATCCGCGCTTGCTTCATACGGGAATGTTCAAATACCACTGAGCAAACAATCGCCTAACACAAGCGACTGTAGAACCACAACTGAGAGAATAAAATGGCTGAAAAATGTGAAACAATATACGATTGTAGTTTCAGTATGGTTTTGACGAGTAACGCCATCTTCATGTTGATGCTCAAAATGTTCCTAGTGAAATACCAAAAATAATTATGAAGCGAACAAATTTCATATTGAAATGTCGTCGAACAGGGTTACAAAAATATGGTGAACACAGAAATATATTCACCGTCGACTAATATCTATCTGAACATCTTGTGTTTCGAAGACCGTTTAATTATTCATATATATCAAACGATACATCCTTTTTATTATTTTTAACATTGTAGACAAACGGTCTGAGCAATCAAAAACAATACACGTTTAAATCTATAAAGCGGCCATTCGACAAGGTGGAAGTGATAGCCGATGGTGATACGATCAACTAACAAATATTATTATATCATTTAAATTGATTCTGGTAATAGATAAGGATGGTCAAGTAGGTATAATAGGAACTCCGCTAATGATATATCAAACGATCCTTTAAGTATTTTTATTGATATTAGTCCGGCGGGCAGAAAATCCACAAAGCTGGTAAAAAAATTAACAATATCAACAAACATTGTCCTGTCGGTAGTAAGTCTTTTTCAAAATAATCATAAAGGCTTGCACAAATTGAAAAGGAACTATAATTTTGAATTTTTGAGGAAGAATCCAATTGCGGAATCAACACAATTATTTTTCATTTAATAAATTGAACAACCATAATAATTTGTCAATTTCGAATTATATAATAAAAACTTCAAATTTTTTTGTTTAACTAACCATACCTTTGGAAATAGCTATACTCTAACCAGTCTAACCGCTGGGATTTATATGACAACTTGAAGTTCGAAGGTTGTTCTAATGGTCAGGTATAAACATCTACCTAATATTGATTGAACGCAGAGGGCGGAGGATAGACTGGGAAAACTGGCACGGCTGATGCCAAATATTGGAGGTCCGCGCACTGGTAAAAGAGCGTTGTTGTGTGGGGTAGTGCATTCAGTACTGCTGTACGGAGCACCCATATGGATAGAATCGTTAATGGCAGAAGAAAGGAAGGAAATGTATAAACGGAGACCAGAAGAGACGTACATAGAAGTAAAGGACAGGGCGTTGAAGAAATAGCAGGAGAGATGGAACAACAATTCATGGGCCAATGGATCAAAAGACTAATCCCTGACCTCAACAAATGGATTAAATGTGAGCATAGAAAGGTTGACTACTATGTCACCCCGGCTATCTCGGGACACGGGATGTATAGGACATATGCAAAGCGTTTTGGAAAAGACACGGAAGAAAACTGTACAATCTGCACTGTAGCTAACACACCGCGACATACAAGCTTCACTTGCAAACTATGGAGGGAGTTAAGGGAAGAGACGGAAACCAGAGTAAACACTGTAAATAGTAGACATTATGGTTTCATCAAGGGAAAACTGGAACGAAATCCAAAAATTTCTGAAAATGATACTAGAAACTAAGGAACGCGAAGAGAGGAATAAGCAGAACAGAAAGGGCGAAATACAAAACCAGACCTAAGGCAGAAAGAATGGGTAATATGACATGAAACAGGAGAGGAGGAAGAAAAGGACACATGTTGCCTTCGCGAAGGAGATGTCAATTATGATGGTTCCGTGAAGCGCAACTGGGTGAACATCGAGCGTGGTTTTTAGTGGGTATAAGGACTCCCACACTACCGAGGAAAGGTAGAACAATCCACTATCCAAATGAGTACTCAGTTATATTTTCTCATCTAACAGTGTACAAAATACGGCAAATTTTTGCTCTGTATTCAGCGCTCGGCGCAGTAGCTTAGCCAAGGTTTAGGTGGCGGGAGGTGCATTTTTAAATAAACATTTTGTGATTTTGTTTTTTTCATTCCACATTCAGTCAAAAAATAATAAATAAGAAGACTTTTTTTATTTTAAAACCTTCATTTACAGATTTTGTGATTTGATCTTTTGGTTGTCTGCTTTGTTAGGGTTTGTTTAGAGCGTACTATATGAGCTATCCTCAGATAGTTAAGAAATAATTTTCCTTGCATGTTTTGTTGTTATTACCACCCGAGGAGCAAGCAGAATTCTTACGATAAATAAAAAAATTTAGTAAATCCAATTCTACATAATATGCTAATATTTAAGGACGTTATTCTTGGGTCCATTTTCAGAAAAAACTTCATATGAAAATATGTCCTAAACGTCTTAACTTTCGAGATACAGGGTGTTAAAGATTTTCATGTTTTGTTAATGATTTGTTAACGTTAAACACTTAAATACGGCACAACTAGACCAGACAAACAACTGTCAAAACTGTTTAGGTTTACACAACAAATTCTGTTTCTTCCCTTATACTAGATCCTTTTTAATCTTTGTTAATGCCTAATTTCATAACAGAGTGCAAATGAATTAATTTCATTTTTTTATATGAAAAATGTACGTAAACGACAAAAAATCAAGACGTCATTTGGTTAGCAAGGAATGAGAATTTCAAAAATATGTTTTTTTAAATTAAAAATAATGGCGTACCATTCTTTCCTTGAAAAATACCCAGGCAATTCCAGCACGAACGCCACTGATCGGAATAAAAAACATCTTATACATTATAAAATGCCTCTTGATGAATAGGAAGTGTGTACCAAATTCTACAAAAATATCTAGACCTGTATCACAGATATTAATAAGAAAGGAGATTTTTTGAAAATCTTTATCTGAAAAGTTAAGGCGTTTAGGACATATGTTCATGTTCATATGAAGTTTTTTTCTGAAAATGGACCCAAGGATAACCTCCTGAAATATTAGAACGTTATTAAGAAACACCCTGTATAAAGTGTCATGGAAGGCCTTCTTTTGCGAAAATATTTTAGCCAAATACCAGACAATTCCCAGACTATGGCAATTATTTCAGACAATTTATAAAACAACATGACTATCTTTTTTATAACCTAATTGGGATCATCGTATAATCACGAAATCAAAAATTACGAAATTACTAAGAAGAGGTCATACAGGGCAAGGCGAGATACCGTGACAAGACAGGGATATCAACGATTACAATGAATGTTATGGGTTAGAACGAAATAAAGACAAACTAAAGTTTAATTTTTAAAAAAATTGCACTATATTAATTTGATCAGGCGAGGACTATCCCTCGCCCCCGGGCATTATGCACATAAATAACTATTATTTCCATGGATTCTAGGAAATTCAAATTGTTGATTCAGATTTTCCAATATGTAAAATTTTAAAATTAGGATAAAATTGCTGTTAATTTTCTGATTAGATTATTGTGATGCAATTGTATCTAATTACCAATATATCTACCTATTTGATATACAGTGTGTACATAAAGTAAGGAACAAATTCATTATCTAGGAATCTAAAAATATTTCGGAAAAATCCTCGGACACGTGTATAATAATTTTTAATGGCGCATTTTTCCCATACAAACTTAATATACAAGGTGGCTCATGTAGTAGATATGACATTATCGACGATTTTTTTTAAATGGGAACCCCTATATTTTAGTTCAGATCTGTAATCTCCAAGAACAGCTGATTTCAAAAACATAACACACTTAGGGCCTAAAATTCATAGTTTCGTTACTACAGGGTAAAACAAATAATTTTATTTAAGATATTTTTAATTTAAAAAAATGTTAAAAAATTAAATAAGCTATTTAATTAAGTGTTGAAATTGTCCTCCTTCTGCTGCCTGACAGTACCCCAAGCGATCAATAAATTCTTGTTGGACTTTTCTTATGGTTTCTTCTGAAATGTTCCTGCATTCTGTTGTTATTCGATTTTTTAAATCTTCAATATTGGCAGGTCTGACTTTATAAACAACATTTTTCAGGTGACCCCACAAGAAAAAGTCCAGTGGTGTAAGGTCTGGAGACCTAGGCGGCCATTCCACAGGCCCACGTCTTCCAATCCACTTGTTCGGAAAAACTTGGTTTATGTAAAGGCGCACTACTGCTGCATAATGTGGAGATGAGCCGTCTTGTTGGTACCACAAATTTTCATCTAGAATTCCTGGATTATTTCTACTAGGGTATAAGTTAACTAGCGTAGAGATAAGAAAGTTCTGAAGAAAATGAAGATAATTTAGCCCGTTTACATTGTTGTCAAAAAAATATGGCCCAATAATTTTGTTTTTCACAATACCAGCCCAAACATTAATTTTTTGAGGATATTGAGTATGGTGCTCACGCATCCACCTGGGATTTTCTTTTGCCCAGTATCTACAGTTTTGCCGGTTCACTTCTCCATTTAATTTAAAGGTAGATTCATCCGAAAATAGGATATTTTCAACAAACAAAGGATCTAAGTTACATCTTTCCATTAATATTTGACAAAACTCCATCCTACGATCTGGATCATCTTCATTCAACTCATGAACCAATCGGATTTTAAACGGGTGCCATTTTTCTACCGTCAATAGGTTATGAACGGTCATAGCAGCCACCCCATGATCAATGCTAATCTGGCGGACGCTGTTGTGGGGATCTTCTTCCATAGCCAATAAAATATCTAATTTCTTATCATCCGGAATAGTTGGACGGCCTTTTCTGGGAATATCTTCCACTGAACCCGTTTCCCGAAATTTTATTTCAAGTTTACTCACAGTTGATCTAGTAATTGGTCTTGCTGGATACTTAGTGTTAAACAAAATGAAAACTTCTTGTTGAGTACGAATCCTATCACCATATCCAATCATCATAAGAATTTCTATTCTTTGTGTTAAAGATAAACGCATAGTAACTCAATATGTTTTAAAATAAAATTTATTACTTCTAATAAACTTACTAGAAAAATACAATGTAATGACAATGACATTATCTAAATACCATAGTTACATAACAGCAAATAAGCCTACTTGAGAAAAAACATAAGTAACAGCAAATGATGGTGCGTCCATTAATTACGTAAGGCTTTCAGGTAAAATTGGGTGATGGCGGAAGGGATTGAGCCAAATGTCACGAAATCTTTTATTGGGGGAAGGGGGGTTGAAAAATCGCTAAAAACGCCTCACGTAATTAATTGATGCCTCCAAAGCCAAAAAAAATATCTTAAATAAAATTATTTGTTTTACCCTGTAGTAACGAAACTATGAATTTTAGGCCCTAAGTGTGTTATGTTTTGCAAATCAGCTGTTCTTGGAGATTACAGATCTGTACTAAAATATAGGGGTTCCCATTTAAAAAAATCGTCGATAATGTCATATCTACTACATGAGCCACCTTGTATATTAAGTTTGTATGGAAAAAAATGCGCCATTAAAAATTATTATACACGTGTCCGAGGATTTTTCCGAAATATTTTTAGATTCCTAGATAATGAATTTGTTCCTTACTTTATGTACACATTGTATGTGCGTCTTTGGAAAATCATTACATATTAATTTATAAACGCCTGATTATTTATTTTTATTTGTTGTGGTTTCCTTATTTCTGAGTATCTTTTTGTGTGCGACCGCATACTTATTATCTTCAGACGATGTTACAGTAGTAGTGTAGCGAAACATGTCATCAATATAGTGGAAATATAGTTCAGTTAGTAGAAGTTAAAGTCCTTAGGGTGATTAAATTAAGTTTATTGGAATGAAACTATTTACCTCATTGTTAAAAGTTTCTTTCTGCTTATACTACAATAGGATAGTTCGCTGAGCAAAATCTTGCATAATTGCATTGTGCGCATGTTCGGTTGTCGACGAGTTTCCAACGCGAGCGAACCTATTAAAGTTGCGCCAAGCGCATGCAGCCACTACCCAAACTCAACTATTCCTTTATGGAATAAACGTCACACACAAGTTCAGTCACACCCATATCTAATCACCATTTAGAAAACCCCTATCCTACTCGAAACATATGGGGACACACGCTTCACGCCATAGGAGTCCGACTGGACGGGTTTAACTGATAGACATACAACACTGGATCGTGAACGGTAGACAGGTATACTCAAAGCCCTACTGTTACAGCACTCTCTCACACTTTCTTACAAATCCGATGAATATATCGTTGATTCTCTTTTCCCGTCTTACTATAGATATTAGGCTATCGGCATTAATGGGCAAATAGTGTATTTACCAGATAATCAGAAGGTTTTGCTTATGCAAACAATTAAACAACCAGTGGTTTAGATCGTCCACGCTTGTGCCATCACAGCCAAGTTCATCTTATTTAATAGATATCTGAGGTTGCATTGTCCGAAAATTGCTCTGACATAAGCTATGTAATACCCCCTACTAATGGATATTTCCTGTATAATTGCCTTTGGAACGAAGGTGTTATTATTTCGGGTGTAGTGATTCGAGTTACTAGCTGCATAGTTTGCATATGATTCCTTCCATGCATTCTTAATATTGACCTGAACCTGTGAGAATATATCATAGAGCTGGAGGCCGGGTATTATCATGCCTTCATGAATTGCCCGTTTGGCAATAAGATCGACCTTGTCATTACCTACAATTCCTGCATGGCCCTTAACCCAAACCAAGGATACTATTGCGTTCCAGGTTTAGTAGTTTCTGACACACCTCGAATATGATAGGGTTCACATACACAGTTTTAGCTTTGTTCTCTATTGCTTTAATATATGACATAGAACCCGATAGGATAATATACCTAGAAGGTGTAGTATGTTGGAGTAAGTAGTCAAGAGCCTGCCTAATAGCTATCATCTCCGCCGTGAATATGGAAGAGTTGAGGCCAGTCTGAAAGGATCGGGCAACGGTTTCACTGGGTATATAGAATGCACATCCCACTCCATCCGGTGTTTTGGAACCATCCGTAAAGATCGGAATGGCCCCTGGTTGCTTCTTTATAATATTGTTAACTGTTGCGTTATTGCTGTGGCTGAATTCTGTGTATTCTGGGAACATGTTATTAGTATGGCATAAGATGGAATTAAAATCCACCATAAAAAACGGCAGATTGTCACCAGTAACTAGGTCATTCTGAAATCCTGCTATTTCAGTGCAAGCGCGAGTAAGCGGAGGAGAGTTTTTATTTGATCAATACTTGGATGTCAGGTCATCAACAGTAACGTTTGCCACCTTATTAATGAGAAACTTATTATTTAATGAAACATTTTTTAGTAAACATTTCTGAGCCAAGAAGAGCCCAGGTTGAGGGGTAATTCTCCAGTCTCTGCCAGCAGCGCTTGCGTGGGAGTGGAGCGGAATGCTCCAGTCACCATACGCAAAGCTTTAAATTGTAACCGATCCATTTTAGTTAGTCGTGCCTTGTTTGCAGAACCGTAAAATATAGCTGCATAGTCGAGTAGTGATCGAACGTAGGCTCTATAGAACATTAGTGCTACCTTGGGTTCGGCACCCCATAGCCGCCTGGTAGTGGTTTTTAGTATATTTAGTCTTTTTTCACCCTTAGCTGCTATATCATTGATATGATCTTCCCCAGTCAATTTCTGATAGAAGATATTGCTGTTAATTTCTATCATTGGTGGTCAGTCTACAACCGCTATTCGTGTAATTGTGTAGATTTGTGCAAGTTTTTAAAAATCGTTCCTCTTTGCGTCAACTGATTTCACGAGATCTTGTACATCGCCTGATTTTCTATTAACAAAATATTTTGGTTTTATCAGGGTCATTCAAGTTGCAACTAAAACTTATTAATTATTTTTTAAATTTATTTAATTAAATCCACTTAAAAACATATTTAAACCTTAAATGTCAGTAATTTAACGCAGTGGCTTCGCAAGTCCGAATCTGAAACCGTTTTATTTATTTCTCTGTCAATTACTACGGACTTAAACTTATTGGTCGGTCATGCAAACGTATAAATAATTGCCATTAAAAAGGCATTGAAACGGGTTTCTTGAACTTCAAGTTACTATAGGGAGTGTGAGATAAGTCACAACGACATCGTAAAACTTCGGTTTTGCCCAAATATTTTGGGAATTTTCTGAATTTCTTTAATTTTGAAAACATGACGTGGCAAATCTCACTAATTAAATTTTGTCTAATTTGTCTTGGATAAAAAGGGTGCACTCTTATCAGGGACACCCTATATATCTAATCAGTTACGTTTAATTTATATGTTTGTTGACATTCAGCGTCAACAAATTATATTTCCTACATTTCTTTAAACAAGTATTCAAAATAACTCGAATATAAACAAGCTAGAACATAATTTAAGGTTAATAAACATTATTTTCAGATCGCTCGCAGCCGTCGTCGGTCCAAAATTTAAATAAAAGAATGCTACAGTTACCTCCTCTACATCCGAGCTCTATAGAAGAACGATTCAGATTGATCTGAGCAGTCTAACATAAATAAAGAACGCGACTGCTACCGCGATATGACTTAGGCGCATGAAAATTGACATCTCTATCACTCGACTCAAGTATTTTAAAGTTTGAGTCAAAAAAACGCTCTTGTTTCAACCTGTGTATTATGGACATATTCTTAATATCTCACACATGTGTGAGATTTTCGATAAATTTACCTACAAAATCGGACTTAAAATAAGATGATCAAAATCCGTCTAAATATTGCTTGTATCGATTATTTTGACTATGAGTGTAGTTCCATTAGTTTCCACTAGCTCCTATATTTAATTTTTGATTTGATTGTTGAAATACATCAAGTCAACGGTTCAGGTGACCATCCCATCCCATGCATGAGTGTCACACTTCTGATATAACGTTTACTTAACTTTCCAGATTCCACCCAAACGTAGCAGTAAAGTAGAGGAGCTGGCAACGAGCCTGGCTCGTAGCATGGTAGTAAATTTGTGACTATCAAGCCTTGGGGAAATGCTGTGAGTTCATCAAATTTATTGTTATTGTTAATTGCTGACAACACTTTGCAGTTTATTAACTCTTCCTACGAACGAAGTTTATTTTATCGGACTTGAATTATACAATACCTATAATGAGATAATAAAATTATTTATAGACGGTAAAGGAATGTGAACTTGTTAATTACACTTATTTCTTCCTAATAATTACTGAGTTTGCTTTATATAGATTTGCGTGGGATGCCGCAAGTCTACGATCTATATGGTCAATAATCAGGGAACACCTGTGTCCATTAATATTATTGAGACTGTGTGGATTTTTCAAAGATGATTATTTCCATCACCTGTCAAATATGCTGTTCCGACCAATCAAATTGTTTCATTTACACCAATTAGACGTAATTATTTTGTACAATTTTTAATTTTCCTACAAGTGATAAAACGGTGTGATTGGTCCAAAACATTTTTAACAAGCGTTTTCAAATAGGCAGAGTACTAGAAAATGACTTTTAATAAATGTCAAGTTTGAATGACTGTTTCTTTAAATATATGCATATCTTTTAGATTTTCATTGTCATCATTATTATTTACCCATGACAAACTACTTTAAAGGTGGGATTTAAGTAAAATGTATGTACTTACTGTTTATTTGTAATGTATTTTCCTATTTACCGATATTGGTGACTTATTTTCTTGTGAAATTTTAGTCACATAACCTTAAACTTACAAAACGTCAAAAGGCTTGAAGTCTAGAGTAGAGAGAATGGTATCGATATAGACTACTGTCGATATTGTATATATTAAAAGAAGTGTAAAGGAACCGAACTGTGCTATTGTATTATTACAGAAGTTGAGCACAGTATACCCATAAGGAAGTTACTCAGACTTCCCAAGTGCTGTAGTGTTTTTCAGGTAGCGATTCCCATATCAAATCAGAAAGAACCGACGAAATTTTTCAAAAATTATTCTGAGAATAACGATGATTACTTCAGATATTCTTTCGTCGTCCCAAAAGGAAAAACAATCTAAAATGATTCTCGAACCCACAGAACAAGCATGGTTTTTATCAAATACGTAAAAGAACTTTACATGCTGCTCTAAACGTGAAGGAGTAAATAGGTCTCGAAGTAATGTTTGCCCAATTAAACGTATTATCACGCTTTCAAAATCATAAGAGTGCAAACAGTGCATATAATAAAAGATGCTTATATATTATTAGTGTGATTTGTTGCTTCCGATTTTTTCATAATCCCACGGAGACCAAATAAACAAATTTTGTTTATTTAAATGATTTACAACAAGTGTATAAGTAAGATATTTCGTAATTAATTATTCATAAAAGAATGCATCCTTTAAATGTCACCGTATCGCCATCTGGTGTGACGAAAATAATGACATCACCAAATAAATAATTTATTATAATTGAAAACACACAAACACCTACATTTCGATGATTTATTTGCGAATGGAAAACAAAATATTTTTACAGTAAAAGAAGCACAAACGAATAAGAAAATATTTAAATACCTAAAGTTATTATGTAAGTAAAAGATTACGTTTCCTTTTATAACTTTCAAGAGGATATTATACAGGGTGGCAAATCGAAAACAGTCCAGCAAGGTTTACGGCTGTGTACGTGAAAATTAAAAAAAAAACTCGGACCCGTAAAATTGTGTTTTCAGGGAGACACGTTTCACTATTATTTTCATCCCCGTAACCTCAACCCCCCTAGCGGGGGGCGGCTACTGCCCTTGTTTTTTCAAATGGGAATGGGTATGTTGTGATACATCTTTTAAAAGGGCATCAAATTTTCTTTAAAATGGCGCTCTGTTTTGTCCAGTTGAGCTACGTGTCGCCGAGAAATTGCGTTTTAAAAAAATGTAATTTTATTGAGTAATACTTACATGTTATCTTATTAAATGTTGAAAATGTGCCATTCACATCCATACAATAGTACAATAACTGTTCAAAGTGTTCTCGGACATTGTGAAGAACATCTGGTGTAATTTGTTGACATTCATTAGTAATGCGGTTCCGTAAATCTTCTAAGGATTCGGGTTGGGTGGCATAAATTTTGGATTTTAGATGTCCCCACAAAAAGAAATCAAGGGAAGATAAATCGGGCGATCTCGCGGGCCAATCAATAGCACCCCTCCTCCCAATCCATTTATCAGGAAACGTTTCATCCAGAAAGTGGCGTACGGGTAATGCATAATGGGGGAGGGGGAGCCCCGTCTTGTTGAAATATTGGATTTTCTTCCTGGTAACGTTGGTCGTTTTCCATTCCATAATTTCCATCAGCGCTGGGTTGACAGCATTCTCCAACAAGTCTAAATAAGTATCCCCATTTAAATTTCCCGGTAAGAAAAATGGTCCAATTATGTGATCACCGAAAATACCAGCACAAACGTTTAATTTCTGAGGATTTTGAGTATGAACCTCGTGGTAAATGCTTGGATTCGTGTCGGACCAATAACGACAGCTATGTCGATTGACAGTGCCATTAAGAAAAAAAGAACATTCATCTGAAAAGCAAACGTTAAACGGTAGTTCGGATAATTTAATATTTGTTCTGACATTACTTCACAAAAGTATAAACGGCGGTCATTATCATCTTCATTCAATTCTTGAAGAAGTTGAATTTTGTATGGGTGCCATTTATAATGTTTCAGAATTTTCTGTACAGTGGTCCGCGAAATTCCCGTTACATCAGACATTCTTCTGGTACTTAATGTTGGATTCATACTAACTTGACCCAGAACAGCTACTTCTACTGCTTCAGTTCTTACCGAATTTGTTTGCCACTGAACCAGTTTGCCGAAATTTTGCCACTAATTCTAGGATATAACCATGATATACGTGTCTATCTGGATGTCTATCATTAAACAAAGTTGCCGTTACTCTTGCACATTGATTGTTTATAAAATACAATTCAATAATTTCCACTCTCTCCTCAATAGAATAAACCATTTTTTATATCACGATCAAATCAAAAGAAAATAATAGCGCAGAAATAACGTATGTAGATCTGGATCAACCACTTTACTGAAGATAAAGTTGAATTGACTGATACTTGTTACTTAAAAAAAATTGTTTGCGCACAAACCTGTGTACTTGATAAGAGCTGCAGTGAAATATTTTAAATTCCGTTGGTCAATCCCGTTGGTCGAAGCGCCATTTTAAAGATAATTTAATGCCCTTTAAAAAGATGTATCACAACATACCCATTCCCATTTGAAAAACAAGGGCAGGGGTTGAGGTTACAGGGATGAAATTAATAGTGAAACGTGTCCCCCTGAAAACACAAGTTTACGGGCACGAGGTTTTTTTTTTTAATTTTCACTTACACAGCCGTAAACCTTGGTGGACTGTTTTCGATGGGCCACCCTGTATTATTTTATTTACTGACAAGAAGTCTAGTGTGTTGGAAAATGGAACATAAAAATACCATCAAAAGTTTAATGTGAAGAAATCGTGAATTTTGTCTTTCTGATTTAATTGTGATCAGGTCATTTTAATTAGAGAAATGTTACAGAAACCAATTTTATAACAAAAGATTAATTAGCGATACCGTCGGAACCGGACCTGGATCCGGTATTCTTCTTTACTAACCGGTTTGACCGGAAATTGTACCGGATCCGACTGAATTTTAAAAAATATATTGCAAAAATTTTGAACAGGACTACAGTAACACAGTAGAGCAGATTTATTTAACGAAACTCAAACTCTGGAATAACAGACATAATTAATAAATTAAAATGTAACACATCAATAATAAGGAGCAAGTTATGGTGCAGAAAGTTAATTTTTTCCCGTTGCTTGCAGAGAGTCACTTTTTTGTATGACATCATCGGTCTCCAAAAGAAGTATTTCGCTATAAACACTTGATGTAGGCACAGATAAGTATTTTTTAGCATTTTTTGATAAAGAAAAAGAATTTTGCAAACATGGATTTTTTATTGAAAAACAAAACATTTAATACAGAACAACTAGAAAATAGTACATAAACAAACATTTTTTAAAACAGAAGCATACTTATTAAATTTTATATTATTTTGTGAAGTAATTTATAATTTTTGTTTCCTTGAATTACTGAGTACTATCAGGATTTGTACACAATGCAGCTTGAATGTTTGGCTGGATTATTGAAGAATCCGGTGTAACGAAGCTTCGGATTATCGTACAGTTGCACTGTACTTTAAAAATTAACCTACATGTGAGATTTCTTTAGTTTGATTTTGCTACAATTTTTCGGTATTTTGCGTTTCTCTCGAATTTTTTAAACTGTTTCCACCTCCCTATTTCAAGAAAATGATTTAAACCGTTTTCAACATATCGCCTTATGACCCTTTAAAAAAAAACTCATCCAATATAATGAGATTAGGACGAAAGAAAAATTAATTCGGTCATAATAAGTCATGCAAGTAATACGTGATGGTTTCAAAGTAAAGGTAATAAACTTCGAATTTTACGACTTATTCCTGCTATGATTTGCAAATAAACTAGATTACTTTGAGCATACTGCTCGAGAGGATTATGTAATATTCAAAGGGTATTATTTTAACTTTTAACGTGATTCGAAATAAATACTATTGGTCTTTTTCCTGTGAAGTTTCGTTGGTAACCATAAAAAAAAATTCTTTGACACCTAAACTAAACTAAACAAGCAACAGAATAAATAAATTTACACATTGCAAAATTGCAAATGTTTGCCTGATCCCTGCCACGGACGGTCACATTTACTCGCGAGCATTCATGAACACATCGAGGCATGCATGCAAATTTGACAATGTGTGGTCAAAAACTAACGACTTTTCATGGTTCTGGCGCGATGTGAAATGATCTGTCGCTACTTGAATTTTGGCATGCGTACCGATTGGCGTGACACAGTGCGTGACAAATTAACGTGCCAGTGCGCAACAATATTGGACTTTATCAAAGAATTATTTCCCAATCCAAGCGCAACATTGATCGTCAGTAAATAGATCACTTATTTGTGGTTTATTATTAAATTATTTGTTATTTATTGAACTAGTCCAACATATTAAGTAAAAATTTAGAGCTTACTCATGAGATATAATTTATAAAATTAGGAGAAATACAGGACCGTATCCCAAAATTTCCTGATGTTGTTCAAAAAACCCTCGAAACCTCATTAAACAACCATGTGTCATACATCGTTGCATTCGGAGGAAAAAAAGCTATCAAATTCCAATATCAGAAAGACAGAACCGTATTTAAAAAAAGAAAGTTGATAATGGCCCTTCGAAGACGACTCGTCGGATTACAAAACAATTATCGCTGTTAGATAGAGCGGAAAAAGTGGCAATGCAAAAGTGCAATTTACTTTAGAATTCGATCTCAAAAAAAATGCAGGGAAACAATTTTTCAGACTTTCGGTTTTTTCCGTAAATACGCAACTTTTCCTCCATTTAACCGACTTCGTATCTCTTACGGTTTCCGAGATCCCTGTACTGGCCCTCCTTATCTTGGACACGTTGTATGCAGGGTGCAAAAGGAATATAAAAATTCAAGTTTCCAAAAGCAATAAATCTGGAATTACACTGTTTATTTATAAATATAATTTATTTTAGTGTTAAATTTATTTAAATACAAACAACATGAAAAATTGCATTTCCTTACTTGGAAACTTTAGGTCGGAAATGTGCAATAAAACATATATTAAGTCGACCTATTTAAATATACATTTGTTTTATGTGCGCGCCCATTAATTGTTTTATTTGTTAAATTTTATGTCTAATGATTTTTAAAGTAACGAGGACACACGCATAAAAGCCGAATAAAAAGTAAACAAGAAGCTTGTCCATGTTACATTATTGTACAATTTTAAAAACGATGTTATTTGACAGCATGTTATTAAAAGTTGCATAAAGAAGTATTATTTTATTAGCTAAATGCGTTTTTGTCAAGTTAAGGTCAACTTTGTAAAGAAGAGAGAAAATGAGATATTTGTTGAAAAATCTTCCTACAGTGTAAATAAATGATGGACAAATACTCGGCATTTGGATTTGTGGCGACCTTAAGGTGAATGCAGAATATAATAATTATTTGGAATAACATAAAAAAAGCGAACTATTGAGCGATAAAATCTACCAGTTCTTTTAACAAATTACAAAAAAAACTATCGTTAATTAACATACTAACAAACGAGTTGGTTATTATGTAGTACTAGCAATATTTAGTTCACACTTAACGTTAACGTTAAAAACTACAGACCCATAAGTAAATTAAGTATGCATTTTTGGGAAAATATTTGAAAAAATTATTCACATTGGAGCAAGTTAAAGATATTATTTTAAACAACACGGATTTTTTCCACGTAGGTCCATTGAGAGCAATCTGGTGGAGTTTACAGATTTTATTTTAAGAAGTATGGATGATCGGAAGCAGATTGATGTTGTGTACACGGACTTCAGTAGGGCATTTGATTCCATACTGATGGAGCGTCTTGCTGATGTCGGTGTGGATAGCAGCTTATTGAGATGGATTTGGTCCTATCTTAGTGATAGACGACAGATGGTCTCCGTTGGTGGTTTTTATTCTAAACCTTTTAACGTGCCGTCTGGTGTGCATCAGGGCAGTCACCTTGGTCCCTTGTTTTTTATCATATACATTAATAACATACAACAATGCTTTAAATTTTCTACATTTTTGATGTACGCAAATTTTTTTCGAATAATCAGGGTGCCAGGAGATTGCCATTTGCTGCAAGATGACCTTAATGCCTTGGTAAGATTCTGCGAAAGTCCGAGTTTATTTCTTAATCTAGGGAAGTGTGTATCGATTACGTTTACCAGAAACAAGAATGTACACAATTTTCGTTATACTATTGATAATAGTGATCTCGAATCAGTTAATGAAATACGCGATTTGGGTGTTATAATGGACACTAAGTTAATTTTTAGCTCTCACATTGAACAGGTTATCAATAAGTGTAATCGATTTTTAGGATTTATTATAAGAAATAGTTTAAATTTTAATAATCCTCAAACAGTTCTAAACTTGTATTATGCGTTTATATTTAGTAAACTTAGTTTTGCATCGGTTGTTTGGAACCCTCAGTACGCGGTTTATCAGAGAAGGCTGGAAAGTATTCAAAAAAAATTTTTACGGTTCTTATCACGAAAATAAACATAGCTATAGTCAATAGCAACTATAAGCCTATAATGGAAAAATTTTCTGTAATGCCACTTACTGAGAGACGAATGGTTTCCGATGTAGTTGATCTACAAGTTGGTGAACGGTCTTGTTGATTCGCCAACGCTGAGGTCAAAGTTAAGCTATAATGTTCCGGTTAGGGACTTAAGGCTTCAAAATACTTTTAATATTTATCGTATAGAGTCTGATCCTCGGACCCTCTCTAATATTTTATCGCACCGTCAAACCAAACTGTATATTATAAGCTCTCGATTCATCCAGCAAGGATAATGACGCGAATGACGCGATATACTCGCATATGCGAATAAGTGGGTGGGGCATAATGCAGTCTCTCTGTAGTAACAGGTGGCGGGGGATAGCGGGGGATATCGGGCTATGGCGATTTAACATGGAAAAGACGCCCAATTTTAGTGTGCGTCGTGCTGTTGTCTGTTCGTGCATGTATTTAGAAATTCGAGCGTGTATATTTTAATATTACATATTTATTAAGTTAAAATGAATAGTTTCACGGTAAATTTAAAAAATAACTTTAGCTCTTTGAGTTTGGAGCAAAAAATTGCGTGAAGAATGCAGGAAGACCTAAACCCGAAAATAATTTAACGCAGACCACAAAGGGTAAATCTAGGAACTTTAAAAATGAAATATATGAAAAAAATAACTGGATTTGTGGATGCAGCATAACAAACCGTTTGTTTTGTTTTTCCTGTTTGTTGTTTGGTCGCGGCGTTGAGGAGGTTTGGTCGTTACACAAAAATAAAATTTTTAAAAGAATTTCACGATACTTGTGAACCCCCTCTATCATAGGTCACGAGCCGCCACTGTCCACCACTAAATGTTAGATATGTAATAACGAAGAAAAATATGCAGCAACCTTGGTAAATATTAATAATTAAATTACTAGCGGGCATTTTCAAAAGCAGCTAATAGTAATAAGTATCAGGCATTTGTAGTCAAAGGTTTTAAAATTTATTTTACGATTGGTTTCGTACCAATATTTTTAGCTTTAGTATACATACTTTTAAGTATACATGCAACTGATTTTTAAATAATATAGCAATGAACGTTATACATAAAATCAACATGTAGGAGATTTATGAGGCGCCAAACTATCGCCTGTAAATTTTCAATGTTTAAATAACCGGATTTTAGAGATTTGTAAATAAATAAAATGGTTTAGATATATTTCATAAATATGATATAATTTATTGATTTATTTGTAAAAAACTAAATGCCAATCGAAATTTATAGTTTGAAGTTATGAATTCACTAATTGACCAAATATGGAAGGTTTGCATAATCCAGTATGTTGGTACCTATTTTGACGCACCTGTACATTGGTGACATTAAATTTTCATAGTTTTCCACATATTTGACCTATTTTTACACCGAACAAATTCACACTACATATCGCACCTCTGTTTCAATAGTGCCATAACCTCATAAATGTTAATTTTACAGGAGAGACAAAATAAAAACGATTGTGAATGTAATCTTTTTTTGATCAGCAATTTCGGTACTTAGGCTTTCCAAATTCGGCCTACATATAGATTGAATATATCGTTATTGATTAGTGATGTGAAATTTAATGTGAAATATACAGATACCCTAAAAAAAAAAAATATTACGTGATGTGGCAGTATTGTTGACGTAAATGTTATTTTAACTCAATAGGTTAAGACTTATGGGTGAATAAAACTACATTCAACTTAATTACATTTCGGTTTAATGTAAAAAGAAAACCACATAAAAAATTAAAAGTCAACATGAAACGAGGATTTCAAATTAAAATTAATTCTCAAAATCCAGCATTGCGCGATAAACAGGTAGGTAGGACTTAGAATCGCACTGGCTTCAAATAAATCTCGAATCCTTGGCTTAGTTGTGTAGGTCGGTACAAGAACCAAGAGTCATTTTTTCTTGCTCTTTTTCTTGTTACTATCTCTTGGAAATCATCACTATCATAGGAGGTTTTCACTTGGAAGGAAAATGGTTTGTCCGTCTCATATCTTACGCCTTTCATATTTGAACATAAAACTTTTTTACCATTTATGTCTCTATCAAAGTTGTTGCCCAGCTGCGTCTGAAGGTTCTTTATGTCATAAAATTCACTGTGGTCCAATTCTATGACTTCATAGGGTACTCCTGTCTTCTTAGCTGTTCTGATAATGGTTGCATATTGTTGTGGTAAAAAAATTGGCCCTCTTTTGAGGGCTTGCTTCACAGCTTTTGCAATCACTGAATGAGCAGCGTCACCCTCGTTCTGCGTATAACTGCAGATTAGAAGTTTATGGGTTTGTGAATAATCTTTGTCCAAGTCTTTACTCATCATGCTTAGAACTTTTTCGTATTGGTGATCTTCATACTTTTTTGCCAGTATAAGTTCATCTGGTGAGTTTTTGAAAGCCTCGCACAAGTTACACAAATCCTTTTTGGGAGAGAAAAATGAAATGTTTAATTTTTCATTGAAAATTTTTGAGAACATTACAAGATTTGCAGGTGAAGCCCCTTTTTCATTCTGGTTCATAATTTGGGTCTTTGACCGAGTCGTCACTATCGTAGTCTAAACCTAAGCAATCATCAACAATATCTTTATGCACCTCGACTACCATGTTTTGTAAGGCAAATAATTGAGTTTCATTAGTTAAAAAGTTGGTTTCAGTCTCACCATCAGGTGTAAGATCAGCTTCAAGGCACTCTATGTAACCAGGTCCATCGGATTCGTGTTCATGTTCAGATAGAACAGGAGCACGGCCTGTTAAACGTCGCGGCGGCGCGGCGGCGTGTTTATTATTTCATACTGACTCATATTATTTAAAGCAAGGCGCAATACGAATGCAGACCGTGACCTAGAGTTCATTTTACTTGAAATCTAGAATAAAAATAATCTATTGAAATATATCTCGTTTGAAAGAGCACTAATACAGGCCTACACTGAACGGTAAATTCTGATCAAATAGTAAGGAGTTTAATTTTAGAATAAAACAAATTCTTCAATATAGTCTCATCACACTATAAGGCAATCATAATGCTCTTTAGTGCCATACATTAAATCAGCAATAGTGCCATATCACAGGATAGGGCGGTCTGGGAATATGTAAAATTAACAAAAAGTTCGGACGCTGGCTTTGCATAGCGCCACATCATATTATGATAAGGCACTGTAAAGAACTTTTTATTTCTATTTTTGCGACTAGAACTAATTTTTAACTCTGACCTAAAACAGGATAAGTCACTATTCATCAATGAATATCATTTACTTATTTACAAGGAAGGATCACAAACTGGGTTATGGCGCTACAACAGTGATGTTCGTAACCTAACTCGACGAAATGAGATGACATACTGGCTTACGACGCTATTCTTGATGCTTACTGTCGCCAAATAACTAATGGTAATAGTGACGCAAGGCGCCTCACGTGGAATTTATTAGAACTATTGATATGGCACTTTTACATCTCGTAGGCACCCTCGTAACGTATACGTTGAGCAAAAAAAATCATTTTTGAAATTTTCAGGGATATGGCATTATTGAAACGGGGGTGCGATATGTGATCTGATTTCAGGGCCAGTCTTAGGAATACCATAAATATAATAAACCATTTCCATACCGCTAGGGCCGGATTTAGGATCTGTCCCCGGTGTAACAATCGACACGATGAGCTTTATTTTAACTTTCATCCGACGTCGTATGTTTCTTAACCTCACTTTTTCTAAACCAAAAATTAAGAATGAATGACTATATTGACTATTTTGGAAATTATTATCAGCTACTAATGCACCAAATTACACATACATTAATTTTAAGGTTAGGTGGTGACCACACATATATTATATTGGATACGAGTAACACTCTCTTCTTTTTTACAAGCTTTTTAGTGAAATTCGGTTCCGAAGATCGGATAATGTGATAAGCAAAATATTTTCGATTATACCTACATACCTGAAATACTTTATACCTGGTATTGATCCACGACTTTTGCTAAAAAGCACCATGCACTTGTGTCCTTTCATCTTAAACAAAACAAGTCACTAACCTACCAAACAGCGAATCGAATCACCACAAATGAAAAACTCCTGTACAAAAATTGTTGTTAGGTAATGAAAGTTTATAAGCACTAATATACCGATAACAATGTGGATGAACCACTTTTTATTCTGTAATTTGAAAAAGCATCCAGCAACAAACAAATAATGTCGGGCCGGCTCTGACGTGATCGGTAAAATTTCCACCCTACTGCGCAAAGTCAATAGGCCCGCGCCATCTCCCATAGCGGGGACACTTTCTGTATTTTGGAACGTTCGTATTGGCAATATACTGTTTATATATATGTGGCCCGAATACACTCATGCGATAGAGACTGATTCATTGATATGATATACAATTAAGTCAAAATTGTGAGTTTCAAAAAAAATAAATATGTAAAACAAGCATCTGTATGTTGTTTTCATAACTATTTCTTGTGCATACATTTCACATAAAGCCTAATTTTCAGCATATCAACCGAGTACCCAAGAAATATCAGAATCGGCTTGGGTGGTCAGTGGTGAAATCAGGACATTTTTCGGGGGGGGGGGGGGGGGGTGTTATTACCTGCAAAATCACCCTTAGCTGTGCCACTGTGGGTTGTACTGTTTTAGGAGGTATATTGATAACAGCATGTGCACAATGCTATCTATAGGTACTCAAAATCTAATAACTCGATCGTTTGAGGTCAAATAAATTACATATTTCTTTTTACTTACCGACATCTATTTTGGCGTTATTAGTAATGCTGTGCTTACCTGTAAACGAAAAATACATATTAAATTAATTAATAAGTGCACGAAAAAAGCCCATAGTAAAATTGTTATAGTAAAGATTTTATTGTACGATTTCCTATGAAATATAGTATTAATTACATTTTCATAAATAATCCGTACGAAAATAATACTGTAGCTACTACGTGTATTTATAAAACAGTACAGTTAATATTTCTAATAAATTTAGTACAATCAAGTAAATACTAAAATATATTTTATTTTACAACGAATGTAAGTGAAGATAATTTATTTATAACTACAGTTGTTAAATACAATGTTAAAATGTATGGTATATTTTACTGACGGCTATTATTGTACTTTAAGTATTATTTTATTGTAAAAATGCTTTTTACGCTTAAATCAGATGCAACCGATCCCTGGGATTTTGATATTCATAACAAATAATGGATGGAGAACTTATACAGGGAACATATCATGGATCGAAGAAGTCAAGCGACGCAATGCGAGGTTATCACTTGGATGGGTGACCGCTTAGGACACAAAATTTGTACAAAAGATTTTAGTAAATTCTACAAAAGATTTTAGTAAATTTTACAAAAACTTTTCATATAAATGGTTGGGGGTGGTTGGGAAATAATTTTTCCATACTTTTTATTTTGTTTCATAAAGGTTCGTGATAAATTTTTGTTTCTACAGTCAAGTGCACAACGCCGATGTCTCATCAAATAACATGTTTACCTAATATTCAAACACAGAAAATTAAAAAGGTTACAAACACGTAATACACATTAGGGGAGACCGAGGAGATTTGTGACAGGGTAGGGTTGTGACAAAGACGATTTCTCGGAATCTATGGCCATTAGCGAGCTGACAACAGCTCACGATTGTTTGTTTATAGACGCGCTACTTGGCGCAGTACGCGCCAATGGCCCACGACAAGCGGTTGCGTGATTACGACGTCTGCATGAAAAAATAACCGAAAAGTAAATTTTTTATAAAATTTTTCATTGTATTTATATCATGATATAAGTGTACATTCACGTGGTTATGATATTTTTTCTTATATGTGTGGGTTTGGAGTTTCAAAGCGTGGCATTATCTTGCTGTGTTTGCATCTTGTTTCGAAATTACGAATTATTATTCTGACCAGATCGCGATTTGGCACCTAGGAGAGTTGTGACAGCGGATCACAACTCTCCTAATAAAGGTTATTTTCTGGTTAGCTTATTTTACACGCTTATTGCAATGTTGTTTTTCTGTTTATTTCTGTTCCTGTTCGTTTGCTTTGGTCAATTCTTACAACCTAAGTTTGATATAATGATGCCATAGTTGCTTATAAAAGATTTAGTGTTATGTTAATGTTTCATGTTACTGTAGTTGATAATGATAATTAAAGCAATTTTATGCAAAAAACGTGTGTTTTGTTTATACTTCATAAAAAAGTAATTTTATCTATTAAAATTAGTCTAGATACACAGCTGTCACAACATACCTTGGTACCTGTCACAATTTACCTCGGTGTTAGGAGAGTTGTGACAAAGGGAGTAGTTTCAGTTTTCGTAAATTTTCTCAGAAACCTTATAACTTTTATTGACTTTGATGACTGTTTTTAAAAGAGCAAGGATTGAGCTACATTGCGGCATATAATTCATAATGGTGTTATGTTTGTTCATTGAGATATGTTCCTTTAAGTCAAAATTGTCACAACCATCCTCGGTCTCCCCTACCTCAATCACTGCCGTAAATGGCAAAGAAATCGTTCTTCGCGACAATGGGCCAGTTTACAGAGCAGCCCAAATCCAGTGTATCGTCAGCAGGTGTAACTTCCTTAAGCTTGGCGTACGCCGTATAGTCCGAATTTGATTCATTCCTACTAGTCATGGGTAACACCCTAAATTTTCAGGTGTTGATACAATGACACTGACACCGCTTATTGTTTCAACGCACTGTATCAACACAATGCGCCATATGGCACAGTGTCTCATGGTGGCGGTGGCAGTCGCAGATTCGGTTTCACTTGGCACGGTATTTTTTTTCAGCGGTGGATCCAGTCAGATAAATAGAATCAATCACTTGATCCATCAAATATAAAAATAATAAAATCTTAACTCGACCGTAGGCAAATCACGATACGTGCGTATTAATTTTGTGTATCATAAGTTATCTAAATTTTAAATGTGAAAAAGGCAACACAGCGTTTAACGTAATGGTAGATTTTGGCGGACCGGACTGCCGGACATTCCCAGAACTGCCTTTTACTTAAATGACATTTTTCGTCTTGTTATATTAAAATATAATCAAAGAATATTATGTTCCTTAAGTTTATAATTTATTGTTTATAAAGCTTTACAAAAAACATTTAATGTTTTTGAGTTTTATCAAAATTGTATTTGCAGTTCACAAATAATAAAAATGTTCGACTCTGTAATAGGTGAATCGGCAAACTCCGTACAGTTAATTTTTGTACGCTTCCCAATTCAATTTCAATAGTCCAATTCAAAAAGTCTGGTTCTGAGTTATAAAGATAGATAAATACAGAACTCCCTTAACATGATAAGGACAGAGCTTGATTCTTTCATCAGTTGCCAATTGTGTTATGAAATACCGCCATGATACAATAATTGTTTCATGAAACGTCGCAACACCCACCGGGAGCCGGTTAATACCGCCATGATACTGAAATAATTGTATCATGAAACCGTATCAACACCCACCGGGCGCTAATTAATACCTCCATGATACTGACACAATATTGTATCATGAAACGTATCATCACCCGCCATGATACTTTTAGGGTATCATAAGAGTGTCATTGTATCATATGAGACAGCAACGCTGTTTCAACACTTGTGACACCCAGACAGGTGTCAATACAATAGTGTGATTCAACGCAGTGTTACCCACGCTTAATTCCTACTTTCTTTTAGTCCGAAATTTTGGAGGCCAACCGAATTACTATATTGAACAAAATAAAATATAAAAATTTGTTTTGTTTTATTGTTAGGAATAAAACGTCACTAGGTAGTACCCTTGTAGTATGCCAGTATGTCGCAATGGAAAAATCGCCGCAAAAACGTTAATGTATGTTCCAACAGGAAAACGACAAAAAATATACAGCCACTTATCATCCGCGGTAACGGAAATACATTTATTTTTGACGTAAATTTCACCCGGCTCTTTTCTTTCTCATTAATCGCGCTGGGGGTCAACGATGTATGTAAAAATTCGTTTTATTTTCCAGGCGTGTGGCATCATTAAGTATCGCCGACGAAAATACTTTTCAGCACCTTTTAACGGAGATGTTTCATTGCAAATAAAACTAATTTCTATTGGAGCATATCACGTTGGAAAAATAATTTTTCATTTGTGGAACAAAAATCTGAATTTCAATAGATTCAGCGGTTGATGAAATGTATGTAAACTCCTGGACAAAATTAACGAAACATCATAAATTTACCATATTTTTTTTTTTTTAATTTTCGATTTATACTGAGTTTACTAAAAATGCTATGTTTTTTCCGAAAATTCGTATCACCCTGTGGAGTATATTAGCCACCGAAGCATATTGCAGTTGACATTAAACGGTAGGTCCATCTTTCCCCAACATTTCCTTTTCAAGTAGGTTTCAAGATTAAAATACTCGTCGGGCAACTGGACATACGAAACGAACATTTAATAAGCAGTTACCGAACAGTTTTTATCAGTATGGCGAATTTTATTTCACCTTTGTAACTTTAAAACACAACATCTGCTGACACATCGCTTGCAATGTCAGAAAAAGTCCATAGTCTACTTGAAAACATTTAACAATGAATGTGTTGAATATTAAAGTATATAAAAACATGGTACGCTATAAAACGGTGTATCTCCTTTAATAACAGAGATAATGAAGTAAACCAAAAAAGAAAACGTTGGGGAAAGATGGACCTACCGTTTAATATCAACTGCAATATGTTTCGGTTGCTAATATACTCCACAGGGTGATGCGAATTTTTGGAAATAATTTAGTACACTCAATATTAATCGAAAATTAAATTTTTATCATAAACAGCGAAAACTATGACATTGTCAAGGAACCAACCAACAATGCAAAAAAAAATCATTCAAATCGGATCATAAATTCAGAAAAAAAAATAGCAACAAAAATATGGCAAATTTATGATGTTGCGTTAATTTTATTCAGGAGTTTATTTATGATGATAGTACATAATACATATTATGATGGTCTTTAGGATACTTTCATGAAATAAGAAGATATCTGTTTCTGATTTTTTTACGGTAAAAGATTTACAAAATACACGCCAACGAAGTTTGTTTGTAAAAAAGGTATCGTCGCTCGTAACGACAAATGCCGGATTGTCGAATATTGTTGCGCCAAAAATGCCTGATTACAGACAGTGCAATTTTGGATAATGAAAATCTGCATCATCAAAATAAATCTCCGGACTACTACAGAGCCGGATTAGCGAGATTCTACTCTACGGCAATTATATTTTGAAATCAAATATTGTTTTGTTAAAAAATCAGTGTTGGGATCCCTCGAATGAGAAACCGCTCGAGTACTTGATTATTGAAATAACCGACATCGCTCGATTATTGGAAAAAACTGCTTGAGGTATAAATGAGTAGCAGGAAAATATTTATAGCACATAGGTACAATACAATAGTATGACTAGTTTAACGGTTACATGTTACATTGATTTTGAAAGTATTTTCGGAGAAAAGCTAACATGTTTAATGTTTCAGCATGTATCCTGCGGCTGAAAACGCACGTTCCGCTTCGACACTTGTTGGCTGAATGGATTTTACACAATTTGTGGCCCATCTTTAGCTACCATTCGAGACACTCTTTCCTCCATCGAAACTTTTTTCTCAGATAAAAAAAAAATCTGTAATTTTCATTTTCTTAGGTAGCACAGAAGAACCACTAACATCTGAGTACTTAGCAATATAACTAAACGAACTACTCGAACTGCTAGTAGTAGCTTTAATTTCCTATGTTATTTTATCAATATCAACACTACCGCTGCTGCTCTGGACTTTCAAATGAATATTATACTTTGTTTGTAAGTGGGTGTGAAGACCTTTGGTGGAACGAGCAGATATATTGATAATGCTAGGGCATAACTTACATTTAGCTGTAAGACTTCAGACTTTAAAAAATAACTCCAAACTAAACTTGAACCTTTATTATCTTTGTAAACGACACTGACACTCATTTTTGTGATAGCTGTTTAAATTCCATGTATTATATTCAACCACTTGATAAATGTCACTAGATACTAGTAGAATAACGCCCTTACTTTCGCAAGTACGCAATGAAACTGTTCTGTTTAACGTATTTTCAATTGCGCAGAATGTCGGGGAATCCCCGACGCGTTGACCAAAAATACTGCAGTTCATTGTTTGCTATCCCGCAAATCCCGCGGATCCGCGGGACCGATGGGCTCAATCCCGCAGGTTCCCGGGATTAAAGTTTGGGTGCGGGATTGGATTCCCTACTTATAACTTTTAACTCGATACTCGCACCTTTCTAATGCCAATATCTCAAAAACTAATCAGTTTACAAGTATGACCGAATGGACAAAATATGTTAAAGATATTGAGTCAAATTTAAAGATGCAATAAAAATGTCCACGTTTAATTTGAAATAACAAACTAGGCAGGTACTTCCGGTATAAACGGAAGTAATAGGAAAACGTTGGAAAATTTCGGGAAAAAATAATCATTAGTTCTCTTAAAAGTTCTAACGGATGATATTTAGCATCATTTAATTTAAAGATATGGCTTTGAGTGTTAAAATGCATGAATAATTCGGTAATGAACCTTGAATGACCCTATCAGAATCCGTCAGTTGTCGTAAAATAGGGTTACATCACTTTTAAAGCGGAACAGCTTTTAGGACGCTTAAAAATTTAATCGATTATGTAAAACTAGTACAAATTTTATTATGGTGGTTACCTCGCCTCATACAGGAAACCTCGTCACACCGCATAAAATTTTGAATTCAGTGTTCAAAATATAACAACACATTAACGGAAACGCATACATTAAGTTTAGGGATGGCGGGGGGATTGACACCCAATACCGGAACGGATCCCGCGTAACTGTAAACTTTGATTAGAGAGAAATTATGGGGTTGATGTTGCTACTTAAAGCAACGTACATATCGTCGGCTGCGTCCAACCGGTTTCTATTCTTACTTTATATTTGAAGAAACGCCGAAAATCCTTGTTCACAAAGGTAAGTTGTGAAAAAGATCGCCAGATATTTGACAGCGATTTCACGAAACTTCGGATAAGAATGTGCTTCCTTGCACCGGAACTCCTCGAGGCGTATATATGAACTAAAAGTGTCTTTGTTGACGTCTTGGTGGATAACATCAGGTAGGTTCCCTACCTTTATCGTTGAATTGATTTCAAATAACTGTCCGGATAACAGCAGATTTGGGATTTGCAGATCTGCCCAGTCGATTGGGATGTACCAAGTGTCTTCTTGCGGACCACCTAGAAGTGGGTCACGGCCCACCTGTGTTTCGAGGACCCCCGGTTGAGAACCACAGGTTTTAAGCAATTAAAATAATTTGGGTATTACGACGTGTGTACACCCATAATATACAGGGTGAGTCGGAAGGACCGGACCAAACTCCAGGTGTGTATTGCAGAAGTGAAAATAATGTAAAAACTCACATAACGGAATTAAAAAAGTGTATTTAGCGTTTGTAAATAGGGAGGTAAAGAAACTCATAATCTGCTCCGCTAGTTTAATGAAAAATTAAAATTAAAAACCATACATGTTTCGAGGGTTCAAGCCTTCATCCTCAGTGGAAAAAAACAGAACATTATAAGGCACTCATGACGTTGTTTAAAATGTAAGAAAGAAGAAAATTATTTGTATAAGTTGAGTTTAAGCAAAAATATTCTTTATTAAAAATAAAAGGAACTGAAGGTAATGGAATTGACTAAACGATTTAGTATAATTAGAGGACAGTGAAAAGGATAAAATCTCTTCCTTACCTAAAGAAAGCAGAAAAAAGGAAAGCCTTTTATAAATTATAAAAAATTTTAAAAAAACTGAAAAATTTACGCTTTCTTATGAAAATGAAATGCATTATTTAATTTTAAACTTATGTAAAATTTGTTCATTTTATAAAATTGTAGCATCTTATAAAATGATCAAATTTTACATTGTTTAAAATGAAATAATGCATTTCATTTTCATAAGAAAGCGTTAATTTTTCAATAAGAAAGCGTTAATTTTTCAATTTTTTTTTTATTTTTTATAATTTATAAAAGGCTTTCCTTTTCCCTGCTTTGCTTAGGTAAGGAAGCGATTTTATACTGTTCACTGTCATCTAATTATACTAAATCATTTAGTCAATTCCATTACCTTCAATTCCTTTTATTTTTAATAAATAATATTTTTGCTTAAACTCAACTTATACAAACGATTTTCTTCTTTCTTACAGTTTAAACAATGCCATGAGTGCCTTCTAATGTTCTCGTTTTTTCCACTGAAGATGAAGGTTTGAACCTTCGAAACATGTATGGGTTTTAATTTTAATTTTTCATTAAACTAGTGGAGCAGATTATGAGTTTCTTTACCTCCCTATAACTTCACTCCACTTCGAGATGGACTACTTCAAAAAAAAAAAGTTCTTGTAAATGGTTCAAATTTTGTTTCCGGGAATTTTGATTGGTCGCGATGGTCCTATTAATGGGCCTTCGAGATCTCCAGACCTCACACCAAAGGACTTTTGTTTATTTATGGGGCTGGTTAAAAAATCAAGTTTACAAAAGACAAATGGACACTAATTTGACATGTGTCGTCAAGAGCTCGATCTCTTTTATGCAAAGCTTTAAAATAGGTCGTGTTCTCGGCTTTGGCGTGAATTATATTGACGCGTAACGATAGTCTATTGCTTGGCTCTTCCTCTAATTTTTCAACCACGAGCCGCCACTGTGCCGCTTACATGGTATCCAGCGAGGTAACCATCATCATAAAGCTTACGAGTTTTGTGTAATCGATTGCAATTTAAGCATCATAAAGTCACTTAAACTGTTTCACCTGAAGGGTGTGACCAATTTAATAGTTAAAAACTGCCTACAAAAAATCCTTAATATTGAATGGTTCATCCGATTATTCTTATTATCATTAAAGATTTTTTTGCGATATTATGTTAAAAAATAATATTACCAAAAATGTTTTCCTTTAATTCATTATTAGAGCGAATACTTTTACGAGAAATTGGTTTAAATTGTGAATTTTTCCATCGCCTGGCAAATATACTGTTACTGTGTACCAATCGAATTGTTTCATTTACATCAATTACACGTGATTATATTGATAAAATTGGCATGTTCTTTATAAGTAATAGAACTGTCTCATTGGCCCACGCCATTTTTAAAAAGCGTCAGTCGGTCGATTACTAGAGAATGAGTTTTATTAAATGTCAATTTGAATGACTTTTCCTCTTGATATATGGAGATTTTTTTAAGATTACCCATGCCAATCGGAAAACTACTTTAAAGATAGGATTTCGGTAAAAAAAAATGTGTACGGTTTATTTGCAATATACAGGGTGTTATGGAAATGACGTATTATATTTAAACCGGCAATTCCTGAGATAAAGACAAATTGAAGAAAAATACCCATAAATGACGCTTTCAATTCATTCAGCGGTAAGAGTGACTCTTTAGACAAAATAAAATAATTTAAACACTTTTCCATTCTGTAATACCTTTTTGTACAATTAATTGAAGAACATAAACAACCCGAAAAACATATAGAATAGTATTAAATAAGTTTGACGCCTTACATCGGCTGTGTTTATATAGCGCCGGGCTGTTAGTTGAAGACCAACCAGCGGCCGGATACGTTGTATCTCGTCGATCACCAACACACTCTCAGCAATCCGTTCTGTTGCCCGTCCATAAATAATCTTTGAATATTGTTTTTATTGACGTCAAATTTCGTCGCGTGTAATAAAATCTAATAATCTGTAGTATAATCTCTATTATTGTATTTTCAAAAGCTAACTATCGGTTCTGTTTCACTATGACTGTGTGTACATGAAGTGTTTCCAGGAGTGTTCCCATGAAAAAGAAAACAAACTGATTGTGTTTGTGCCTGGATTTCCTCGCTCTTTAGGTATAACGATAAATACAAGTAGGTAGAAAATAATTTATTTTCATAATTTTATATGGAATTTCAAGTTTGGCAACATTGCCATTGGGTCTGGGTGAAATGTTGTACAGTAGCGCGGACTGACCTGTGAGTAAGAGTGTTTGTTACCCCACTTTTAAAACGGTCGATTTAAAAAAAATTAAATATGTAGGGCTTCTCTAGGACACCCACGGAGTCACCCATTTAAATATAATACGTCATTTCCATAACACCCTGTATGTTATTTTTTTGGTTGTTTCCTTGTGAACTATTAGTCACATAACCTTAAACTTAAGAAACGTCAAAAGGTTTGAAGTCTAGAAGAGAGAGCATAAGCTAGTATCGATATCGACGACTATCGATATGCACTTGGCCTTTGATAAAACTACATCATCTTGAAAGAGTTGAAGAAACAAACTCAGTATCGCTGCATTGTGGTCCCTGTTACATAATAATGTCGTTATGAAAAATAAAACGGTTTTTATGTCCGTCACTCTGACAAGAACAAGAAAGACATTGCTTCGCACTACGTTAATACCAGAAATGAAACTCGAGTTCTCGTTAATGTATAACGAGTGTTTTTAAATATTTTGTCGCTTAATTAAGTCATGCTTAATGTGGTGCGAATACTGAGATTTTATATGGCGAGATTTCCTGTACAGGGTATGAAGCGAGGTAACAACCGGCATCGCGATAAAATTTATGGATTGTACAAATTTTACGAAATCCATTGCAATGTAACGCGTTATAAAAGTTACACAGATTGTTCTTCTACACAGTTTTTACGGACGGCAGCCGTCTCCTTAAGAGGATCTGACCACAAATACTTCTTTCTTCCTCTAGGTCATGTGAAACCAGGAACGTGTCGACTTAAGACGGCCGTTTAATGAGCCTAAATCCATAGCAACCACCGATGGCGTTAACGGCGCATTATAATGAATATATTTTATATCGTCTTTATACCAAACACATATATAATTTTGAACAAGTTAGTTTGTGGTATCACTATTCCGCATAATGTTATCCCTCCACGTGCATGTAGTAAGTCTAGCAATAGATGGCGCAACATAATTATTTTATTTTGAACGCGAAAGCTTGGATTTGTGTTTTATTACAAGGACTATTTGCCTACGAGTGTATGTGAAAACGTTGGTGGTATGGTGGTCAAATAAATGTTATACAGTAAAGTCGAATTAAAAGAAATAATTAAGTATAAAAAATATAAATTTTTATTGGCTATGACTATATCATGACTTGGAACTTATAAACATAATAGACTTTAAAAAATACGGTTAACAATTAATTAGACGGTAGTCGATGAAATCGAACGACAACAAATTTTTGTTAAAGTGTTGAGTCGTATTTAATATTCTTGGAATAAAAAACATAATTTAGAAAAATACATTTAAAAAAAAGGGAGGGGGTAAGAAGGAATGAGTTTAAAGGAAAGGTGATGTCATTTTCAGGGTTATTACTATTCACATTAGGTATTAACTTTCTAACAGGCTCTGTTGTATTTCAAAGCATAACATATTATTTAAAAATTCGATAAATTAATTATTATTTTCTTATATTTGTACGGTAGACTACTATGACTAGTGAATTTTAACTGTAATCGTGTTTTACTTTTTCTGTAGCCGATTAATGACCTAATAAAAAGTACTTGTGATAATAAAGGTATATTTTAGGTATATTCTACTTAGTGCCAGTACTAGTAATTTATTTTAATAATACAAATAAAATTTTACTCTTAAAACTTTTAGAAAAATCATCGAGTTTACATTTTTAAATTATAGCAAATTAAAAAAAAAGTTAATTACAGGAACGTAGGCTAGGGGTATTTTATTATATTTGCAATGCTCCTATTTCTAAAATTTATAAGAATTGTTGAAATTATTTTATAAAAATCATTTTGTACTTAACCATGCGAACTAAAATGTTAACATTGGTATTGCAATGAAAAATAAAATACACATACAAAAAACCTTTTTTTGTGTAATACCTAACACAAATAATACTTACAGAATATTTATTTCTTCTGCTTATACGAGCAGATTTGGAAGCTTTGCTGCGTTTTTAATCTCTTCTAGTACTTCTCGTCATAATTTAATATCAATAAAAAAGACTAATCACGAAAATAATATTACGGTATACCTATTTCCACTATCTTATAATCTGCCACATAAAACACACCTATAATTGAAAACGATTTATAGATAGAAACCCTAAATTTCCTCCGACAATCATACACATGTGCGGATGCAACCTTACGTAGAGGTATACCGTGAATACCCTCGTATACGATTGGCGACTTCACCGTAGCACGTGATCTATGCCGGCGCAACGTTATGTACCTTGATGTTTGGAACAGTGTTGCCGTTTTGCTGGGAACGTGATAACTAAATAATATCTTATTTTTGCCTCAATAAATCCGATCTGATTGGACAGGTGAAATGCTGTCTTCCTTTAATTATTACATAGCTATTACCGATGAGTACTTCAACTGGTAAAAGGCCGATCGACACGCCGATGTCATTTTTTAGGTAAGATGTTATTAAAATGTAAAATTAAGTATCACAAATCACTCCTCACTCACTGCCTACGACAAAATGCGGTGGCAACAAAAACTTTAAAAAACTGTTAGGCTGTATGGTCAATAATTTTAATATTTTATCGGACTAGAACCAACTAATTTAAAACAAATTATAAGGTGAACAGTTTTCGAGTTAGGAATTACATGTATTCAGCAGTGGTGATAAAATAAATTTGATCATATAACTACTAATTCTATACTAATTTGTATGTGGCCGGCGCCGGCGCGGCGTGGCGTTCTATTTCTTGATGTTTGAAACAGTGTTGCCGCGGGAACATGATAACAAAATAACCAAATTTTACATGAAGATTATTCGATCGGTTTGGAGCGGTAAAATGCTAAATTTCCTTAGTTATTACCTATGGCTTATTACCAATAAGTACGTCATAATCCCTACTCGTAAAAGTTCGCACGTCATACCCGATGCCATTGTTTAGGTATAAAATGTACCTCGTCTCAAGAAATTATTAACAAATTGTGTCTTCTGTCAATACTTACAAAATATATTAAACGGGATGTGTTCGAAAATCAGAAAAAATATTTTTGCTAACATAACCAAAATTATTAGCAATAGATATTTTTAAGTCTGAAAAATATACTGTACTCATTATGTCAATTTAATGTGTGCAGTGATAGGTAGATTTTTGTTTAAATTCCCAATGACCATGGTTATGGCACAACCTAATTAAATAGAAAGCCCACAATGGAGAAATTGTAGTGTTAATAGTTTTTAACACACAAAAGAGACAATTAATATATGAAGCATTATGTAATTTGTCATTCCTGGCTAAATAACTGACCAGACCGATATAACTGACCGGAACGATAATCCTGACAATTTCCAGTAATTTCTGATATATCGGCAACCCTGTTAAATACTTTGGTCAAAAATACATTAGGTTTATAAAATGGAGACAAATACCCCTACATTGAGGAATGTAGGGGAGTATGAACACCGTTGTAACAAAAACTCCCTTCCTGATATTTTGTTCTGCTAGCCGGTACCTATATTACAGGTATCTTTTATTCTGCTGCGGTATGTTACAGGTATCTTTTATGAAAACTAGTGTTGCACCCTGGAAGAGAATGTCCAAACTTTAGACGTGCTTGGGTTACGACACAATTACGTCTCTAACGAAGTTATCATTGACAGTTTATGTAAACAGCTGATCAATATTTATTTTATTATTATTTATCGGAGTTTTAGCCGTTATTAATAAATGTATTTATTTAATTTGTTGATATTTAGATTGTCTGACATTTTAGTTAGGCATTAAGCAAGTTTCGGGAATATCTGTGACAAAAAGTTGCAAATTATTCATATTTCTAATTGTTATTACTATTCTTATTACATTATGTATTTCAACGCTATTTTCTCACTTCCTTCTCCAATCCTTTAACTGTACAAATAATGTTTTAGATTAGAAGAAAATTAAGTATATTTGGCTAAAACTCTGATAAAAGTAGTGCCTGCTTAGCGATCTTTGATTAAACGGCCGTCTTAAGTAGAAATATTTGTGGCCAAATGCCGGAGGAGTGTGTGAAAGGTATTTATATGATTTTGCAATCTAAATCTGAGCTTGATTCCATATTTGTATTCTTTTAAACAAGAAAAATATAGGTACAGTGAAACCTCTCATAACGGACACCTCTAATAAGCGGGTATCTCTATTAAGCGGACATTTTTTCATAGTCCGGAACTAGGAATATGAAATTCCATGAGAATCAACATCTCTTGGGCGGACGCGGACAGGCTGTTTGCATACAAAGAGTGCGAAAACCCTCGTTTAAACGGACAAAAAATTTTTTTTAAGTATTTGGTAGACGAATAAGTACGGTGCAAAAACTCTCTGAAGACAGACCGGCAACCAATCGCGTATGCGTGGCAGCGCGAAAGGAGTTCGCCGAATGAAAGTATGTGTCATTCCCCGACAGCAGTCCGCCGCTTGCTTGTAAGTTGTAAGGTTAAAATCGTAAACAATGGCACAAAAATATCGCGTTTTTTTCTGAAGTTGAGTCTGAAAGAGAATATTGATGATGTTGTGGAAGTTTGTAACTTGATAACAATGATTTGGGAAACCACATCACTATCTGACGACTCTGATGAAGAAGTTGAATGCAGTAATCAAATAAATGTCACCAATTATCAACAATCCGTTAGTGTGGTAAAGGAATTATAAGAGTATGCAAAGAATAGAGGTGACTCTACAGCAATGGAATTGTTATCAGACTTGGAATTACATTTTCTAGATTGCAAGTATAAAACGCAAACACGTCAAACTACGTTATTCGATTTTTTTAGTTCTATATCCTAACTAAAACTAGTGTATTTTTGTTATGTTATGTTTATTTGTACATACATATACATAGTAATAATTTTGCATTTACATATTACCTAATAACAAATTTCCCATGGGCGGACACCTCTATTAGGCTATTAGGCGAAGACATTTAGGTCCCGTAGGTGTCCGCCTAAGGGAGGTTTTACTGTATATAGGTTTCATTCAGTTATGTTCCTGTTCTTTATTTTTTTCTATTTTAAAATTAAAGGAGTATGAAGAAAATAGTAAAATGAGAAAGAAATATTCAAACAACTCAATTTAATCTAAACATGGTTGGTGATAATAACCGTCTCATGTAAAATTGGCCAAGGTGTTAAAGTCCCCGTTAAGTCCACCTTTAAAGCGGAACAATTTATGGCGCTTTAAATGCATCGATAAAGCAAAATTCAAAAAACTCATAAACTTTATCTCCTCCTAGCCTGTACAAAAAATCTTGCCACATAAAATCTCAGCATTACCGGCAAGGCAATATTCGCGCCACATTAAGCGTGACTTAATTATGCGACAAAATATTTAGAAACTCCAGTCACGTGTTAACGGAAACTCATTCATTTTTTGAAGCAAACCAAGCAAGTTTTTCTCGTTGGTGGTCATCGATGTATTCAAGATGACATGGAAAATCCGTATTATTTTTCACAGTGACATCATCAAGGATAACAGTCGACAATGCCACGATAATGAACCGGTTTCCGTTCTCGGCAACTTTTCCACGATTATGTCGTTTAACTACAAATAAAACCAATTTCTGGTTGAAAGTATTATAAATGACGAATTGATGATAAATGATCGACCATTGGTCAGCAGAATAGAATAATATGCATGAATATAAAAATTTAGTCAGTTTAGTCGGAGCAATTTTCGGACATGGCAACCTCAGAATATCTATTAAATAAGATGAACTTGGCTGATAGGCCGCTCTGTATATGTGATGGCACAAGCGTGGACGATCTAAACCACTGATTATTTAATTGTTTGCATAACCAAAGAGCTTCTGATTATCTGATACAAGAAGTGGCTAAAATACACTATTTGCCTATTAATGCCGATAGCCTAATGTCTATAGTAAGACGGGAAAACAGAATCAACGATATTTTCATCGGATTTGTAAGAAAGTGTGAGAGAACGCTGTAGGGCTTTGAGTATCCCAATGTTTACCTTCTGCTAATCTACCATCCGCGGTCCATTGTTGGATGTCTATCAGTTAAAGCCGCCCAGTCGGACCCCTGTGGCATGAAGCGTGTGTCCCCGTTTGTATATGTTTCGAGTTGGATAGGGGTTTCCTAAATGGTGATTAGATATGGCTGCATGCGCTTGACGCAAAAAAATGTAGTTCAACTAAAGTAAAATTTACATTATAGCGTTGATCTCTTGGCTGCCATAAAACTCTAACTATTCTTTCTGACCATAAAATTCCTAAAATTTGGGGCAGACCCGGAATGCAAATAATATTTACCTGCATCCCTAATTATTATAACATTTTAAGTAGATGTATCTTTAATTTGAAATAATAATAAATCATATTTGTGTGTATACATGATACGTAGCGTCATATTTTCTAGCCGACCCTGCACTCATTAATTGCGGTTTGAAGACGTTTTAACCGAACAATGGGGTTTAAACAGGTCATTTATTTATTGCACTAAAGGTCAATGTCATAATATAAACTATACATAGGTACTAGATAAAACTACACAGGGTGTTTCTTCATAACATGCTAATATTTAAGGAGGTTATTCTTGCGTCCATTTTCGGAAAAACTTCATATGAGTATATGTCCTAAACGTCTTAGCTTTCGATATAGAGGGTGTTAAAGATTTTCATGTTTTTTATTTTATTACAAAACAATAGTACATTGTTTACCGAGTAGGAAATGCCTAACATTCCTGGACGACTGCGAAGACAGAGCAACACAGAGTCCAGAAATGTGGCATTTCCTACGAGGTAAACATACTATTTTTCTGAAAATCGTTTAAAAATCGACAGATATTGATTAATTTTGAAAAAATCGCGAATAATTTTATTCACAAATAAATGGTGCTTTGAAATTCGTAATAAAATTGGTTGCATTACTATGGAAACGTATTAATGTTGAATTGTCAAACTCGACGCATATAAATTTAATTGTTGGCGTTTCCGAAAGCAAAACAGTATAAAATGATAAGTGATGATGAATTTTCCATCTCTGGGACTCCTCCAGAGCTGGTTGCGGCAGTGAATACTGCTTCATTAGAATTATTGCCAAGGAAATCAAGAGAAAAGTACGAATATGCATATAAACGTTGAACTTGGTAAATACGACACAATATACTGCTCACTGCTTTCGTCGGTCTTCTGCAACAATATTGGTTGACTCTGGTGCCAACATATCTAGTTTAAAGAGGCATGGCGGATGGATGGACGTCATCAAACGTTGCTGAAAGATATATTGAAGAATCTCTTAACAATAAGGTTGAGGTGGCAAATAAAATTTTCACAGTACAAAATATTCAACAAAATAACCCTACTACCTCGCATGTTGTCCAAAATGTTTCTCATAGTTGTAATAATGTTCCACCAATTTTCAATAATTGTACTAACCCTCAAATAACTGTGAATATAACAAACTAATTTCAAAATGTATTCTGCAATGCATTAGGGCTTTCAAAATATAAATTAATTCCTTACAAACAACGTGTTTTCAATCATTTATGTAGAACACTAATAAGGAAATGAATATTTCCTAACAGTTATTTTCCGTTGCCTAGCCCTAGCAAGGGAAATATTGACTTTTATTTCAAAAATGTTATCAAAAATGTCAATATTTCCGAACGATTTTCGGAAAAACCTGTTTCTTATCTACGAGATCCTTTTTAATCTTGATTAATACCTACTTTCATAACAGAATGCAAATGAATGAATTTAATTTTTTTATATGAAAACCGAATGTCAATCGACAACAAATCAAGGGACGACATTGGCTCAGTAAAGAATGAGAAGTTCAAAAATAATTTTTATTTAAAAAAAAGTGGCGTACCATTCTTTTCGTCAAAACCCACGGGCAATTCCCGCACGAACACCACTGGTCGAAAAAAAAAACATTTCATACATCATAAAATACCTCTTGATAAATAAAAAGTGTGGACCAAATTTTATAAAAATATCTAGAGCAGTATCACAGATATTAATAAAAAAAGGAGAGTTTTTGAAAATTTTAACACCCTGTATCTCAAAAGTAAAAACGTTTATGACATATGTTCATATGAAGTTTTTGTTTGAAAATATACCCAAGAATAACCTGCTTAAATATTAGCTTGTTATTAAGAAACACCCTGTATAGTATATCTGTCAGAAAGCTTACACTGACCCGGCCAAATACCCAGACAGAAAATCAACAAAAAAGCTGGAAAGTAAATTACTAAATGGCTTCAATGATTTATCTTATTTTCACTTTTGGTGAAGGTTTAGTTAATTCTTTATAAGCGCCTAAGAGAACGTTCATTTTTCTTAGAAAGGAACGTTAAAAATAAGTCTTACAAAGACCTCTTTGTGTACAATGCATGGTTTAAAAAGAGGACAAAACCACTGGAAGTTGTTAAATTATTCCTTGACATGCACCATATTGACAAAAGCCATTCTCAACCGGATCTTTTTAAGTGTTTTAAAGTTTACAGATTTGTTGACATGATACGTATGTTTAACCATTTTATGATGTTTAATAAAACAAACATTATAGACGGGGTTTTAACCCTTTTCGGCTTTGTTTGGAACCTGGACGAGGGCAGTTATATGAAGATGAAAAAGGATCAAACAAGTTTAAATAGACAGGAGCATGCAAGGAGCATTCCTTCACGCGACGAAGACAGTAAACAAAACAAATTTTGATTTTTTTTTAACTTGGACATACATACAGACATACATCATCATCCTTGTCACATTCAATGAGTAGCCACCGAATTATAGTTAGCTGGTTTTTGACTAATAGTAGTGCCTGAAGTATTTTAGAGATAAATAAATAATCCAATCAAAAATAATTCAATAATGATATTTAATTACAAGAATTGTATAAATTCATCTTATTTACGCAATTTTAAATTGATTTTTTGTATATTTTCACGAATAATACTGTCAAAATTTCGAAACAAAATTTCAATTGAAGCGACTTTACAGACTGTGAACTGCCTCTAGTAATAAGAACACTGAATATCTCGCGTCCAGTTCCAGTGAAGGGGGATGCTGTTAATAATTATTGCAGCATTCGTTGTTTAATTCCCTGGGAGGGGTAGATGCTACCCTTAAAATCTTAAATAGGAAGAGGAGGGTCAAGTGCCACACCACTGACTAGTAGGTAATTTCCCAGAAATCGCGGTCTAAAAATGAACTTATTCATGTAAATTTTTAGGAGGTGACTTTTCCCCTGGTGAAGAAAGGGTGTCACCCGGAGTGACTACCTGGATGGCTATAATTCTACTAAAAGAGGAGTCAACACAGTAATGTATTTTTAAATAATAACCTAAGAACCATAAATCTTAGTACAGGTAAGTTCCGATTACGTCCATTTTTGAAACGTGACTTCCAGGCAACTACTACCTACTCAAATAATATATTATGGTCTTATTGGAAAGAGATTTAAATGACCTTTAAAATAGTGTGCCACTTGATTCCCTTCTCATTTAAGATTTTAGGGGTAACATCTACCCCTTCCAGGGGGTTAATCCACGAAGGCTGCCAATATTCTTTAATAGCGTCCCCCTTCGCAATAAAATCGACGCGGCTTTCCGATTTATATAGTTTTCAAATTGACACACTATACAGGGTGTCCCGAAATTAAGGGGCAATGCTTTACCACCATATTATCCGGCTAAAAATAATAGAGTTTTGTCATATGGGCTTAAGTGCAGCACTGCATGCTAAGGGGGCTCTGGCCCTTAGAATGGGAACCCTGAAGACGTTTTTTTTCTAAATATTTTCGAAACCGTTCATAATAAAATTTTGAAATTAGGTATGGTGTATAAACTTTTGACGCTAAATCAGTTCATGGATTCGGAATTTCAAAATTTTAATCAAGGCGCCACATACTGAGGTGGTTAAGGGTTAAAATAATCCCACTTTTTTAATTAGTCATCCTTTTTTAATTTTCTTAAAAATTATGAAATATTAAAGTATTTTACGTAAAAATGGCTCTCTATTGATAGGATTTTGAGTAAAATCGTTTTGAAAAAAAAATTACGTTCATAAAAGAGTTCATTAATAAAATAAAAAAATTGTAACGAAGTTACTAATTTTATTTTTATTAAATAATTACCTAGTCAAGTCTCACCATAACAGAGAAATTTAAAACAAGAACTACTCATTTAGAACGTGCTCAAATAGACCTATCTATAATCTTCTATTGCTGAAGTGCATTTTCCAAATTATAATCCCCCATAGGTCGTCCTTGCCCACGAAGATGTTGAAACGAGCCATTCTCCACCAAATTTCTAGAATTCTGTCAAATACTTTTCGCCCATGAAGTCTCCGTTGCGGAAAACATCTGCGATATTCCTGTACCGCAGCGAAAGAACGTCGATTACAATATCCGTATACAAAATGTATATCAGCAAGCCCGTGGTTTGAAAAGTTTTGCATTTCCTTATCTATTAAGTCTAATTTTAGAACAATAATAGCAGTAGACAATATCTGATACAGAAGTGTCAAAAGAAACAAATATCAATTTTAATCCATGTCCATCTATTTTCAAATTTCCCTATCATTATTATTTTTTAATGAACTATTTTATGAACGTAATTTTTTTTAAAACGATTTTACTCAAAAACTGTAAGTGAATATGAACTAAGAGAGCCATAATTTTTAAGAAAATTACAAAAATAATGACTAATTTAAGAAGTGGGATTATGTTAACCCTTAACCACATCAGTATGTGACGCCTATGATCAAAATTTTTAAATTCCGAATACATGAACTGATTTAGCGTCAAAAGTTTATACACCATATCTAATTTCAAAATTTTATTATGAACGGTTTCGAAAATATTTAGAAAAAAAACGTATTCAGGGCTCCCCCTGCACTTATGCCCATATGAAAAAATTCTATTATTTTTAGCAGGAGAATATGGTGGTAAAGTATTGCCCCTTAATTTCAGGACACCCTGTATAAACAATAATTTACTTTACAGTATTTAACATTACATTCTTAAAATACCAACACTAAAATATGGGTCAAAATAAAAAAGGACGAATAATAGATCTTTTTAAAAGCTGTATGTTTAGTCCTTCTAAAAGATATACTTTTACACAGAATTACACGACTAGCCACTTAGCAACTCTCAGGGAATATATTTCAACAATGTTCGATCTTTAAAATTCTCGGTTTCAAATATCAAAGAAAAATTAAACTTACAAATTTTCACGTTTTCCTCAATTTAATGCAGAAAAAAATTTTATAATGTGCAAAGCTCTTTAGGTAAACATATTAATTTTACTGTGTGCATATTCAGAGTTTATTTTTAGACTTTAAATAAATATATGTTTCTTTGAAATAAGTATGTAATTAGTTACTAAATGCAACATTTTATTATATCCAGACACTATAAAATGTATGTAAAGACCGCGTAAATTTTTAAACGTCTACAGTTGGTTGATTATCCAAGTTGCGTTAGGTGCTACTAGGAAAAATGTATGTGCATATATCATAAGCCAATTAATTATCCAATATTGAAAAATGCAACATCTCAATTAAAATGCTGTTATTTCATTAATAAAACTAGATGCATGTAAATTTGACATAATAATATGAGAAGTAATTAAATGGTTAGCCGTTATTAAAATTGGTTCGCAACAAAAAATAGCCATTAAATCATTTGATCAGCATAAAAGGATTTTGCTTGCAATAAATAAAAATCAGGCTGCAACACGTGTTCTGCAAAAATGATACAAACTGTCAACAATTTAACCGATATCAGTCCGCTTGTAATATCATGTGTTCGCTTAATTAACAGTCGAGCTGCGAAATGATTACTTGGTCAGCAATATTTTACAATGGGTCAGTAGAAAAAAATATTAAAAGAATGATTATCAATATTAATCATTGGATTGCGTTTGTTTTGAATAATCGGCAAAGTGCGTTATTGTGGGCGGAGCGAAAACAGTCGCGTGATACGAGTAGCTAAATGCGTGCGTGTGTTTCCATTCGGTGTAGCAGTCAAGGCCCAAAAGGTAGCGGGGCGGGTTTTCACTTGTTTTCCCAGGGCACTGTCACTATTTCACGTTTTATTGCTTTTCCGATATCAGTCCGCTTGTAATATCATGTGTTCGCTCAATGAACAGTCGGGCTGCGAAATGATTACTTGGTCAGCAAGATTTTACAATTGGTCAGTAGAAAAAAACCTGATTCATTTTTATTAACTTTAATAATATATTTATTTTTAATTATGACGGATGGGAAGAAGCTTTGTTGTGTTTAATTGTTTCTATCATGGCATATTTGATACTTGTAACGTTTTATTAAATTATAAAAGTATTGCTCAAACGTACCCAACCCAAAAAGAAAATATTAATTCAAATGGAAAAAATCTACTATATTTTTTAAAGTTCGTCAAGACCCAAATAGAAAAAGTATTATAAAATACACGGTTCATAAGACAATTAGATCACTTGTACTTCAGAAAACTCCACGCTTCACGGGTCGTTTTCTAAATTAAATGTCTTATAAAACTTGTATCTTAATATACTAATTCATAACCCAAATTTCACTAAAAATACTAAAGCCGTTTCGGAAATATCTTACATCGAAAAATTCTTCGATCGATCCATGTTGTTATTTTTGGGTAAAGAATCACACAAGCGATGGCACACGTTTCTTGAAACATCCTGTTTATTGGAGTCGCGCAAGGAAGTGTGCTCGATTGTTTATTATTTATCCTATACATAAGTATAATATAAGTATCAAATAGTTTCAAACGTTGCTGTAATTTTTTTACTGCTGGCCCACCATTTACATATTTATTTATCTGAGGGGGACTACGAAATTAGTTTTTAATGTTAATAATAAATCGAAATCTGTAAATAAATGGATGAAATTAAATATAATGAATGTTAATGTTAGTAAAACAAAATATATATTAGGTTGTCAAAGTTTGTATAATTATTTCAATAATATCGGTTTTCAATTTGGAATTAATAATGAGCACATTAGTAAAGTAAATAAATATAAATATTTGTCAGTAATAATAGATTCAAATTTTAACTGTATTGATCATATTACGGATTAAGTTCTAGTATTTTAAATGAAATGGGATCCCGATGACGATCTTATGCCTAGGTGACCGAACCATAACTAATTTTACTTCTTATTTTCTCTTAATTTCTTACCATTTGTTAAGAAATTAGCTAAGTAATTTTGGGGGTTGTTTAGGTAAATTGCACAAGAAGGTACGCAAACCAGGAATTATAGAAAAAATCATGTATTTGTGTAGTTCTAACTTATAAGCTTCTACTTATAATCAAGAACTACAAAAATGTAGAAAAAAATTGAAAAGGTGTATTTTATACTAGGAACATCCTTCTGTTTATTATTGTTTCTTACCAAATACAAGATTTTTGGAATTTTAAAAAGTTACCATAGTTTCTCAGGTAATGAACACGATAATATATTTTCGAATGATACCTTATACAATAAGGATAAAGAAATAATGCTAAATAGCTATTCCCTCCAGTGGCTTATTTACGATTATTAACATGAACATCAAAACTGAAGAAACCATTGATCGCCTGGCTCTTAGCCTATGCGCTCAAATTTTGTTTTTGTGATTCCACATATCAACAAATAAAAATAACTTTTTTGAAGCAATTATTTATCCCCAAGGTTCATGCCTGGGTACGCCACTGTTTTTTTTTGTTTTTTTTTTATGATCAAACACAAGCACTATAGGAAAAATTAGGACACGCTGAGAGTGGTGCGTGTGCGCAAAAAGCGATTCACATTGGTTTTGAATCGTTGGAGGTTATATTCGTTGGGAAAAACGACCTCGGGAAGGTCGTTCCACAAGGATGAAGTCCTCCAGATGAAAGAATTCAAATAATGAAGTTCGAGGAGTACTAAACTTAACCACATATGGATGGGCGGCAGTGGTTCGTCGTGTATTTCCGCTATTCATCGCTCTGGGCGGAATTAAGAGGGCAAGGTCAGCTGAGCACCTTCCATGAAAATATCTGTAAAAGAGGGTCAAATCCCTAACCTGTCTTCGATGTTCTAAGCTGTCGACGTTCTTCGTCAGCTCGTGATCTCCGATCAGCCGAATAGCCCTATTTTCGATGGAATCCAGCAGCCGAAGAGTATGTTTGGGTGCAGAGCTCCAGACATGAGAGCAGTACTCTAGTGATGGTCGAAGTCGATTGCCACAACGTAGTTATGCCAAGACATATTTCCTCCCAGATTGACGCCCAGCAAATTAATAGATGAAGCCAGTGGTATTGCGTGTCCGGCCATGACTATTTCCGGTTCTGTAATGTTAACCAGTTCCAGTTGAATTGAGTGGTTTTAATCAAGAACGGTGCGTCTGACGAAAGACCGTTTTCATGTAGAATTGACCAGGATAATCAGAAAAAATATCCACATGGAAAAATGTCAGTGGCGTATTATCTTTTTGTAGAAAATATCAGAAGACATGTTTGCAGGGACGCCACTGGTGGAACAATTGAATAACATTTCTCACTAAAAATTTGTGGTTCTATATCCTATTTACACATACCAAAATTGAAAATAATATCTAAAGTACTTTCGGAGATATTAAAAAATAACCATTTAAAAAATAAAAATTTAACACGCTGTAGCAAAAAAATTAAGCCGTTGCGGACATATGTTCATATGCGTTTTTTTTATAACATGACCTAAGAAATCACACCCTGAAATATTAGCACGTCATTAAGGAACACCCTGTATACAGTGTGTACATAAAGTAAGAAACAAATTAATTATCTAGGAATCTAAAAATATTTCGGAAAAATCCTCGGACACGTGTATAATAATTTTTAATGGCGCATTTTTTCCCATACAAACTTAATATACAAGGTGGCTCATGTAGTAGATATGACATTATCGACGATTTTTTTAAATGGGAACCCCTATATTTTAGTTCAGATCTGTAATCTCCAAGAACAGCTGATTTCAAAAACATAACACACTTAGGGCCTAAAATTCATAGTTTCGTTACTACAGGGTAAAACAAATAATTTTATTTAAGATATTTTTAATTTTAAAAAATGTTAAAAAATTAAATAAGCTATTTAATTAAGTGTTGAAATTGTCCTCCTTCTGCTGCCTGACAGTACCCCAAGCGATCAATAAATTCTTGTTGGGCTTTTCTTATGGTTTCTTCTGAAATGTTCCTGCATTCTGTTGTTATTCGATTTTTTAAATCTTCAATATTGGCAGGTCTGACTTTATAAACAACATTTTTCAGGTGACCCCACAAGAAAAAGTCCAGTGGTGTAAGGTCTGGAGACCTAGGCGGCCATTCAACAGGCCCACGTCTTCCAATCCACTTCTTCGGAAAAACTTGGTTTATGTAATGGCGCACTACTGCTGCATAATGTGGAGGTGCGCCGTCTTGTTGGTACCACAAATTTTCATCTAGAATTCCTGGATTATTTCTACTAGGGTATAAGTTAACTAGCGTAAGGATAAGAAAGTTCTGAAGAAAATGAAGATAATTTAGCCCGTTTACATTGTTGTCAAAAAAATATGGCCCAATAATTTTGTTTTTCACAATACCAGCCCAAACATTAATTTTTTGAGGATATTGAGTATGGTGCTCACGCATCCACCTGGGATTTTCTTTTGCCCAGTATTTACAGTTTTGCCGGTTCACTTCTCCATTTAATTTAAAGGTAGATTTATCCGAAAATAGGAATAGGAGGAACAAACCCGAACAAACAAAGGATCTAAGTTACATCTTTCCATTAATATTTGACAAAACTCCATCCTACGATCTGGATCATCTTCATTCAACTCATGAACCAATCGGATTTTAAACGGGTGCCATTTTTCTACCGTCAATAGGTTATGAACGGTCATAGCAGCCGCCCCATGATCAATGCTAATCTGGCGGACGCTGTTGTGGGGATCTTCTTCCATAGCCAATAAAATATCTAATTTCTTATCATCCGGAATAGTTGGACGGCCTTTTCTGGGAATATCTTCCACTGAACCCGTTTCCCGAAATTTTATTTCAAGTTTACTCACAGTTGATCTAGTAATTGGCCTTGCTGGATACTTAGTGTTAAACAAAATGCAAACTTCTTGTTGAGTACGGATCCTATCACCATATCCAATCATCATAAGAATTTCTGTTCTTTGTGTTAAAGATAAACGCATAGTAACTCAATATGTTTTAAAATAAAATTTATTACTTCTAATAAACTTACTAGAAAAATACAATGTAATGACAATAACATTATCTAAATACCATAGCTACATAACAGCAAATAAGCCTACTTGAGAAAAAACATAAGTAACAGCAAATGATGGTGCGTCCATTAATTACGTAAGGCTTTCAGGTAAAATTGGGTGATGGCGGAAGGGATTGAGCCAAATGTCACGAAATCTTTTATTGGGGGAAGGGGGGTTGAAAAATCGCTAAAAACGCCTCACGTAATTAATTGATGCCTCACAAGTAAAAAAAAAATATCTTAAATAAAATTATTTGTTTTACCCTGTAGTAACGAAACTATGAATTTTAGGCCCTAAGTGTGTTATGTTTTTGAAATCAGCTGTTCTTGGAGATTACAGATCTGAACTAAAATATAGGGGTTCCCATTTAAAAAAATCGTCGATAATGTCATATCTACTACATGAGCCACCTTGTATATTAAGTTTGTATTGGAAAAAATGCGCCATTAAAAATTATTATACACGTGTCCGAGGATTTTTCCGAAATATTTTTAGATTCCTAGATAATGAATGAATTTGTTCCTTACTTTATGTACACACTGTAGAAGTAATATTATAGAAATACTATTTGATACAGTTCTAATATAAACCTAACAATATTCTACTAAACTACTCATAATTTCATTTACAGATTAGGTTCCATTACCCGCCGTTACCTATTATCCTGCGTTACCCTGTCAGACTTAAAGTGTGTGTGAACATGACATTGTTTGTAATAATTCTTTCTGCAAGCGCGTCATATTTATTTGTCTGGTATGAACTAATTCTTATAATACTAGTGCGTTAATTTTAAACCGCAAAAAATGTGTAATGGTAAACGGTCGCCGTCCGGTTGGTTGTATAAATTAATTGAATAAAAAATGAGGTTGATTGAGTCTGTGTTAAAATATAAATAAACTTGCGGATCCTGTGTTATTATTAGATGCAACGTTCTTTAAATAAACTTTGCAGAAATAATGATGTATTTGTTAGTACAAAAATATACCGCAATTACTCATCGGTCAATTTACTAGCATGCCAAACGAAATACTACTGACCTTAAGGTTCTTTTTTTATATAAATTTACACTACGCCAATTAATTATCGAATATTCAAAATTCATGTCCCAATTAATAGGCTATTATCTGGTTAATAATGAACCAATTTTAATAATTTTTGATAGAAAACATATTCTAGAGTTTAGAGCAGAGTAGTTTACGTCCTGGCACGGGGTAGCGAATAAAATCTAGATGCATGTAAATCTCCTTAAATTTAAATTTGACATATCTTTCAAAAAAATTGTATTTAAATTATTTTTTTTACATGTGCCCCGAAAGTGCCTCTTTTCATGCATGTTCTCTTCACCGAAAGTGGCGTTTTCCAAGAGAGCGGGCGGGAAAGATTTTTCCCGCCCGCTTCGGCTCACCATGTGCTCATAAATAAATAAAACCAGAATTGTCGGTTCGGGATTTGAACCCGCGACCCTCCGGCGGACACTCTACCCACCGAGCCATACTACAAGCGATAATAAATAGCGGATTAAATATAAATTAAATTGGCAGTTAATTTTTCAAAGATGGGTACTTGTAAAAAAATAAATAAAACCAGAGATGCCGAGTGCGGAATTGGAACCCGCGACTCCCAGATCACAAGGCGTACGCTATACCACTAGACCAATTTGTCAAAAATAATAAATAGTAATTTACATTCTCCATGCGCGAGTGTTTTCATGTCATGTAGACAGGAAAACTGTCTGAAGAATTTCCTTATTTATTTGGCATCAAAGCTTCGGAGCACTTGTAAAAAAAAATACGGTACATATCTCGGGCCATCGGAGGCTTTTCCGGACTCTCCGCATCTCGTCCGTAAAAGCCTCTTTTCGGCCCTTGATACGTAATGTACTATAATCTTGGCCATCAAAAAAAAAGCAATAAAACGTGAAATAGTGACAGTGCCCTGGGAAAACAAGTGAAACCCCGCCCCCGCTACCTTCTGGTCCTTGACTGCTACACCTGATGAAAACACACGCACGCAATTAGCTACTCGTATCACGCGACTGTTTTCGCTCCGCCCACGCACTTTGTCGATTATTCAAAACAAACCCAATCCAATGATTTATATTGATAAGCATTCTTTTAATATGCAAACCTCTAAAGTAAACTGCTTCTAGACATATTTTTTCTACTGACCAATTATAAAATCTTGCTGACCAAGTAATCATTTCGCAGCTCGACTGTTAATTAAGCGAACACATGATATTCCAAGCGGACTGATATCGGTTAAATTGTTGACGATTTTTATTTATTGCAAACAAAATCTTTATATTGATCAAAAATGATTTAATGGCTATTTTTGCTGCGAACCAATTTTAATAACAGCCAACCATTTAATTACCTCTCATATACTATGTACTAGGCGTTCTCTATATAATTTTTTGAGCCGAATTACCTTTTTTTATTTTATGTATCAGGCAGACCGAAAGTGTTTATTCATAAATTTATTTTAATCTTGAGTGCTAAACTTCCAGTGCTGATATTCGCAAATTCTAGGTCGCGATTTGTTTATTAAAATTACTTTCATCCTGAGTTATTGGCAGTTTCTACAGGATATATTAATTTTTGGCTTGGAAAGATACATAAAAATTGTTTTCTTTCGTTTTGCTATTTTTTTAAGGTTCAGCGGTGTTTATTTTATTAATATTAGAATTGGCAATATAAATTTTATGACTTTTAAAATATTTATGCATATAAAAATTCAAGTACCAACTTTATTACATAAACATTATACCTGCTGCACATACAGATGCACATTATTTTATCAATGTATATAATACATTGTAAATACACTGTTAGATTGTTATTCATAATTACAAGGTGAGTCGGGAGGAAAATAATGTAAAAAAACTGATATGTTCTCACATACAGGGTTATTTTTTTTAAACTTGACATTGGCTAACATTTTTATTTGACAAGATAGACCCATAGTTCCTGAAGTAACGTTTTAGGAATTAGATCAACTAAGTAAAATGTGTGGAAAAAATAAACGCGTTGTTGCCAGATTGGGCGCTATTTAAAATATACTTATTTTCTTAAATTGCAATACCGCATTTTTAACAAATTTTGATACATCTTGAGATTTAAACAAAACAATAGGGGAATAGTTAAAGTGATTCCGTTAAAAATGAACTCTTCCAGGAAATATTCAGAAGGGCGCGTCTCTCGGATCGCTCCTGTGTTTTGTGTTACTTAGGACGGACGACATTTTTCTTCCTGTTTCGAAACCGTGAGATTAAACTTTAGAACGAACAACAACCTTTAAAGTTAAAACCATCGACAATAGACTCTTTAAAATATAACCAGAAATATCTGAAAACCTTATATAAATTCTTTTCCATTTTCAATAAATTCCTGAATTATTGTGTTCGTGTTGGTGCTTTACCTGCCCACATACAGTTTTACAATAAAACGATATAACTGTAATGATAGCATTTAATTACGACTACGCCTACGTTTATTATTTTTCTGAGACTAGTCAATAGGAAAGAGTTATTTTTATATTTAACGGTGCACTTCAGACATTTTATGGGGTTCGATTGTATCTAAAATGTGTGCCAGTAGTTAAAATGTTTATTGCTAGTACAAATTTAAATAAATCATGTTCCCTTTGGTTTTTTTTATCGGAAGAAATCTGGACATTGAACACAATAATTGGGTAATCATTAGAAAAGCAATATCGAAAGAACTTTTCTTTGTCATTCGTTCATTTTTTTGCGCTATATATACAGAGTGTTCATTAATGAAGCACCTACTATCAGTGGCGTAGCGCTACTACCGCGAACCCCCGCAGTCGCGGGGGGTGGGCCCGAAAGCTTGGGGGGGCCGAAAGCTTCGAGTGCCGATAGAGCCTATTGCTAATTAGCAAATCTTTCAAATAAATACCAATATTACCAATGGCCACCTGATCTAGATTTTGTCACACTGTGCCCGTAATTATATAAATTTAAAGAATGAAGCAATTGGTATATCAAGATCATGGAATATAAACCCGCAATTTGAAGATAAAAGACAATTAAAACCAAAAAAACACTTTGATGAAGCCAATACAAATTATCTATTTTCTAGTCGAGAAAACTATTTTAGGATAAATATATATTACAAAGTATTTGATATTGTAATTAACCAAATAGGTAATCGTTTTGAGGGAATGGAGTTATTTGTTAATAAATTTAGATTTCTATGTCCCCAAGTTCTAGTAACTTTGCCAGAAAAATAATTATTTATGTCTGCAGAAACACTACAGCAAACATATTCCAGCGATCTGTCTGCGACTTTTCCTCTAGAGATAGTCGCGTTGTGTATGCCGTTAAAGGAAAAAATTGCTTCTCTTCAAAGTATTAAAGACTTTGCTGTATTTTTAATTGTGGAAAATAACACTTTATCATCAAATTTTCCAGAGGTAACAACAGCCTTATTATTATTTTTAACTCTTCCAGTAAGTGTTGCTACAGCTGAGAGATCCTTTTCCAAATTAAAAATCATAAAATATTATTTACGAAATAGTTCCTCTCAGACAAGGTTAACCAACTTGGCTATCCTGTCTATAGAGGCACAAGAGGCGGCCAAAATGGATAATAACCATTTAATAAAAAATTTTGCGGAGGCAAAAGCTAGAAAAAAACAATTTACCTCCTGAAAGCAACAATATAAGAATAATTTTACAATATAATAATTAAAATAGGCAATTGGCCAATTGCCTCGCAATAACTATTGAGATACCTATAATATTATATTCAAGATTTTGTTGCTTAATTTTAAATACTTTTGGTTTTATCTCACTGTAACTTTCAAGTATATCACTACCTTAGCTCGGTACCTAAAGAATTTTTTCGTGTTTGTTCCTTTTAGTTTTAAAAAATGTTTTTTGTTTCCTTCTTGTTGTTCAATAATTTTATTTTTTGTAACGTTCTCTACATATAGGTTTGTAGTTTATATAATAAACAGTATTATCTAATTTTGTTTGTTTATATGTTTATATATGTATATTCTTAATATAGGGTAGGGGGCCCTAACTCAATTTTCGCGGGGGGGCCTATAATTTGTCGCTACGCCACTGCCTACTATAGATCTTATTTTCAATATTGGTATGTGTTAAAAGGATATAAAACCACATATCGCATATCCCGTTCAAAACCTTCGTAATTCAAAAAAAAAATTATAGGATAGGAAATGCAAATGTACATTTTTAGACTTGTTATCATTTTTACAAAAAAAAAATTATTTTTTATTTATCAATGTACAGGGTCTCCCATTTTCGACACACTTATAGGGCATCCCGTAAATTTGATATGATATCAGTTTGTATTGAAAGAGGAAAAAACGAGGAAATGGCGCAAAATTTATATTTTGGCAATTTATATTATGGCAACCATTTAAGGACATATCCCGAATATTTGCAATGAATCCCGTTATTTTTTACCTTAATGTGAATCTTTTATTTCGTTTCAAAGTAATAAAGTTTAAATAAATCGCCTAGGAAACTAATATCATCCATGGTATGTTATATATTTGAAAAGAAAATTTAAAATGCTATTTTTTTAGATTACAATATACAGGTTGTTCCATTTAAAACAATGAGGTTAGGTCCGATAATTTTTTTACCTGACCCCGTATACTTATTCTGAAAACGGCAGAGTATTCAACAATCATTATAAAGAAACTACTGTACGAAACATTTTTCTGTTTCTCTTTTAACTAAGAAAATATAGAGTAATTTTGAAATTGTAAATTTTTTGATTTTCCCCCGTATCTCTTAAGCGAGTGAAAATTTTCAAGTTTTGATTTAATCTGAACAATTTTGTGATGCTATCTAGCAAAAAGTAGTGGATATTTGACTACGAGGTTTTGTAAATAGATGAAGTAGGTAAAGATGATAAAGGTTTCGTTTTAAAAATTTTGAGTTGAGATTGTTTTGAACATACGCCACTGAAAGATGTAGATACTTTTTTTTTGATTAACCTCGTGAATTCTACATTAAAATAATAATTAATTTGTTTTTAACTGTACCTAATTATCAATCACAAAAAAAATATTAAAAAGCATTTATTGCCAGACATGTTCTTACAATCAAAGTTATATGGTTGACTTCATGGAAAATACACTATAGTAAAATTATTATAGTAGAGATTTTATTGCACGATTTTCTATAAAATATTGAATTAAATACATGTTTCATTAATAATCCGTAACAAAATAATATTGTTGATACACATAGTATTAGTTAGTATTTCTGATAAATTTTGTACAATCACGTAAATACTAAAATATATTTTAAATTGTACAACAACTTTACATTCGTTCGGGAGTTCATACAGTCTTTGCGGCGAACCATTAAGCTTTTTCGACAGTTGACAGCAGTAATATGTCATCGATCAGCTGTTTGGGGACTGATACTGATATTTTTACGGTCTTATATAAATGTCTGCTTTTACTTATTTTAAATTTGGCAACTTGGCAAGCAGTTTGTATCACGTTTTGATTTTATTAAAACGGCAGTGGATCGTTTAATTATAATGAGTAATAACGACCATGCTCATATTGTTCATTCCTTCATAAAATGCCATCTTGGGAAGAATGAAAAGTGGCAATGAAAAAGTGAAATTTATTTTTGGAACAAAGTCAAGAAAAACTAAAAACCGAAACGCAAGATTGTCTCAATTTAACTGACTTCGCATCTCTTTACTCTTACGTTTCCCGAAATCCCAATGGGGAAGGCCAAAATACCTATTTTATTAGTTTTTTGCATATATGACTGACGTAACCTACGTATTTGCAGTATACGTAGCCTACATGTACAGAAGAAGGGTGCATATAGAATTTGCTTGTTATGATACTATACACTTATAAGTTACTGAACATTAAAGTTAAAACAGAGGTAACAACAGTGAACAACCTTTAAGCAAACCGTATATTTAGTTTTTTAATACAATAGGTCCATAGCTATTTTCAGAAATGTTGTTTTGTGCATCCGGCACAAAAACAAATCCAAGTGATTTGTATTTATATAACAGAGAAAGAAATGATCAAGGATGACTTTTTCGGAAAATTGAAGATACAATTTTTTACAGGTATAGTTAAGTCCATTAGTAGACACACTGTATAAAGTTTCCAGTAGGTAACGATGGACATGCATGTAGATACTTACTTCCTATCTTTTTGTGAAGATAGAGGTACTACCTACTAGACATGTAATTATAGATAATGACTTTATTTTATGTATTTGAATAAATAAATAACAAAAAATACAATGTGTTTGTGTGTTTTATTCCCTATAATAAATAATAAAAAATGCATTTAAAAATATAAATAGACTCGTTTCATTTTTAAAATAAACTCACGTACTATTTTAGTACGGTCCCGCAAGGTCCTGGAATTTCACACAAACCTAGGCAAAATAAATAACTAGAAATAAGCAGGCCAGTCATTAATGTCACGTGACACTTGACATATCTGGCGAGAGAGTTCGCTGCAACGACTATAGTCATTGCATCAATTGACTGTTACATTTAAAAATCCAAAGTTGAGGTAATTTCCGGTTAAACCGGAAACGAGAAAATGGATGGAAAATAATATCACATACAAACCCACCAAATTTTATTTCTGTAATTTAAACAATAAAAAAGTTATAGGTGTGAGCGTTCATCCTGAAACACCCAGTAAAACTAATTAATTAAAAAACTAACTAACCAGCCAACTGTGACAGTGCCATAAATGACATTCGGAGAAATTATTTATTCCCAATCAAAGTAGCCGATAGTAAATCAAAAATTGATTGTAAAAAGATCATTTCGGCTAATGATGCGACAGTTTCCCGATTAGTTAACGAATTATTGACTAAAATCTTGCTGCGATCCAACATTAACCGTCAAAAAGACTTATGATGTTTTAAATATACCACATTTATGACAACAAACACCAAAATACTCCGTCTGCTAATAAAAATTTACAATACATTTGGTGGCTTTCCAAAAATCCAGGAAGCTTGTCGGATTAAAAATCTTTAAAAGTGCCGACGATAAAGCTTAAAATTTTATACTGCCGTAAACGTCAGCCGTAACTAAATTATTTACTGACACCAAGGATTTGTCAGTTGTCTGGATGTCGGAAAACAGTGCCAATTTGAATCATAGTGAATAAATAATTTAATGACACAAAGAATGATAAAAGAGTATCAGTATATATAGGGTGTTCGATTAATGCATCAGGATTCTTGGAGAGGTGATTATTTTAACATATAGAATCACCTTTCCAAATATCCTGATGTAATATCCGAACACCCTGTATAGTGATACAATAATGTACAATATTTTTTTCTATTAGCGTGTAGAAAATATAATGAATCTTAAAAAAGTAAACATATTTATTATTAAGAAGCAAGAATTAACGAAATATTACACCAAAAAACAAGGTTTGTTTGCATCTAGAAAAAAAAGTTCTGTATTCCTTCTCATTCTATCCATCACTTCTCTCGCTTTGCTTTAAGAGACTTTCCTCAATTTTATTATTATTATTGCTCCGATTTCATCTTGGTTGATATAGAAATTATCACCGACCTACGTCCATGGATAGCCAAACTCTAAAATAAAAGGTGGCAAATTTATTAACAAAGCTGGTCGTCAGATGTCATGCGCAATGCCAACTGATTTCCTACTATTACCTTATCCGACGAACAGGACCGTACTTCGCCCTTAATGAAAATGATTACGCAATATTTTGGCACAGCAAGACCTTTTTTACTAGGAAATAAACAATCTATTTTCTCGCATAAAAGAAGGCCCGGCCCGGTGGCCATCAGTGAAAAGCTACTTTTAGAATTAATTTTTATATCTATTGTCCATGTATCGATAGATTTTTAATATCATTACATTCCTACGACTAATTTCGGTTATGGACGGGTCGTCGTTGGTTGGCAACCAAACCAGTACCAATTCCGGAGGGGTTGCCTCTATGAGTTCGCCCTCGTGTCTCGTGCCCTAAAAATATGACCGATAAACACAGCTTGATAAAAACGGAACCTACCTAAACTACTTTTTAAATTTTGTCAAAATATTGATAAATTCCTAATACAGTAAACTTAGGGGGGGTTTGTTCGTATAGTTATCTCGAGAACTAGAAGGCTTTTCGCACTCCATCCAACGGACTTCTACCTACAAAGCTGTTCGCCTTGACACACAGCCGGGTTTGTTCGGGTTTGTTCGGGTTTGTTCGAACAAACCCAACAGCGTGTGGCGACACTGGCCGGCTTCGCAACCCTATTGTCTGGCATATTAGTCTGAAACAGGGAAAATAATCCGGGAAAAAAATAAAAACCTAAAAGCGAGATTTTCAGGTTGTCTTGTTAAATTTATTAAAAAATGTTAATTCGTATTTATTACTAAAATACCGAATTTAAATTTCCTTATAAATGAAGACTAAGATGACAATGAATATTTTATATTTATATTAATTTTTTTATTGCAAAATATTTGGTAGAATTAAATTCATGGTATATATTTCTTAAATTGTAAATCTGATTGGTCAACGCCAGAGGACGAAGATATCATGTGCACAATGTAATTAGGCGTGCGCCGGCACCGGACAGAACTTGACGTCACCACCAGTGGCGGAGCAAAAACCTTTTATTTGCTTAATACTGGGTTTGTTAGTATTTGATGGGAAACAGTGATTTTTATTTCCGTCCCTGTTTCAGACTCCTGTGTCGTACAATAGAAGGCTTCTCGCGCAACTTTAGATACAGCTCGACAAGCGAGTCTATAGCTACGCGGTATCGGTAAGGGGGAAGCAATATCTTTTAAAACATGGCCGAGTCATGGGCGTGCTATTATTATCTTAATAATGTAATAATATATATTTTTTCACGGCATGAATATATTTGTATCACCAGTGCAATATATTCCATTAATATTTTTGGCTTATTTTGGCATTTTCGCCAATAAAATCCATTTGATTCCAACATGAAGTTACGGGAAAACGGATAGTTTATGTTACTTCTCAGCTGTTGTAGTAACTTTTTTAAGGTTGGAACCACTTTTAGTTCCAAATAAAACTTTTGCATTGTTCTAACAACGCCAAAGTCGAAGCCTTCGATTTCTCCGACAGCAAAGAGACGGGCCCTTCTTTTTTGACAGAAGATGACGACAATTGATCCGGGTTATTTTCTTTCCTTTCAGTATCTTCTTTGTGTATGATTTTTACTGCAACCACGCTTACTCCCGTATACATTGCGACCCTTCCTAGCTTTCGCTTAAGTGGCAATTTAAATGTATTAATTTGTGATTCCTCTTCACACACCCTGTACACATTGGCAATCACTTCACGGGTTTGACTATGAAGGATTTTATCAAGGTGTATTCATTCATTATCACAATTTTAAAACAAACCATATCACTACGTAACTGGATGAAGCATATTGGACATCGCCGAATAACCACGCCGGAACAATAGGCGTGTCACCAGACGCGTGTCGCATCCTCTGTCTGGAATATAACCTATCAAATTAGCTCTAGCTACCGGTTACCCATGGTTACCGTTGATATTGCACCATGTTGCCCTATTTTTAGATGAGTACTTTAATAAAAAAATATTTTATTTTGCATTTAAATATTAAAATAAATATTATGAAAAGAAAGTTTTAAGAACAGGCACAACAAACAGAACAAACTATAATAGAATATTAGTTTCTTATATACTTATGACAATTTACTTTAAATGGGTAAATTTAATTTTAGGGTTTACTTGGTAACATGTTATTAAATTAAAATTTAATATATGTGACAACATTGTTAACCCAAGAAATTTTCTTGCCCGCATTCCTTTTGTAGCTACAGATAAAGTTGTCGACCTGTAGGCAGAACTGCATCCCTTCAGGTGATTTAAATGTTAAAATTACTAAAACATTTTAGTAATGTTTTATTTTAGAAACCAAATAATGAGAAGAATGAATTACAAGTATTAATGATATCTAAATATATTACAAAAAAATTCGGAAAACCCTAAATGAATTTACATTTTATTAATAATAAACACATTAAGATATGCAGTTGGACTTCTGGGAATCCCGGTATATGTACGTTGTTATATGGTTTTAGCAATAATCGACGCTGGTCGATAAGAAGTTTAAGATGGCCTTATTATTTTATATAATTTAAATCTATGGTTATATCAGTGACAATAACTATAAAAATGTTTAGTTCGCAATGCTTGTGATGAATACAACATAATATAAATAAAGCTACAGATAACCCTATTATCCCAATTATTAAACATCACCGAGTTCAACTTATTGAGATAATCTTAATTATTTAATGCATGTAATTTAAAAAACCATAAATTTAAAACATAAATGAATTGTGTTTATTTAAAAAATAATTTTAATTGGCTTTAACTATCGGTGTAATTTCTGTGTAGAAATTATATATTTGTTTGAAGTAGCCGTTATTTGATGTCGATGAAGGTCCATTCTGTACCATCCGTGAATAAGTGGATAATTCCGAAAATCTCAAGTCAGTAGAGCTATTTTAATATTGGGGGTATTTTTCAAAATCAGTCTCGATCTCGACAAGTCAATGTATTCATTCACAGAATCCTTGCACCTCAGCCTTATTCATATAGCAATTTCCAGTTTACGGTGGAAATTCATGGCCACGGTGAAGCTATCTCATTTTTCAGAAAATTTCACTTATTTACTTATTGGTATGGCATTATAAAACTAAGTAAATAATAGCACAATGTGTAGAAATCTTCACAAAACGTTTATTGTACCATGACAATTGCTTCCACAATACAATGTCTTCCGATTTCGTCTTTCCCATCAGAAGAATTGTGTCGAATGTCGAAACAATTAATTGTCATGGTATCATGTAAGAATTCTTCCATCTGGAGGACTTCATCTTTATGGAACGACCTTTCCGAGGTCGTTTTTTCCCAATGAATATAACCTCCGATTCAAAAGAAACGTGAATCGCTTTATTCGCACGCGCACCACTCCCAGAGTGCCTTAAAGGACTTTTCCTATGGTGCTTGTGTTCAAAATTTGGTTACAAAAATGGCAAATTTCAAATCAGTTTTTCTTAGTATTTTTAAATGGCACACCCTGTATTTTATTTCATTAGTTAATGCAGAATTTAATTATAAGCATATTTTATTATAACGAATGTATTAAAATTCTCAATGGTTTTAGAGATATTTACCAAAAACCATAAATCTCCTCATTAAACTAGTGCAGTGTATTGGGAAATTATCATAGACAGCCATGAATGCCCCAGAATTGAAATATTATCCCAGCAAGATATGGAAAAACAATTGGTACTTTTCAACAACAAATGATTTTGACATTTCTTAATTTTTTTATCTCATTTAGTTCTTTTCTGGAGTATTAGTTTTTTAAAAATGAAGTTTTCAAGGGAAGAGTTAATTGATATGGTAATTGTGTTGGGGAATTGTCACAAAAATTGTTTACTGGCCAGTAGAGTTTACGCGACTAAGTTTCCGAAAAGGCGTCATCCAGATCCCCTAAGCTTTACTAGATTGCCCGAGCGTTTTATCGAGACAGGGAGTGTGGACTATAAAAAGGAGGAAAGAACAAAACCGGCTACAAATGAGGAAAATCAACTAGCAGCTTTGTTAAGAGTTACTGAAAATCCAAATATAAGTCAGACACGCGTGGAAGAAGAGGTTGAAATTAGTGGAAGGTCAGTTCAGCGAATTTTAAAAATGCATCGTTATCATGCATATCATGGATATGAGTGAAAATGACTTTCAGTGTAGGGTACAATTTTGCGAGTGGGCTCGAGCACGTCTTCAAGAAAACCCACGTTTTTTTTATGTCGGTGTTATTTACTGATGAGGCGACATTTCACAACAACGGATGCGTAAACAAACACAATTTTCATTATTATGCCGCCGAAAATCCACGCATCTTTCGTGAAATGGACTACCAACATCGTTGGTCGATAAATGTTTGGGGAGGAGTGATTGGTGGTAATGTGATCGGTCCTCATTTTTTTGACGGCCATCTTATTGGTCAAATTTATCTTGAATTTTTGAGCAACGATTTACCTGTATTACTTGCTAATTTACAACCAAATATGCTGGCACAAATGTGGTTAAAACAAGATGGAGCTCCAGCCCATTATGCGCAACAGGTCTGAGCAGAGTTAGATAATACGCACGGAAATCGCTGGATTGGAAGAGGAGGGCCAGTTCGATGGCCTCCGAGGTCGCCCGACTTAAATAAATCAGATTGTTTTTCTGTGGGGGTATGTAAAATATATAGTTTATAAGGAACGGCCAACTACCGAGGAGAACATGCGGCAGAGAATAATTAACGCATTTGAGACAATTCCACCGGCGATGCTGGGCGATGTGGATATGATTTTTATTCTAATTTTTCCAAGCGTGCAAAACGATCTTTTTATCTTTTTTTTTATTTATTGCTCCTAAAATATCGAAGCAAATAAAAAAATATTTTTGCACATAAGAGAGAACACCAAAAGGAACCTAAATGTGCCAAAAAATACACAAACAAAACAAAAACATATATTTTATGACGTCACACTTGTTTGGACCACCCTGCATATTTACAAATATCTTTAAAATATGCATCAACCTACATCTTACAACTTTTGTATTAAACTTTTTTTTCTACTGTTGCAAATAAGGACGATATGGATGCCCGACGCACTAATGCAGGACCCGGTATAAAAAAAAATCCCTATTATGGCCGACACAGATCATACGTAATAACTCAAATACTAATAAACTGGGTGCTGTAAGACAAAATTTTACTCTTGACTTGATAACAGTTGGTATTTTTGGACCGGAAATTGCATAATATAGATGCTATAAGAAGCAAAAACGACATGTGTACTGTAATTACGTTTGACCCAGTCAAGTTATATATTTTAAACATTCCACTTTCTCCATTCCTTGAAGGAGAGCGTTTCACTGGCCTGGTACACTGATATGTCGATATTATTTCCATTGAGATGATTTGAACAAATAAAAATTCTCTCATATTTATTTCTCCCCTGGTTGCTTGATAAAAAATATGTCCGTCAAAGGCAGCTCCAATACCGCCGACAGAACATTCTCTAGGAAAAAGGAAGAACTATTTTACATGATTGGGAATAGTAAAAATTTCCCATCGTAATTAATAAGCTATTATTTCGTTAATAATGAACCAATTGTAATAACTTTTCTTTTAACTGGTAGAAAACAGATTCTAGAGTTAATTACGTCCTGATACATCTAATTGTATGTTTTAGTAAAACTCACAGTGGCTCGGCAGCTCGGCAAGAGTAAAAAATTAGGAGCAACGGGTCTCGCCGACGAGCTACGCGAGTCGAACCTGCGTGATAATGATTGTCGCATGTTCGATGAATACGCAGCAGACGATCGCTCGAAAAACCCCTCGAATTGACGGCACTGGCCAACCCATCTAAGTACTTAAGCGTCATTATCAGTGAAGAAAAGACGAGGAAGCTATTGTTCAGTAGTGAAATAAGTCATTCAATTTTCAATTTCGATTAAATACGTCTACTTGTTGCTGAAACAATTTTATTCCATCGCCGACTGATACGCAAACGAAAGTGAAACTCCGACGACGACGGCAACACGTTTATGTTTCAGAATCGCCGCGAGCAACGCGCGAGCTACGTGGGAGTCTATTTTAGATAATCAAGTGTTTAGCATCGTTCTGAGATTAGAGGATTTAATGAACTGGGTCAGCGGCATGCCTCTGTCTGGGCGCTTTGTCCGACAATAAAGAGTCTCTTTTGATGTGATTGAGGGGTCGAGGTTCGGTGAAAGTAGAATGCGTTTTACGCTGTTGCTATTGTAATCGAATTTAATCCTTAAAAGCAAATACCTACTTTTTCAGTCATAAGTTTTGCGTAGATGAATAATAAAAACGAGATGGCTTCATCTGTCCTACTGTTCAACTACCCTAATGTTCATCTGCCCTACTACTCGAGTGTATTCGGGTGATGCTCGTATGACCTAATCCGTTGGGAACGCCTTTTCCCCCTGTTTATATGCATTTTTACTGACATGCTGTGAATTATTATTGGGTAGAGACTTGAAATATTGCTCTCAGCATCGAACGATTGAATGGTTATGTCATATTCATTTTCATATTTGAACTGTAATATTTTTGGGATTTTTCGCACCCTACCTGACTACGCCATTAGTTGTAGTTGTTTCATTATCGAAATTTTATTCTTACATAAGAATATAATTAATGTGTAATAATATTTATAGATGCCCCACGGAAACAATTGCAAACCCGCCCCGATACACCTTTTGGAGACGATTTCCTATTGTATTTTAACAGCTACTCTACATATAAATAAATTAAAGACCTATAACAAGTATTTATTATTTCCGTCCTAATGTTCATCTGTCCTACACGATCTCATTGGCCAACATGTCTATTCCAAAGAATAAATTTCGAATCATGCTCGAACTCGAAACTTAGACACTATACCAAATAATTTCCATAACGAAACACACACGAAACAACAAAGAAAGACTGCATATTCCATCCTTGTTTGTCGACTTCCGCTCGCCCGGCGTCGCAAGGGTGGGTAGGGCAATTGCAGAAACGAAGATTCCCGGTTCAACACGAAGTGACCTCCGAGGAGTAGGGCAGATGCACTTTACGGCAGTTGTAGTTTCCCCGATCCCCTACCAATTATTAAGTTTGTATTCCTGGAGATGGATCGTTAAGTTAAATATAGTATTTGCAAGAGTAGTGCATTATTTTATTGTCTTTATTTTAAAACGATATGATAAATCATAATGTTGACTTTATATCTAGAAATTACCGCAAGGTATTGTTTCTTTTCACAGAACCGATAGAAAAGTATACTAATAAATGAAAAATGTCAATAATTCATACTGATTATTCCAAATGGAATGTGAATGTGAATTTAAAGGTTCTAATTCGCGAGAAATAATAGCGAATATTCGGTAAAACAAGCGAATATTTCCAATATTCGCTGTGACATAACGAATCAGTATATAACCGACCAAAACAGGCATGAAAATTCCATTTTGCCCCTTCTTGACACCCCTAGAAAGTAACGTACCAATAACAAAAGCCCAACCTAAAGTACAAATCAATCTTCATTAAATGAAATAATACTCAGTTTGATACTAGCTAGTGCCATCCATAAACTTTAACTGGACAGTTGCTCAATATTAATCGAATTACTGTCAACAATGTCAGCCGCAACGATGTTGGTATTTTAAGCCAAATATGGAAAATAAAATTACATGCGTCAGGGTCAGTATCGGCATTAGCAAATTGACTAAACAAACGGGACAACATGCGGTTAGTTGATTTAAAAAATCGTTATTCACGGTAGGTAGAAAATGTTTTACTTAAAAGTGGTTCTGATTTGGTGTATGTGTACATTTTTATCCCCAGTCAACTAAGGGAGGCCGCACATATTCGTCTTCCTTATTCGGTTTCCGAATTCGAAAAACGAAAACAGTTTTTAATAATATTTCTTTTAGTACATTTTTCTCTTCTATTTGTTCACTGCCAGGACTATTCCTGAGGGAACCTACTGCTTTATGTAACCAAGGGGTAACTTGGTTTGACAGATCATGGTATAATCTACCGATTGGGGAATGTGTACCGTCTCCTATAATACGCCACGAGATATCCGAGATCATCCAGCCTGGTTACCGGCGAAATGGGGGATACATTTCTCACTATGCCTAATTTCTTGCATGACCCCGGACTGCAAGCAGCTATGATCTAGTACAGGGGTCGGCAACCTGCGGCTCGCGAGCCACATGCGGCTCTTTGGATGTGAAGCTGCGGCTCTTTAGTTCCATACGCAAATATTATTTATTTTATCGAAAAAATAACATTAAAAATTCGTTCTGAATCGATTAACGAGGATTATGCACCGATTCTATCTCTCAGCCACTTGTACTCGCTTTTCACCGCACCCCTCCCCCGTAACACTCATCGTTACTGTCGTCAGTCCGTCGAAAGCTCTCGAATGATGCCGTCGTCGGATGTTTCTATGTAGGTTTTAATTCGTTTTCGACGCAAGACAATTTGGCTGGTCTTCACCAGTGCTTTGGTTGTGACCAGGGGTTGGCAACCTGCGGCTCGCGAGCCCCATGCGGCTCTTTCGTTGTCAAGTTGTGGCTCTATCGATATCAAATTGCGGTCGTTATTGGCTCTTTAAAAACTGAGAAATTGTGTAGATTACAACTTTTGGCTTTCCGTCTCAAAAGGTTGCCGATCCCTGATCTAGTATCATTAAAATCCAACGAGCTTGAACGTGTCTGCCAGCCACGGGATACGAACACATAAACCCTTGTCCTATAAGACAGTGACCAGCGCCTAAATCACGAAGCTACCGGAGCCGGTTTAAGTGAACTTGAAATATAGTTGTTTTTTTATGTATTTTATATTTCGGTAATCTCGGTTCAAGTTGTTATGCATTCTGATACCGTCATTAAGCAGCGAGAACATTCCAAAGTTACTTTTTATTGAATTCGTCTGTAATAATCCATTCACTCATTTGACATTTATAGGTAGATACCGTTTTTAGAATATATGCTAAAATCTTTTATACAATTACTCGACATTGCATCGCACCATTTAGATCTTTATTAACCTGCAGAGCCAATTTTTCATTAGGCTCTTTAGCAGGGGGGTAGTTGGGGTTCAAACCTCCCTTTAATATATTACTTTATTAGATCATACTATGATAAGTATTAGGTAAACTGATGATCAATAAGAATCTTTCTTTTTTATTATTGTTTTATTGGTCCCCCCCCCCCCCCCCCCTAGAAATGTCTATTTACCCTACTCCTTAGGCGGGGACTTTTATTTCAAAAATACAGTTATATGCACATATATACAATTAGGATTTCTGTCGTCACCTTTAGAATTCAAATTCTAAAATAATTATTTCTTCAAAAATATCGGCCGAATCATAGAAATAAGTAAACCTAGAAGGACCACCAAGTCTAAAACATGGGCTATCGTTACTTACCGTCAAAGGTGGTTTCAGGATGCTAGACGTGGCGACCTACAGAATGGTGTGGAATTATTTTACAGTCCACGTTAAACATTTTATTAGCCAGAAGAATTTCTAAGTGTCAGCGACGTGGTCTGGTGAAAATCGCCAATATCTAAGCATAAATGAAGCCCACAGCGTTAAATGACAGTGAACAGTATAGGTTTGTTCGTGCACGGCGCCGTTGTTGGAAGGGAACCCCTGCTATAGTCATCTCATGAGACTAAACAACTGCATTTTCTTTTCTTCCTTGAGAGTAATAATAATAATTTTCTAACTAAAATGTTATTTATTTCAATGCCAATGATAGATCGTTCAAAGCATGTGAAATGAAAATAATTTCGTAAAAAAACATCGTCAATCAGTTTTAAAGAAAAAAAGTTATGCAACAAAATACATTTTGTGATGTGACCTCACCTAATTTTTGCAATTCACAGCAGTTTGCAGGCAGCAATTTTCTTAAATCTTTATAATTTTGGTAAAAATATCAGAGCAGACCATTTTTTATGTTTGTTTGCAAGACTTCCTTTCTACTTATAGCTATGCACCGAGACACATATACTGCTTACGTAAAAAAATGAGGATTTAATTATACTTAGCTATATCCGAAAGTTGATATTAACTGAGATACAGGGTGCTAAAGTTAAAACTTCATTTTTGTTTTTCTCTAATAACTTTGACAGAAACCAACGGTTTTTTACAAAATTTGGCAATTATGGTTTTTTTAGGATGAGAAACTGATTTTCTAGTGAAATTTTAATGTACAATCTAGAAGGCTGTTTGCGGCATTTTTCGCACATTTATTAGGTCATAACTTTCTTGTGCCTTAGTGTATTTAAGTTTTTAATGAAAATAATGCTTTTCTCATATTTATTACGTAAAAAAGGTACACTAATTTAAGGTCGCCCAGAGTTACCGTTTCGGAGATATATGCATTTATATTGTTTAGTGTATATTATTAATTTGCAAACAAATTTTTTTTTAAAGTGACCTATGAGAAAACAAATGAAATTTAGAGATGCAGTTACTATGAAACCTCTATGTTGTTATTTGCTTGTTGATTATTGTAAAATAGCTGAGTAAAAAATGTTTCATTTTTGAGTTTATCCTAAGTTAAATAACAATGCCGAAATACAATAATTATTAACAAGTAAATAACAACATAGAGGTTGTATAGCAACTGCAGCTCTAAATTTCATTTGTTATCTCATAGGTTACTTAAAAAAAAAAAAATTTGTTCGCAAATTAATAATAGGCACTAAACAATATAAATGCCATATATCTCCGAAACTCTGGGCGACCTGAAATTAGTGTACTTTTTTACGTAATAAATATAAGAAAAGTATTATTTTCATTAAAAACTTAAATACACGAAGGCACAAAAAAGTTATGACCTAATAAATGTGCAAAAAATGCCGCAGGCAGCGCCCCCTGCATTGTACATTAAAATTTCACCAAAAAAATCAGTTTCTCATCCTAAAAAAACCATAATTACCAAATTTTGTAAAAAAACCGTTGGTTTATGTCAAAGTTATTAGAGAAAAACAAACATGAAGTTTTAACTTTAACACCCTGTATCTCAGTAATATTAACTTTCGGATATAGGTAATTATAATTAAATCCTAATATTTTTCCGTAAGGAGTCTGTGGTTTTTCCATATCCCATTACTTAGCGGACACCCTGTATATGCGTGTGTTATACATACAAAAAAAATTTTACTGTAAAAAAGCTGTTATGCCCCAGAATACGCCACGGAGGGTAAGGTCATCAATAATAATTTGAGCCTAATAGTACCTGTGATATTTTAAATACCAGGTGAACATGGAGCAATCATATAGGTACACCCGAACAAACCCATCTGGACATAGCGTGATATAACCTTCTACAAAATAATGTAGATTGTAGCCACACCAACATCATTAGATTTTGTTAGTTTCGATTATGTAGTTTCCTGAATTTTTACACTTTAGTTGAATCAACACGTCACATTTTAGTGGTAATTAAGATAATAATTATAAAGATAAATATTTTAGTCATTATCTAACATGTTGTAACAATGCGATGATGTAAAAAACAAAATATAGTAGGAATTCGGATATCAAGGACATTGGTATCATTTGAATAAATTTATTTTATTATTTTTGTGTTGAAAGATAAAAAGCCTAACAAATTTTACATTTATTTATTTTTATGTGGAAATTGAGAGTGAATTTTTACAAGCTGCGTTCGGGTTTGGATTTTCGGATGAGCGGAAAACAGTTTTTCTTCCCTGTTTATGCTTCCCCTTAAAGTATGAGATTTGCTTGCCTCCCAACGCTGATTTGAACAGCATTAATAAAATAAAGCCCGCTTTATGAAAGGGCCGTTTAATATATTTTTATTTATTCATCTTTTTTATTCGTTTCTATTGGCCAAGCAAGCGGGGCAAGGTCATTATAACGTAATCGGTAGATTATTGAAAACTATTTTGTGTTTATAAAAAACTATTAATTAATTCGGTATTGTGGCAACAGCGCAAACCGGTAACTGATTTCATTCATTTTTTAAATCTTGTTTTATATTATAGGAAGTCCGAAAGCGTGCGAAACTTTTTTTCATTTGTCATTTAACTTTTTAGATGGCTTTGTTCGGCATGCAATAATTGTAACACCCTTCAGTATAGTATAAGATTGCGTTTACAAGAAATCGCTGAATAAGCAACACATAAAAAGGTGCCTTGCTGTCTTGCTACCTTGCTACATTCAGTAGGGTTTTTTTTATTGTCAAAGTACATGTTTTATTAAAATAATTTATAAAAGTAGTTTTTAGTCAAAAATAAATTTTCGAAAATTCTCGTGTTACATTAATTCATATAATAAATATAAATAATAATAATAAATAACTTTCCCTCATGCACATAACTACTATTCTTAGATGTGTTAAATAACGCAATACTTTTCGTTATTTTATTATAAGTTAGGTCAATAAATTGGCTAAAAAACAGATTTTTAAGAGTTCGAATTTAAAAAATGTTAACTTAAAATTGGCTGTTTAGTTCTGTTATTTTTGAAATTCAATTAGTTAGACCTATTAATTAGTCTTAACTCTTGCTATAGACAAGGACATGTGGGTAGATGTGCTAATTTTTAAAAATATTAGGGTAATTAATTATTAGATTTTATATATATTTTTGAATACTTAATTGTTAATTAGTAATTGATTAATATTGATAAACAATATTTGGTGGCATTTGGCCATTTGTTGTAGCATTTAAAAATCGTAATTTAAGAAGGGCCAAGGATGTTATAACATTGTGCAACTTGCAGTCCAGGTTCTATTATTTTAACTGTATCGATTTCATGTTTTAAAGGACATATTAAATATTATTTTTTGAGAAAAATATTTATATCAAATACTTGTGTATGGAAAAATTATTATTTTCCAGACCACCCGATGATACCTGATACAATAAGGGCCTATTTTTGTCTACACAGTAGCACTTTAAAACAGATTAAATGGTACTATCAAGAAAAGGAAGTATTTTCCATTGATAGGATGTCACCACCTGCAGACCGGTTTCTCATCAGTACAGGGTAGGTTCATACCTATCATCATAGAAGCCTCTATACTTCACGCTGTATTATCAACGGTAGTCGAGAAAATCCAACGCGCAGTTCCATATCTTAGCAGTCCCATACAATCTGAACAGACGATATTTGAATAAATCAACAATAAAAAGTCTATTTACTTTTCAGGTGGTAATAATATCAAGTACCAATGTATGGAACAATTATTATTTCCCAGACCTCCCGATGATACTTTATACAATAAGGGCGTATCTTTGTCTACACAGTAGCACTTTAAAATACTAATTCAGATTGATATTAATACCACCTGAAAAGTAAATGGACTTTTTATTCTTGATTTATTCCAATAACGTCTGTTCATATTGTGTGGGACTGCTAAGAGAGTGCCATCTCTTACGCGCGTTGTATTTTCTCGACTACAGTTGATAATACAGCGTTAAGTATAGAGTCTTGTCTGATGATAGATATGGACACCTACCCTGTACTGGCGAGAACAAAAGAGTTCGAAAACGGTCTGCAGGTGGTGACATCCTATCAATGGAAATTTTTAATTTTTTTTTAAATTTATATTTAGATATATGTTAGTATGTAGGTGCAATCTATGTACATAGTGTGTGTTTCTTAATAACATGCTAATATTTAAAGAGGTTTTTCTTGGGTTGATTTACAGAAAAACATTCATATGAACCTAAACGTCTTAACTTTTGAGATTCAGGGTGTTGGTTTTCAAAAATCTCCCTTTTTATTAATATCTGTGATACTGCTCTAAGTATTTTTGTGAAATTTGGTACACACTCCCTATTCATCAACAGACATTTTATGATGTATTAAATGTTTTCTTATCCCGACTAGTGGTGCTCGTGCGGGAATTGCCCTTGGTATTTTTGAAAAAAAAAAAGGATGGTACGCCACTTTCTTTTTTTAAATAAAAATTATTTTTGAAATTCTCATTCCTTGCTAAGATATCTTCTTTTCATTTTTTGTTGTTTGACGTACACTTTTCGTATCAAAGAATTAAATTCATTCATTTGCACTCTGTTATGAAATTAGGAATTCATAAAGATTAAAAAGGATCTAGTAGGCAGGAAGCAGATTTTGTTTTGCAAACATAAACAGTTATGACAGTTGTCTACCTGTCACGTATTTAAGTCATTAACCTTAACAGATTAGTTAAAAAACATGGAAACCTTTAACACCTTTTTGTAAAAAATATTCTTTACACTCAATTGCATCAAAAGAATATTGCGAAAGATCCGAGTACATTACCATTGCATGCATATATGTGAACTTATAGGTAGGTATGAGGCTATTGTATAACTCGGTTTAAGGCGTAGTCTAAATAAACACGATGCCAAATAAGGACAATATGGAAGGAGAGATTTATTTCTGAATTCTTGGAGCCAACTTTATGAAAATACATTGTCGGTGCATAGAATATGAACGTCAAGATTTAATGACTATTGTGGCCTTTTAAATAGGAATGTGTGACTGATTTTAAAATATTCAACATTACGGGGTGTTACGATTTATCATAGTTAAGTGAGCATATCCTAGCCGCACACGTTACTCCTGACTTGCCAATTTTTAGAACAAGCCCACACGGTATGAAGAGTTTTTAAACCAAGATTTAAATCAAGTATTTTTTTCCAACGAAGCAGCTCACGCCCAGCCCTGTTTTCTACAAAGATTTTACAGGAAAACACGCGCAAGAACAATAAAGAGAATGCCGAAAATTTGATTTTGCAGGATTTAACAAGAATTAAATAAATCAAAAACAGAAAATATTATTTCTTATTGTTTTTACGTAAAAATAATTAAAATGACTCATTTTTAAAAAATCAAAAATTCACAAATTTATGATTTACCCACTTATTTAATAAAAATCATTGATTTGTTATTTCTTTTAATATCGTGATTTTTTTTCGAACCCTGGCGGTATGTGAGTTGTCAAGGTAACATGTGGTTGCCAATGACGTACAAACCAGGACGTGCTTGGCAATAGCGTACGTAATATTTTTAAAAATATGAAATATATCCGAATGCTTGAAATATACCCTGACATGGAAAGAAAACGACATTTTGCATTTGTGTGAGAATAAATACATGTATTTACATGAACCAAAAAACGTACAGAATAGATGACTCTAAATGAAAACTGTTTTTTTTTTTTTAAATTTTGCTACTTGACTATTCCACAGGATGTTTTGAAATTCGAAAAAAGTCAAGGAAAATCAGACAAAATAGTTATATATGTATCAAGGGTACTAAGTAGATGATTATGCCCTGAGGGCGACTGTCTTACAAAGCCGAGGGCCTCTGGCCCGAGGGTTCGTAAGTCGCCCGACGGTATATATCTATTGGTACCCGGGGTGCATACAAACCAGTTCGATTTAAATAATAAATATTTTTTAAAAATTTAATTTGATTTACCAATTTTTACTTTTACCTGCGACATTATTATAGCCTGCGTTCTTGTTGCTAGGGAGATAAGTATTCAAATGTTTAATGTGTCAAAGTCAAAAATCAAAAATGGAACAAGGTTTTGAAAATCGCGACGAAATTGAAAAAAAGGCTGAAGAGGCAACGTAAAATTTATAACCGAGAAAATCCAGAGACTCATACGACACAGAATATATGACCAATTTTTGAAGTGGATGTCAGAAATTGCTGTAGAAAACATTAACGAAACTGTGCTATTGGGTACTTTAATGATCTATCTGAAAAATTTTATTTTGTTAATAAAGAATAAGTTAATCGAAAACTGTTTTTTGCATCTTAATGCCAGCGCGGGCAATAATGTGTACTTTATGCCCGCACGGGCATAAAGTTATCCATTTGTATATGGTATCTAAGGTATAAAAACACAATAATGCACTGGTATGACATAAAAAAAATTTATTAAACCCAAATCTATATACAGGGTGTCCGGGAACATGTGGGAAATCTCACGGATATGAAGAAAACACGTGAAAAGAATACTATAGGTTCATATAAACTTCTTTCGTATCGGCCTCCTCTTCGGAGATATGGGCTCCCAAAGAGCACCAATGGAATCAAGTTTTTTACACATAATTATTGAACCACCTGGTATATTTCAATTATTTTTTAATATAAAGTATACCAGGTAAGACCCGTCAAATTACTCTCCAAGAAACTGTTGTGAATTACTCACAGCTGCAGGGACGGACTAGCTGTAACACTCATGGGCCCATTTTTTTTACGCCCTGTATGATGAGAACTTTGGACAATGTTTTTTACATACCTTTAACTATTGGCTAAAAATTAAGGACTCTTCATTCATGTCGCTAATCCTAACCGTTTTCGAAAAAACGGCATTTCATATACATCATGTGCTTCGGGTATTTCAATAAAAGATACGTCTTTGTTCCGATCCAATGTTCAACCTTCAATAGTCCGCTTTTTCATATAATTTAGCCTATGAGCAGTTAGGGGACTCAGTGTAAATAAAATGACGTTTTCTCGAAAACGGTTAGGATTAGCGACATGAATGAAGAGTACTTAATTTTTAGCCAATAGTTAAAGGTATTGTCCAAAGTTCTCATCATACAGGGCGTAAAAAAATGGCCCATGAGTGTTACAGCTAGTCCGTCCCTGCAGCTGTGAGTAATTCACAACAGATTCTTGGGTAGTAATTTGACGGGTCTTACCAGGTATACATCATATTAAAAAATAATTCAAATATACCAGGTGGTTCAATAATTATGTGTAAAATACTTGATTCCATTGGTGCTCTTTGGGAGCCCATACCTCCGAAGAGGAGGCCGATACGAAAGAATTTTATATGAACCTATAGTATTCTTTTCACGTGTTTTCTTCATATCCTGGAGATATCCCACATGTTCCCGGACACCCTGTATATACCATATGAGGATTTTGTAAGGGCCGTTTTCTTTGCACGTAAATGTATATTTTATGCCTTGTCAAATACTAATCTGAAAATAACAATGAGAGAAACAAAAAAACAATAAATCGAGAAAAATTAAGAAGAAAATTCAGACATACTCTAGTTATTTTTATCGGCTGAGGTATGTGTACATATTTACTATCCAATATTCAGTTGCAGCGATTACGAACTTCTAAAAATATAGTCCATCTTGAAATAATATAATAAATGCCGTTAGTTATTTTAGTAGTTAGGTAGATGAATTTATTGGCTAAAAGCATAAAACTTCCCAGGAATTGAAGATCATCTGCTTAAACATTGTTTTTAAAATAGTCTGTGCAAATTGCAAACATAATAAATACCACAGTAATTTTTATTTTTAGAATTATTTTAAGAAAACTGAGTTTTCCAATCGATATATTAATATATTCATTACTTGAGGTAAGCAAATAGACAGACTTAAAGTCAGCTAATACGCTCGAGGAAACCATAAATTTTAAGGATTTCATAGCCATGCGTCTGTGAATCATTAAACAATTAATACAGAAACATTTTATTTTTAAACTTACAGTAAAGCCATATGTCGGTCGCAAATAAATTAATGAACAAAAAAGTTCTATGCACTATCGGCTGTTAAAAATAACGACGTTATGACAAATGTAATTTTGAGGGTAAAAGTAAAAAAAAACCATAAGTAAATCACATCTAAAAGCACGGCTTATTTAGCTTTGTCTACTAACTATGTCCTCCTATTTATCTACCAACAAAGTCAGTCAAAATACGCTTTATTGTGGCAAGATAAATCTCGTTCAGGAAGCTTCTAAAAATAATACTAACCAAAAGTTATATACTACACTAATTATAAAGACAAATATACAATGCAAGCCAACAGAAAAATGACTATAGTCAAAAATAATTAAAATATAAAACTCTGGTCAACAGTTTATAAATACTCAATAAAAATATAAAAAGTAAAACAAAAACATAGTAAAAAACACATTACATTTTTAACAAACCAGTGACTAGAGGTTATCATTACAAGACTATACTGAAGAGGAAATTAGGTGTTCTTTTAACTTCGTTTGAAAATCTTGCTCAATACTGTACGAAAAGTTACTGGAATGTGGTTATATATTTTCATACTATCAAATATAAGAGAACTCTTTATCAGAGTTATTTTCGACATTGGAAGAGGTGCATCATTTCGATTACGCGTGTTATACGAGCTGCTATTAACAGAATGTATTTTTTTAAAGCCGTATTAGAGTCGGCAATAAAAATTTCCGGTGCAATGGCAATTATAATTGCACGAATTCATGCGCAGTAAACCGTTCTCGATCAGCTGGCGCATTGGCAACAGTCAGAACAGCAGCTGGTAGCGACGAAATCCCTAAAATACCCCCAGAATTAGAGATGGGCAAACCTGTTCGTTTTGATTAGCAGTTAAAGCAGCTACTGCTACTTACAAAAAATGACAGTTCAAAAAGGTTACTACGAATTAGCAGTACATATGCTTAATAAAGACTGTGAACTGTTAATTTAAGTACCAGTTAGTTTAAATAGCCATTAGCTGTTCATAGGTGCTTCGACCAACTAATAAACATTTAAAAATAACAGAATAACCCATCTCTACCCAGACTTGCACCGGCAATGGCAATGAAAATGGCACGTGTCCCATTTCTGGCAATGCGAGACAGCTGTGTACTGCGCATGAATCCGTGCAATCTTAATTGCCAGAAGACTAGAATTGCCGACTGTAATACGGATTCCATTCTCGAATTGCGCCGGCAATGCGAGCAGTATTGGGCCAGCTGATCAGGAACGGTTTAGTGCGCATGAATACGTGCAATTATAATTGCCATTGCCGGCGCAAGAGACAAAAATTGCCGACTTTAATACGGCTTTTATGAATTATGCAAACCGTTTCGAGACTGAAGATTCCAATTAAAGTTAAAATTATTTTTCTAATGAATAAAGGTTTGCAATGTTCAAGTAAATTAACACTACAAAGATATCTAAGGGCTCTCTTTTGCAAAACTAATACGAAACACAAGAACTCGTGACTGTAAAAACCACAAGAAGCTATACCATACCTTAAGAGACTCTCTATTAAAGAAAAGTAAACAGTAGTTCTAATAAAGTAATAAAATTGCTATTTTAATAAGACGAAAAAATTCTGTTAGTTTACTAATTTATCTAACGTCGTAGCTCCAATAATAAGGAGAATTAATCGGTGGCAACCTGTATAGTTAGTTTAGACGTACCAGAGCCAAAAACTGATCTATTTTACTTTACAACAATTTTACAATGACTTTGAAGCAATCATAAATATATTCGGAAACACTTACCCCTAGAAAAGAAAAATCTTATCCATATTCGTATTCAACGTTTTGGACTAAAAATGCGATAGCGATCTTACCTGCGAAAAAAGAAATAAACTTGTTATTGTTTAATTAATTTTACAGGAGGATTGAAGGAAGGGCTTAAATTATTAAAATATCATTCAGGGGAAAATGCATATGTATATCATCTTCTATTTTCCTTATATCTACAGTCGTCATTCTTATACTGGCATTATATTCTATTATAAAAGATAAACAAAAGTTCTCTGGTTTTGTTCCAACGGATTTGTTCCGTCTAAAGAAGGGTCATTCCAGTGTCATTTTGTAGTATCTAGAGATAGAACCACCACAGTATTTGGAGCGGATTAATTTAATATTAGCCCTTTTTTGTTACGGTTTTATTGGCCCCGATTCACCCCTCTTTCTCTCTTTAGAAATGTCTATACACGGCCCTGGATGGAACTACTGTTATATTGGGATAATTTATTGACGATTAGACAAATCAATCCCTATGAATAACTTAATAATAAATTCCTAAAAAATAACATCATTAGGTTGGCATTTGAAAACAAAAATTATCCTAAAGGTTTGTCTCTCGTTTTTTCAATCTAATATTAAACCTTAACAAAAATTGTAGGAGTTCCAGATAATGTCAAATATTTCTGTAGAAATAAAAGCTACATTGTCTGTCTATTTTTGTAAATACATAAATCTGAACATACAAATATCGAAATAAAGGAAACGTCCACAACACATAAATTATATTTTTTTTGTAATATTAATGTATTTTCGTGAAGAACATCATTAATCATATGGGAGACTTTACCTACTGGCCTGCTCTACACTACACTATCATTTCATCAATTTCCTTATTTCTATTTGGAAGCACTTATTAACTTTTAACTTTACATATCATCAGCCTTTCAGGATACTAATAGCTATTTATGATATACAAGTGTAAAATAATATATTACACGATGTGTAATTTCATTCCGGTCTCGAGAAATGATTCCAATCCAACCTTTTCACTCGACAAAAATGAAACAGTTTCCACCTCGGTAGGTGGAAAATCTTACATTTTTGTCTTTCTAATTATTCATAATAAATTTCACCTCGGTAGGTGGAAAGTGTTTAATTTTTTTTTCGAGTAAGAAGGTTGGATTGAAATCATTTCTCGAGATAGGAATGAAACTTTTCACCGAGGATTGTATCCTATTTTATTTACAATCATACCATTTATATGTAATGAATTAAGAAAGTAGGACCCCTGTAACCACAAGCTTCGCCATCATCCACAAATGAAACAAAAACGTCCAGTTGTTAAGTCATTTTGGTTATTCAATGAATGTTCATATTTACCTGGATGGGAAGTGACATTTGTCCAGGTGGAAAGTAATCGCTTTCCACCCGGGTAAATATCCCTATCCACCTAGATAAATGTTAAAGTTAAAAATATATAACTTTTCAAAAGTCTGAAATGTCAACATTACATACATGGTTGTAAATAGGCACGAGTATGCTATGCTCGTTCTGGAATTGGAGCAATGTACTTTACATGCATTTTTCACACCTGTAGTATCTTTACAATACAATCAAGTGCCCATAATGAATGTCTACGGGAGTATAAAACTCGTCGCGACATCTCGCGATGTACTTACCACCCAAAGTAGTATCTTAGAAAGGATCAGATACAGTGAGAGGTTGTTCCTCGGCGAAACGCGTCTATATGTGCCTACACGCGAAGGTACATGCGTTAATACATGATTGTCGCATATGAACGTGAACATAATTTGGGCACAATAAATAATAATTTAAAAAATAATATAATTATATATTGTCTAGTGTGTGTGGTTCTTTTGGTTTCATAAGCATTTTATTAATTTAAAATTTTATTTAATCATTCGTTTCAATAAAATTCAACTGTTCCATCCTATATTGTTAACTATAATTAACAACATATATGTAGACATGCTAACAATTGCATAAAGTTATAATCTTATGCATTAATATTAATTGTTACTTACAAGTAGGACATCAAACAATCAATAACAGGTCAAAAGACTAAATGCAATCATCAATCACATGAATCACATCATCACATAGTTTGTGTTAACGCTGAAAATGCCACCATGATAGTAGAGAGAACTTAAAATAAATCAGCAATCAAGAAAGCCAGGGATCTTCCCACAAATAACATGTTAAAAAACTTAAGAGTATTTGGTACTTATGACATAGCAATTTTCAAGTATTCGACTTCTTAAGTTGCTTTTTCGAATACAGGTGTTTTATAGACAAGAAATCAAGATGTCACTCTTAATTAAAAATCCAAATGATTCATATTGCGACTGCGAGTTAAACCAAGCTTGATGGTTCTACACGTCTAATACATCGATTTGGAAGTTTATCGAGAATCGAACTGAGGGCTAAAATGAGACGCAGCCCGGTTGGGTATGAACCACATACTGGGTGGTATCCATAAAACGTTGTTTATACTAATGCTTCAAGGAGTTTACTTCACCGACGAAGTATTTGCTGGGCTCAAGTAGTATTTATTACTATGCACAATATACGTGGAAGAAGGCTTCAGAAGTATCTACTCCATTATTTCGTAGCATCTCCTAAAATGGGATGATCCAGGTCTATTTAGTAGTATTTACTTCAGTTTAAACCCAGTTTGTGTATGAGGAACTTTGAGTATCGCAAACTATCAATTTAAATTTGAAGAAATGGCGGCTTTTACGAATATGGGTCCTATATTCTTCATTTTTTTCCTCGTCTTTTTCATGCACTGATTCTAAATCAGAAAAATCACTCATAGTTGCAGCAACGTGATGCGTACTATAGTCATCATCCATTTACCTAGGCGCGTTATGGTCTATGAATCAATCAGTAGAACCAGATATATCTCCAAAAGTAAAAAACAATATGGCGGAACATGAACAGCTGATGTTACAGAAAATTTAATAATAATAGGTTAACAATTTATTTGAAAGTGACGGGCATAAAGACAGGCATCGGTAGATGAAATGTATCGTTCCGAAATTAGTCTAAAAGGTTCATTCGTATTGTTGCGTGAGGAAAACCGTATTAAAAAATACGAATTTCGAATATATTTTTTTATTTATAATTTGAAGAAACAAAGTAAATAGAAAATTATATAAATCAAACAAATTTTAATATGTTTTAGATATAATAAACATTTTCATAATCATATCGTGGTAGTCAGCGCTCTTTGATTTAGATGAAAAAATTAAATTGGCTCCTCTAAATGAAATCAGATGAGCCAGCATTTAATATAATATATCTTTTTCCCGAAACGCAACACTTTTTTTCGTTTGATTAATTTCACCGAGTCGTCATTCCATGATTTGGACCAACTTTCGAAAATACCTAAGTTTCATCTAAAAAAATCCCTTGTCTAACTTTGAATTATAATTTTCAACACATTTTTTTTTTAAATTTGACTCGTTTACTTGCAATTCTTGGTAGTTCCTACAAGTATCTTCTATTGCATTCTTTTCTATAACGAATTACTATTCTATTTCTAAAATACCTCGATCCATCAATGCATCTCTCAACTAAAAGAGTTATGTTAATTTCTGACGCCTATAAGTAATATATAACACTCCTCACATCCATCTTTTACCTTCCAGTAAGGCTTCAGTCTTCATTTTCCTTGAATATTGATCGTTGCATTTTCTTCATTGGTAGAATTCTACTACTTTCGTGAACAATCTATCTATTTTGAGTGTCTCCGATACTTTTTCTTTAATGGACCTGGGATTTGATAATTCTCCGGTTTCAGTGGCCTTCATCTGTTCTTCCGAACTAATCTATTAGATTGAGAACCATTTCTTTCCCCTGGGGATGCAAGAAATCTGCAAACCGAGTCTTATTCACCATGTCACACTAGTTTTAATAAGTGATACATTTGTTACAAATGTATCATCAACCTTTAATCAAATTTCATCACGATATGTAATTGTGTTGTTGTTACACACTTAGATAATCACTGCAAACTATCTGTGCGTCTCTCTTCGATTCATGAATGACCAATAGGTTTATCGCGTTTATATTAAGGAAATCTTTATAATGCTGTTTTATCCTTGACCTGAACAATAATCGTTTCTCTATAATAAGTTCATAACGCGCCTAGATAAATGGAAGTCGACCATAGTACTCGTACTAGTAATATTTGTAACTGAAAACATGTCCAAGTTAAGCGATAACAAAGAGATAAGTTCTAATATGCTTTCTGTGAGAAGTGGTGTAGCTATAGAAGATACTTTGACGTTCCTTTCAAGTAGAGCAGATACTTTGTATTTAAGGGAACATAGTCTACTTCGCTCAAAAGCATATACTACGTTTTATGCATAGCACCCAATATCTCTCAGATGATAGAGATACCTCTTCGAGCAGAGCGTTTAAGAACTTCGCCTAGAAACTACATATATCAGTAAATTGAGTAACCACGTAATCGAGCTGGTATAAAATATGGCCAAGTAAGATATTCGCTTGTAAGTCAACGATTGTAGCTGAAAATGAAACTGTCTTTACTTATATGATTCAACTTACAGTCCCTCTTAATTTAATATTATTTGTTATTCAATATTTTTACTAATTTAGGTTATATCTGCCGGAGAATATGGTGGTAAAGTGTTGCCCCTTAATTTCGGGACACCCTGTATAACAAATTCTCCTTAGGCGCCCAATACTCGTCTAGTTCTCTAATAAGTGATTAGAAAAATGTATTTAAATATAACAATGGGTCAATAAAAATGCGGTAGGGTAAAAACGTGTTCAATATAAAATTTGAAATATTTAACATTGACTTAGCGCTTAGTGCAAATGGATTTGTAATTAAATATACATTTAGTTCAAAAAGCCCCTGCGTACATTCGGAATATTTTGTTTGTAAATATAGATTTGAGTTTGTTAAAATAATAAAAACTGGTAGTTTATTTAATGGAAAACCATTAATACTATTATTAATTGAAAGAATTATAAGTACATCGGTATACTACAAAATCTCATAAATATCCAGGTTGAGTCGGGAGGAACGTAAAAAAAACCATATGTCCTGGTTGCGAGAGTCTATTAGTTGGGCTCCAAGATCCCAACTCCTCATTCTAGACTATATAGACTTTTGTTTATGGAGGTGGTTCAAAAATAAAATTTTTATAAGTAAAAGTCGACGTTCCAGGTATACTAATTCGACGTATTACAGGAAAAAAGGACTATAGTAAAGATTTTATTGAAAAATTACGTATAAAATACAGTATTATTACATTTTTTTAGTAATCTGTACCAAAATAATATAATAATGTAAACATAATTTCTAAAAAGGTATAGCTAGAATTTCTAATAAATTTAGTAAAATCAAATACAGTGAAACCTCTCATAACGGACACCTCTAATAAGCGGACATCTCTATTAAGCGGACATTTTATCATAGTCCGGAACTAGGTATATGAAGTTCCATGAAAATCACTATCTTGAGCGGACTCTCCTTTGGGCGGACGCGGACAGGCTGTTTTCATACAAAAAGTGCGAAAACCCTCCTTTAAACGGACAAAAAAATTTTAAAAGTATTTGGGAGAGGAATAAGTACGGTACAAAAACTCTCTGAAGAACGACCAGCAACCAATTGCGTATGCGTGGCAGCGCGAATGAAAGTATGTGTGATTCCCCGACAGCAGTCCGCCGTTTATTTGTGAGTTGTAAGGTTAAAATCGTAAACAATGGCCACAAATGTCGGGTTTTGAGTCTGGAAGACAATATTGATCTTGTGGAAGTTTGTAATTTGATAACAATGATTTGGGTGAGATCATTAACATTGATAGTAAAATATATTGTAAATTTTACAACGAATGTAAGTGAAAATAATTTATTTATTACTCCAGTAGTTAAATATTTTTAAATGTATCGTACATTTTACTGACGACTATTATTGTATTTAAGTATTTTTTTATTGTAAAAATGACCAAGCTTAAATAAACTGTTGTAAAAATGCTTTGTTACAACAATGAAGAGCTTAAATCAGATGCAGCGGATGAATCAGAACTCATTCTTCGTAAGGAGAACAGGTGGGGGAACTTAAGAACAAACATCCTATCGATCACCGAAGTCAAGTGACATTGGGCACGGTTAGCACTTGGATGGATGACCACTTGAGAATACCATATGTCGACATCTTTAGAAAATATTATTACAAAAATATAGGTTCAAATTTGGTATAACTTAATGTCAGTACTTATTCCAGTCACATATAGAGCCATAAATTTTGATTAGCTTTACAATTTTTATAGTAAATTTAACGAGTAGGAATTAGTGATGGGAATAACGGTAGTAATTCGATAACATTACAGGTGGGAATGTTATACAAGAATAACGTTCCAAAATAACGTTATTTTGGAACGAGGATATTATGGTTGGTGTGCAAATAATATCAAGAAGGGTAATTATTTCGTATACTTACCCATTTCTGCCAATTTTGGGAATTTAAAAAAAAACTGCAGTAACTAACGTGTTATGACGTTAATTATGAACACAGACAAAACCAGTGTAGCAAATTGAAAACAGCGTTTCGCTAATTTATTAATAAATAACAGACATTATTGACCATTGTAGTGAATGAGGGTACTGGTTGGGCTATAAGACACAGTAAAAACTACAAACAAGGAAGATAGTAAAAATTTTCTCTTAATTCAACAATATTTCACATAAAAATCGAAAAATTTTAAATTGAAATTTAATAATAACCTCAATTTGAAAAGTCAAGCAAAACGTCAAATTGTTACAGAAAACATCGCTGTAACTTGACAACACTGAGCAAGAAATAACGAGATAAAAATATATAAACTTTTTAATTTTTAAGAATAAGGTGTATCCCGCGGGGTTTCACCTGGTTCCATAGGGCATTTTTTTAAAATTTTGGTTTCTGACTGTATTATAAAAATAAACCATTCATTAGATAGGCAATGTTGCCGAATTTCCATTATATTACCTGATTATTAGATAAATAGTTAAAATTAATTATTAATAAATTAACAAAACGTTATTTTCAATTTACTACACTAATTTTGTGTTCAAAATTAACGTCGTAAAAGGTTTTTAAAATTCTCAAAATTGGCAGAAATGGGTATATGAAACAATTACCAAAAAAGTTATATAAACGATAACGCGTTACACATCAAGTTGATAACGTTCCGTTACGTTATAATCAAATAACGTTATTAATAACGACCCATCACTAGTAGAAATACGGCAACCGATATTAAAGAAAGACATGAAGTAATCAGGAGAGCAACAAGCTCCGTCGACGACACAGAAAATATTTTTGAACACTTATTAAAAGAACTAAACTAAAAAAATGTTAATGTATGAAACTATATCGAAAACGTGTAGGGGAATTTTTGTTGTCCTTAAGGACAGTAGACATTTGATGGGGGCTTTGTTTGTCTGGTTGGTATTCCTGCCCAAGCCACCATAACAACAAATTATTGTATATCACATGCTAATAACATAGTGTCTGGTATTTTGTGATAGAACAACAATCAAGTGCGATAAAATTCTACGCACGAAATGAAATCAGCGAGGAAATTCATTTTATCAGTCCCGGTGATAAAGAACTGCACCAGTCACGACGACCTTGTACTTAAAATAACTATCAATGTGTAGAAGTGCAATTTTAATTACACATTTGTTTATATACAGGGTCGTCAATTCGAAAACTTCCCACCCTTAATATCTCGTTTCCAATAAATAATATTACAAATCCCAAAGACACGTCAATATTATTGCTACTGCACATATTCATTTATTGCCTTCCTATTCGTGCCGCATAATAAATCAAAACGGAGAATGCCTGCATATTAGATCGAAAAGAGTTATTTTTAAAGTTTAATAACAAAATCTGTTTTACTCAGTTAACTCTCATTCTTCAGCATCATTTTTATTTATAGAATTTAAATATTTCTAATATGTATCGGGTCTCTGCGAAAAGCCCGCTTTATTTTTATATTGAGCATGGCTTAAGGCGCTTTGAAAACTTTTAAACGTATTCAAAAAGTATAAAACACTTTTTGATATATTTTCACAACATTATTCGTTCGTATTTACGCCCTGCTGGTCGTGCTGTATTTTATAACTTTCGAACGGATTGTGAAAAATACACTTTTTCGATTTGGGTGTTTTATCAAGAATATTATTGTGAAAGTTTTAATTTATTTACAACATTACATCCAAGTGGTTACCTCGCCTTGTGCTTGACTTCTTCGAGCGATGGTATATTTGCAGAATAAGTTCTGAAGATCGAAATTCAAAGGATCCGTTGCATTTAATTGAAGTCTTTTATTCTCGTAACAACACTTCATTTAAACTAAGTCATTTTTACAATAAAACATACTTAAATAATAGTCAGTGAAGTGTACTATACATTTTAAAATATTTAACTATTGGAGTTATAATATTAAATATTTTCAATTACATTCGTTTTAAAATTTAAACTATATTTTAGTATTTACTTGATTGTACTAAAGGACCCCGCAGGGAACATATGGGAATCAGCCCTCTGTTAAAAACATTGATAATCGGGGATATTATCCAAAAGTCCATGCTGATCAAAAGTCTCCATGGGCCAGAGGTCCGAAAATATACAGGGTGGCCCAAAAAAGTGTTACAACATAAGTAATGCTGTATTTTTTTAAACGAGACACCCAGTATTTTATTGCATATTTAGGTTCGTATTAGTGTTCTTTATAATTGCATAAAGTTTTATTTCATTTGGTTATGTAGTTGAAGAGTAATAAAAAAAAATAAAAGTTTTGCAGTTTAAGGAAAAAATTCAAAAAAACTACCTAAAATAACTTTTTAACCAAGGCATTGGGTGGAATTTAAGACAAGAGGTCTAGAGATACTGTGAATAAAATAGCGTTTAACTATTTTATACAGGGTGTTCATCATTAGGTTTCAAACAAGACACTTTTCAAAATAATTTTTCTCCAGATTTTCAAATAGAACAGCCTGTATATCATTTAGCTATGGAATGTAGAATTCATACGCATTCTTTTTTCTGTAATGAGAGCTCTAGCATGACATTAATTACTGGCCGATTCAGAAATGTTTGCTGTCCATAGCCATTTTGGCTGACCGATTACATTTTTCTGCTCGCAAAAATAAGAATATTTTGCTATCCAGTTAAATGATACCCATATTTATTATCAAACTGCAAATAAGTAAAATATTTCGTACCTTTCAGTTCAGTGCTATTTCAGGTACTATTCATAAGCAAAATTCCACTAAAATTACTAATTCCTAAAATTTCGAAAATATATTGAAATGTAGCCAAGATTAAAAAAATTATTTTTGCCTCCTCTTGAAAAATGTCTACTGTAATTGTATTCCATTTAAATTAAGCTTAACAGTGAACGCAAAAATTCGAGGGGTTTGTTCGTACATAAGTACACCTTATTTTCAAATATACGACACAATTAGGAAGATATATAAATGGCAACCGCAATATTTTTACAGAGTTGGAATTCAGGGATCGGAATCTTGATCGATGAATGTCAAAGTAATATTTTAAAGGTTATATGTCTAAATAAATGTCTCGATTTTTGTAAGAAATAAAAATTCTAGTGCATGTCGACGATTAGAAACCATTTGAAAACAAACAAGGGAAACTAAACATGAATAGTAATTCTGATGATACTATTGCTACTGATGACCCCGACGATGAGACTGAATATATAGGTTCTCCCAGGCTTATTGCTATTATTGGAGATGAAGATACTTGTTGCGGATTTATTTTAGGTGAGAAATTTTATTACTCAGTAGTAGATGGCTAACATCTCACAGTTCCGTTTTCCCTGATAACTTCTTTCCATGTTGAATGAAATATTCTGGTGGAAACTCTCACCGTGCTCGTCACTTACAGCACCACAATTTTCCGGAAAGAAATCCAGATGAGAATCGAGCAAATGAATTTTCAACCACATATTACAACCTAGGCTTTGACAACACAAAAGAAGTTTGGCAACCAGGTCTTTATAGTTTTCTGATTTTATATTTCCCAAATAATGTGTTGCAACCATTGTAAATGCAGTCCAAGCATCTTTTTCCTTGCCTTCAAGTATAGAATCGAATTTCACATCCCGACAAGTTAGGTACCTACAGGCGTCACTATGAGGCACCGGGCTAAAGCTGCAAACACACTATTATTACGTCACGTGAGATCACATGCTATCACGCAATGTCACGGCATACCCGAAATATCTGCAAGGCGGTTTATGCGTGCTTATAAATAGGTTTAGAAGTACACTATAGCCACCTCATGCAGCTCACGGCATGTGATACTTGACAGCACAATTTTATTTCTGCAAATTTACATATTCGGCACGCGTGATAACACTGTGTCAGGGTTTAACCCTAGAAGGCTACAAGATTCACTTGCGATCTTGACAAACACAAAATATATAAATATAATATCAGGTTCATAATGCAAGGATTTGCGAGTTGAAGCTAAAGAATTAAAGGGGTTATTACTACTATAATACAAAGGACAAAGAGAAAGTAAAGTAAGTTAAACTTTTAGGTGGAATCGGCGAAGCAGATGAATATGGAACCCCAAATTATTTCGTCGTGGACCAAAAAACTGACTATCATAAATTAGAAAAAGTTTTTGAAACTTTCATTCGCAGGAAAGACATTGGACTTGTTTTAATAACCAGAGAAGCTGCGGAACAAATCGGCCCTACTGTAAAATCATACAAAGGCACAGACCCGGCTGTAATGGTAAGTAGGTATGGAAATATAAAATTGTGCTAAGCTACGAGAACCTATGTTACAGACGCAATTAAATTTTGAAGAATTAACGGTTCTTTATAAGAAACCTGACGAGACATTGCTATTATTATTTTATCTTCTTCACGTTTATGAGGTATAAATGGTCACAGAACTTGCAACACCCTCTATAAAAAATACAGTGTACAGGATGTTCATTTTTCCATGATTCTACTGGGTATCTCCGTTATTTGGATAAGTGTGGGACAGTTGCCGCACTTTTACAAATAAAATCGTAAAATCGTTTGTTTCATATTATATTTTTACAGAAATAGCAAAGTAATTAAACCATCTATAATATTATAAATATAAAAAAAAAACAAGAAATTACTTCAAGGTTACAAAAAAAATATTGAAAAAACTGGATTTTAGGGAGAGAGATGCCTCGTGAACTTCTACATAAGCGACAGATGTCGCGTGATTAGTGTTCTCCCTTTGCATATCTTGCATATGGTGAGATACAGGTCTCAGGTATCCATTTTTTCACATCTGACGCAACAAATCCAATCCACAATTTTAGTCCTGCAACTGTATTACTCGAAACATTCCACAGTAATATCGTTGATTACATTTTTTTTAGGCATTGTAAACCTACAAAACATTATCCTTTTTGTTTATTCTACACGTATTAGCTATTACTTTCACTTAAACAAATACAACAATGTGTGGCAACTCTCCCACTAAAATATGCAGCGTCTATGCGTTTTCGTAAGGAGAGATGCCACATCACTTTACAAAGAACCCAAAATAAAAAGTTAGAAAAGTGGCTTTTAGTTATTAAATTACAAAACTGAAAAGACTCAATGACAGCATACACAACTAATGCTAGACGACTGACTTCAGATGTCGCTGCTGCCAGTGTCGTTTGATTACATGTGCGTACCCACGCGGCATCTCTCCCACACTTACCCTAGTAAAATAGAAGGCTGCGGCTTTCGCAGGGGAACCGAATTCCAAAATATGAAATTATCAAAAACATCCCGTGTATTAAAAACAAGTCCTCGGCCTGGACGTTAATCCATCTTTTAACTCTTAGATTATTCCTGGACATAATGGTCCCTATGAATTAGATCTGCCACCTGCTGTTCTAGAGTTAGAAGAAAGAAGGAAAGCCTCTGGCTCCAGAAGAGGCTCTGTCGTTTCGAACACTTCCATAAAAACAAGTGGGGCTATATCATCGAGAGCCTCGGTGCATTCCCTTAAGTCTTCAAAATCAATCACCAAAATGTAGCGAAACATTTTTTTTTTATTAAAAATTTGAATATGGAAAGAACTTTCCATTATATTCATTTTTTCTTTACTGTTAGGTGTGTAAGAAGAAGGAGAAATAGGAAACGCTTAGTTTTCAAAATTACAAATGCAGTCAACACTGGATACGTTATCATCAATAATTTAGCTTTTGGGCGCATTCAGCAGAACCCATCTATTCGTAGGCGATTAGTAATTATCTGCTGAATGCACTAAAAAAAATTGATTTCAGAAATCGATGGGAAATCGGACGACATATTCTCCATCGAGTTTAAAAAGCGATTTGTGATTTGATGACGAAGGAAATGAATTATAATTAACAGATCAAACAAACTTACCTGTATGTGAAGTTCGATCTGGATTATATACCTTGTCGAAGTAAATAAGATAAGCAGGTAGTTTCCCAGAAGGGTGTCGAGTCCACACAAAAAATATTCAGAAGGGGTCCCCTAACCAAACAAGAACTGCAAAGCAAAATGCATTCAGCAGACCTACAAATTGATGCGCATCGTGACGTCACTCAATAGAAATCACTAAATCGATGGACTCTGCTAAATGCCGCCATTGTGACACTTCTTGTCATTCATTAGATGGGGGTACCTTTACCTTCAGTAACTCAGCCATTGACTAAAATTTCTTGATTTAAATATGATTTGCACGCAATGAAAAGAGCTTTAAAGACTAGAGAAGCTATATTTCTTATCAGACCACTAATGGTGTAGAATTTTTTTTGGAAACTGGTTTAAAACCACTAGGCCACCTAGGAACTAAACTACATGGAAAATTACTGTAGTAAAATTATTATAGTAGAGATTTTATTGTAAGATTTCCTATAACATACAGGGTGTTATGGAAATGACGTATTATATTTAAACCGGCAATTCCTGAGATGAAAACAAATTGAAGAAAAATATCCAAAAATGGTGCTTTAATTTAATATGTCCTCTACATGACCTTATGTCAAACCAAAAATTACCACGTGGTGCCCCTGTTCGGAAGGTAAATACAGCAATATATTGCAGTGATTCTTGAACAGTGTTGTCATATCTTCAGGGTAAACTCTTTAGAAAGTCAATAACCGTTTGACAGATTTCAAGTTGTTTATTTTTCAGGGTACATTATTATAAACTTTTACGTTCGGTTCAGTTCGCTAGGAAACAATCTCTGATTTATAAACTTGAACTGACTCGAACGAACCGCCGCGGAGTTTCTAAATGGTCAGGTATGTTCTCATTTGTTCAATTCGAACGACACCCGTCAGATCTCGACAACTTCAAAGTTTGTAAATACCTTACCCTTTAAAAAAAATACAATTTTATTTACTTTTTCGGACTTATTTAAAACAAACTTAATTCATAAAAAAATCACATTAGTTTTCGCGTCACAACACATCTAAGTACCGTTCAATCTGAATTAGTATTTTAAAGTGCTACTGTGTAGACAAAAATACAACCTTATTGCCTAGGAAATAATGTATTTAACATCTAAAAATTTAAAAAATAAATAACACGTTGGTTCTCTCGATCGATATCGGCCGGCTTCTTTAAACAGCTGATTGTGGACAATCGGGCTAATATTTGTCACTTTCGATGTTTATAAGCAACTATCATAAATTGCCGAATTTCTTTCTATAATATTACTTTCCTGTATAATTATAGTCTCGGAAATGGCAACCGCGCTGGCTCTAGTAGCGGAGAGTTCTCGGAAAGAAAGTTCGAGGACTGATCCGAAGATGGACTAGACCATTATTTCAAAGGGTAGTTAGTTCCTGTCAATTGTTAACATAATTGTTTCATTTTATCTTTAGTAAAGGGTTAATGGCCCATAGAAATTAGCGTTTTTATTATTTCTATTGCGAAATGATTAAGTGCTCTTGTTCTATGTGTGTTATTGTAAAGTGTAATTATGCGTTAGTGTTGGGGTTTAGTGATAAGCTTATTATGCACTCCCACACTATCATCAGGACACGTGATGAGCATAAAGTTTTTCCCATAGAAAAAAGAACTGAAAGTGTATGTGCCCTGGATTCCTTAATCGCGTCCTGGTTTTACTTTCTAAGTAAGCTAAATATTTATGTTTATAAGAAACTAAATTTTTACACTTTTAAACATTTTGGCAACATTGTGCCCGAACATCTGTTGATTACTCAGCTGTGCAATGTAATATGTTCATATATGAATGTGCCGAGGAGTTGTGTGTGGGTTTAGGGGTGAATTACCCCACTTTTTAAACGTTCGATTTAAAAAAATTATATGTAGAGCTTCTCTAGGACACCCCAGGAGTCACCCATTTAAATATAATACGTCATTTCCATAACACCCTGTATAATATTAATTACATTTTTTATAGTAATCCGTACCAAAATAATATCGTAAGCATAGTTTACAAACAACTATATAATAGTTATTTGTCTGTTTGAAGGTTGTAGACAATGGTGTTTCTTGAATAACAGAAAAGTTTTGGACTTGCATTATCTTTATTTGTTATATATCACAACGTTTCAACTGGTAAGTATCTCCAGTCGTCTTCAGGTGAATACTAAATAAGAAAAGTAACTACAGGTCTATTTATACTAGCTATGTGCACTGAAGCATAATTGAGATGGGTGCAGTCGTGCGTTCAGTTTTGCGCGATATTAGTAATTCTAAGCTTACATCTACTTAACAAGGGCTTCCAGATATTTCTTAAATCTAATGAAGGTTTACTAAAACAGCCAGGGTTCTGGTGTATGGTAGCAGCTTCTTTGAACTTCCTCTTCCTCCAGTGTGGTTCTTTGAGCAGGATTTCGGCTTCTGTCCAGCTGATGTGATGGCCGTGTGTCCAGGCATGGTCAGCTGCACCTGATTTTTCCGTTTCTCCTTTTTGAGTGTTATTTATGTGTTCTTTAATCCTTGTTTCCAGTGGCCGTAGTGTTTCCCCAATATACGATCGGCCACATTCGCAGGGGATCTGCGATAGTTATTTATTTAATAAGTATTATTTTTTGTGAGCTACAAACGAAACCGACGGCGCCTCCTAGATTTAATTAAATTTTACCAAAGATTTTAGAAAATTTTACGAACGATTCTAGAAAATTTTACAAAGATATTTTTGTGATTTTTACTAAAAATTTAGGTTACAATTTTGCTATAATTTAATGGCAGTTTTTAATAAAACTTATGGAAGTCACACATGAAGCCATAAATTATGACTAGTTTGACTAGCTTTATAGTAAATTGAACTGAAGTTTTTCTTTCCGTGTACAATACAAACATAACCAAACAGGTTTGAAAGAAAAGCTTTTAAAAAGTATGTTTGTAACCGCTATTTACAAATAATTTAATAGCAACAAATAAAAATTTGAATAACAATATAATGAAAATGAATTGACTAAATTTAGCATAAATTGTAATTAGCTACAGCGATAAACCTATTGACCCACTCCGCTAGTAAAAAATATCTATTATGTCACGTGCTGGAAAAGATATTAAAATAACTATGAATGAATATTGAAAAGTATATAGGCGAATCAGATAGGAAATCATGAAAGGTGACGTTAAAGCAGATGGTCATCAGAGAATAACTTTGAACCCATGGTGTTTCTTTCTACCCTATACGGATGATATTATGTAAATATGTATCTACTATACGGGGTGATCAGGATGATCAGCTACTATTGCTTCTGACTGCTATGGAATACGCTATATTCGGTCATATGCATCGTCGAGTGAATGTAATATACAGCCAATAATACAGGGATATGAATGGAACACTTAAACAAGATAGAAATGCTACTTGTATCAACTTTAATATTTTAAATGGAACATATCGTATATTTTTACATTCTACAATCAATTCTAGATATTTTTCATAAATCATGCCCCTATATCTTCAACCGTTTACGAAATATTAATACTTTAATGCTGGTATGCACCATTCATATGTTTCTCAACATAGCAACGTACTGAAGTCAAATCACAATCTTGAAGCCGTTGACAATGACATTGCTATTTACGTTTAAGAGAAGTAAAAAAATGTCAGTCAGTAAATGTTAATTAAATTTGCAAAATCTTTAATTTTTTAAATGGAACATATCGTATATTTTTACATTCTACAATCAATTCTAGACTTTTTCATAAATTATGCTCTATATCTTCAACCGTTTACGAAATATTAATACTTTAATGCTGGTATGCACCATTCATATATTTCTCGACATAGCAACGTACTGAAGTCAAATAACAATCTTGAAGACAATGATATTACATTTGAGAGAAGTAAAAAAACGTCAGTCAGTAAATGTTAATTAAATTTGCAAAATGTGGAAATGTAATAGTATATTTCCTACCGAGGTGGAAAGTGTTTCATTTCTGTCGAGAGAGTCGACTAAATCTAGAGACAGTAATGAAACTTTTCACCGAGGTTTGTATACTATTTTATTTACAACCACATCTAACATCCACTACTTATTATTTTGAATCAAAATTATTAATAAAAGATAAATGTAATTTTGACTTTTCCATTGAAAAATTAGACAGAAATTTCAAATAACCGCAGGTGGTAAAATAATGTTGGTAATAATACACATCAATATGGCAAATATCATTTTTTGAATATGGTTTCCATATCACTAAACAATATATTATTTTAACAACAGAAAAATGCTATCAGATGAGGAATTTGATTTTGCTGCTACTCCACCAGAAATTCGAGAAGCAGCAAAAATAGTAGAAGAAGATCTTCTGCCAACTAAAAGCCGCCCGAGATATGACAAGGCATATGACTGGTTCAAAGAATGGTGTACGGGAAACAAAGTTCAAAATCCTGGTTCTGAGTCGGCGCTACTAGCTTATTTCAGTAAAAATACCAAGACAAAGAAGATATAAATGATTTGGTCACAATATTCAATGCTTTAACGTATCAGTGACTGCCTACAATAATGCCAATGTAATATTTAATGTAAATAAGTAAAACAAAAACCATGTTAATTTTTTATTTTTTATAAATATTATTAGGTTTATTTTAAAAAAATTTAAAAAAAATTCATTGTCGCTAAATTTGTGTAATGAGTTGTATGTTGGTGTATTCGTATATTATTTTGAGATATCGATTTTTTTTAAAATTACAAAAAAATTATTTACTTACCATCCGGGTGGAAAGTAAAAGTAAAAAACGTTAACGTTCCACCTTTCAAAGATAGATGAAATGTCATTATTACATGCATGGTTGTAAATAAAAATATATATGTTCCATTAAAACATTGAAGTTGATACAAGTAGCATATTTGTTGCAATATGTATTTTAAAAAAATAAGTTTGAAGGGTTCGAGTGATTCTTGATTAAGTGGGCGGTAGTCTATATAAAAAGCTGATCCGTTTGATTATCATAACCCTGTATTAATTCAGCGTTTACCTGAGTTCGAGGGGTTTAGTAGAGTAAGGTATTGATAAGAATATTTGGCATATTATGTCTTGGATCGTGGCAAAATCATTCAGAAACAACAAGGTACCATACATTAATGACCACCAATGCAATACTTTAGTTACAAAGTCGATAGCATCCTAAAATTAACGATTATTTCCTTTCTTATACGCTTAAATATCCCCCGGGTTTTATTTTTGTGGATTTTCTCTTAAAACTTATAACACTGTCTGTACCTATATAAAAACTTCGGTCGTCACATCAATTTCAATTAACAACTTATATACTCACATAAAAGCAATTAGATAAAGAATGCTATTATTTTTATGGCAGAATTATTATAGGTTTTCCTTCTGGTGGTGACAAAACATTCTAAATTTAGATCTTATCTTATTACTCTTAATATTACGCAAAAAGAAGGTACTCGTTCTTTCGGCAATGGAAAGCTAGTTAACGTAGCTCGGTAATCAATTCATTCTCGTTTCGTACACGTCAATATTGAAATATTCCTGTTTCGTTATCCGGTACCTGTATAGTAGGTAGACAATTTTATAACTAAATCCAGTCAATGCATTCTGTACTACAGGCCGTGAACAGACCAGCGATGCGCTGTTGCCAAATATTATTTCGTGGGAATTTTTAAATGGAATGGAATTTAAAATGCAGAACACTTGTGTTATTTACTATATCCCACCAATGTCTTATAATTTATAAAAAGTTGGCGGTGTCAAGAAAACTATATTCTTTTAAAGAGGAGATAGATAGAATAGTCGCATATATTGTCTGCTCAGTAAACTCTTTGCCCTTCGAGATTGTTGGGATAGACTGTTTTATGATTAAGTTTGTATGCTTCCTTTATTACCAGATTTATTTCTTTATTAGAAATATTTCTAATGTCCTGGAATTTTGCATGTGTAATCTCATTAAAATTTTCAAAATTGGGATAAACAAATATGTTGTCTAAATGTTTTAGATTGCGCCAATTATATAAATATACGAGACCTGTCTCAATGAAGTTGACCCAACGCCCCAAAACATGATATTTGTGAATTTACTTACTAATATAATACTTTCAGTTTCTTTAAATGTTTATGGAAAGATAACAAAATCGAAGCAGCTATTTCTTAAAGCGTTTTTATTTCGAAAGTATCTTTTTTGCAAATTGATTTGTGTATATAGCAAAATACATGATGGAGACAACTTAAGTTAAATGATCTGTTTATTCGCTTCGATAAGACAAAGGTAGGCTTTATAAAAGAAATGATAATATTTTACGTTCATAAAAAGCCGATTTTGACGTTTAAATCAACTTTGGTGGTAAAGCTGTTTCTGACGAAATAAGAAAAGTGATCATTTACTTGCATTCAAAAGACCAAAATGCTTCCCAAATCGCTGACAGTGTTAACAAATCGAGGTATACAGTTCGAAATCTTATTAAATTGTACAAAACAACTGGAACTGTGGCTCAAAAACCTAGAACTGGAAGTCGCCCGCATTATTCCAATACCAACTTAAGAGCCTTAAAACGGATTACCAAGGAAAATCGGCGTTATAACGAATTGAAAATATTATGGAATCAAGCAACCACAAAAAGTTTTCAAGAGCAACTTATTGTCACAGAGATGCCCAAAAACTGGGATTTAAAACTTACAAGGTAAGCTTAAATTATTTTTTTATTATTCCTTTTAACTCAATAATTCTAGGCAGAAGAAAAGCCCTTACTGACAACGATTCAGAGTGATGAAGCCAGATTTGAAGTATGCGTTGGTGATAGTAGAAGTCGCATCATAAGAACTAAAGAAGAAGTATATCAGAATGACTGTCTTAAAAAAAAGTTAAGTTTTCGGCTTCTGTTATGATTTGGGGATCCATGTCAGCAGTGGGAAACTTACACTTTGTGGAAGGTATTATGAATGCTGATAAGTACATTAATGTGCTTCAAAATAACTTAACACCCCAAATTGAACAAATGCGTTTAAACAATATTGAATGTATCTTCCAACATGCCATGCCATATGGCTAAAAAGTAAAAGATTGGATGTTAGAAAACAATATTCCAGTTTTAAAATGGACGCCAAGTAGTCCAGATCTATCGCCGATTGAAACCTTGTGGCATATCATGAAGAAAAGGCTCCGATCGAATCCCGCAAGAACCGTTCCCGTTGCGAACCCGTCTCCAAGAAATTTGAAACAGTTTTACATCAGATGACTGTCAAACATCAGTTGACACTATTCCAAGACGTGTCGAAGCAGTAATCAGTCGAAAAAGGAGATGTAACGCAGTGGTGATTTGCTGCTATTTCGTTTCGTTGATTTTTTTAATCGACAGTTTTTTGGATTTGTAAGATATTTTTTTTTCTGTTACAAAAAATGTAGTATTTTAGGCTAATATTAAATAAAAATTTCGTATGTTATCAGAAATACATTTTAGTTTTTAATACGTTTTCGCTAATATGTCAAATTTCATAAAAAAAACACGTAGTTTTGATAGTTGGGCCAACTTCACTGAGACAGGGCTCGTATGTACAAAATCATAACTGACAAATATTTTACTATCAGGACTATTAGGATTTGGGAAAAAAGTTAAATTATTTATTAAATTTAAAAACATTGACCGATTAATTCTATGGTTATCTGTTACTATATCTAAAACAGTAGAGCCACAATTTTGTACCAAAGAAATAACATTTTTTGTGACTGGTACCATTTCAATACCGTTAATATTGTGTACTGGCAATAACTTCAGGAAAATTTCCAAAAGCCGAACATACCATAAAAGCTAAAATGGTTGTAGCTAGTGAATGGTCATTTTAAGCTACACCAATTAAATTTTTTCATCTATAGTCTAATTTTTTATTAACATGTATACTTCATCGATTAAAAGTATAAGGATTTTTTGATGAGGTTCTAATGAATCAGATACATAGTTTTGGTAATTATTGGTGTTTTTGTCATTATCAGTGGTATTTGGGTACGTATTCGGGACAACATTGAGACTAGAAGAAATATATTGTAGTGGAAACTCCGATGAATAGCGCTTCTTTTCAAAATGAGTAATCGTAATGGCGGAAAGTTCCCACCACGATGTTGCCGGAATGACTCTCTGCTCGCGGCCTGTAGTACAGAAGGTATTGATACAGCCCTGGATCTTGATTTTCTTCGAGGCAGGACAAAAGCTTAAAACTGCCGCCCTCGCATATCCTCCATCCCTTTTAATTTCTCTGTCAAGTTGTATTTAAAAAAAATTCGCGCCCGTACTCCGGCGCATTTCGACCAGATTGGGCTATATACAGGGTCTCCCAAAATTAATAATACGTACACAATAAAACTGCAGGTTCTTTTGGCAAAAATATTGCAATTTGGCCAAAGATTGAGTAGTTCAAAGATTGATAATAACCGAGAGTCAATAAGAATAAGTGAAAATTTAATTTTTTAATTTCCTGATTAACTTACTCTTTAACCAATATTTTTGCTTATAATATTTTGTGAGGGCTTCTTAGGGCGAGACATTTGAATTTGTTAATCATTTGAATGTAGATTGTAGAAGGCGCTCACTGCGGCACTCCGGGTATACAGGGTGCTTTTTAATTGAGTGCCGATACTTAAGGTTGTGAATCCTTGGGTGATTTTAAGACGAAAAGTTACTATTAACATATGTCCTAAAGCTCTTCATTTTTGAGCTACAGAATGTTAAAATTTATACAATTTTTATGGTTTTTTTTTAACGCGAAAACGCTGCATCGTACAAAAGTAAGTCTATGGACCAAATTTGCTCAAAAATAAATGAGGATTTTCAAAATAAGTTTGGTTTTAAGAACAAATCAGTGGCGTTCCATTTATTATAATTATGAAAAAAAAGTTATTGTTCAAATTTTAACATTCTGTAGCGCAAAAATGAAGAGCTTTAGGACATACATATGTTAATATTAACTTTCCTTCATCACCCAAGGATTCACAACCTTAAGTATCGGCACTCAATTAAAAAACACCCTGTATAGAACCAAGTGCAAGTTTTTTTCGCTTTAGTGTATTTATGTTTCTATTAAAAATATCAATCTTCTCATCACTTTTACCCAGCAACTGTTTTCAAGATTTTTGCATTTATAGTGCCCAGTGCGCCTATTGAAAAATAACGGTGTTGCAGTAATACGTGATATGATCAGATGACAGCTTTCACAATAACATTAGAAACAAATTCAATTTTATATTCACCATACCGATTATTGTTATGTGAACATAATCATTATGAAATCACCTATAAAGTTACTTACGGTACCTGGTGGCCACACACTTTGGATCATCACAAAGGTCGGTGTACGAAACAAGAAGCCGAAAATGGAGTAACTACTTCGGTGTACCAAACAGGAACATTTCAGGTAAATTTTTGAAGTGTATGAAATGCGAGTGTACGAAACAAGAAAACACCTTAGTGATTTATAGTATGATCTCGTTGGGTGAATCAATCGATAGGGATTGTTAGCCCTTGGGGAAGCATTGTATGACTGAGGATTTTCACAACCCATGTTAATTATTGTTCTCAAGAAACAATTTTAATCAGTACATTCGTTTCCACTTCCAGGAATTCGGTTATCACTTGCTTTCTCGCTTGCCACTTACAGGCAATCCTTTTGTTTGAATAACATCATTATCAACATTAACATTAACATCATGGTTGTATGAGGATTGAAGATTCTCTGCATGGACATAATTCATTAGTTACGTTATTTTTTATGGCAATTCCTTTTTGGTACGTACTTAGTCGTGATAACTACCAGACAATTTCATTAAAACTAATATGGACAATTCCTTATTAGCACTGTCTGATCTCATGTATATTATGTAAATTCTTACTTCTTTCAGTAGTATACATGTTATGTATTAATACGAGTCTAATAAAAACATGTAATATAGATTTATTTCCATTTAAAGTAAAATAATGCCCCTTATGTCATTACAGAATATCATCTAAGCCTTGCGGACAATAACGTCATACACCCTAAATACTATAAGGGCTACTCTAATTACCCAGGACTTCATGAGTTTCTTCAGCGATTGAATATAATTGTTTATAGTATTCTACAGGGAAAGAATACCAAGGGATTTGTCACCTAATTGAGAAAAAGACACAAAGGAATTTTTTCAACCGGAACGTACGTACATTATACCATGGTATGATTGGAGTACGTAGCCAGAGACGTCCGTCCGTTTTGCGCTTAATAAATGATAGGAAACTCTAAACGTTCTCCTTATCTGCGCGTTTCACGTAAGACGTTTTTTAATAACCCCGTATAACCAAGTTTCCCCTTAAGTTTTACTTGAATTTAATTTAATCAGATTATTAAGTAGACGGCTATTTTTTGGAAATTTAATTTTGTCCCCATTTTTGAATTCTATCCAGAGGTGAATTCCCCACCCAGGAATTATTTATTTAGAGCCAATCCAACTTTCTTAATCCTTCAATTTTGAATATATGCGTGAATGCTGGTCGACACTATGAGTAAAAGTGGCCAATCTTAGCAAGTAATGAAAAAATCCACCGCAATCTGAAGGCGTGCTTACTTAATTAGTTTTTACGAACGCTGTTCTTTACGATTACGATTTCGATTATTTTTGTAAAGTCAGGGATGCCAGGCGTAATGCCATGGTCGACTTGACACGCACGTGTGGTGGGCCCACCATCATTTCCCCGCTAACTGGAAGCTGTCAGCAGTCCACCAGAGCAATTGAAGAGATGAGGGCAAATTTGTCATGAGAAAGAATGAGTGATTTTAATTTAAAAGTATAGTTAGTTGAACGTAGGACGAGTCCTAACTGAGGTTCAGACTATACTTTTAATTGTATTGGCTCGGGCGCGTCCAATGAATATAATAACAATGCACATTATTATATTGGAACACGGAGGGCTTTTATTTATTTAATTTTAATTGTCTTTGTTTAAGGGTTAGTCCCTTCGTCAGTTGAGTAACGCGACCCGAAGTACTCGTAGTTAATTATTTACATTTTTATGTACAATGAAAATTAACCTACACTAGTAAGGTGTTGTCAACTTAGGAGAAATCAACCAACCTGTCACTCATCTTCTATCACGTACCCTCACTTTAACTTTGATATTTATATTTTTGTACAATAGAAAACTACCCTAAGCTAATATTTTTCTCAACTAAAGAGATCTCAACTACCCTACCCTACCTTTTTGAACCGCGGTAGAGGCTTATTTATACTAACTTAAGATATTTCATAATTTTAGTTATCGTCACTTCTTGTAGAATTCAGTAACCATTACTTATTCCGGACTCTGCCTATTCTAGGCTTTGGGGTAAAGTCTTTATAGAATCATTTTCTTGCGTTTCACATGTCTTTCAAGTTCATACTTATTTATACTCGCACGAAGGACGAGTGTTCGAAGATATCGCAGCATTATTTATACTCGTACGGAAGGCTACGAGTTTTCGTAGATCAATTTTAGGTTTTATTTATACTCGCCCCAAAATACACGAGTGTTCGAAGATATTTAGGTTTTTATTTATACTCGCACCAAGTCACGAGTGTTTGAAAATATTCCACAGTTTTTTATACTCGCACTGAAACATACGAGTGTTTGAAGAGATTCCAGCGTTATTTATACTCGCACGGAAACTACGAGTGTTTAATGACAGTCCAGTTTTTTTAAACTCACCGGAAACACGAGTAGTTGAAATTAAATTTTACTGAGGAAAAGATCCGCGGGTGACTATTCTCGGAATTTTCTGCGACGAACACTCTAAAACCTGTAGCCGAAATACGGACCCCCCTTCTTACGTAAAAAAAATTATTAAACCGCCGCGAAAAAAAAACCGTTGTAATAATTTTTTGCTGATGATGCATATTACAATATCGAGTCGATCTGATTTTGCATGTGGAAAGATTATGTTTCTTCGTTCCTATTTATTTGTTAAATTATTTAAAAAACAATCTAACGTAAAATCCTCGTTAATTTTCTTTAATTGGAAAAAGCCGGGTTTACAACAGATTTTCCTCCCGCGGCTAGTTTCATAAATTGATTGATTAATATCCAAGGGAGAAAAGTGGCTACCTAGCCATGAACAACTAGTAATGTTGAACAGTGACTTGTATATCAAATTTGATTTTAATTCATTCATTATTTTGCGCGACATCTCGCGGTGGATTTGCCTATCCAACGCAGCATCTTATAGAAGACCAATGCAGAGGGTATGTTCTGTAAAAACAGGAAAACATCGCTAATGCACCTCTCAACGGTTTAATGTCCGTAACAGAGGATAAATAGAATTAGTTTTGGAACACCGTTATAGTCATCATCTTCAATAGACAGTGAAACTATTTTTTTAAATTTTTGCAGAGTTTTAGTTGACTAAGTTTAACAAGTTAGTTTGTGGATAAATTATTTGTATTTACAATGAACGTTTAATCTAAATTTATGTCTTCATAAGTAGTTTTTAGTGTTTTTATCATAATATGATGCATTGCATGACTTCACATGTTACATGTTACATGTTTAAAATTATATTACTATATTGGTCTGTTATTATGCCTAGATAGGTATGTTTATTATATTTATGACTTGCGTAAGTACCTTCTAGTATATACATTAACAACAACAATAAAAAATATATTTACGACGATATGTTCCCTAGATGGAAGGCAGAGCTAAGGGATTTTATTACTTTAATACACATCACAAAAAATATATTTTTTTAACACCCACCTGAAATGGACAGTACTCGTAACAAACGCTGAGATCAGCAATATTATAACATCGGCATTATCGCGTATAGGATAAATATAGACTTCTTTATTGTGACATTGTAATAATGAAATATTCATGTTACATGAATATGTATAAGCAAACTGTCGCGACGGAAAAATAAATTGGTAAAAACTAGTTCCGACGTTGTAATGTTATTGAGAAATGAATTTAGATCATGGGAGTTAAGAACACATAATTTAATGAAGAAGTCAGCATTGTGTGGTTGGTAGTTCAATTCCTAGAAAACAGTTTCTATAAAAGAAGATACACAGCAAACTTCCATAGAATCTAGAATTAATTCTCTAATTTGATCGTAGACATTGACATAAATCAGCAGAATAAATATGATACACTAAAGAAAAATTTAACAGTTAAGAGGATGACGGAGTCAGTCGAAATCTCCGATTTGACCCTGTTCGTTTCACTCTTTGAAGGCACGATGCGAATTGGATCTTCCCTTGCAGTTAGAAGAATACATCGAGCGTCCGCCCGTAATCGGTACGCCGACAGAAACAAAGATAATAAGAAAGAGGCTGCACGTGATCGGGGTCTATACTTCAATTTTCAACGCTGAAAAACGAAGTTTTCGCTTCCTATGAAAACGGTACATTAAAAAAATTATTTTTTAACGAAATATATCTAAATTTTCTATATAGAGCAGTAAAAAAAATTAAATCTAAAAATCATCCGAAACAAAAAAATATAGACTTTCTTCGTGTTCTAGTTCTATTACAAAGTTTTTTTTTCCTTTGACATTTTTTTCCTAAAACAGGAATAAACGCTTGGGAAGAAAACTCGATTACAGATACTCCGGAATCCTATAATATTTTTTTTACAAATGTCTTGGAAATGCCAAGGAAAGGTAAATGGACATCCAGTACATCTTTGACTGCAGATGACCATTATTTCGACAAAATCTAAATGGAAAATGTTTCCTAATTCTATGGACGAGATCCAGGTTTATTGAGATAAAAATATTAAATTTTACTATTATCTTCGTTTTCCATTACCTTGTTAAAAGCACTTGCCAGTGCAATAGAATATTATGTAAAGTACGTTTCACGAAATTTGGATACGACTTAATGATTTCCTGGGTTTGTTCGGTTCGGTCCCATTGTGTCGACAAGAGCTTGGCAATAAAACAAGTGAAGTATGAAGGGACGGACTAAGGAAAAAAGTAATGATATGATTATATTAATGTAATCAAATGAAATAACTTTTTTTTTAAATATTACTAGTCATATTTATTTACATTTGTAATGCCATTCTATAGATAGTTCTGTTGGTGAGCCGTTGCTTCAGAGAATCTGATGTAGGTACGCGTTGCTCTTCGTACATGGTGTAGATTTTTCGCCTTATCGCTTTCGTCGAAACATTTTCTGAAACGGGCATCTTTACGCTTCTTTCTAGATTTAATGGGATTTGACGCGATTCTTTTCACTGTAGTCAGAGGTATCTTAGTCAAATCAGACGTCTCAGTCGCAGCAGCACTAGCATAAAGTCTTCTGTTGAGTAAAGAAGTATATACTCTTTTTACAATTTCCCTAGCATCGAGAGATAAATGCATTTTCTTCACTGCAACACTAGAAGAAGCACCATCAATGTCTTTCGATGGACGCCACATACTGTTTTTTTATACATTTGGTAAAATAATATCGGTAATACAACTAAACTCTTCCAGCAAGAAATAAAAACTAACAAATTTTAACACAAAAAGATATTTAAATATAAATTAAGCCACCTAACCTACCTGATGTGCCTATATTTAATTATAATTATTACAATCCGGTCCTTTCCACATAATAATAACAAACGGTAATAAATAATGGGATCGCCCCAGGTAATTTTACTGCAGTCATTAAGTTATATCCATTTTTCGTGGAACAATCTTTACATTTATGTGACACCTTACAATTAATTATTGCGACCAAAAAAATTGCATTTAATAAAACAATTAAAACTACTTGTTCACTTTGCCCGCATTGCTACTTAATTGTTACGTAAAAATGTGACACATATTTCGAATCCCCTTTTAAAGGATCTATAAAGATAAGATTCGGATTCACAATATATTAAAATATCTTCGAAATTCAGTTCTGAAACATCAATATAGCAATAAATTTATTAATTCATTATGGTAGATATTATAGGTCATAAAGAAACACTTATCAGATATAAAACTTATTTAAAAATTATTACATTTTTTATTACGATCTATTAATTAGTTATTAGATTTCCTGATTGTTTTTTAGGTAGTAAATTGCTATAAATGTCACTGTCGCTACCATTGCATCCAATTATGAAATCCTCTCAACCATAATTTTTAAACTAAGATCGAGACGAGAGATGGGAGGGGACGGTTATAGTGTCCCTTACTTCTCACGGATTAAACTTGAAAAAGCGGAATTTTGAGCTTCAACATTTGATCTCTTACCGAGATACGCCAAATACATGACGTAATTAAAATTACGTTTTCTCGAAAACGGTTAGGATTAGCGACATGAATGAAGAGTACTTAATTTTTAGTAAAGAGTTAAAGGTGTGTAAAAAACGTTGTCCAAAGTTCTTATCATACAGGGCGTTAAAAAAAACGGGCCATGATTGTCACAGCTAGTCCGTCCCTGCAACTGTGAGTAACTCACAACACTTTCTTGGATATTAATTTGAAGGGTCTTACCAGACATCATATTAAAAAAAATATACGTGGTGGTTCAATAATAATTATGTGTACAAAACTTGATTCCATTGGAGCTCTTTGGGAGCCCATATCTCCGAAGAGGAGGCCTATACGAAAAAGTTTATATGAACTTGTAGTACTTTTTCACTTGTTTTTTCATATCCGGGAGATTTCCCATATTTTCCCGGACACCCAGTATAGTATAAAAAAGTATTTGAAAGACAAGGCCTCAAATATGCAATATTTCATTTATATCCGTCAAACCATTTTTAGGTGTTCTCTGGCTCACAAACAGATATTCGCACTTATATATAAATAAAGATTATACCCAACCTTCGTATATTAAACATTAATCATTATTGAAAGCATATTACGGGAGCCCCGAAATATTACGAAGCCTTATAAAAATTTCACTGCATCCCAAAAATTTTCACAAAGCGGACCTTATTCAAAGTTTGGACATCTAAATTGTGTTTATCCGACTTATCAATTATTTACTATACGAACGTAACACTTTCGTAAGTTATGGATAGAAAATAGAAGTATTTGACTATGTTTGCTGTTCCTCGATTAAGATCTTGCGTCACAGAGTAAACATAGACGGGGTCGAGTTGGGTGCGCAGAATGATTTTGTAACGTTGGATTTTTAATAGAATGGTCAGGATCATTGCGAAAATATTATGTTTTATGTTCCGGGCTGCAGGCTATCGCCTCCAATATTTTCTTTACCTTGTTCCCATATTTCTAGTCCCGCCTCTTTTCTCGTTTTATGCTGGAGCCAATGTCGTTTTCGCGCCAGCGTACAGGTTGACAACTTTATCTGTAGCTACAAAAGGAATGCGGGCAAGAAAATTTCTTGGATTAACAATGTTGTCACATATATTTTAATAACATGTTACCAAGTAAACACTAAAATTTAATTTACCCATTTAAAGTAAATTATCATAAGTATATAAGAAACTAATATTCTATTATAGTTTCGATGTTCTTAAAACTTTCTTTTCTACTATTTATTTTAATATTTAAATACAAAATAACATATTTTTTTATTATAAGCATTTCTAATCTAACAATAGGGCAACATTGTGCCGGCGTGGTCTAATATGCTTCATCCAGTTGCGTAGGATTTGTTTTAAAACTGTTAACCCTGGTAAGACCCTTCATAGTCAAACCCGTCAAGTGATTGCCAATGTGTACAGGGCGTGTGAAGAGGAATCACAAATTAATACATTTAAATTACCACTTAAGCGAAAGCTAGAAAGGGTCGCAATATATACAGGATGAAGTAAAAAAACATTCACAAAGAAAATACTGAAAGGGAAGAAAATAACCCCAATTGTTGGTCATCTCCTGTCAAAAAAAGATCCCGTCTCTGTGCTGTTGAAAAAATCGAAGGCTTCGACTTTGGCATTGTTAGGAGAACAATACAAAAGTTTTATTTGGAACTAAAAGTGGTTCTAACCTTAAAAAAGTTGCTATAACGGCTGAGAAGTGACATAAACTCTCCGTTTTCCCGTGAAACTTTGAGGTGCATGTTGAAATCAAATGAATTTTATTGGCGAAAATGCCAAAATATTAATGGAAAGGCCCACACAAATATATTCATGCCATGAAAAAATATATATTATTACATTATTAAGATAATAATAGCACGCCCATGACTCGGCCATGATTTAAAAGATACTGCTTCCCCTTACCCATACGTCGTAGCTATAGACTCGCTTGTCGAGCTGTACGATCCAACGATTGGTATCATGTAGTGTTGGGAAAGAATCGATATTTTCAGAAACGAGTACACAAGAATCGAGAACTTTCTAGAATCGAGTACTTATCCGAGAACGGAGTACAAGAATGACTGATTCTCCTTATATTTCGATAGGATTAATTCGAGTCGACATGACACCGATATCGAGAACTACCATCGAGCGTACTCGGTTTTATTCCTATTTGATAACTAATCACCGTCGGCGTCACATGCATAACGTCATTGTAGGGTTTGTTCGGATTTCGAATAAACCCGAACAAACTCGTAAATACATGCCTGATTTTATGTTGTATATTGGGCGCCTAGAACGATTTCTAATGTCATAGCATTTCTACTACCTTACGAGAAAACGTCATTTCCGTGCCCGAACCAAGGGAGGAAAATAGTTTTTTCCTCACTATAAGTTTCTTAAGGCCTTTAATAAACAAGAGTTTTTACCTTATCTATTTGATTTGGTAGGAAGAAGATTTATAGATTATTTAACGACTGCAAGAAAGTTTTCAGATACAGCTTGAAACAGGGCAAACTTTTTGTTCTACAATCGTTACAGAGAAATGTTAGTGGGGAATCCTCGCACCCACTTCGACTCATCCGATTGTTGACTAATCCGTTTAACAGGCGACAATAATTTAGGATGTAAAAGAAGTTCAAACGTTTTTAGAATGCTGAATGCAACACCTTTATTTATAGGTGTTAATAAGTTTCCGATACTACGGCTTATTCTGTGGGTGAATATCTATATTTACTATGTTCTTTTGACATAGAAATGTTTCTTGTTCTTCCCACCAGATATATCCTTTTCTGTAAAAAAATGTTCATATCAAAGGTATTGTAAACTACAGATCCCATAATCAATTCATAAAACTCTTGGAAAGTGAAGCTGTGATTGTGTGAAATGTTATTGAAAATCAGTAATGGGTGGGATAGAGAACTACATGTTTGTTGGCTGAATGGCAACAATGTTGAAGTCTGGTTATTAGAGATGAGCTTAGCCGCGAATATTCGTTCGCAGCTATAACTGCGATTTCGACTTTTTATCCACTGCGAATGACGTCAGGATTGTGGTGCTATATTACACGACCTCATCATATCACGCAGCCAGTGCTACGAGTAAGTTATTATATAAAGTCTGTTCGTTTTATGAAGTCCGATATCGGATTAAATCATTAAAGGTTTTTAATCAGTAAGACGCATTCCACTGGTTCACTGTAGTCGGCTGAGCAAAATCAGCGGTTCCAAAACAAAATTATCTACCGCGATAAATATTTTTATCTAGTTTATTTTTCACTCATAGTTTTTTTATTTATCAAATGAAAGAATAAGTTAAAGATGTTCTCAGGTACTTTTTCCTAGAATTTAGTTATTTTGGGATCATTATAGTTAAATCTATATAATAATCACTATTTTCCAAGAAATAATTAAAATTTGTTCAAGTGCAGGATGGTATGTTCTAAAACTATGTATGTATGTCTGTAAATAAGTAGTTATGCTCTTTGCTTTTAGTTTGTTCCTCATTATTGTGTGTGAATTAAAAGCAGTTATAAAGCAAAGTTATGGAAAATGTTCAGCAAGGTGACTCAACACCTAGAAGGTGTTTATCTCCAGGTGAACGCCGTTTTGTATTACAAGTGGAACGTTATTTTACTTATAACTCGTGCCCGTTAGTGTCTGTTTTGGCAGTGCAAAAACGAACGTCTGATGCTTGCGGCATTTCAGATAAGACCTTAAGAAGACTTCGAATAAAGAGTGAAGAGGAATTGGACAGACCATATAAAAGGGTTCGACTCCATTCTAAAACCTTTGATTTATCCCAAGGGATAAAACTATCGATTAGGAATATTGTTTATGATAATATGTGTAAAGCCAAGGAATGTTACCCTCAAAGCTATTCTTGAAAAAATAAAGAAGAAAGAACTTTGCGATATTGGAACTACCAGTTTGTCCATCATTTTAAAAGAGCTGGGCTTCAAATACAAAAAAATTAACAACATAAAAGTGCTTTGCGAGCTATCCAATAATGTTTCAAAAAGATGGCGACATTGGTTCTTTTTAGAACCAAAACTTTATAAAAAAAGAATTTGTAAAACTATAAAAGCTAAAAAATAATTATTTTTCTTTGCCTAAACTAATTTTTTATTTACTTTAAATTATTTTATTTAGAAAATATCTAAAATATAATTTATTGTTTTTGAGGTTTTATTGCTTAGCGGACTTCATACATCGTACCGACTTTAGATTTGTATTTGTTTTGTAAAAGTCCTGGCTATACAAATATGATCGCCTAAGAATAAAAATACCTTAATTTCAGACAAATCCAGCCAGTCATACTTGGGTCACTTTGTTTATGCAGGGTAGCATTACATGCAGTTAGTTGTTTTCATGACTCGATGGACTGACGATACGCAGCTACTACAAATTGAAATGGACATGGCACAATAATTATCTAATGATAATGTCAATCATTTGCGATATTTGGTCTAAAAGGTACAACAAAATTATTCAATGATATGTCTGCGGAAGTTCGGAAGCCTAATGACATAACACATAAATAAAATAACGAATCACATGTCGTCAGTATGTAATTTGCCTATTAGAATAGGATGGTATATCTATAAATTTGTGGATTAAAAAAGAAACATAGTACAATTTAAAATTGTCCTAGATGCAAGGGCGGATCGAGAACTTCGGTTTGGGAGAGGTCAAATTTCGTTTGGGGGTGGGAGGGTCACACAAGTAAAAGTTACGAGAAGTAATACGCTGTTGCGTTGCGTTCGTGATCCATTGTTTGTTTGGACCCCTGGATCCGCACTTGCCTAGAGAGGACCGAAAGCAATAGATCACCGGAGCGATAGGAGACGACACTAAAAATCGCGGTTACCTCGGAAACATTCGGCATCTTTTGGAGATCCGGAAAGCTGGCGGGCTCTTTGAACGGTGATGTTTGACTCCTGGCGAGAATCAATGGTGACGCGAATTGGAATTTGCGCACAACTCGTTAACAATATCTAACCTAACATTTACAACTGCTTACGCCTTTTTCTAGACTATTAAGTTTGATCGCTGTGTTACCACGCGGTTCTTGAAACTCTTCGCTTTTTGCCTTATTTTGTGAAACAATTTTAATAGACATGTATAGAAACCCAAACTTCCGAGATTAAAACGTGTACTTTAATATTATGTATATTTTTTATTTCACAAAGTGTGGCATTCAATAACTAATTTTAAGGGCATAACTTTACAAAAAGAAGTTTCTACATTTTTTTGTTCAATAGTTCATGACGAACTATACAATTCCAAATCAATATATACATTAAGCGATAAATGAAGGTTTTAATGGCACAACAAAATAATTTTACTGCACTCGCGGCTACGTACTGTACTAAAAATATAATAAAACCATATTATAAAAGGTAAAAATTACAAAAGACTCTTATAGTATCTCTTTGACGTAAAAATAAATAGTCCTACTTCAAAGTACGACACAAGAATTAGAACCGTGTCGTGTCTTCCACAAATAAATGAATAATCCACAAGCAGAACCTAAAAATACATTTTAGATACATTAGGTTCGTTCCAACCACCCTAAAAATCGGTCACGCACATGCGTAGTAGTCGAAAGGCGTTCCAACCGACACAAAACGGTGTAGCTGGCGATCCCTTTGGTGTTCCAACCAAATTGTGATCGTTCGCAAACCAGTTCCTGAACGGTAAAAACGATACATGGCCAAGACCAGGAACCGCTTGTACTGACTTGCGCCCTAAGAATTTTAACCGTTGTTTTTGTATTCCTGCCATTCATGCAGTTCTTTTAGCCTTGTTTTGTAGGAGTTGTTGCTTAATATTTTGATTATTTAATTTATTCTTATTAAATTTGTATAATCCGGTTCCCAAACCTACAAGATATTCTTAACATTAAACGTTATTCTCTTTCATGATTATTAAATACAACAAAACGGAACGAAAAAAGATAATACTCAAGCTTAGACGAAGAAATCAGGCGATCAGCTGAGATTTTTACACAGAATGGTCACAAAAACGTACCAACCTTACGGCCCTTGTGCATCGGCAACAAACAGTGCAAAATTAACGCCTGCGCACAAAATCGATTCCAACAGTTTCGTGACGGTTCTAGAACGATACAAAAATAGGGTGTTGGAACAAACCTATTATAATAACATAATTTATTTTGAAGTCTACGACCAAAGAAAGTGACAACCTCAATAATAACAACAGATTTGACTGATTCGAGGTTACCTTGATTCGCATTGAACGTCAAACTACGGAAATCACCATTCAAAATTCACACCAGCTGTCCGGAACTTCGAAAGATGCCGAATGTTTCCGAGGTTTCCGCGATTTTTAGTGTCATCTAGCGATAGGTCAATGCAACTGACTGCAGTAGGTTCGTTGACTGAGCAGTCTCAGAAACAGTTACAAACTGCCCCAGACATGTGCAGTTGATTTAAAGTGTTCACAGAAGCAAAATGTGATTGCTGGCCAAAAACTCGGTGTTCGTAGAGCAAAATGTATTGATTGCCAGCTGATTTGCAACCGTTTGAATAATCCGCGTACTGGTACGGACTTGTGGGTTTGGATTCTGCACATTGGCTCGATCGGCTGTTTGTTTAATTGGACTTGTTGTTTCCACCGATTCGTTTCATTTTCTTTAGTTTTGGTTAAATTTACTTTCTATTACTCTTTAAGTATCCATTCCAAAAAGCAGCAACCAGTTAGAAACTTGGCCACAACCGAACATGCGCAAAACGAATTGTAGCCTGTTGGTAATATCGCTCTGCGAACGAACCTGATGTTTTTTCAAATTATCTTTTTATTCCAACTTCCCAAAAAAAAAACTAATTTCTCTATTAAAAAAAACTATGTATAAATAAAACATCACATGTTTCCGATCACCCGTTCATCGGTTCATTAACCTCTAAAATTGTTGATAATAATGCAATGATCATTGGATACCGGGCGGAAGTAATAAACCTTTCTTAATCACGTGTAGGTACATTGCTTTTTTTATATTCCCATATTTTAACCGAAAATTTTTCAGAAAAAAATTAAATATGTTTCGGTGCCTAATTTCCATCAATAAATAAAACAACACTGTGTCCAAATACAATAACTGAATAGAATAATTTAATATTGTTAGAATAACACTTGACCACTATACAAGCTAATAAGTTTCACGTTCCAATTAGTCATCAGTTGTGATCTATTAAAAACTAAATCAGCACAATTTCAAACGACTGACCTCTCACTGGTCGCAAAATTTTATTCGTAAAATAGTTATTGTAAGGAGCAATAATTTAAAAATTTTATTTTTAGTATTAAAGTTTCCTTATGTACTTTCGACACTTTTATAGGGTATCTCCGTAATTGTTAGGGCTACCTAAAAAGTAATGTAGGTGCCATGTGCTCTTTTTGGTTCAAACTTAAAATGGTAAAATAAAAATTTGAAAGTTCTAGCTCGCTTAAGAGATACGGAGGAAAATCAAAAATTGACAATTTCAAAATTACCCTATATTTTCTTAGTTAAAAGAGATACAGAAAAATGTTTTATATAGAAGATTCTTTATATTGATTGTTGAATAATCTGCCGTTTTCAGAATAAGTATCGTATGGTCAAATAAAAAAGTTATCGGACCTAACCTCATTTTTTTAAATGGAATACCCTATATATTTTAATCTAAAAAGATACTATTTTAAATTCTCCTTTCAAATATATAACACACCTTGGATGATATTGGTTTCCTAGGCGATTTACCGAACAAACCCGAATAGCGAACAAAATATAAATTTTGGGCCATTTCTCCGTTTATTTCCTATTTCAATATAAACTGATATATCAAATTTTTCAAAATGAAATGATAGTCAGATAACTTTTTTACCCGACCCCGTATACTTATTCTGAAAACGGCAGATTATTCAACAATCATAAGAAACTTTTGTATGGAACATTTTTCTGTATCTCTTTTAACTAAGAAAATAAATATATAATTGTAATTTTTTTGATTTTTACCCGTATCTCTTAAGCGAGCGAAAATTTTCAAATATTGATTTTACCATTTTAAGTTTGCCCCAAAAAGACCACATGACACCTACATTACTTTTTTGATAGCACTAACAATTACGAAGATACCCTATAAAAGTGTCGAAAATGAGACACCTTGTACGATTTGTTATAAAGATAGTAAAAATAAAATGAAATCTCTCGTTTATTTATGAAAACTAGATGATTTGTGACATTTACATGCATGCAGCAAATTCGCTTGTTGCACATGTATGCACGCCTAGCCTACTTTTAGGTAAACGAGATAAAGGAACAATATTTCTCAAATTAATCTTATCTTGCCTCCCGCCACCAAGAAAGGCATAGCCAATACTGTTAATATAATAATCTGCTATTATTTTCTTTGAAAAGGTACAATACACTGCGATAACTAAACTTAACATCTAAACTATTCTAAACAATCACTTTTTGCACTAATTCATACCGGGTGATGCATCGTTAAGTTGAACATAGGAAATGCCATGTAATTTTTGACGTGGCTGGATATTAACTCCCTTGTACATTCTCTATGATAACTGCATTATAACTTCTTCAAGAGTCCGACATAGTAAACCCATGTGCCAAGTTTCAATATATTTTCCAATTTTAAGCTATTCAATTAAACATGATGACAAAATTAAAGTTAGTTCAGGTATACAGTAAATACATAAAGGATTCTTTTATTTTGGATAAAGTTAACAAGTAAACAATCACTATACAGGGTGTTACAAATTCGGCCTACACCATTGGAATTTCGGAAACGGTAAGAGATACGAAGTCGGTTGAATTGCGTAATTATGGGCTCAATAATATGCCGCAAAATAATCTAAAATAAATACAGAAACTTTCAAAATATTTGGAAAAATCTAAAATTTTGCGTTTCGGTTTTTAGACTTTGTTCGAAGAGATGTTCAAAAATAAATTTTACATTCTCATAACTACTTTTTATTCTCCACAAGATGGCATCATCAGACCTTTCATGCGACGTTTCGTCTTTAGGTCACCATCATCAATTTAATTTTTTTAAATACGATCCTGGATTTGTTTTTGTTTAAATTATGCAAGAGGACCGCAATCTAAGTTCAATGGTACAACACTTACTGGTTTTCCGACGTTTTGTTCCCTAAATTGACCATTTTGATTAAAATATCCTTAGTACGTTCAAAGGTCGGCTTGAAAATATAGTTATCTACATTTTGAATTATTAACATTACAGAACCGGAGATAGTCATGGCCGGACACGCAATGCCACTGGCTTGATCTATTAGTTTGCTGGGCGTCAATCTGGAAGGAAATATGTCTTGGCATAACCACGTTGTGGCAATCGCCAAGATAGCTTCTCAGAAACTTTGGGTACTCTTACGAACCAAAAAGTTGTACCAACAACTTTTGACACTATACAAAGCCCAGATTCGACAATCACTACTGCTCTCATGTGTGGAGCTCTGCAACCAAACATACTCTTCGGCTGCTGGATTCCATCGAAAGGAGGGCCTCTCGTCTGATTGGAGACCACGAGCTGACGAAGAATCTCGACAGCCTAGAACATCGAAGACAGGTTGGGGATTTGACTCTCTTTTACAGATATTTTAACGGAAAGTGCTCGGCTGATCTTGCCCTCTTAATTCCGCCCAGAGAGGCGATTAGCAGAAATACACGACGAACCACTGTCGCCCATTCATATGTGGTTAAGCTTAGTACACCTCGAACTTAATTATTTAAGAATTGTTTCATCTGGAGGATTTCATCGTTATGGAACGACCTTCCCAAGGTCGTTTTTCCCAACGAAGGGCTTGTGCTTGATCATAAAAAAAATTAAAGAGAAATTTTAACCCAAAATGAACAAAAACACTTTTTCTATAAATGACCTAAGATATTAAGTATAAGAAACATTTAATTTGTGAAAAGGTAGGTACCTGGCCGGAAAGGTAACGGTAAGGTAACCTTGTGGACGTTAGTGGATCATCATAAATTTTGACGCGGGAGCAAGTGACCGATTCCGTTTAACTGAACCTTTGACAAAATGAGGCGTGCATTCAAACACTAATCATATCAATCTATATGATTACTTAATAATATAACAGCCATTAACCATAAGATAAGTAGACGCTGAACTATTTATTAATCCTAACCTAGTTTATATAACGAATACAGATCAAACCACTGCAATGTAATAAAAACATTTTAAATAATGTATAATGTCGCTTCTGAATTATATGCACTAGTTGATTAAATAGAGTGGTCCAATTTCATGGTTCACGGGTCCTGTTTATACAGATCCTAGATAAACCGCATGACCAATATAATCCCACTGATTTTGTTGTTAGTTTTAAAAAGATAATATTTGATTAGAGAATTGATTTTCGATTGAAATTATAAGGTATTTTTCAGAATTACTCGTAGTTATCTATAATAATTAAGAAACAAATCTAAATATCTGGATATACATTGCATTCTGGAGTTTACAGGGTTTCGCTAGTCTCGGTCAAATTTTCTGAATAATCTAGTACAATGTAGTTCGCGCCGTTCTGATCAAAAATACTCAAGAACATCAGAGTGTGCCTATTCTTGACTTAGGAGAACGAATATACAGTGTGTACATAAAGTAAGGAACAAATTCATTATCTAGGAATCTAAAAATATTTCGGAAAAATCCTCGGACACGTGTATAATAATTTTTAATGGCGCATTTTTTCCCATGCAAACTTAATAAAGGTGGCTCATGTAGTAGATATGACATTATCGACGATTTTTTTAAATGGGAACCCCTATATTTTAGTTCAGATCTGTAGTCTCCAAGAACAGCTGATTTCAAAAACATAACACACGTAGGGCCTAAAATTCATAGTTTCGTTACTACAGGGTAAAACAAATAATTTTATTTAAGATATTTTTAATTTAAAAAAATGTAAAAAAATTAAATAAGCTATTTAATTAAGTGTTGAAATTGTCCTCCTTCTGCTGCCTGCCTCCTTCTGCAAACCCCAAGCGATCAATAAATTCTTGTTGGACTTTTCTTATGGTTTCTTCTGAAATGTTCCTGCATTCTGTTGTTATTCGATTTTTTAAATCTTCAATATTGGCAGGTCTGACTTTATAAACAACATTTTTCAGGTGACCCCACAAGAAAAAGTCCAGTGGTGTAAGGTCTGGAGACCTAGGCGGCCATTCAACAGGCCCACGTCTTCCAATCCACTTGTTCGGAAAAACTTGGTTTATGTAATGGCGCACTACTGCTGCATAATGTGGAGGTGCGCCGTCTTGTTGGTACCACAAATTTTCATCTAGAATTCCTGGATTATTTCTACTAGGGTATAAGTTAACTAGCGTAGGGATAAGAAAGTTCTGAAGAAAATGAAGATAATTTAGCCCGTTTACATTGTTGTCAAAAAAATATGGCCCAATAATTTTGTTTTTCACAATACCAGCCCAAACATTAATTTTTTGAGGATATTGAGTATGGTGCTCACGCATCCACCAGGGATTTTCTTTTGCCCAGTATCTACAGTTTTGCCGGTTCACTTCTCCATTTAATTTAAAGGTAGATTCATCCGAAAATAGGATATTTTCAACAAACAAAGGATCTAAGTTACATCTTTCCATTAATATTTGACAAAACTCCATCCTACGATCTGGATCATCTTCATTCAACTCATGAACCAATCAGATTTTAAACGGGTGCCATTTTTCTACCGTCAATAGGCTATGAACGGTCATAGCAGCCGCCCCATGATCAATGCTAATCTGGCGGACGCTGTTGTGGGGATCTTCTTCCATAGCCAATAAAATATCTAATTTCTTATCATCCGGAATAGTTGGACGGTCTTTTCTGGGAATATCTTCCACTGAACCCGTTTCCCGAAATTTTATTTCAAGTTTACTCACAGTTGATCTAGTAATTGGTCTTGCTGGATACTTAGTGTTAAACAAAATGCAAACTTCTTGTTGAGTACGGATCCTATCACCATATCCAATCATCATAAGAATTTCTATTCTTTGTGTTAAAGATAAACGCATAGTAACTCAATATGTTTTAAAATAAAATTTATTACTTCTAATAATTACTAGAAAAATACCCAAGCCAAAAAAAAATATCTTAAATAAAATTATTTGTTTTACCCTGTAGTAACGAAACTATGAATTTTAGGCCCTAAGTGTGTTATGTTTTTGAAATCAGCTGTTCTTGGAGATTACAGATCTGAACTAAAATATAGGGGTTCCCATTTAAAAAAATCGTCGATAATGTCATATCTGCTACATGAGCCACCTTGTATATTAAGTTTGTACGGGAAAAAATGCGCCATTAGAAATTATTATACACGTGTCCGAGGATTTTTCCGAAATATTTTTAGATTCCTAGATAATGAATTTGTTCCTTACTTTATGTACACATTGTATAGAGAGAGAAGTGAGTATTCCTGTCTCTGTCATTCGTTGAGTTCCTTAGAGAGAGAAAATAACCACTGCTCTCGATATAATCGATCTCCTAAGTCGAGAATGGACACACAAAGCTCCTTGGGTAGCCAGATTGGCAGGTATACGCAATTTATCCAATACTCGAGTAGATTACCATAGAATAATGTATTTAGTGACAATTTCTATTAGATACACTATATTTTCATTAAATAACTGAAACACGATCTATAATAATTAATTAAAAGCCAAAATAGTAAAATAGTTCCATATATAAATAATTTCTTATCATTAAATATTGGATAACAATAAGTTAAAAAATGGTCAAGTTCGCTTATAATCATGAACAAATTTGTCTTCATTTTTATTTTACCGTACTTAGGTTGTCCGTAACTTTGATAATGATAAATTTTGTTTTATAAAATTTGTTGGGAATTGCCGCGAATGTTATTTTCGATGTTAATAATGAATTTCGATTTGAATTTCATTATTTTAATCAAGAACGAGGATTATGTAAAAGTCCGTTTTCATGTCGAATTGACCAGTATACTTTTTTTGTAAAACATATCACAGGACATGTTTGCAGGAACGCCTCTGGTGGATTGATATGCTGATTAAGTTTGTTTTTATATCCTGTTAACTATTAATCCATACCAAAATTGGAAATAATATATAAAGTACAGGGTGTCCCATTTTCGACCCTTTTATAGGGTATCTCGTTATTGTTAGTAGTATCAAAAAAGTAATGTAACTTAAAATGGTAAAATCAAAATTTGAAAATTTTCGCTCGCTTAAGAGATACGGGAGAAAGTAAAAAAATTGACAATTTCAAAATTACCCTGTATTTTCTTAGTTAAAAGAGATACAGAAAAATGTTTAATACATAAGTTTATTTATAATGATTGTTGAACAATCTACCGTTTTCAGAATAAGTATAATATATAATATATATAAGTAAGGTAAGACCCTAACCCTAAGACCTAACCTCATTTTTTTAAATGGAACACCCTGTATATTTTAATCAAGATAGCATTTTAAATTCTCTTTTCAATTATAACACACCATGGATTATAGATATCATAAAATTTTTCAAAATGTTGCTGAGTATTTTTCATAAATGAATATGCAAAAAATCAAATTGACGTTAAATGTTAATAACAACTAGAATGTCAACATAGTTGTCTCTAGGATATTAGTTTTTTTGTTTCATGGCCTACTTTGGTTTAAAGTAATAAAGTTTAATAAATCGTCTAGGAAACCAATATCATTCATGATGTGTTATATATTTGAAAAGAGAATTTAAATAATATATTTTTAGATTAAAATATACATTTTGTTCCATTTAAAAAAATGAGGATAGGTCCGGTAACTTTTTACTTGACCCCGTATACTTATTCTGAAAACGGCAGATTATTCAACAATCAAGATAAAGAAACTTCTGTATAAAACATTTTTCCATATCTCTTTTAACTAAGAAAATATAGGATAATTTTGAAATTGTAAATTTTTTGATTTTCCCCCGTATCTCTTAAACGAGCGAAAATTTTCAAATTTTGATTTTATCATTTTAAGTTTGGCATGTTTTTAGGGATTATTTCTATTGCAATAATATTTAAATTTAACAATTCAGTCTGTCTTTCAAACGGCCGAAAATCATCCATCCATTTCATTGTAACTCATTTTTGTTATGTTGAGAAACTATGTTTATTTTATTTTCAGGAGAACAATGTCGAAATCTTATTTGATGATCAATTTTACAGCTTAAATTAGTGTCAAGTTTAATGCCTACAGACAGAATATTAATTTTCTAAAATCTATTTAAATTTAGACTTCTCGTCGTTTTTACTCTTCGACTTCAATCTTTGATGGACCATCGCCAGATTATTCTGAATTTGTATCACAAAGGGAATACTATGACATACTCATACTAGTTTAATTGAAACGGCTTTTACTAGTTTTTACTAAATCAGTTAAAACTGTCCTAGAAGAGACTCAAGGTTACGGTTCACTTGCTCCAGAACACGAGATAGATAGGCGTGAGTTTGTTCAAGTTTCTACCGGGCTAGTAAAAACTAATTTTGACTGAAATATGTTTAGTTGAATCTAGAATTCCCTGAGGATGTTTGTTAATTCTAGTTTTAACTAGTTTCATCTGGAATTTAGCTATTTGGGAATTATGGGCAAAACTTACTTGCAGTCTATGTCGATGATTATTTTATTGCAACAACTTCCTTACCTAAAACAAAAAAAAAACATTCAAAATTTAATTTTTTCCCATTGTTCAAAAATGTTTGAGATTCCTTCTCTTAGCCAATGAAACAGCCCAATGCAAGCTGTTCAAATTGATTTTTAAGCTAAATTAAACAAAGGAAGTCATATTTCGAACAATTATGCATTTTTGTTTTAGGGCCTAACAGCGAAATTATAAAACTGTTTTATATAAGTTTTTAGTAACTATGAGCATCAATAATGTAAGTTACATTATAAAGCAAAATGGATTTGTAACCTTTATTGCTGTATAGCTTGGTTGTTGATTCCTCTGTAACACAACATTCTGGTATAGCAAATCTGGGGTTTTTATACTTATAATAGGTGTGTATATCTCTTTTAATTGTGAGAAAGCTCTCAGGGAGTAAGTATTTGTAATGTAATTAAAGTAAACTCGAACAACACCCCCCCCCCCCCATTCGCTGCGTCCCTGTTAGTAAGCTAAATAAGATTGTTTTTTTTAAGGTCGTGAATTCATAAAATTCGTTAAGTTAATAAAAAGTAATTTAGCGTTAGGAAGAGTGCCACAACGTGCCATTTTTTACTTCTCTCTGAATGCTTATAATATCGAATTGCCATGAAAACAGCATCCGCGTCGTTCGTTGCCTGGGCGCCGAATTGTTGTTACCTTACAAATGTCTAATATTTGAAAAAATCAAAAATGGAAGGAAATAAATCCGATTTCGAATATAGTAATAAAGCCAATGAAACAACACAAAATATATTGCCTGAAAAAGCGACAGAAGCCGAGAAGAAGCAATATAATACGTTTATTAAATTGTATTGAACCAGAAACCATCGTTAACATATTTTCAAGGTAGGTAAAACATGTTTAAATCTTTATGGTCATGCTATTGCAAGCTAAAATCAACATTAATTCTGAGTAATCAAGTCGAGATAAGCAAATATCTGAAACCTATTGCCCTTTTAAGTAACAGTGAGTTGGTTATATACCAATAAATATTTTTTAATTTTGAAAAAGAAAAAATATTGTATGAAGCTTATGCATAAAGTAACTTTTTTTCACGAATGGGAAATTTGAGCGCACGAGCCGAAGGGAAGTACCGCAATTCCGTGAAAAAAATAATACGTTATGAATTTCTTACCTAAATAACTATTTTGCAACGCTGCCTCTGTTCACAACTGTTAAGTCGTGACGCTAATTAATGACATATTTATCTATTATAGTTTTCATTATTAAATAACAGATAAGAAAATCTAATACCAAAATAAACAAGCCGGTTAGTTACCTCATAGATATGGAAATTTTTGCCGTGGGCACACAGGTATCCTATAATATTGGGTATGTGTCAGTATGTTAAATTCCATAGTCTGTTTTCCTAGTTTTCAATGTCATCATTATTGTTTGATAATGTAAATATCACCGCGTAATAGTTTTATATAGACTAGAATATTACGTATCTGCTATAATGAAATAGTTTCTGAAAATACTTATCTATTCATTTCAAGAAGAAATAATTGATATGAAATTACTTTAAAAAAATACATATGTATGTGCTTGGATAAGAAATTAGAACCGTATCAACATATAAGACGGAAATAATGCCAGAGAGAAAAAATTATATTTATTTAAGAACCACTTGCGTGAACACGTTTACCAGGGGCGTGGGTGCGAACAGGCGCCTTAACAATTTTTAACAAAAAATATGTAGGAAACACAAGTTTATTAAGATTGATATTTAATAGTTGATAAAATTGCATTATTTATCTTGTAAACGAAACGGATTTCAAATAAATATTAGGAGTGTTTATTAGTGGACCGCGTGGTCCGATTTGAGATTTCGCAACGGAACACCATAACAGTGGCGGTTCTTCCACAGGAGCACATGCGCACGTGCACCCCCAAAACAAAACGAATAAAAAATATTAATTTATATTCATTATATTTAATATTTTATCGTACCGTCAAACTAAAAAAGTCGGACCCTCCCTAATATTTTATCATCCCGTCAAACCAAACTGTATAGATCCGGCAACCGTGCTTCGGTCGAGGTAAATGACGATTATGACGATTATGACGAGAATTGCTCGCGCGTGCGAGCAGTAGTGCAGTTTCTCTGTAGTAACAGGTGGCGGGTGGCAGCATTAAAAGATTTTGCTTGCAATAAATAAAAATCAACAAGCAACACTTGTTCTGCAAAAAATGCTACAAACTATCAACAATTTCAGCGATATCAGTCCGCTTGTAATATAATGTGTTCCCTTAATTAACAGTCGAGCTGCGAAATGATTACTTGGTCAGCAAGATTTTACAATTGGTCAGTAGAAAAAAACATGTCTAGAAGCAGTTTACTTCAGAAGTTTGCATATTACAAGAATGGTTAACAATATAAATCATTGGATTGCGTTTGTTTTGAATAATCGGCAAAGTTCGTTATCGCGTAATACGAGTAGCTAATTGCGTGCGTGTGTTTTCATTCGGTGTAGCAGTCAATGCCCAAAAGGTGTAGCGGGGGCGGGTTTGTTCGGGTTTTTGATGACCAAGATTAAATATTTTGCTTACCCACTGATTGCTCATAGCAGCTGATATATTTAATTTGCGTACCAAAATAATTTAGAGCACTCTAGTATGACATTAATTAGTGACTGATTCAGAAATATTTGCTGTCCATAAGTGGCTGACCAACTATCTATTTTGGCTGACCGATTACATTTTTCTGCTCACAAAAATAAGAATACTTTGCTAACCAGTTAAATGATACCAATTAAATATCAACCATACAACGTAATATTGTACAAGGAAAGAAAAACTTAATTAAATTTACAATATAACTAACCATAATTTATGGCTCTATATGTGACTGGTGGTATAACTTTTATTAAGAAATGGCATTAAATTATTACACAATTTTAACATTAAATTTTTAGTACCTATTAATTACAAAAATATTTACTAAACCATTTATGTGAAAAGTTTTTGTAAAATTTGTAAAATCTCTTGTAAAAATTTTCCAGTTAATTGGCTTTAACCCCTCGTTACGAATAAAACAGTAGTAAATATTTAACAACTGTAAAAATAATATTTTTTATCTTGCGAGTTCTCTCAAAATCCATACTATAGTTCGGATTATTCTATTAATAAAATAAGTAGGTACTTAAAAACCAAACTTTCTTGTATGTTTTCATCGTGCACTCAATCCCGGGATTAAAAAACATTTAATCCCGAAATGCCGGGATCGCAATATTTAACGGTATTGAATCCCATTGATGGATCCGCCCATAGCCGGTTCACGGTTACAAGGCGCCAGTGATGTGAGCACTTAAAAATTCCATGTAATATTTATTTTTATATTATGGTTTCTTTGAAATGACTAAATTTTGTTTAGTCTGGATAGTGGGCATTTATGTTTCTGCTGCAAATCTGTCCGGAATTTAGAAAACTATTGTTTAAAATAACCAGCTCACAATTTGCTGGACAAATGTACGATGAAAATTAATAAACATATTTTTATGGTAGGGGAGAGAGGAGCGGTATTGAACAGAGACAGTTTAAATTATTATTAGTGACACCTCGAGATACGAGTTTAATTCGTTCTCATATCTCAAAGCAATTTTCCCCATTGAAATTAATTGAAATGCCATTAATCCGTTCCAGCCCCAAAAATGCTACCCCCAATTGTTTTTGTTGCGTGTTTTTGAATAAGAAAAATGTATTTATAAATGACAAATATTGTATAAAAACATAATAACTTACACACAACTTAAATGCTACTGTATGCTTAATTTTAGTGACCGCTTTTCTATTCATTGGTCTTTGCCTTTTTCGCTGGATTCAAAAAAAAAACTGTCCAAGAGGGTTTGTTTCTTCCTCCCTTTCAGAATGCTGCGGAAATGAGTTAGACAACTGTCCTTAAATAGCTCCGATGCACAACCAGTTGCAACTTTTTCGGGGGTGTTTCTTTTCGACGAACTGTGAAATTCTCTCTCAAATTCCCAAGATCTCTTTTATCTCACTTGTAGAGATCGCGTCGCAGCTGACCGTTCCTCGTATCTCAAATATCGCTCGTATTTCAAAACAAAACTTCGCTCGCTCGACAGCTCGTATCTCAAATAACTCGTATGTTAGGGCACTCGTATCTCGAGGTACAAATGTATTTGTTTTATTTTTTGAGCCTATGCTACACCACCTATTCATCTACAGACGAACCTTCTAATAGAGTTTATTTAACCAACGTGATCGTGATTGTCTTTGTATTCTAAATATTTATTTGATCATTCTCATAAACCCCCATTGCAAGCAACCAGTCGAGGAAAATGTTTCTATGAATATTTTGCAAAAATCTGAAGAATCTTTTGTGTAGTCATCCCAGCTCGTTTCCTTCACTTCACTCGTGGTCAACCTAAATTTATAACCCCTTTATAACCCAAATACCCTATAGAATTGTGATGTCATGCACTGTTATCAATTTGTATGAGAAACAGCATTAATTTTTGCAAATTACTTAATTTTCCACTGGTGGATAAGGAATTACTACTCGGAAAATGAACCGTTAACTCTGGAATTAGTTAAACGCAAATAACCTGAAAATTGGAGGATACAGGCATAAGGTTTTGTTAGTTATTTTAACTAAGGCCGGTTGCAAACTCGCAAACACAGCCACTTCTGATCGCCAACGGTGGGCGAGGCAAGTGGCTAGATATGACTACTAATAGTAGTCACAGCTTTGTTGCTGCCATTTTCCTTCAATTAGTTTAAACTGCCTAAAACGGTGGCTAGGTTTGCGCCTACAAATCGGCGGTCGCCCCGAGCAGCGAGATCGACGGCTACCGTAGCGTGTGGCTCAATCGAGCCACTGCCAACCAGTGCTGCCAGATCTACCGCTTTTACGGTAGATCTACCGCTTTGAGAGTCATGAAAATACGGTAGTCTACCCCTTTTTGAGAGTCGTATGAAATTAAAATTGAATTTAGTAGGTTTTCCCTTTCAAAATTATCATTTAGAATAATTTTTTTTTCTTTTAGTAATTTGCTAAACAAAGTTCTTTATGTGCACCGCCTACGGTTTTCTATTTGTGTTTAATTTTACCTTTTTTCTTAGTATTTTGTTTAAAAAAATCTATTTTATGTGGTACCGTGCACCGTCTACCGTAATCTACCGTTTTTTAAATGTCGAATCTACCGTCTTTGCCAACGCTGTATCTGCGCTGGGTCCATACGAACTGTGTACATATGACTGTGTGAATTTGCGGCTCCGTTTTGTTGTCACCGAAAAGCCCACACTTGATTTTGATAGCTTTTTTATTAAAAACAAATGCACATAAAAAATAATAACTAATTAAAATTATACAAATGAAATTACAAAAAGTGTCCATCTGCTTATTATGTCGATTATCCCGTGCTGACCGGGACGACACCCACGCGTTGGCTGCACGTACGGGTGCCTTCCTTGAACTCTCGAAAATATCTTGCTTTGCCCTGTTCCTCGGGATTTTTCTACCTCTTCGGGGAAGGGCATCTGGTTAAGCCATACGGATGGACCAATTCCATTTTTAATGTTTTAAGGGATGGTCGGTTGGAAGTTAAAATTATTTTAATGCACTGAAATGCTGATGCTGATAATGATGATTTCGTACAATGACCCCTAGGGATGCCGCTTTGGAACAGGACCTGTTCTTTTCGAAACAGGTTTTTATGTGAAACAGGTTTGGGTCGATAGGTTTTCCTGTTCCGCTGGAACCGTCTAGTTCGCTGAACAAGTCTGCTTCGCCGGAGCACCCTGACCCTTGAAACATTGAAATTTATCTTGAACTCTGAAATTGGTCAAAATGTCACTTACAATGTTATTTGATGCATGTATATTACACTTTGGGCTTGTTTTATCTCTTATTGTATAAAGTTCCAATGCGGATTACTTTTATTTCGTGTTGATATACTTTTTATTAAAATAAAAATAGAAGCAGAAGAGCAGCGAACCTTTTGAAACAGTTTGGATCTGGACCAGATTTCTTGGAACAGGTATTTTTTTAAACCGAAACAGGTCTCATCTGTTATTTAAAACACCCTGTTCCAACCATCACTAATTACCACAACGCGTGGCGACCACAAGTGGCTGTGTTTGCGACCGGCCTAACTCTGGACAGACTATAAGTCTAGATTATTTTTGGTAAGTATGTTAAACAACACTACAACACACCTGATTGTGATTCATTTTCTGCCATGAATTATTTGTTGAACATAAAAGTTTATTAAATCATAAAATCTAGATATATTTTAATGTATGAACGCCCACAATAGAATCCGTTCCGAATGAAAGGCTAAAAGTGTATTATATAAATTACGGTGTAGCTGACAAATTGCGCCAATTTTCCTATTAACTTATTTACTGTACACGCAAAACATTTTGTGGTAATTATTAATTATGATATTATCTGTATAGGCAGCATGCTTCCGTAATATATACGCAAATTAGTTATTCATAAATATATAATGTAGTTAATTATATCTATGTTTGTTTTGATAAGAAAAATTATGAATTGTGGGATATCATATAATGTAAGATTTCACATACTGAATGAATTGAACTTGGATAATTAGGTGCAACTAGTGATGTCCACATTGTACATGGCACTGCCGATAGTGAAAATATTCGGTTATTTTCGCACACATTCGATTAATTTTTTGTTTAAATTTATTTATTAAAAATACGTCAACGCGTTAAATTTGTAAGGTAGCAGCATTCCGCTGTTTAAAATGGCAAAAGCGAAAAAAACAATTAACCATTGCATTTTACACTTTTTTTAAAATGGGACAATAAATAATATCGAAGGGATTTCATCGAGATTTCACATTTTATAGTAATTTAACATTTTATTAGAGCTACTACAGGTCGACAACTTTATCTGTAGCTACAAAAGGAATGCGGGCAAGAAAAATTCTTGGGTTAACAATGTTGTCACATATATTAAATTTTAATTTAATAACATGTTAGCAAGTAAACTCTAAAATTAAATTTACCTATTTAAAGTAAATTGTCATAAGTATATAAGAAACTAATATTCTATTATAGTTTCAATGTTCTTAAAGCTTTCTTTTCATACTATTTAGTTTAATATTTAAATGCAAAATAAAATATTTTTTGATTAAAGTACTCCTAATCTAAAAATAGGGCAACATGGTGCAATATCAACGGTAACCATGGGTAACCGGTGGCTAGAGCTAATTTGATAGGTTATATCCCAGACAGAGGATGCGACACGCGTCTGGTGACACGCCTATTGTGCCGGCGTGGTTATTCGGCGATGTCCAATATGCTTCATCCAGTTGCGTAGTGATAGGGTTTGGTTTAAAACTGTGATAATGAATGAATATACCCTTGTAAAACCCTTCATAGTCAAACCCGTGAAGTGATTGCCAATGTGTACAGGGTGTATGAAGAGGAATCACAAATTAATATATTTAAATTGCCACATAAGCGAAAGTTAGAAAGGGTCGCAATGTATACCGGAGTAAGCGTGGGTGCAGTAGAAAACATTCACAAAGAAGATACTGGAAGGAAAGAAAATAACCCGGATCAATTGTTGTCATCTCCTGTCAAAAAAAGGGACTGTCTCTCTGCTGTCGGAAAAATCGAAGGCTTCGACTTTGGCATTGTTAGAAGAACAATACAAAAGTTTTATTTGGAAATAAAAGTGGTTCCAACCTTAAAAAAGTTGCTGCAACAGCTGACATAAACTCCCGTTTTCCCGTGAAACTTTGAAGTGCATGTTGAAATCAAATGGATTTTATTGCCGAAAATGCCAAAATAAACGAAAAATATTAATGGAAAGGCCTAATATATTGCACTGGACTCGGCCATGTTTTAAAATATATTGCTTCCCCCTTACCGATACCGCTTAGCTATAGACTCGCTTGTCGAGCTGCAAGTAGTGGGATAGTGTGGTAGATAGACATAGCCAAATAAGCCATGCTTTTAAATAGTGTTGTGATCGCTCGAGCGAAAAACCGCTTGGGTACTAGATTATTGAAATAACCGACATCATTCGATTATTAAAAAAACTGCTCGAGTTATAAATTCAAGCGAAAATCGTCGCTTGTTACTTATTGCCTTTCACTCGATACCAGAACTTCGCTTGACGCCGACAGAAATGTGCTGCTTGGTAGTGTGATCACTTTTGCTTGTTGTCTTCCTTAAACGGCCTTTCACTGGATGATTCAAAAATACAGTATAAAAATATAAATTCGCGAATATTCCCAGTATTTTTAAATTCTCGAGAATCATCAGACTTTTTTAAATCGACAGTAGGGACTAGGGACAATCACATTAGAAGGTTTAATTTAAAACGACAAATACACTTGACAGAACCAGTATCTTTAAGTTTTACAACATAAGCAAGCTTAATCTATATTTAACATTCTAAATTTAGACTTAGTGACATGTATAATATAAACAACCATCAATTGGAAGTGATTATTTTATTGTGCCAGTATATCAGTTTGCAAAATTTGCTAGACTACGAAAAGGTTAATAAACCCCTTTTTATTAAGATAAAATACATAAATTACATCCATTAAATAATTTTGCTAATTCTTTCTTAAATACATGCATACAAGCACAGTTTCTTATTTAAACAGAGTGCCATCCAAAGCAGCAACACGACAAAGCATTCACCCATATAGGATATTTTTTTTTTTATAAAGTTACAAGGCGATATCTCCAAAATGATTTAAAGGTATTTTCATAAAATGTTGGTGAGATAATAAAGATGGGGAGGAGGAGAGGGACGGTGGGACAAAGAATTAATATGCCTCATGACTTTACAGTAATATCAAAGACCTGTTATTTTTAATGCCTTTTTGTTTTATCATGTAATGAAAAAGGATAAAAAAAATACAACGTTCTTCTTTGGAAACGAAATACAACTCAAGCGTATTAGGCGGAAATGGCAAAATTAAAACATTGATATGCCAATATTGACATTTATTTTATAATAATATAATAATAATATAATATAATTTATTTATATTTAACCATCCGATATAACCAGACGTCAGCATTGTTGCCATTCAGCCAACAAACATGTAGTGCTCTCTTCCACCCATTACCGATTTTCAATAACATTTTACACAATCACAGCTTCTTCAAAACAGAGAACGCTTTTAAGAAAACTCACCCTGTATAGTTAAATATTATTTACCAACTGATTTTTATGATCTCTGAGCTTGAGTTGGCATAATTCGCAGACAACAAGAGTACCAATGATATTTTAGTAAGATAAGATAAAAACAAATTACCTACACGCATGAAAATCTTTGCTATTATAATGCGATCCCTTGAAAACACTGAAAAAATGTGCCGCTCTCATATTTGCTCTTCGCAAACATATTGCACATACATACATCTACTCAATAAACTTGAATAAACACAGACAATCGATGTTTTTTCAGAGAATGTAATGGATAGGCAATCTAACGATTTTATTTATCGGAAAACAATTATTCCTGTAGGCCTTTCGTCTACATAGTATCATTTTAAGTGTGTACAGTTTTTTCATCAATGCTCTCCAAACTAGGCATCTACAGATGCAATTAACCTCCTCGTTGAATTAAAATATCGGTCCTCCGAGTCAAACTTTAAGTTTAGAAAATCGGAAAAAGTAGCTCGGCGCCAGAAATTATGAATAATAAGATGGAAGGTCAATGAATGTTAGGTACAAGGCATGAATTTTGGCCATGGAGACCGCCGAAATGTAAGAAAAAAGTTTCGTACACATACGTAGTTTTTTATATAGAGGGTAAACCCCACAACTCTCCAGTTGTGAAGCCAAAATTAGAAAAAAACGGCCTTTCATAAACATTTTTTTTTCAGAAATAACTATAAATGGTAAATATGGTTACCAGATACAGGGCCTGGACACACCCAGGTACATGGTAAGAAGATAAATTTTAAATTTTAGCAAACAACATTTTTTAAAAACAACAAAAATGTTTAAGTAATTAATTGGTACACTACTTTGGTTTTCAATCATTTAACTATATATTCCTAGGAATATGAAACTTGTGAAACTAATACTGGATATTTTTCAGAAAAATATAATTTTTGGAATTTTGTCTCCAAAATTTACAAAATTGCATAAGATTAAAATCTAAATACTGTTCAACTAACTTTTCTCGATATCTTGTCATCTAATACCAGTTTTCCATGACAACATTTTTTTTTCAATTTTCCAGCCAGACGAGTTAGTCACGTCACAAATGTGAAAATATGTGTCTAGGCAATCGCCGTAAAAGTTTTTTTAATAATTCAATAATAAAAAGTTTCCCATATGGGGGCCAAACTTTTTGCCGGTCACTGTATAATTCCTTAAAAATTTAATCGTTACTTGATATCAATAATCCGATTTTTAATTAGAATATGACAGAAGGTGAGTCATGCATCTGTCCCGGGATTACCTTACATTCGAATTTTATATACAAAAGTGCATAGTTTTTTTTTTAATTAACTCTATGATAACAAAACTTTTTTCAATTTTAAAGCAAATAACACGACAACACCTTCAGCAATCCGGTAAACAGATTCAGAGATAAAAATAATCTTAAAGTGAAACAGTGTTAAGATGTCAAGATGGAACTCCCGCACAGATGTTTTAAAAAAAAATGTAAACATGTTTGATTTTCAATCAGGAATAGTTATTACTATTTCTGTAAAACCAAATAAAATTTACTTTCCAACGATTCTGTTTATTTTTCAGAATCTGTATGGATTATAATATGTAAAAAATAAGGAGCTACTTCATCTAAAGCTTTATTGTAGACGCCACATTCACATTTTAGGATTATAGAAGTTTAATAGAATATCAAGATACACGTTTCATAAGACATTATTTTAGAGCACGCGTTTAATTTAGAAAACGACCCGCGAAGCGGGTGTATTTTATAATAGTTTTTCTATTTGGGTTTTTAAAGTCTGAAAAACTTTAAAAAATATAGTAGATTTTTCCATTTAAATTAAAATTTTCTTTTTGGGTTGGCAATACTTTTACAATTTAATAAAATGTTACAAGTATCAAATATGCCATGATAGAAACAATTGAACACAACAAAGCTTCTTCCCATCCGTCATAATTAAAAATAAATATATTATTATAGTTAATAAAAATGAGTCGGGAAGAAAGTTGTACTCCGTCAGAAATACGAGAAATTGCAGAAAATAATCTAGAAAAACTTTTAAGAAGAATATGCAAAACCTTGAGTTATGGTGCGAGCAGAACAAAGTTCAAAATATTGAACAAAATATTAAATAATTCTATTGAACAAAATATTGTGTCGACACAGAATCTGACAGGAATAACAATTAATATCCAAAAAATGTCTACAGTAACTATAAATATGTATATAGGATAAAGTAATATGTATATTATATTGAATTAAAAATAAAAATAGCATTTTATTGAATAAAACTTTAGAAATAGAGCATAAACTGGAAGATATTTCTATTATTTTTAGGTTATGTTGTTTTATAATTGTGACTAGAAATTAGTTGACAGACACCGTCAGCATGTTATATATTTCCGAATATAGGTATTTCAGATATCTAGTAAAAATGATCTATTTGCAAGGTTAAGTTTCCTATAAAAAAATTTTATCGAATCCATAATGCCTAGGAAACTAATTTCCATGAAATCGAAGTAAGCCTAAAATTCGAAACCTACTTGTTGCCAACATAAATAAAATAAAATGTCAGTTCCATAAAGTGGCAGGTTATTCAATTTTTTTGCATTTCATAATGTAGCCATTATGAAACCCTATAATAAAGCCATTGATAGCAATTAGCTGCTGCTTCCTTAATAGAAAAAGATATCAATACAAGTTCATTCAAACAAGCCATCTTAAATATTTTATCACGATATCATACTTGTCAACTTGCTCGTGCTTTACATTATAAAAATATGTAATAACACATGATACTGTATTATTTATTGATGTTACGGTAGAAAGAAAATAAACTCGTCATATTAGCGTCAACCATAAAACAAATATTAAATTTTATTTTATGTCTGGTATGGATGCACTCTTTGATATTAGGTATTTATTTTATATTCAGGTATTGGATATCCTATAGTGTCATTTATGCGCTTTGTAGAATCTAAAACTATATTTATGTGATATACAAGTATCTAAAATAAATAAATTCTGGACACTTTGCCCTAAATCAATGTATTTTGATTGATCGATGAAAAACCTAAGATTTTTTTGATTTGGGGTGGGTGATTCAAGTCGAGAAACATACACCCGATTAGGATGAATTGGACTTTAGTTGCTTTTTGATCAGAAGCCGTCCGTAATTTTTTTTATGGAAAGTGACTGCTGTTATTGTTATTATTGTATCCCATGGCATGCATGCATGCAACAAAAATACTTATTTCAGTATTCAGTATTAAATGTGTCGTGTTTAACAATTTTATTCGATGTGAAATTTTATTTCAGTAGTCCATAGTCCATTCTAACTAGCATGGAAGCATTTATTCCCTCCTCCAAAAAACGACCTTCTAACGGCAAGCCCTGGTTTAGCAAGGATTGTGAGCGTGCTGTCAGATCAAAAAATCTGGCTTACCGAGAGTGGCGTAAAAACCCTACCACTGAGAATCGTACCATCTTTATTACCGCTCCAAACCAATGTAAACTAACAATAGATCAAAGCAAAGAAGCCCATAACCTGAACATCAGAAGCAAACTTCTTGACAGATTTTACCAAATCAACTATTCCACCTCTAACACGTTCCGATGGTACAATAACATCCACAGCCGGAGACAAAGCAAACTTACTTGCTGAACTATTTTCTTCGCATTCCACGGTAGATTTCCAGGGAAGAACACCACCCAACATTCCTGCAGTTCAATCCGAAATGACCGAAATCGTGTTCCGTCAGCTGCCCCGTCAAACGAATCCTGAAAGGTCTCGACGGCAACAAAGCTTCTGGTCCAGACGAAATTCCTGTTATAGTTCTCAAGAGATGCGCCGATGAACTAACACCAGTATCTTGTAGAATTTTTAACTTATCCTACAAACAAGGAATATTTCCTTCGTGCTGGAGGACGGCCCGAGTCCAGCCTATACCAAAAAAAGGTAAGAGAACCCTGCCTAGCAACTATCGACCAGTCGCATTGCTTTTAGTTATATCAAAAGTAATGGAGAAAGCTATTAACCAACATCTTCTAAAGTACCTGGAAGGCTTCAACATTATCAGCGATCATCAATATGGTTTTCGGAAGTCCAGATGAACTGGAGATCTTCTAGCCTATGTCTATGGGGCTTCTAAATAAACTGCGATCTGGTTTGCTCAGTCGATTCTGTGCATGGTTGTCTAGCTTTCTTAAGAACCGCTCTCTGCAAGTTGCGATTGACGGATTTCTCTTAGATACCTTGACCATTAATGCAGGTGTTCTTCAAGGGTCCATATGGTCTCCCACCCTCTCCTTACACCTTCTAGGGAAAACTAAAAATCCGCTATTTAGCTTTACTGACGATAGCACACTTGTCTCATCTTTCTCTTTGAATGCACAAATATCGGCTGCCGACGCACATCTTCACAGATAGCAAGTGTTACGGCTTAACAAAGACCTGGAAAAAATTTTGACTTGGAGTGACAGTAACCAAGTCGAATTTAACCTAAGAAAACTCAGGCAGCAGTTTTCTCTAAAAAGGTTAACATTACAGAACCAGATATAGTCATCTATTAATTTGCTGGGCGTCAATCTGGGAGGAAATATGTCTTGGCATAACCACGTTGTCGCAATCGCCAAGGTAGCTTCACAGAAACTTGGTGTACTCTTCCGGATCAAAAAGTTGTACACACCTCAATAACTTTTGACACTATATAAAGCCCAGATTCGACCATCACTAGCGTACCTGCTCTTATGTCTAGAAATCTGCACCTATAAACATACTCTTCGGCTACTGGATTCCATCGAGAAGTGAGCCATTCGTCTGATCGGAGACCACGAGCTGACAAAGAGCCAATTTAGTAATAATACCATAACAAAATATTCAATAAAAGCTCAAAATTAAAAATTAAGGGTTAGCATAGCACTAAAAACGTCCGAAAAACAGTTGAAAACTAGAAAAGGGGCTGAAATCGACTTTGTCCGGATCTTTATAAACCGGGGGAGTTTCGGAAATTGTTTATCAGCTTCGATCTGTCATGTCCGGGTATCGTCTGTCAAAAATCTAGTCGTTTCATTATTCGGGGTATACAATAAAATTGTTTATCTATTCGCGTGCGGTCAGTAACTACTTACCGCACTGGGTTGAGTGCGGTAAGTAGCACTTTACCGCACTAATGCCGTAAGTAATTACATACTATAAAAACAAGTTTAAAAGCCAACTATTAAATTTTTATAATTTATTTCCCTAGCAACCTGATATTAATGCATTGTTGATAACGACTTATGAGGCACCTACGGGGTAAATTAAAACAATGCTCTTTTAGTTTTTAATATTGGTACCTTAAAACACGCTTGTAGATAAAATATCGTACAATATACTTACGGTAGGTGTCTTTACCGCGCTTGCGTGATTCACCAAACTCGCCTTCGGCTCGTTTTGTTAAACATCACTCACATGCACATCATTTACTGACAGCTTGACATTAGCCAGGTAATCAGAGTAAAAAGTTGGTAAAGAATAGCCGTCCGCAATTATGCTTGCCTCTGCCATCCCTAGAGATGCTGCAGCAAGCACACCCTCGTTTTCGACGTCCATAATGACGATACCTGATACTGGAGAAACCATATCCTAACTATAACTTCATGGTAAAAGGGTAACATCACGAATTTGTATATCAAATAACCCGGTACAGCAAGTTTACAAGTTAACCTAATTTTAATTAAACTGTAAACTTAATATTCAGTCAATTTAACACAACTTCGTAAAGTTTCAGAAGGCAGACGGACCGACCCGGCCGGTGGTGTACTGAAGTTTAAATTTTTCAACATTCAAACTTTTAAACTCTTTTTAGGAGTAATTTTTTACTCGTTGCTGATGATAGTTTTTATTTATTTTGTCGGAAAGTTCTAGGTAGTTTTATTTATCTTGTGTACTAATTTTCTTCTGATGAGAAATGAGGAATCGTATTGAAGAATATTGGAGAATTGCCTATAGAAATAAATATGTCATAAGGTATTTAAGAGTATTTATCAGTGCACCGCGTGGTAGCCGTGGAACAGCATAAGTCACTGTTATTGAACAATGAGACAACATCGCAAGTCCAAGATACGACGAACCAATGCCTTCTGTACTACAGGCCGTGAACAGACCAGCGATTCGCTGTTGCCAATTGTTATTTCGTGGGAATTTTTAAATGGAATGGACTTTATTTAAAATGAAGAACACTTGTTATTTACTATATCCCACCTATGTCTTATAATGTCTAAAAAGTTGGCGGGGTTATGAAAACTATATTCTTTTGAAGAGGAGATAGTAGAATAGTCGCATATATTGTCTGCTAAGTAAAGTCTTTGCCCTTCGAGATTGTTGGGATAGACTGTTTTATGATTAAGTTTGTATGCTTCCTTTATTACCAGATTTATTTCTTTATTATAAATATTTTTAATGTCCTGGAATTTTGCATGTATAATCTCATTCAAATTTTCAAAATCAGGATATACAAATGTGTTGTCTAAATATTTTAGATTGCGCCGATTATTTATTTTATAATCATAACTGACAAATATTTTACTACCAGGACTATTATTATTTGGGAAAAAAGTTAAATTATTTGTTAAATTTGAAGACATTGACCGATTAATTCTATGGTTATCTGCTATTATATCTAAAACAGTAAGGCCCCAAACAACCAATTACATTTTTTCCTCTATAGTCTAATTTTTTTATTAACATTCACTTCATCGATTAAAAGTACAATGATTTCTTGATGAGGTTCTAAGAATCAGAGACATAGTTTAGGTAATTATTGGTGTTTTTGTCATTATCAGTGGTATTTGGGTACGTATTGGGGACATCATGGAGACTAGAAGAAATATATTGTAGTGGAAACTCCGATGAATAGCGCTTCTTTATCAAAATGAGTAATTATAATGGAGGAAAATTCCCACCACGGTGTTGCCGCAATGACCCTCTGTTCGGGGCCTGTAGTACAGAAGGCATTGAACGAACCAGTGCGCTGGCATGCTGTATCGAGGGAGTAGGTAACGCTTTCCTTGTTCTTCTGCCTTTGATCACCCGAAGCGTTGCCAAATCACTTTAGATAGTTGCGATTTTAGATATTTTTCCTGAAAACCTCTGTGTGTCATTTTTTGCATTAAAATTAAACTATGAAATTAATTGAGATTATTGATAGTGCATGCAATACTTTTAAGAATGAACATTTCTGAGGATATCTGCAAGTACGAGTTTGGTCCTCAATGAAGGCAACGACGTTGGCGCGCGGCTCAATTGGAAAACTCAACAGCGATACTCACCACAGAAGGCGTGTGTTAGTATTTTTTATTATTTTTTGTCAGGTTAAGACAACAGTTTTAACTTTTTTTGTGTCCACGTCCGTTCAAGAGAATGTCCGTCCAAGAGGGAGTTTACACAATGCAAATTATATGAGAAGCGGTCGGGATCATGATAAAGCTGCCGTTCAAGGGAGGTGTTCGTATAAGAGACAGTGGCGGCTCGTGACCTATGATAGAGGCGGTTCACAAGTATGGTGAAATAATTTTTAAAATTTTATTTTTGTGTAACGAGCAAACAATTACATTATAGGCATTTTAAATGTAGAAAGAAAAGAAGTAATAAGAAAATGCGTTAGGTAAAACATATTTTTATTTATTTTTTTACATTTTACACAAGGAAAAAATAAGAAAGGTTTTCTTAGTGTGTATAGTGCTTAAACGTAAAGTCCGTTCTTCGGTTCTTAATTGTAGAAAATTGATCAATAACAACCTCATTAAAGTTTGGAATACCCTCTATACATCTTTTTTTCATATGTTTAATTTTTAAACTTTCTAATAAAGTCCCTAGATTTACCCTTTATGGTCTACGTTAAATTAATTTCGGGTTTAGGTCTTCCCGCATTCTTCACTTCAATTTTTTGTTCGAAACTCAAAGAGCTAAAGTTATTTTTTAAATATATAATATCAAAATATTAAAACATACACGCTCGAATTTCTAACTAGATGCACGAACAGACAACGGCGCGGGGCACACTAAAATTGTGCGCTTTTCCCATGTTAAATCGCCATAGCCCCGCTATCCCCCGCTGTCTCCCGCCACCTGTTTCTGCAGAGAAACTGCATTATGCCCCGCCTACTTAATCGCACATGCGAGCAAGTCTCGTCATAATCGTCATTAACCTGGACCGAGGCACGGTTGTCGGATCGAGAGCCTATAATATACAGTTTGGTTGGCGGCACGATAAAACATTAGGGAGGGTCGGACTTTATACGATAATTGACGGTACGATAAAATATTAGGGAGGGTCGGACTTTATACGATAAATAATATTCAATGAATATATATTAATAACTTTTTATTCGTTTTGGGGGTGCATGTGCGCATGTGATCCTGTGGAAGAACCCCACTGGTAAGAGCGGTGTCCGCGAAGGGGAATGTCACTGTATATGGAAATTACAAACTGAACTATTTTATTAACCTAGTGGAGCAGACTATCAGCTTCTTTTCCTCTTCTTAATTAAGATTTTTGTTTATTTTTGTTAAAAGGTTAATTACACCACGTCGGAACTCAAACGTTTGACGGTTTTTAATCATTAAAAATTTTAGTTCCCATAAAATCCGTAAATTTCGTAATAAAATAGTGGTAATAAAATCCATAATGTTCTTTTGTGTAAAAAAAAAATGTATGCAAATGCGCTGACTGAATTGAGTAATTGTCTATCCTATGACGGCATCACTATAAACAGTCGTATTGTAGGAACAGGGATAAAGGAACGAGAGTCAGAGGTCAGAGATAAATGTAAATATTTGAGGTGTATGCATCCGAGGAATATAAAGTTGTATATTAATATTGTCGTTAGTTTAACGGATGCGGACAATGTAATATTATTAAGACATAACAATATGCAGTTTTATAGGTTTCCACGGCACTACTGTGATCGTCTATTCCTAAATAATAATTTTCCGTATGTTGACCCAGTGACGGCCTGTCGGGGGCGGCAGAGTCGGTATTGCTAGCTGGCAACTATATTATTAAATTACTTAATTAATAAAGGTTATTTTTATTTTTATGTTCTACGTTGCTTGCAATAAATTACTTTATATTTAACAGTTTCATAAATTTATTACTTTGAATGGAATTATTATTTAATTACTAGTGCCCTCTCTTTACGTACGTTGTAAATATTTGCCACTGTTTATTTTGCTACACTCTTCAAATGTTTATTTCTAATTGTTATCTGATCAACAAATATAAAATTTCTTCCAAGCGTTTTACGCTCCTCTAGAGACGGATTTCTGTGCATCTTAACGGCGCTACGAAGAGCGGAACTATATAAAAAATAAAATTAAAACAATAAATTTTTTGTTTTAGTAATAAGATGTCAAATTTGATAAAACACATGTAATAGATCAAAGCAAAGAAGCCCATAACGTGAGGATCAAAAACAAACTTCTTGACAGTCCAAACGGATCAAGGTCCTCTTGGTCAGTCGCTAAGGACGTCAGCCAAAATTTCACCAAATCAACTATTCCACCTCTAACACGTCCCGATGGTACAATAGCATCCACAGCCGGAGACAAAGCAAACGTACTTGCTGAACTATTTTCCTCGCATTCCACTGTAGATTTCTAGGGAAGAACACCACCCGGCATTCCTGCAGTTCAATCCGAAATGACCGAAATCGGGTTCCGTCAGCGTCCCGTCAAACGAATCCTGAAAACACTCGACGTCAAAAAAGCTCCGGTTCTTAATTGTAGAAAATTGATCAATAACAACCTCATTAAGTTTTTTTCATATATTTCATTTTTAAACTTTCTAATAAGTCCCTAGATTTACCCTTTGTGGTTTGCGTTAAATTAATTTCAGGTTTAGGTCTTCCCGCATTCTTCACTTCAATTTTTTGCGAGCTAAAGTTATTTCTTAAATAGTCCACCGTCAACTGTTCATTTTAACTTAATAAATATATAATATTGAAATATTAAAACATACACTCTCGAATTTCTAACTAGATGCACGAACAGACAACAGCGCGGTGCACACAAAAACTGTGCGCCTTTTCCATGTTAAATCGCCATAGCCCCGCTATCCCCGCTGCCACCCGCCACCTGTTACTACAGAGAAACTGCACTACTTAATCGCACGTGCGAGCAAGTCTCGTCATAATCGTCATTTACCTCGACCGAGGCACGGTTGCCGGATCTATACAGTTTGGTTTGACGGTTAGGGAGGGTCGGACTTTATACGATAAATAATATTGAATGAATATAAATTAATATATTTTTCTCGTTTTGTTTTGGGGGTGCACGTGCGCATGTGTTCCTGTGGCAGAACCGCCACTGCTCTGGCGTCCTCTTAAGTGTTGCAAATGTAAAAAAAATCAGACTATATTATCACTAGGCTAAAATCTTCTCTATCTCCAAGTATTTTATTTTTTAGAGTTGTATGGTTTGAACAAGCAAATATTACAAAAAAAGATTAATAACTAGAAAGATATATTAGAAAAAAGGTTTAGACAGTTATGGTCTACGTAAATAATACGCTATGAACTAAATGATAAATATCTTTAGGTAAATTTTATTAATCCTTAAAGTTGAACACCGGTAATGTGTGTTCGGTAATAACCGTATATGGAAAAGTAATATGAAAAGCGATAAAATAACAATTTTTCTTTCTTCATTCGAAACTATTATTGTTAATGACTGCAATTAGTTAACTTCACAGTCTCGGAAAGTAAAATTAGATTGTACTTGAATATTAATTATCCACCTCCTACCTAGACGATAGAAAAATAAATAAAACGTTAACAGTAATAAAAAATAAAATGTTTATTGGGAACATATATCTTTTCGGACATAATATCATAAAAGTCACACGAAAAAAAATCGTTGCATGCATTCGACAATGAATTTGAAAACACCTTTGCTTAAATGGAGGACGGAAGTGACAGAAGAATAGATTATATTCATTTAGGCAGTGCGCAATCCCCACAAAAAAATAGAACATAAAAAACATAAATTATTACACAATTACTGCATGGCTGCAATTGTGTATACCATTTAGTGAGGACATGTCTTTAACCTTACCCTTTGACTTCATAAAATTTAACGACCCCATAGGCAATTAAATTAGTTTAACTCATGTTTACCATTAAAGATAGAATGACTAATTAACATCGTTTTGTTTATTTGCATTATGTTGTTGTTAAATTGTGTGCAGAATCGGATTAACTATACAAAGACTGCTCTCTGCAAGTGGCGATTGACGCATTTCTCTCAGACACCTTCACCATCAATGCTCAAGGGTCCATATTGTCTCCCACTCTCTTTTTACTCCTACCTTTTTACTACTAGTGAAAACGAAAAATCCTATATTTAGTTTTGCTGACGATAGCACACTTATCAGGGATATCTTTCTCTTTGAATGCACAAACATAGGCTGCCGACACACATCTTCGCAGACAGCATGAAGTATCACGCCTCAACAAAGACCTGGAAGAAATTTTGGCTTGGGGTGACAGTAACCAAGTCGAATTTAACGCTAAAAACCCAGGCAGCAGTTTTCTCTAAAAAGGTTAACATTACAGAACCGGATATAGTCATGGAAGGACACGCAATCCCACTGGCTTCATCTATTAATTTGCTGAGCGTCAATCTGGGAGGAAATATGTCTTGGCATAACCACGTTGTGGCAATCGCCAAAATAGCTTCTCAGAAACTTGGTGTACTCTTCCGAACCAGAAAGTTATACACACCTCAACAACTTTTGACACTATACAAAGCAAAGATTCGACCATCACAAGAGTACTGCTCTCATGTCTGGAGCTCTGCACACAAACATCTCTTCGGCTACTGGATTAAATCGAAAGGAGGGCCACGAGCTGATGAAGAACCTCGACAGACTAGAACATCGAAGACAGATTGGGGATTTGACTCTCTTTTACAGATATTTTCATGGAAAGTGCTCGGCTGACCTTGCCCTCTTAATTCCGCCCAGAGCGGCGAATAGCAGAAATGCACGACGAACCACTGCCGCCCATCTATATGTGGTTAAGCTTAGTACTCCTCGAACTTCATTATTTAAGAATTCTTTCATCTGGAGGACTTCATCCTTATGGAACGACCTTCCCGAGGTCGCTTTTCCCAACGAATATATCCTCCAACGATTCAAAACCAACGTGAATCGCTTTCTGCGCACACGCACCACTCCCAGAGTGCAATAAAGAATTTTTCCTATAGGGCTTGTGTTTGATCATAAAAAAAAGAAGAGCACGATCCATTCATAATCATAATATAGTGATAAAATAATAATAAAATATACTCAAAATCAGTAAGAAACGATTAAAAGTTTTGTTAATTAACGGTTTACGTCTTTCGGATCGAATTAACAAGAAAAGTACATATTATATTAATAAAAAAGACAATGGAACATACATAAAATTATTGTGGTAATTTTCTGATAAATAGAATTTTTAATTTCAATTCGCTTGAAAGGGATTCGTAAGACTTCGTTGGAAATCGCTTATTCACATAAGGACGAACACGATAGAAAAGCAATCGGAGTCCACATTTTTAAAATAACGTATTCGAAAATGAGTTTTCTGTTCATCATATTATGTTGGAGGATTCTTACTAGAGTTTCATAATCTGACAACCAAAAAAAAAGGTCCAAGAACCATTAAAGGAAGAATTAAAAAATATGAGGCAAAGGAGAAGAAAAGAAGAAGCAAAACAAGTACAAGACTTTTACAAACCTTTTAAATAATATTATAGTTTACAATACACAGATAACAGACTAAAGCCGGTACTGATATTTAGCAAAGGTCACCACTACAAAAATTATTTATTTTACAGCTATGACATAATGCCGAGCACAGTGCGTAAACTTTACGATCTGTTAATTACTTAAAAATCGGATTTATCGCAAATAAAATAAACGAATTGAATACAACTTTAAATGGTAAGTGTTAGTCATCATAACTAGCAACAAGAATTAAATTTACAAAAAAAATTGAATTGGTACAAATAATGCCGAATCCTTTGAACGTATTAGGTGCCCAATCCAAGATATTACAAACTACAGATAGAAAAATGTACATTTCTAGCCTACGCAACGACTGCAAACAGTCTTTTCCACCTCTTTCTCTGCGGCTTTGACGCATCAGCTCTGGCATTTTTTGAGTCATACCTGACCGATAGGAGACAGTTTGTCTGCTATAATGGTTATATGTCTTGTGAATATGTTTCAACATCAGGAGTACCACAAGGTTCCAATTTGGGGCCATTATTGTTTCTACTTTTTATTAACGATCTCAACGAAATTATACAGTGCGGAAGGTTGCTTTTTGCTGATGATTTGAAAATATTCTTACAAATTAAATCTCTACTTGATTGTATTCGGTTACAACAACAACTAGACTTGGTGCAGGGCTGGTGTGAAAGTAACAGGCTTAACCTTAACGCGACTAAGTGTAGAGTTATGTCATATAATCGCAAGCAGCGTCCAATACTGTATCCTTATTCTGTTGTGGGGGAAGAATTGGAGCGGCCTGGTTCGTTGAAGGATTTAGGGGTTATCTTTGATCCTATGTTAACTATTGTGGAACATATTAATAAAGTAGTATTGGAGGCGGGTAGGATACTTGGTTTTGTTGTGCGCAACTGCAGACATTTTGATGATTCGAGAGTTTTTAAAACAATATTTTTTTCCTATGTTCGATCGAAGATTGAATATGCTTCGCTGATTTGGAATCCTTACTACGCATGTCATGTGAATAATATTGAAAGGATTCAAAAAAGATTTTTAAAATATTTAACGTTTAAATTAGATGGAGTATATCCTGAACGGGGAATCGAATATAATGCTTTATTAAACAGATACAATTTCACTATTTTAGAAAGAAGAAGAATAATTACATCTTTAATTTTTTTATTTAAGTTGCTGCGCGGTGGAATTGATTGTCCTGACCTGCTAAATCAAATAAATTTTTTTGTTCCTAGATTAAATACCAGGCAGCATTTAACTTTTTTATGTGAAAGGGCAAGAACAAATGTAATGGTAAAGTCCCCTTTAAACTTTATGTGTTCTAATTTTAACGTAATGTGTGGAAACTGTGATATATTCTTTTGCAGTTTTGGTGAACTAAGGAGAATTGTGGAGCTGGATTAGCAATGTATTATTTTTCTTATATATATTTATTTATTCTTAACTTTCCTACTGTTATATAACTTATGTTATTTTTTTTTATTTATATATTGCTCTGTAAATGGGTTCTTCTTGTTGGGCAATAAAGCTATTATTATTATTATTACAGCATTGCCATATTGACATATTTATCGCAAAGGTATCTTGCAAAATCCCACACTGAGAATAATTAAGCCATTAGAAAGTTTGTAAATCCCTAAATCGCATCGGCAGCAAAATATTCGCTTAACGCTATTAGAATAATCATTATAAAAATATTTTCTATTGGTAACAATCTCCTTATTTAATCATTTCTTATATTCGGAATTGGCCATGTTTAGACGTTTAGCAAATCAGTTCCCCGCGCTTATAATACAGGCATATTTAAAATTGAGCATAATACTCGCAACGCTCTGTCGATAAGGTGTTATTAGAAATCTTATGTTGCGAAATTAGCCGAATGACATTCCTTCTCCGAGCTAGTCCGAACCAGGCCCACCATTTTAATCTCGAAGACTCCGCGCCGTTGTCGCAAGTGTTTTTATTGATGTGTATTGAAAAAAGTGAGAACTAAAGACATTCAAGGCTAAAGCTGTGTATCATTCATAGTAAGTATGCATTCTATACACTATAATCTATAATAAAGTACTATAATATAATACTGTATTATTTTAAATCATTTTAGTAGATCTCTGGGTTTCATTTCACCATCCATGAACACGACATATATTATTTTAAGTTTGACCCAAAAAGAGCACATGGCACCTACATTACTTTTTTGACAGCACTAACAATTACGAAGATACCCTATAAAAGTGTCGAAAATGGGACTGTACATTGATCACATCAATAATTTAAGTAAGTTGCTTTCTCTGGGATTAGGTTTGTTCGGGTTTGTTCGATATTTATAATAAGTGAGAGAATTATGTATATATTATACGTATCATTAAAAATATATACTGTTATAAGAGGCATTATGATATTTTTTTAATTTAAGAAAAATATGGTTATATAAATGTTCTAAGCTTTAATAAAATATGTTCGTAATATATAAATAAATATATACAATATTTGTATACAGTTTTTTTGTTATAATATAGAATCAGATATAGTGTAATATACACTATTAGAAGATTCTTGTTATAGGTATTAGAATCTTTCATATATTGGGTATAAGCTATCTTTTATGTGGAAAGAAACAGTATGATATTTAGTATTATTCTATATTATCACTGGTATTAGAAATTCTCATAAACGGTATACCGGTTTGGTCACTAGTATCAGTATTATAATACTTACAATCCAGCCACTAACTGTTATTAAAATATCTTTATATTGGGTATAAAACGAATAACCGCTGCTGTAATATAATTAGTACCTCCAACTATTTTTATAGATTATAACTATTAGAAGTAAGTTATTGTCACTATAACCACAGTTTAGAAAATCGAGATTATTACAGTAGCCAACTATCGCGCTGTCCAAATACGTATGTGGAAATCTGATATAATATTTTTTATACCAAGTATTCGAATACTTTCTCAGTGCAATTAAAAATTTGTTAATTTGACAATTACAACTGATTTAAGGCTAATACGCAATTGCTCTTAAAATAAATTTATTTCCCAATAATTTTACTATAAACTGTGAAAAGGCGAAGAGATTCTTTAAAAAAATATTATTATACTTAAAAGTATGAAACGAATCTCGAACTAATCCAACTGCACTCTGGCAACATCTATTTTGATTTTACACCTGCGCTACGATTCGGACCCAAAATATGAATGAATACTAATCTCGCCAACATTACAACGTTGGCGCTTTGATCTAACGGATTGTTTATATATTTAGGTTGATTTGTGTTTTTTTTGTGATTATTGGTCAAAAATCGTCTTTATTATAAACAATCATGGTGCATTCATGTGTAGTTTGTAAAAGAGTGGATCATTTAAATAAGGATTTATCTTTTCATCGGTAACTATGGTTATGTTTTAATATTTAACCATCTGATATAACCAGACCTCAATATTGTTGCCATTCAGCCAACACACATGTAGTTCTCTCTTCCACCCATTACTGGTTTTCAATAACATTTCACACAACCACAGCTTCACTTTCCAAGAGTTTTATGAATGGATTATGTGATCTGTAGTTTACAATACCTTTGTGCCCGACAATGCGCATGCATCAAGTGGTTTTGATTAGTTCGATCCTAAAGACATTTTCGGCAGTTCTGTAAAAATATGCATATTTATTTCTAATACCTGGTGCAGTTATCTGAATATTTTGCCAAGTTGACAGAAATTTTAATCCCTCTTACTCCTTTATCTAGATTTAATATTATTCTTAGAACGATCCACAAATACTCCAGGTCATTAAGGAAGGTATCCCATTTTGGTATCTATATTCCCAAGGATCTATACCCAGGTATACAGATAGGTAGTTTACGGGATTGGTACGCAGATAGGGGGAAATTATTCTTGTCAAAAAATTTAAGAACATAAATCGTTTTGAAAGCAAGAGTACGCAGACAATACTGTTTTGTTTAATTAACTTTAATTCTTTTTTCTTGTAGTACAATTTTAAGGGCTATACGGGAAAGTCGGGAGGAATGGACTGAACTCCAGGGGCGCATTGTATACGTGAAAATAATGTAATGCCATTATCATATTTTCATTTGTTTTCAAATACCGTATTTGAAAACAAGGAGAGGGTAGTTTTAATATTGGAGGTATTTTACAATATCAGTATCGGTCTCGACAAGTCCAGAATCCTATAGCGACTATAACTTTATTAATAATTTGCGTTACCAATTTATTAAATGTGGAAATTTGATATCATTCATGGCCATGATGAAGAAATCTCATTTTTCACAATTCACTGATGGTACAGACAAAATTAGACCTTAGTTGGTTTCCAAGATCTCCAGACCTCACGCCACTAGACTTTTGTTTATGAGGTTGAATAGTTATAAAGTAAAAGTCGACACTCGAAATGCACTAATTGGACGTATTGGAAATACTGCAGCCGATATCAAAGGAAGACATGAAACAATGAGGATGACTACGAAGCAGAAAATGCTGTCGATGTTTTTGAACATTTATTAAAATAACGCTGATTAAAAAAATGTAAATGAAAATCGGATAAGGACATAAAATATTTTAAGAGTTTTTTAAACACGGAAAGAAAAATTTAGTTAAATTTACTATAAACATAATAATAGAACTAGCCATAATGTATGGCTCTATATGTAACTAGAATAACTTTTCTTAAGAAATTTCATTAAATTATGTATAGCAAAATGTTAACCTAAATTTTTAGTAATAATTACAAAAAATATTTGTCAACCATTTATATAAAAAGTTTTTGCGGTCACCCATCCGAGTGGTAACCTCGCATTGCCTAGCTTGACTTCTTCCAACGATGCCATATTCGTTATATAAGTTCTCTATCAATCATCTGTTACGAATAATGAAATTCCAGGGATCCTGCCATCCGATTCAAGCCTTTTATTCTTGTAAAAAAAGCATTTTGCAACGCTTCGTTTAAACTTGGTTATTTTTACAAAAAAATAACAATAGTCCGTAATGCACCCTACATTTTAAAATAATTAACTACACGAGTTATAAGTAAATTATTTTCACTTCCAGTCGCTGTAAAATTTAAAATATATTTTAGTAATTTATTGATTGCACTAAATTTATTAGAAATACTAACTATAATTTTTTATAAATTATGTGTACAATACTATTTTGGTACGGATTATTAATGAAAAATTAATTACTATTTTATAGGAAATCGTATAATAAAATCTGTACTAGAATAATTTTACTAAGTATAGTGTTTTACGTGTGGTTATTTTGGATATTACTCAAAGTGTAGTTTTAAGCATATCAGGTTATTTTATAAAATTTTCAACCCTTAAAAATAGTTTTTATGCAATAATTACTATAGAATGCATAGTCCATGAATCATTGCATTTTTTTAAATATTTAAAGCACCAAAAACGCATTTTTGCACACATTTTTCTGCATTTCTCCGCCCCTTACAAGAGTGACTTGAATATATTACATTCATCTTATAAGAACGGAGTCATTTCATATTTATTTATTGGTATTCTTTCACTATTTTTCGTAGCATTGCAAATGAGGCTATCTACTTTAATTTTCAAAATATGCAACTCAATACTGCACGTGCATAATCTGGACTCCATCTGCAGTATGAATAACCTATACGTACATTGTTGAAGTTCTGTATGAATAAAAGTATCTTATGAGCAAGGAATTAGGTTATCTTCATAAACAAACATCGGCTGCTCTCGGTCTTATCTAAAATATTTTTAACTGGAGCTTAATTTTGTTACTTTTTATACTTAAGAAACTGGTCCCAATTACCATCAATTAGAGAGGTGCCTATTCTTAAAAAGTATTACCGAATGTGAATCAAAGGCCATTTAAATTTAAGTGTCATATGTTATTATTGAGTAAATAAAATGTTAATGAGTGCAGCAAACGTCCAAGCCGTCCTCCGCGAGTGTAATTTAATTGATCTGGACCACCATTCTCCGAATTTGGCCCAGATTCATTTTCATTCAGATATTTGGAAGAGTACCTCCGTGAAAAGTCATTTTGCAAACAATAATCAATTGATAGAATAAAGAATTTACAGTTATAGAATGGGTATAATTTAACTGGTTAGCAAAATATTCTTATTTTTGCTGTTGCCAGACAATCACAGGTGTGCCTTTTATCAGAGGAATACTCTTTATAATGCCTGTAAATACTATAATGCGCTAAATGAGACAATTATGGATTCTCCTAGTATTAATGTGATAAGTCTAGACTTAAGAAATTTTTAATAGGAAGAGAATGTTACTCTTTTCAGGAATTTTTCTAAAATTTTTGCCCGATTAACGAATTGTAAATCGTAGAATAGTTTTAGTTCTTGACCTTTTCTTCAATCATTGTATTGCTGACATGTGTTACTTAGCATTATTATTATTATTATTATTATTATTATTATCATTATTATTTTTGCGAACAGAAAAATGTAATCGTTCAGCCAAAATGGCTAGTTGGTCAGCAACTTATGGACAGCAAACATTTCTGAATCGGTCAGTAATTAATGTCATGCTAGAGTGCTCTAAATTATTTTGGTACGTAAATTAAATATATAATTTAATCAGATACTGGTAAGCAATCAGCGGGTAAGCAAGATATTTAATCTTGGTCATCAAGAAAAAAAAAGCAATAAAACGTGAAATAGTGACAGTGCCCTGGGAAAACAAGTGAAAACCCGCCCCGCTACATCTTTTGTAGCCGATTTTCTTCTGTATTCGGCAAAAGAAATCACAAAAAAGTTACATAAATTGACAGTGCCCTGGGAAAACAAGTGAAAACCCGCCCCCGCTACCTTTTGGGCCTTGACTGCTACACCGAATGAAAACACACGGACGCAATTAGCTACTCGTATCACGTGATTGCTTTCGCTCCGCCCACAATAACGAACTTTGCCGATTATTCAAAACAAACGCAATCCAATGATTTATATTGATAACCATTCTTTTAATATGCAAACCTCTGAAGTAAACTGCTTCTAGACATGTTTTTTCTACTGACCAATTGTAAAATCTTGCTGACCAACTAATCATTTAGGAGCGCGACTGTTAATTAAGCGAGCACATGATATTACAAGCGGACTGATATCGGTTAAATTCTTGACAGTTTGTAGCATTTTTTGCAGAACAAGTGTTGCAGCCTGATTTTTATTTATTGCAATCAAAATCTTTTTATGCTGATTAAATGATTTAATGGCTATTTTTTGCTGCGAACCACTTTTAATAACGGCAAACCATTTAATTATTTCTCATAAACAATTTACAGGGAGTTATAGAATTTCCTCAATTATAAGCTCCCGAACAAAAAAAACCGGCATCCTGGATTTTTTGGTAAGTTTGATTCTTTATAACTTTTTTGTTCTTAATTTGTAATTTAATTTTTACAATTCTTTTGCCATTTTATATAGATAATTTAATTAGGAACGTTCTGAATATTTTTATATATTTTATAATATTCGATAGGACGTTATTATACCCGGTGAATCAATGTGTGTTTTTTCTTCTAAGTTTAAAACACCATGTGGAGATATTGACAGGGGAGGACAAAAAGCATACATTGTTTCACCCGGCATAATATCGCCCTATCGAAGATAACCCATAAGTTAAATTATCTGTAAAATGGCAAAAGAATTGTAAAAATCGGATTAAAAAGAAAGAAGTTATAACGGATCAAACTTACCAAAGAATCCAGGGTGTCGGGTTTGTTCGGTTTTTGTCTGGGACTGGGGAAGTTCCATCGCGTGTCATCGTGGTAGCGAACGATAGATGGTCGGCGCACGCGCAGTGGTTAGGCAATACATTGCATGATTAACCTACATTACTTGTTAAGTGAACATCGACAATAATATTGAGCATGTGCTGTTTAAAACGAGACGAATTAGCTATAATAAACTTTCTATAAAATACGGCATTTTATTCAATCAATACAAATAAGCCCGAAGCAAGGCTAAATAATTTAATCGGCCAAGATATAAATTTTAATCAAATCGGTAACTAATTCTAATTGTCCAATTTTTCTAGTTAAAATGTATATACGCTACTATCTTCTGCCACTAATTAAATAAATTTATTTTAATTAAAACTTTTGGAATGGGGATTTAACATACATAATTATATTTTTAATATACCGATTATATGTATAGTGTGCTGACACTGACCTTTCGAGGTGTTCCATTTTGTATGCCGCCTAACGACATAGAAAATTCGGCTTCCGTAATTTTTATAATGGCTGAAGTTTTGGAAGATATTCGTCATTTTAATTTGTTATCAAAAAAATAATAAGGATTTTTAAACATTTCAGGAACTGAAACAGGAACTAAAGCTGCTGTCTGAAAAAATTCCTGAGGGGCAGTTTACAAATTATACAGGGTTTTTCTTAATGAGGTGTCAATATTTCACAGTGTGTTCCTTAGGTCATTTTTTGGCTAATAGTTGATAATATAAAGATTTATTGTTTTCGTAAATTCACTCGATCCAATCCTAATTGGGTTTATTTCTCAAAATCAAGAAGTAAAATTTTGAGAGTTTTCTTTTTATTTTTTAAAAGAACTTTGTTTGAAATTGAATTGTGTGTATGGGTACAAATTTTTTTACAGGCAACTTTCAGTCCTTAGCATATAACTTACTAAAATAAACTATTTGCCTGTAGAAACGATTATAATGTGCGAAATATATGTTACTTCCTGCATTAGAAAGCAATTTTAAAAGTGTTTTTTTTTTTAGATTATAGCTGCAGTATTAAAATTTGAATTTAAAAATGTATCGCCGGTCACGTGTCCCCAGTCAATAATTTCTTACTTTACCATTTTATATTTCTCGTCATTTTACTAAAGTTACTTTTATATATAAATAATTTACACTCCTACTAAAATTTGTATTGAAATAATAATGTTCAACAGTTTAGTTTCTCTAACGCAATTATTAACCAGAAGTTCCGTCCCCGCAGCTGCATGTATCGTCGGTCACGGCAGAAATTGCTTATAAATAACGCCACTACAGGTCGGCCTTTTTACAAATATGACGGTATGTGTTTGAATTTATGTAAAGCGTGCTCCTGTTTAGGTAAGTTCCTTATTATGTTTATTTAGGTATAAACTAGAACATTGTCTATTTTTTACCAAGCGTAACTCAGACCTAGTAGTCTTAATTAAGGGAAAAATACTACACGAAGTCATTATCTTGAGTACAGATACTCATTTAAGTCTAAAAAGTTTAAGAAATAGCTAGTATTAGCTGTTATCCACAAATTTGTGCATTTTTGTATCGCCGGTCACAGTAAAACAGGTCACGCATGAAAATGTTACCGGAGATAAGTTGATGTGACCGTTTGTCATCCGAAGTTATATAAAATATTTTTTTTTAGCCATTTATAAACCATTAAGGAAAAATATATTTTGATGTGCAAGTTTCATTTACACCTGTAGATTAAAAATATGACTAATTTTCTTAGTATTTTAACATTCTATAAGGAACATTCCAAAACTTTAAGCCAATATAAGACAGGCTGTTGCAAATAATAGGAAAATGGTTATAGTGACTGATTAAAATAACTCAATTCCAAATATTGGCGTTATATGATTCATAAGTGTAAAATTAGCCAGGTGACGGGCGAAACCATTTATATTTTTGTAAAATTTACTAAAATCTTCTGTAAAATTAACTAAGAGCGACATCCTGGGCAATACTGGACATTCCGTTGAAACAGAGTTGGGCATTTTCTTCTTGTAAAAATATAATAACCATAATAATCTTATTATAGTCTTTTTCCGTGTATCCAGAAAAACTAGTCAACTCTTTTGAAAATTAAAAGACGCATGAATTTATGCTAGAGCACAATGGTGGTCAGTTTCAGCAATTTTTCCAATTCTTTATTATTTTGATCTTAATTAATTCTGTACCTACTGAGGTTCTGTGTGGATCTATCTATTAATGTTCTGTGTGGACCTATCTGCTGAGGTTCTGTGTGGACCTATCTACTGAGATTCTGTGTGAACCTATCTACTGAGGTTCTGTGTGGACCTATATTTACAGGTTATGTGTGGACCTATTTTATCTGACTGATATTATAAAATGAATACAGTTTGTATCAAAAAGTTGGATTGCTCTGCAAGAGCATTATTGAACAAATATCAAAATAATTAATGATGATTTGAATGAATATTAGAATAGAATTCAGAAAATATGTTTTGATTCATTTAAACTGGATATTGGGTAAATTGGTTACTCAGATATTGTTTTCCTTCTTTTCAGTTACGTTATCTCAACATACAAATATAAAGATCCTGCCAAAATTAAATAATCCTTATTTGTAAGCACTTTAATTATTAATATAATTATGCTGGTTATTTAATAAACCTCTCCTACATCACTGATACATGACCTCTTAAGAGAAAGATAAGAGTTGAACAAGAAAACAATAATAATAATAAACCAGATGTCTAAACCAAATCAATCTTACACAATTAATTTATAAAGAAAATACATTTGGTTTTATAGCCCTCCTCTTCCTCCTCACAATTTAATTCTTGTAATTTATTTTAAAACTACGCAGAAAACTATATAAATCGTGGACTTAAATTGGGAAATGCTACCGGATAGTCATTATAAAATAATTGAAGCAGAATGCGTTCTTCAGTTAATAATAAACACTTTTTTTTAAAATAAACCAGGTTCCATGCCCAGCAATATTAAAATAATTAAAAGTCTAATATACTACTAAAAATAGCATCAGACGAACCTTGAAATAATAATTATATCGTTTGTGGAAGGCATTCAAACTATGGAAGACATAAAAACTAAAACATAAAATTTTTAGTGCTATAACTCTGGAAGTACAATTTTGTCACGTTTAAATATTTATTATATTATTATTGTTAGCTACCGGGGTTTATAAGTCTAGCTAATTGTTTGATATTAAATAAGTGTGTATTAATTAGGGATGCACAATAATGACAATGAGAATACAGAAGGAAGATTAAACTCATACGAAAGTGAAAGTCAATAATGCATGTTCACGAGACAGAAGTTTTTGTTTTAGTTAGAGAGACGGTGACAATAGGGGGTCCGAGAAGTGGAATATCAGTAATTTAGTTTTTCGTGTAGTTTAGGTCCCCCTCTACAACTTTTATATCTGATGAAATACCATGCCATAGAGCGTTGCTGAGAGCTGTACCGCTTTAGATAGGAAACTCTCAATAAATTCAAAATGCCATGTCTGAAAATGAATTTATATCATCTGCGTGACCCCAAAGTCACGGGAAACACATTTTCTGACTAGTCAACCCTTGCATATACTTTTCCGAGCGTGTCAAAAAAAATGGATGGAAAAATTATAAAGTCTCAAGTGACATGGGTCCAAGTGGGCTTAATCGATTTGTATTCACATGGAGATGACTCGTAAACAATTTTCTGATAAAAAGAATTTGATTGAATATTGAATATATACAAGTGAACGATACCTGCCTTCCGGCATCTCTTCGGAATATTGTCAAAATTCCGCCTAGCTAGGTGCGATTCTTCTGAAATTTTTTTTTACACAATATTTGGGTGTCAAGGAATGTAGTGTGACAATTTTCTGATATGCACGATCGTTTTCCGAATTTCCTCCGAGGAGATTTTAAAAAAATTACAATAATGAAATGGCACATAATCTTTAACATATAATGTTCCATTCTAGAAAATTTCAACTTCAAATTCGCTTTTCTTTTTTTTAATTTTCATTTTTTTACACGCTCGGAAAAGTATATGCAAGGGTTGTTTCCCGTGACTTTGAGGTCACACAGATGCTGTAAATTCGTTCGTATGGAATAACATAATCAAAAATCAAAATTTGTATTACCTTCCTCATATTACTCTAATTCTCGATCTAATTTTCTGACCAATAAATTATTAAACACTTTATTTGAAACGTCTTATCGTCAAATATTTTACTTTATAATTTTTGCATCACCCTCGTAGTTAAATTGTCCCACTTACTTATCTCTGTTTAATTTTGCGTTATCATCAAAAGGATTAGATATCAGAGGTATGAAGTGTATCTACAATCAAGGGTACATAATATGATTAATATGTATGTATGTATGCAGTGGTACGCACTTTTCTAAAGATTAAAAAAAAATTGTCCACAATTGTCTTTCCTCATCGTTTGCGACGAGACTTGTTCTCAAGGGAAACCAACTATCGCTCAACTCAACCATTGATATCAGGAAGTAAATCACTAAGGATTTGCTATATAATATAATATGCCGAGTTAAATTTCTTCATTGGGACAAAGATGATACCTCCAGTGCGGTGCCGCACTGGGTGAGGGAGTAGGGGTGTGAGGGTGATGGGGCAAACCCACCCCAAGATTCATATGTTTTTATCATAGCCATGGACAAAACCCAATTTAATAAAAACCACCCTCCGAAAAAAAAATTTAGGTGCGTCACTGCCTGCGATAGTATTTGTGTCAAACAGATCAAACATTTACAATTTTGATAATTTGCAATAAAATTGTAATTTGCGGTCAACCGAAATAATAATATCCTTTTTACACACAAGCACAAATTTGGAAAAATGGACCTTTCCGCACTCCTTACTAGGATACTATTACAATCACGCCCGAAATTGTATTTCGTTGCTAAATTTTTTGTACAACGATTTTGCTCAAATTAGATAGGGTAGAAGAAATCGGAATAGTTATAGTTTAAAAACAAGCACATTCTATATGACGCAGCGCAGATACTCTAATATCTTTATTGGTTTATTTAGGTGAAAAATTTTATCTAAAAAAAAAACCAACCAACTTAGAAATGACAAATCAACTAACTAACTTCGGTATTGTACTCAATTTTATCGTAAGTGTGCAATCATTTTCTTAGAACCAACATGTAAATGCAAAAGGTGCCGAGTCAACAGTGACCGGAATCATGTTTCCTTCCTTGCTTTCACGCGTTTTTATAATGTAAGGCAACAATATAGTATTTTTACTACAAAAATCGACCAATATAAGGATATAATATTGGTAATTAAGTAGTAGATACATAAAATAACAGGAATTTCGATTAAAATCTAATTTTATTTCCCAATTTGTCAATAACAACGCTAGCCGCAATCCACGATTCGCAATTCACGACTCTATGAGAAATAAAAAGTCGGCATAATCTGCGACTACAGCGAGGAAAAAAGAAAAACCTATTAAACTTTTAATAAGGGTATAATCTCACGTGTACAATAAAAGGGTTGCGAAAAACATTTGGAAAAAATGTGTATGTCATACATGGCGGACTTAGGAAGTTACCCACTAAATAGTTGTTTATAACCAGTTGGAAACAATGAATTTTCGTATAACGTTTCTTTCCCAATGACCTGGGAAATACAAGATTTGTTATAATTTTGATAAATACAACAATAAAAATCAAAGAAGTACTACCTATAAGTATAGTACATTGAACAAACTTTTCGTAAACAATTATGACAACAATTTCAGACTCCTAAGCTTTATGCAGTTTTGAAAAGTGTCAAATTCTCTATTGTAAAATTGGCTATAATTTGCATATATATATATATATTAGAGGTACCTAGTTTACTTAATGCAGGACATTGAACTTTAAATCCCGAACAGCTTTTTTTTATATTTTTATCTACAGTGCCCTTTTCTTAGCCCCCTCCTTGATGTAATCCTAGATCCGCCACTGATAGATAGGTATAGGTATGTATTATTTTAGTTTCTATGAGAGTGTGTAGGTGCATGGTCCTTTGTCATGTTAAAATTTATGGGACTGTTCAAAATATCTCTCCATGTGCAATTCGGATAAAATATGGAGAAATAAGGTAGAAAATGAATTAACTTCAAAGGAGTTTAAAGATATTTTTGTAGGCAGTAGCCGTATAAATACTTTTCTATTTTTATTTAAATTGACCATAATTTGAAACTTTTCGATACAACGAAACTACAAAAATATAAACCAATATTATAAAATTATTTAAGCCAATAGTTTAATTCAACTTTCGTTTCATATGCAAAACATAAAAAAAAGGCGCGCGATTTAGGTTCGCAACGCTTTTTAGCCAGAAGCGACATAAAGCCACAAACTTTAAATAATCCGTGTAAAAGAATCGACTGAGCAAAAGCGACTTAACAAAGCAAAGGCTGACCTTAGAGTCTGCAGACACTCGGGTATTCGCTTGAAGCAAAAGGGCACAAAAAAGTAGCCCGAACACCCACATAAGTCCCCGGGTGCGGTATTGTGGCAAAACACCCATGATTTTCAGTGTTCAAATTTGGTTCACTCACGAACTAAAAGTCATACTCGCTTCAGATGTAACTTAAAACACGACGAGATCTCACTGAAATGGACCAAAGAAGCTGGTTTGTGTAAGCACACTTGCCGCGGCACCAAACTGAATGCCCGCCAGAGTATAACTTTTCAAAAGTCTGAACACATGTGCTCGGAGCGCGATTGCGATGTTGCCGGCGTGTGATGCGCTCAAGAGCTTTTTCAGAATTTCGGACGCAAGCTGCACAGTTATTTATTATATTTTTCCGCACATAAAGCTAATTTATTTATTTTTTAATTAATATTATTTATCGTACTTTTAGGTTATAGATTTCAAAGAGCGGGTAATTACAATAATATAATTGTTATATAATTTAGTAATCTACAGCGCGAGGTATTTACTTTATCTTATCACATGTATTTAATTTTAAAATCTACCTTTTTGTTTAACATTAAATATGACTTCTGGCATTCAGAAATTTGTACATTTTATTTTTTGGATGGGGGATTAATTGTAAATAATACAGAGAATTAATATACAGGGTGGTCTGTAATGAATGCTCCATATAGTAACCAACCACAGAATCTACACATGAAAACAATAAGTTTGAGCCAAACATGCCTTAGTAAAATGTTGATCGTTAATGGGATACAGGGTGTTAAAGTTTAATTTCTAAATTAAGTTGTTCTTCATAGCACAATCTGCTTATGAGTAGAAATGAAAGTTTGTAATCGGGGGTTTTTAAGGCCGAGTAACATGGATCTATTCCTCTTTTTCAAATAACTTATATAGAGGGCACTAGTATACCTTACATGGACTATACACGCTCACTATACAGGGTGTCCGGGAACATGTGGGAAATCTCCCGGATATGAAGAAAACACGTGAAAAGAATACTATAGGTTCATATAAACTTCTTTCGTATCGGCCTCCTCTTCGGAGATATGGGCTCCCAGAAAGCACCAATGGAATCAAGTTTTTTACACATAATTATTGAACCACCTGGTATATTTCAATTATTTTTTAATATGATGTATACCAGGTAAGACCCGTCAAATTACTACCCAAGAAACTGTTGTGAATTACTCACAGCTGCAGAGACGGACTATAGCTGTAACACTCATGAGCCCATTTTTTTTACGCTCTGTATGATGAGAACTTTGGACAATACCTTTAACTATTGGCTAAAAATTAAGTACTCTTCATTCATGTCGCTAATCCTAACCGTTTTCGAAAAAACGGCATTTCATATACATCATGTGCTTCGGGTATTTCCATAAAAGATACATCTTTGTTCCGATCCAATGTTCAACCTTCAAGATTCCGCTTTTTCATATTTAGCCCATGAGCAGTTAGGGGACTCAGTGTAAATAAAATGACGTTTTCTCGAAAACGGTTAGGATTAGCGACATGAATGAAGAGTACTTAATTTTTAGCCAATAGTTAAAGGTATGTAGAAAACATTGTCCAAAGTTCTCATCATACAGGGCGTAAAAAAATGGGCCCATGAGTGTTACAGCTAGTCCGTCTCTGCAGCTGTGAGTAATTCACAACAGTTTCTTGGGTAGTAATTTGACGGGTCTTACCTGGTATACATCATATTAAAAAATAATTGAAATATACCAGGTGGTTCAATAATTATGTGTAAAAGTTTATATGAACCTATAGTATTCTTTTCACGTGTTTTCTTCATATCCGGGAGATTTCCCACATGTTCCCGGACACCTTGTATATCGCCCGAAATTCTATGAGAATAATTTTATTGGGATTCTGATTACAATTTATAATAGAAAGGTAATTTCTATAGAAAAACAGTATAATTAAATTATTTGGTTAAATCACTCCGACTCCGAGATACTATTTACTTTTTTAAACGACATTCCATGGACATTTTTATTTGCAACAAAAATAATTATTCATTAAAATAATTTCAACAAATGTTATAAATGTCCATCGGCCAATATCCGACGTATTTGAAAATAAAGAAAGAACTCTAATTAAAGCAAGACGCTATTTGGTAAAAAGTTTAAGAAGATGCATAGGAAATTTGTTTGTTCTGACATTAATTTATAATTTTCATTACATTGTTACCTAAATTTTTTGACGAAACTTCAATGCAATTTTGTTTAAAAATGCAAATATCTCTAGGTATATATTTTTTATCAGAATCCCTATAAAGTTACCCGCAAGAAATTTTAGTCATGATAGAGTCATGACAATTTTAGCTGAAACCTATTATTTTCATGTGTAGAATCTGTGGTTACTCTACAGATTACATTCGACCTTGTAAAAAACGAATAACATGGACGAAGCAAATGGTCAGAATCGGTGTCAAAATTAATATTAAAACTAATTTATTTTACACAGAAGAAATTGTATGTTCCAATTGAGTGGCGTACGTAGGAGGGGCGAGCCTCCTCCTCCCCCCCCCCCCCCCCCCCCCCCGAAATGTAATGTTTTAACCAATTTATTCAATGAATTCGCTAAGAAACATATAAATCTTGATATTATTAGATGTTTGTTTTGTTCGTTATTGTTTAAAGCCTCAGTATATTTTTGTTCAGTTAATAATTAAGTTAGTCGAGCTAGTGAAGCATTCACCATTTTGTTTTTTGATCAATTTTTCGTTGCTTTTTGGTTTTATCTGAAAATACCCGTTTTAGGGGATCAATTACAAAAAGTTTTAAAATTTTCGATTAAAAAATTAATTGTGCAAAGTGACAAAATTTCCTTCCTTTCATGTAATTTATTAAAATTAAAAAAATTTCAAGCCTAGACTTCAGGTAATTGATCCATAAAAACGAGTAATTAACCGCTTTTAGGAAAAAACGAAAAAGCATCGCAATATTGACCAAAAAACGAAAAGGCGAAAGCGCCACTACATTTTTTATGTAATGCCCTCGAAAAAAATTCCTATATACCTACGCCATTGTCCTAATTAATAAGCTATTATTATTATTATAGATTTTTTTGTTGAAATTATTTTTATTTGTACTTTAGCAAAAATGTTGCATTGATTGTTTACAATAAGTTTTTTTTTGGTAATATTTTTTTTTTATGATCATGCACAAGCACTATAGGAAAAATCCTTTAGGGCACTCTGGGAGTGGTGCGTGTGCCCAAAAAGCGATTCACGTTGGTTGTGAATCGTTAGAGGTTATATTCGTTGGGAAAACGACCTCGGGACGATCGTTCCATAATGATGAAGTCCTCCAGATGAAAGAATTCTTAAATAATGAAGTTCGAGGAGTACTAAGCTTAACCACATATGGATGCAGTATCAAAAGTTGTTGAGGTGTGTACAATTTTTTGGCTCGGAAGAGTACACCAAGCTTCTGAGAAGCTATCCTGGCGATTGCCAAAACGTGATTATGCCAAGACACCATATAACTTGTTATTGAGCTTATAGATGATTGTAAATACTTTCTGATTGTTAATAAACACTAAATTACAAAAAAAAGAAGAAATGGTAATTTATTTGTTACCTCCAGTGGCATGGCGGTTCTCTTGGGCCAATTGGGCCATTCTTAACGAACTGACATCAGCTTATTAATTAGGACGTGCATTTTTTAATATACGATAATTAATCAACAATCACTTTAATCTGTCGGCTGAAAGTTTTCTGAGTTTTCTGACGGAAAATGTGTTCGGTTCAAATAATTCCTGAAGCCAAAGTATTACGGGCATAGAAATCGTATCCGGTAATATTCCGATTAATACTATGAACACAAAAAGTTCAATCTGGGAATAGTTTTCGAAATTTCTAAACCAAAAAACTCTTCCAATCGGTAAGTTTTAAAGGGAAAGATGAAAGATCTTTTTTTAAAATTGACCGATAATTATTAATAATTAAAATAATTGTTTCAAAAATATCAGTGGCGTAACATATTTTTTTGGTTAAATTATTTTTTAAATCTCCATTCCAAAACAAAAAGCTAGCTCTAAGCAAAGCAGAATATAAAAAAAATACTTGTAGGTTAAGTTAAGAAGTCAATTCTCCGAATTTTGCATTTGTACACGTTCACAGAAGAGACAAAGAACAACAACCACAGAAGAGACAAAGAACAACAACCAGTTTAAACATTTACAGCCGGTTGAAAATCTCGTTCTGCGGATGAATCTATTACTAAGGACAGTGGCTTATTTTTTTTTTGGGGGGGGGGGGGGGCAAAGGCCGATCCAGAATTTCGGTAATCTTGAATTTACTAGATAGTTGTTTTTAGTAGATGATTGTTTTTCGTTGTTGTATAAACGCTCAGTATATTTTTTGTTCAGTTAATACCTAATTAAGTCAGAGCTAGTGACGCATTCACCAATATTTTTGATACTATTTTATTCTAAAAGCTGTTACTTACCTGTTTTTAGGGACTAATTACCTTACTTTAGGGTATAATTTTTTAAATTAATAAATTAATGGAAGGAAGAAACGAAATTTTGTCAATTTGAACAAATTTCGTTTCCTGCAGAAATTTTTTTATCAGAAATTTTAAAATTTAAGTAATTGATCCCCTAAAACGGGTATAAGAACGAAACAAATTCCTATATACGCCACACTGATTAAGAGTACGCGGTCACGCGAGTTAGATTTGCAATATCTCTTTTATGAACACATCATCAGTTTTATTTTTTTACATCTAAAGGTGCCTATAACCTTAGACAGTAAACAAATATAAATTTAATAGACAGTTTTCTTTTCTCTTTATAAATTATTAGTCAGTTATTTAAAGTTACATTTAAATCATTGAGACAGCTAATAAATATTAACGATTTAACGAGCATTATTACCCAAAAATGTTGGCAATATTTCAAAATTACTACAGTGGTTCTCGTATGGCATGATTGGTCATCAGTTGGTATCATAACCGTATTCAATAAAGGTGTTTAAAATAGTATATTAAGATACAAGTTTCATAAGACATTATCTTAGAGCACGCGTTTAATTTAGAAAACGACCCTAGAAGCGGGGAGTTTCCTAAAGTGCAAGTGCTCTAATTGTCTTATGAACCGTGTATTTTATAATATTGTTTCTATTTGGGTTTTTAAAGTCTGAAAAACTTTTAAAAATATAGTACATTTTTTCCATTCGAATTAATATATTCTTTTTGGGTTGGCAACACTTTTACAATTTAATAAAATGTTAAAGTATCAAATATGCCATGATAGAAACAATTGAACACAACAAAGCTTCTTCCCATCCGTCATAATTGAAAATATTATTAATGTTAATAAAAATGAATCGGGAAGAAAGTTGTACTCCGTCAGAAATACTAGAAATTGCAGAAAATAATCTAGAAAAACTTTTAAGAAGAATATGCAAATCTTTGAGTTATGGTGCGAGCAGAAATAACAGAAAATATTGAACAAAATAATAAATAATACTATTGAACAAAATATTGTGTGGACACAGAATCTGACAGGAATAACAATTAATGCCCAGGAAATGTCTACAGCAAGGGCGGATCCAGAACTTGGGTTGGGGGGGGGGGGGGGGGGTCATGCATGGAAAAGTTACGAAAAGTCATACTCTGCCGCGTTAGTCAAACCGGTATGTTTGGTATTTTTCGTGTAAAATTGATAGTTTGGGGGGGGGGGGGTCATAACCCCCATGAGACACCCCCCACCTGGATCCGCTCTTGGTCTACAGTAACTATAAATATGTATATATAAAGTAATATGTATACTACTATATTGAATTAAAAATAAACTACTTTATTGAATAAAACTTTAGAAATAGAGCATAAACTGAAAGATATTTTTATTATTTTGAGGTTATGTTGTTTTATAGTTGTGACTAGAAATTAGTTGACGGACACCATCAGTATGTTATATATTTCCGAGTATAGGTATTTCGGATAAATATCTAGTAAAAATGATCTATTTGCAAGGTTAAAGGTTAGTATTTTAAAGTTTTCGATAAAAAATTTCTGTCGAATCCATAATGCCTAGAAAACTAATTTCAACGAAATCGAAGTAGGCCTAAAATTCGAACCCTACTTGTTGCCAACATGAAAAAAATAAAATTTCAGTTTCATAAAGTGGCAAATTATTCAATTTTTTCATAATGTACACGTAGCCATTATGAAACCCAAATAGAAAAAATTTAGTATATGGTTAGTAACTAATTATGGAAATAAAACATTTTGTCATATTAAAAGTATCATTTAAGTATTTAAAAGTACTTTTTTATTTTAAAGATAAATGTTCAAAATATAAATTTATATCAGAGAGGAGTCGAAAAAGTTAATTAAAACAGATATGGCACACAAACTGTAAAATAAAAGGCAACCTTCTTTAGTTGCCGCACTATATCTGCTACCAAATTACTTAGATATTATTTTTGCATAAATTTGTACCACCAACTTTTTCACAGAAATATTTGACCTACACGAAATCTATGGATAGCCAAACTCTAAAAGCAAAAGTGGGCAAACTTATGGCCTCGCGCATGTAAACAAAGCGGATCGTCAGATGTCATGCGCAATGCCAACTGATAAACTATTTACCTTAACCGGCGAACAGTACCGTACTTCGCCCTTAATGAAAATGATTACACGGCAAGATTCTGGCATATCACAAGACCTTCGTTACTGGGAGATAAACAATATATTACCTCGCATAAAAGAAGACCTTGTGGCGATCACTGAAAAGCCACTTTTAAAATTAATTTTGATATCTATTGTCCACGTACCGATAGATTTTTAATATCATTACATCCCTACGACTGATTTCGGTTCTGGACGGGTCGTCGTTGGTTAGCTACCAAACCAGCACCAATACCGACAGGGTTGCCTATATGACGGCGACAACATTCTGCGTAAGACAACCGACGAGCAATCTTTAAAAATATGACCGGTAAACCGTGCGCACCAACCTATTTTTTTATCCATAAATTTTACTGCGCACCCCATAAGTTGTACATATCCATGGTTATAGGTCGGTGAGTTGCAGTCGTTGCGGCCTGGACAATTTTTTAGGCATTTTGTATTGTAAACGTATAATTCATATACATACATAGAACTTAGGAAAAAGTTGTTGAACTTTTCGTAAAATGAAAAAGAAAATACCTTACGGAAAGTACAGAGGATTGAGGATTTAATAAAAATATATTCCGTTCCAACTTTAACAGCGTTTCTATCCTATAGTTGAAGTTCGAGGTTACTCCCAATTTAAATATATTGTAATCCGTGGCTGACACAATTTATAAAATAAACATACAATACGTGGATCTGTGGTTAGGGAATAAAAATGCGTTGTTTTGTTTCCATTACTTAATTGTTATTTGGAACTTTGGTGGACAAAAAGAAAGGTTTGACTTATTTATTTTAAAAAATGCTACTCCTGATTATACATATACACCCTACAGGGTGTCAGTCCCACTTATAATGGAAACAAGCTTATATTTTCGGTATTTCTGAATTGATTGTTTTGAATTTTGGTGTGGTCATGTATGATCTTAGGGCGTACTTTTCTATTGCTTAAAATTATGGCGTATGGATTTATAGAGATTTTAAAATATTAATTTAAAGAGTAAAGTACCTTTAGCGATTATTTATGTGAGTATGTATGTATTTTCCACTATAGAATTAAATTTTGTACAAGGGACATCTAATAATTTATTCTTTTTATTATTAACTGCTTCATCTAAAAAACTACTATACGTTAAATGCAGTGGCGCATTGTATTTTCTGGTATAAAATCAAATTTTGTACATAATAATTTGTTCTGCAGAAAAATTAGAAAATAATCAAACAGGCATAAATAAGAAAATTTGAATCAATTGACCATGAAAACAAAATGTTATTTACACGTCAACGAGAAAAGCATTCTTATTCTTGCAATCAGTAACTAAAATTTTAAGTAATAAGAAAGTGCGTTCTAGAATCATACGTAACCATACCAAAATTAAAAACAATGAATTCAGGAACACCGAAAATATAAGCTTGTTTCTTTATAAATGGGACACCCTGTATATATTCTTATGTACAACGTGTCCAAGATAAGGAGGGCCAGTACAGGAATCTCGGAAACCGTAAGAGATACGAAGTCGGTTAAATGGAGGTAAAGTTGCGCATTTACGTGCCTAATAATATGCCGTTTAGAAAGTTTTGAAATTTCGAGTAGTTCCGGTCATATCCGGAAAAAAACGAAATTCTTAAAAATCGTTTCATTATTTTCCTGGGTTTTTTTTTAGATCGAATTCTAAAGTAAATTGCACTTTTGCATTGCCACTTTTCCTCCGACGAGTCGTATTCGAAGGGCCATTATCAACTTTCCTTTTTTAAATACGGTCCTATTTTCCTGATATTGGAATTTGAGAGCTTCTTTTCTCCTGAATGCAACGATGTATGACACATTGCGGTTTAATGACGTTTCGAGGATTTTTTGAACAACATCAGGATATTTTGGGATATGGTCCTGTATTTCTCCTAATTTTATAAATAATATCTCATACGTAAGCTCTAAATTTTTATTTATGTTGGACTAGTTCAATAAATAACAAATAATTGAATAATAACCACAAATAAGTGAACAAAAATCATTCAAATAAAGCGAACGACGAAAAAAGTAAGGAACTACATAATCAGGTGTTCAAAATGATTTCCGTTATTCTCTCAGCACAAATAACATCTTCTAACTGACTTTTCAGAATTTGTAAATTTATGTTCCATATTTTCTGGAAATGGGAATGTCAAGTGAAACAAATCACGCGTCACATCTCCATTTTTGTGTTTCAAGCGCCTACTTTTCTTTTAAATCCCGAATCAACAGAAGTTTAAAATAATGTTTCTGTATTTTGTTCACTTATTTGTGGTTTATTATTAAATTATTTGTTATTTATTGAACTAGTCCAACATAAGTAAAAATTTAGAGCTTACTTATGAGATATTATTTATAAAATTAGGAGAAATACAGGACCGTATCCCACAATTTCCTGATGTTGTTCAAAAAACCCTCGAAACGTCATTAAACCACAATGTGTCATACATCATTGCATTCGGAAGAAAAAAGCTCTCAAATTCCAATATCAGGAAAACAGGACCGTATTTAAAAAAAGAAAGTTGATAATGTTCCTTCGAAGACGACTCGTCGGATTACAAAACAATTAACGCTGTTAGATAGAGCGGAAAAAGTGGCAATGTAAAAGTAGTAGTACTTTAGAATTCGATCTCAAAAAAACCCAGAAAAACAATAGAACGATTCTTCAGAATTTCGTTTTTTTCCGGATATCACCGGAAATACTCGGCATTTTAAAACTTTCTAAACGGCTATTAGGCACGTAAATGCGCAACTTTACCTCTATTTAACCGATTTCGTATCTCTTACGGTTTCCGAGATCTCTGTACTGGTCCTCCTTATCTCGGACACGTTGTATAATGACACGAGCCGCCAAATTTCCGTCTCTCGCAATGTCCATTTCATTTTTGCCCGGCAAAGCTCTCGCGTCGCATAGTTTGAGAACCGCTGAAACAATATAGTTAATGGGAAACACCGAAATCCAGAGTCCCCGGTCAGCAACTCTCCTGATTCTAGATGAAATCACTCTTATTTTTGCTCGGAAATGAATAAACTAATTTCGTCTATAAATACGTTTTATAGTTCGTTCAAATAATCGTAGCAGTCCCATTTTATGGATTTAGAACAATAAAAGTCCAATCTATTTTCATCGTCGGTTATGAACTCGAAAATTAAAAATGACCATTAGAATCATTTTATGATTATGAGTCTCAATTTTTGGCAATATAATTAAGCTTTAACAGAATTCAACACATACCACATGTGTGTGTGTGTATGTGTACTTTTCAGAAGTCTATATAGGTATTGTGTAATTTTAAAAATGACCTACATATTCTAATATTTGTATAGACATGTGTGCTTTTAGTAAGAGATGATTGGTGTGTGTAAACAAATCTAACCATAGGTAGAAGTAAAAATCTTTAAAATATATCATATATACAGGGTTGTGATAAAAACTAAATAAGAGAAAGGATCATCCTTATTTGTCTGGGGACAGCCTCGATTTGTTAAAGTTTTAATGCGTACTCAATATATCCAACCAAAGTCTATATTATATTTTTTGCAGAAAAGAATGAGCATCTAAAATTTGCAAAGTAAAACACGGATATTGTAAATAAATTTAAGAAAGAAGCGGTTCATGAATTTTTTTCATTTTTTAGAGGTGACTTGTGCTTGAAAAAAGGACTGTCCTTTTTAAAAATACAGGTGGCAACTTAATCTCTGACCAAAGGATTAAATATTAAACAAGAGCCAGCCTGACCCTCTAACCAAAAACCAATTAGATAGATACCTACCCTTGTTTATCTTTTTGGCTACACTTTTGCAACTAGGAACTACACTTTTCTATTTAAAAGAACACACCACCGACAATCAAAAACCACCTGTTAATTTATGCGTCTATAGTTTATGCCAACGAATACTTATAAACAGGAAGAAGAGAAACAGCCGTGTTAACAAATCGAAGCAAGTATGAACAAACGAACAAACCCGGCATCCATTACGTCTGGCATCAGCTGACAAACGCACGTGCTTTTCAAATGTCACTTTTGTCCAAATTTTTATTACTGCCAATATTTTAAAGTTACATTTAACCAACAAAAAAACATTCAAAACCATACCACTTTAAAATAATCCTTACACACTCTTATATCATTTTTTGAGCTAGTAACGTAACTAAAAATGAAAAATTAAACTTCAGAAATATGCTTGTAAGTAGTTTTATTAAAAATAGGAAGTAAATCATAATTTACATAAAATATTTTACCATCTTCAACTGGGCTCTGGGTCCTAGCAAATATTTCAAGCTTCAAGTCCAAGCATATATATGATTTAGGAAAAGAAATTATTATTGATGCTTACTCTCAGTAAAGATGACTAAATGAATATTTCAATTACAAATTACTCACTTGCACCAAAAAGGAAACGACGTTTTTCGTGAAAAGATTAGAAAATTAAAAATTATTTTAAAATTTAAATATCTTCTCCACCATTTTAAATCACATCAGATGTTGCTTGATTTTCATTCCCGCCAGACGAAAGAAGTTAGCTTTTTAGCTGTTCGCATTCTATGCCTGTCTCTGTCTGCAGCAACCTTCCCTAATTCAGTAAAGTGAGACAAATATGACCAGGTTTAAGTCGCTTGCATAAACAATCACTTTTTGGCATTTCATATTAACTCTACGTACCTAAGTCTGATATTGACGCGTGACGCTGACTGAAACAGGTAGATAAAAGTGGGTTACTTGTGAGCGTATGGAGCAGAGTAGGCTTAGCATGACTTCCAAGGCCTTCTTACGTGTTTCGATCCCCCCCATAAGCGGGCTGGTTTATGCAACGCTATGTCAAAATGGCGCTTGGCAAATTATTCCACGGCCTTCTCGATGCCGTCCATTTATAATTTATCCAAAATCGCTTGAACCCGTCAAATTTCAAAAGTATTATACCGGGAGATTTAGGAACGTCAGCGCTCAACACTAATTTTTAAAGTGTTTTTGGACTTGGCAGTTATAGTTCTAGACAAATCATTCCTTGGCCATGGCGAACCTTTATTAATTTCCGTGCCACTTTTTCCAAAAAAATGTTTAATGAGGCCATCGCGTGCCGTCAAAAAATTTAACTTAAAACTCTTTATATAAATATATAGTAACATTAGCAGTTCTATGTTTTGAAAATTTAAATAAGAGAAAAAATTAGTTTGACTTATATTAGGCGAAGCAACCAATAAAATATGAACAAAAGTTTTTATTAAGTCGAAGTTCTGAGTTAAAAATGTAAAAACTTTGAGATAAAAGTCCAAATTTTGAGCTAACAAAATCCGAATTCCGATACTAAAAACATCATAATTCTTAGATAAAAAGTCATATTTCTGATAAGTCATAATTCGGAAGTAAAAAGTCATAATTCGGAGATAAAAAGTCCTTCGACTATCGATAATTATCGATAGTTTCCGATAGTTACATCAACGAATACTTATAAACAGAGTTACATAGTAAGAACCGATAGTTACATAATAACAACCAAAAAATTTGGAATAGCGAAGGAGAAAAATAAAAAACTTTTGATGAATCTCCGATTTAATTTCACGATTTCGTTCACGTGCACGTGGCGTTTCGTTGGTTTGATGCTTCGATTACTTTTCTAGTAGGTTTGATGTTTGCAAGTTTGTTACCGGTCGATCGAAATTTTTAGGTTATTTTATTTTTAAACCTTTCTTCTTCCTTTTTCTAACTTGGTTCTTGTTCCTGCTTCAAAACTCCCGAAGCCAAGTGATGGGATGTAATATCGAAAAACTATCGATAGTTAAAAAAAACTATCAATAGTATTCGATAGTCTGTACTATCGAGAGTTTCGTATCACTAGTCATAAATAATTCCGAAATAAAAAGTCAGAATTTTAAGATAACAAACGTCATAGTTCTGAAATAAAATTATAGAAAAAATTCCCTAATAAGAAGTCCCAATTCTGAGATATAATAGTCAGAATTCTAAGACTCCAATGGGAAGATCTTCTTTTAAATTCATATGGATAATGAATTGGAACACTTTTTTCAGGTAAACGGATAAATACTTTCGCCTGTTGTTGCTGTTTAGACATATGCAACCGGTTAAACTTGAAGCAGATCACCATTTGATTCACTGAATTTGTCATTATCCATTTCATACCATAACCTCAAATTCTCAAACACAAATTTTGGTGTCGTTTCATTTGAGGCAATTTTCTTTCTGTAAAACCCCATTTTACAGAACACTACCAAAGTATCGATGTAATCATTTTAATGAGTATATGTAAAGAGTGGAATAATTTTTGTATGACAATTTAATAATAATGGTTTGCTTATTGGTTATTTTAGAATAAATAACGTCGAACAAGATGGCACAAAATACCAAGACCCCTGTAATGGTACTACAGGAGCTCACTGTTAAACGAGGGTATTCTCCTCCAGATTACCAAATCACCTTCCAAATATCAGGAACACACATAAATCGGTTTGATTTTATCGTGTCAGTGGCAGGGATACAAGCAACCGGCAGTGGCTCTTCAAAGCAAATAGCAAAACACCAAGCAGCACTTAATGCATTAATGGAACTAAAGAAACTGGGACTATATGACCCATCTGATAATCCAGTTGTGGCGTTTAATGTGCCTTTTACTGATGAAAGTAGTCCGTTTAAGTCTGCTCTAAATTGTATAGGTAAATAAAATGTTAACCAGACAATAGTTGTATTAGATTTACAATGACAAATTATATGCATGCTTGTTGTCGGTTTATATATATGACACTTCTACTATAAATAAAATTGAGTGACGGGATTTAAGAAGCATGGTAAAGGGATTTGCAGTTATCGAGCCAGTTATATTTCTTCATATATTCTGAGAGAAAATGCTCTTCTATTCTTCCCGCTTTATAATATATACCTATCTAAATTTGAATTTCAGTTGATCTTCAAAATTTGTGCTTGGAAAACAAAATTCCTCCTCCGGAATTTTTTGAAATATCGAGCGTCGGACCACCACATGCAAAAGAGTTTACTTATGAATGTAAAATTTCATCCATAATAACTGAAGCTAAAGCAAATACTAAAAAAATGGCCAAACAGCTTGCCGCTAAAATAATGTTGGAGAGGTACATTATTTTGTTATAAATTTTATTTATCAGACTGGTGTAAATTATTACACGATATACCTGTATGTATAATAAATTCTTCTAGGGTTTGTCGATGGTTCTCCCTTTGACTAATTTTAGTACACCTTGATTGACATTTCAAATGCTTATCTCATTTTATATGTACAGGTGTGGTCTAAGAAGAGACACTGTTGAGTCAGTTAACCTTTTTATTTGCACCTGTACTCTGGAGTGAAAAAAATATATCAAATGCCCAGTCTAATCTCCTATTAAGCAACGTCTTAATGGTTAAATGATTTAGACTGAACAGAGAATTTTTTGATCCTACCTGTAGCTATTAATACAGATATAAATCATTTTATCTACCTTTTCTCAGACTGCATAACTATGTATTTTTAGGATAAAAGATGTTATCCCAGATTTAATAGTTGAAGAAAATGAAACCTGTAAAAAACTTATGGACAAGGACAAAGACGCAGCATTCAAGTTTTGTGAATTGAGTGACTTTGTTGTACCCGACAAGAGTGTAAAAATCGAAGAAATTCCAAATACACTTGCTAAATTAATGAGCTTACAAAATTTAACATATGATGACTTTGTTGAAGTAAGTAATTTGTGTGTCCGTCTGCCTACCTGTGGCCCAGGCTTACATTATAAGATACTGATATGATGTAACAGCAAAAAAAATCAAGTTACACTAACAGCAGAATATGGGAAATTAAAATAATTCAAATTCATAAAAGGCGCTTTGAATTAATAAACAAGATAAAGCCACTTTATGTCAAATTAATAAAACCTCATGGTAGGCACTGAAGAGAGATGTAAACAATCGTTGTGATAGGACATTCGATTTAAAAAAAAAGTTTGTAGGCTTTCTCTAGAACAGCCAAGGAATCACTCATTTATACAGGGTGTTATGGAAATGACGTATTATATTTAAACCTGCAATTCCTGAGATAAAGACAAATTGAAGAAAAATAGCCATAAATGGCGCTTTCAATTCATTCAGCGGTAAAAGTGACCTGAAGTCAAACCAGAAAAACACCTGTGTGGCACTGCGATACATGTAAGCAATCAAGGATTTCTGGCCGGTATTGTCATATGTACACCTTAAACTCTTTAGACAAAATAAAATAATTTAAACACTTCCATTCTGTAATACCTTTTTGTACAATTAATTGAAGAACATTTACGACGGACTATGTTTTAAACAACCTGAAAAAACATAGAGCATAGTAATAGCCACATACGTCACTAGGTCAAATGTCAATGACCTCTTGACGCCTTACATCGTCTGAGCGAAGTAGTTTTATATTGCGCCGCACGCTTGCGGTCTGCTAGTTCAAGACCAACCAGCGGCCGGATACGTTGCGTCTATTCGATCACCAACACACTCTCAGCGATCTGCTCTGTTTTTTTCGGTTTACGCGCGTATCTTGCCCGTACATAAGATTAAATAATCTTTGAATATTGTTTTTATTGACGCGTTTCTTCTGGACCTCAGATATCTCGCGTGTAATAAAATCTAATAATCTGTATTATTGTATTTTCAAAAGCTAACTATCGGTTCTGTTTCACCATTACTGTGTGTACATAAAGTGTTTCCAGGAGTGTTCCCATGAAAAAGAAAAAAAGCTGATTGTGTTTGTGCCTGGATTTCCTCGTTCTTTAGGTATAAGGATAAATACAAGTAGGTAGAAAATAATTTATTTTTATAATTTTATATGGAGTTTTACATTAAGTTTGGCAACATTGCCATTGGCTCTGGGGAAATGTTGTACAATAGCGTAGACTGACCTGTGAGTAACAGTGAACAAACCCCACTTTTAAAACGGTCGATTTAAAAAAAATAAAATATGTAGCGCTTCTCTAGGACACCCAAGGAGTCGCCCATTTAAATATAATACGTCATTTCCATAACACCCTGTATATAAAAAACCATTTCCACCCAAACACATTGTATAACAAAATTATTTCTGAATCAAAATGGCATTATTTCTCGGGTTTGTTCGGGTCACTGGCGCCACTGATTTCAGAAGGATGCTGACTTTTTCGAATCTATGCATGCAAAAATAAATTTTTATGCAAGTCGATGTTTACACTTACTAATTTTATTTACTGGTGCGCCAGTTTCTATTGGCGCCACTAAATCCATGCACGTGTAAACGCACCTTAAAAAGTGTTTGCGCGTTGACGACCGCACGCCAGTTTTTAGTTTAAATTCGTTTAGGTTGCGCTTGTAGTTTATATAGTTTATTATGGGTAAAAAAAAGTGGTCAGCAGAACTGATAATCAAATTTCTTGAATGGTATGAATTTTATCCGTGTTTATGGGATGTGCACCCAAAGCAGCTCGACGATCAATCCATGGTTTGACCCAGACACGGCCTTTTCGTCGATTCTTTTTCTGTATTTCTTTTAACTAAATTTTTTTCCACTGAAAGTTCAGCGACTATTTTATAGGCCTCGGAAACTTTACTCGACATAGTTCGCAATGCGAAAAACACTTTAAAAATGAAACTGGCGTGCCAATTATTCTTGTTTTCTCAACAAACCTTTACTGGCGTGCAAATAGAACTGGCGCGACCACTGGCGCCACTAAATCCATGCATGGGTAAATGCACCTTTAATCAAACTTTTAAAAACAAAATAAACTATAATAAAACGATGGAAATACACTTTTAATAGTGCAATTAACAATCCAAACAAACCCACCACTCAACTGGGGAATTTTATTGAATTTTCCAAGCAGCTGATCGATGACATATTGGTGGTACTGTGGAAAAGCGCGAGGGTTCGCTGGAATATCTATACAGAATGTGACGGGCGTAACACTACAATGAAATGGTAAATTATTGTTAATTTTCAGGATCTGAATGAACAAACAGAAGAATCCCTTAAAAGGATTTTAGATAAGTTAGAAGTAACCTATGAAATACTTCCTTTTCAAAAAACCCCTGCAATGGCTGCGTTGACCTTAAAAATTGACACTCCTTTTGTCACCATGGGAATGGCTAGCACGTACCAAGAAGCAGCACGAAAAGCTCTAATGCAGGCCTTTTTAATTATGGATAGCTATATGAAAATAAAGTTATGAAGTTATGATGTATAGGTTAGATTTTAGTTTTTTCTGGTAAATTTTTTGCACTCCTTAAAAAATATAACGCAAATAATTGTGTGGTCATTATTTCGATTTTTCAATTATTTCTATAGTCTTGCCAGGGCTAATTGATAATAAACTGCTGGCCATTTGCTTTCGAGCAAGAAAAATTTCGCCTAAATTTAACAGTTAATATTTTCTGAACCAGATATGACATCGATCTCCGGTTTTTAATGGTTGATAGATTTGTCCCTTAGGAAACAATTGCCAAAGTTGGATTGTCTTAAACTGTCAGAAAATTTTATATACAGGGTGTTAAAGAGGACGATGATTTTTGCTCCAATTTCAATAGCATGTAACTTTTACAATAATATTTTTAAATGTTATCACTGTACGTCAATTGAATCACTGGTTCATAGCAAAGAAAGTAATTTGTCAAATTTTTGATATCTGCTATATTTTAAGAGATACCGATTTTTTTTAAAAACTGCTTTTTTAAACTTTTTGTTAACTAAATCCCACTGTGCGTTGTATCGTGCAAACTTTGCAAGTGATTATTATACCTTAAGAAAAGCTTGTTTATGTTCAGTAACAACAATTGTACCTAAATGTTGTGATGTGCAGTGGCGTACTTATAATCACTTATATGTCTATGCTTTATGAGTATCTCACAATTTTTTTGTATTGGAAAGTACTCGCCCCTAGATTAGGCAAGTTTTTCCTTATTTTTTAGTTTTTCATATCGCGCTACAGGTATATTATACAGTGTCTACAAAATTTAAAAAAGATAATTTTTTTATTTAATTGTTTGAAAAAATGTATTTATTAATTTCTAACTTTCTAACACGACACTATTCCTAACATTAAACTAAATAAATTTTTTCAAACAATTAAATAAAAAAATTATCTTTTTTAAATTTTGTAGACACTGTATAATATACCTGTAGCGCGATATGAAAAACTAAAAAATAAGGAAAAACTTGCCTAATCTAGGGGCGAGTACTTTCCAATACAAAAAAATTGTGAGATACTCATAAAATTGTTGTTACTGAACATAAACAAGCTTTTCTTAAGGTATAATAATCACTTGCAAAGTTTGCACGATACAACGCACAGTGGGATTTAGTTAACAAAAAGTTTAAAAAAGCAAAGTTTTTAAAAAAAATCGGTATCTCTTAAAATATAGCAGATATCAAAAATTTGACAAATTACTTTCTTTGCTATGAACCAGTGATTCAATTGACGTACAGTGATAACATTTAAAAATATTATTGTAAAAGTTACATGCTATTGAAATTGGAGCAAAAATCATCGTCCTCTTTAACACCCTGTATATAAAATTTTCTGACAGTTTAAGACAATCCAACTTTGGCAATTGTTTCCTAAGGGACAAATCTATCAACCATTAAAAACCGGAGATCGATGTCATATCTGGTTCAGAAAATATTAACTTTTAAATTAAGGCGAAATTTTTCTTGCTCGAAAGCAAATGGCCAGCAGTTTATATTGAAAAAACTGAAATGGAGAAATCATTTTTCTTAATCTCCTGCCAAAAATCATTACTATTTAAAGTTGATATTTTATTATCTGATCGAACTCCAACAGAAATATAAATATGAAGAAGGATTTTATTATTTTTATTAGTTTATTTGATCAGCCGACGACGGTTTCTTTACAGTCCGACCGAGCTCGACACCGCCACGGCGGCATCGGCCCAATTTTTTATATCCGCTGGCAAAAAATTATTAAGAGAGAATTTTTATTGGGATTGGAATTCGATCAGAGAATAAAATATCAACTATACCTCCGTTATTTACCATGGTCAAAAATAGAGGCATCTGGCACAACAAACTATCAAACTTTTGAAAGCAAGCAACCCGATTACTGCAAATTATAATAATGCGACCAGCAATAATAGCGTAGTTCTAAACATTTATATGTATTTCAATTAGGTTTATAAATACTATAACATGTAATGCATTTCACTGGTGTTAGATGGCATTGTTAGTTTAACCCCATTAGGCCCGTTTCCAAACTCGTTAATTTGAAAAAAAAAATCCAATTTTCGGGTGTAATAAAATTTACCAATAAGTTTTTGGTCAAAACTCTGAATGGCGAGGGTGAGGTGCGGAGAAACTTGTAGCAAGCATTATAAAATACTCTCAGATATAGGATATCTACGAAAGAGTAAAATTTGAGGTTTTCCTGTTACTTTTTGAGAGACGGTTATTTTCAAAATTTTTCAGGAAAAAAAAACAAATACTTACCCCTTTGGCCAATTACACTATTATTATCATATTTACCCATTTTACATAACGGACAATATATTTGTTACCAAATAAAAGAACATTTGATGCATTTAGCAGAACCATATATTATTGACATTTAGCCAGAAAATAGCCGTTTAGCATTGTTTGTTCCTTATTGTATAAATCGCAAACCTTTTTGGTTCGCGACGCACTTGAGAAAATGATTTTATGTTTCTTTTTCAAAATTCTGAAATGAAAATGAATCGACCAAGTATAAGTCTAAATATAAACAAGATATTCTCTTAGTAAAAAACTTTTATTCAGAATTGACTAGACATAATTTTTCCGTTAATAAACTGAATTAAATATATCTGCAAACAATTAAACGCTGGTCCACATGCAAGAACTTGATTTTACTCACTAAAACGTCAATCAAACGTTGTTTGAAGCTTACATAGTCCTTTGAGATAGTTATAAGTATAGTTTATGATAAGAGGAGCCAAGTTAAAAAATGAACAACGTCAACTCAGTAGAGCTGAACATAAAGAGTATGTAGCAATATGTAGCTTCCCTATAGAATAATACTACAATGCAGAATGATTTTTTGGTTTTAATACAAAGAGTTACTTAATGATATGTAGTTATTTTAATTGGTGATTTATGGACCAATTTTAAGGCGAAAAGTTCACATACACAATATATATCCTAGTGTCTAGTTTTTTTTTGTTTTTATCAAAAATCTCGAAAACAATTTGAGATATTACACTAAATTTTGGGACAGATGTCTACGTTTGGTACTCCGTTTGTCTAAGAGTATCAGGCATTACCTGTAATGACTGAATTCTCCCAGTCAATCGCTGTACTTGACTAAATGATTTAAGATACCCTGTTTGTCGGTTTTAGTGGAACGCTGTAATTGTTGTTAACATCTGTTTAGTGATTTATTTTTTGAAAATGAAATGTCGAAGCAGTCAGAATTGTTTTATAAGAAGTTAGATGACTATTACTTCAATCAAAGTAAGAAAAACCTTGTAATATTACGGAATTGACGGAGATTCTTTAGGATTTCAAACATAACCTCGAAACACTGTCCTAATTACAATGATTGACTAAAACCTTAAATCATTTAGTTAAGTACAGCATTTGACTGAAATAATTCCGTCATTACAGGGAATGCCTGGTACTCTTAGGCAACGGTGTACCAAACGTAGTTACACTATTTGCCGGCAATACGTGAAATGACTAGGCATTTCGGATTTCACTAATTGACGCCGACATAGACACTATTAGGATATAAGAGCACACATTTTTACCCCAAAAAGTTGATTTTTCCGAAGCCGCCTCGATACAATGTTAACCAAAAAATATGTTATAACAAAAAGGGATGCATAATTATTAGTATCATGTTATTTTCTTCCAAACCGTAGTTTTAAAAGAAAGATGAAAGATACCTTTTTTTAGAATTGAACGATAATTAAGAATAAAAAATAGTTGTTTCGAAAATATCAGCTTTTCTTGTGGTAAAAATTAGGAGCCGTTGTACACAGTAATGAAATCCGCGACGTTGCCATGTCAAAAATTTGAATGGTTCAGTTTTTATGGCAAAACGTTTGCGAACAGAAATATGTAATCGGTCAGCCAAAATGGCCAGTTGGTCAGCAACTTATGGACAGCAAACATTTCTGAATCGTAACAGTGCCCTGGAAGAACGTAAAATATTTGAATGATAGAAGAGTTTTGGACTTGCATTGTCTTTATTTGTTATATATCACAACGTTTCAACTGGTAAGTATCTCCAGTCATCTTCAGGTAATACAGTATTCGCCTGAAGACGACTGGAGATACTTACCAGTTACGTTGTGATATATAACAAATAAAGACAATGCAAGTCCAAAACTCTTCTATCATTCAAGAAACACCATTGTCTACAACCTTCAAACGTAAAATATTTGTTTACAAAATTCTAAAAAAAGTAGCAATAATTTATATTATGTCCGATAGATATGGACGTGTACTGACTGACTGACGACAAGAAAGAGGAAACAAATATAATCTATAATTACTCTTCAACTTGGCAACGTCGCGAAAAAAAGTTTTTGAGGTAAAAATGTGTGATTTTTATATCATAATAGTCTATACTAAAATTTAGCGTAATGACTCAAATTGTTCAAGATTTTTGATAAAAACCAAAAAAAAAAAGAAAAACTTTAACAGTTTGTATATAGAAAACAATTACGACACTATGTGTATATGAACTTTTCGACTTAAAATTAGTCCAGGAGGTAGAATTTTTCAGTTTTCTTTTTATTACAAGAATCCACAATAATTTATCTTTTTAGTTCTTCAAAAACTAGTTCTAACTGAGCTTAGTGTTGCTTTATAGTCAGCTATTTTGATTAAGCAGTCTTTTGACCTAAAACTAATGACGTACTAACTTAAATGTGGACCAGCCTTAACACAAAACGGTTTATTGAAAATATAATAAAAATATAGTAAAACAGTAACATTACAGAAACGCAACCATGGTATATGCAGTGCTACAACATTCCCTAATTTATAACTATCTACTAGGTTTTTTTTCCTATAAGATCAAGTAACAATTTTTCTTCTGTAATGTAACTATTAACAATATCTAATAACCTAAAATAATGTAATTCTTGGGGTTCTATGTATATCGAAGACTAACAACGTAAGCGAAAAACTTTATGTTATCACAAACACAAATTTGATATCACAACTTAAATACATCGAGAAATGTTCGATGGTATTCGTTTCTGTTTTGTAAGTACCCAGTCTTGCACAATTTATTAACATTTACGTTAAGTATACTTACTGTAAGGGAATTAAAACTATTTTGCTTCACAATAAAATGTATAAATAATAAATAAATGATGTCGACAATATGTTTGTTGTAATTTATAATGACATGAATTTGGTTCGGCCACAGTTATATTTAAATTTATTCGACTTTTATCTTTTTTTTTTCTCTAACAAGAACTACTTGTATCTTTGTTAGGAAAGTGGTCCCTCTAAAAACCGGGGGCAAAATGTAATCAATGGTGTGTATTCGGAAAGCCTACCTGGAGTTCCACAGGGGTCGGTTTTTGATCCGGTCTGTTTTAATATAAATTTGGGTGGATCAATGGTTATGAGCGAATTTCCTTTTTCTTAAATATCACTCTTCTCCGGTTTGAAATGGCAAAAGATGCCAAACATTATACAACTAACGTCAAAATGATATGAGTCCCGGGGTCGATGAGAAAAATACAGTCTTCCGCAATCGGTTAGCACATTCACCCAACAAGCCAAGAGGTTCTGAGTTCGATTCCCCGCGTATTTAAAAAAACTTTGCAACACTGTCAGGCAAAACTGTTTTAATAGCCCGGTCTACACATGAGGTTTTACCTGACGTTTTAGGTCTTCAAGTAAGACTGTCAGGCAAAAGTAGAAACGTGTCTACATACTTCGTAAGACGGACGTCTTGCCTGAAAACAAAGCCCGTGTCTTTCAGTTTTCTCACTGTCGATCCGTCTTCATTCCGTTCAAGTAAAACTGTCTGTTGCTGACGCGAACAACGTAAAACGTAAGGTAAAACCTTATGTGCAGACTCTGTCCACACCTAATTTTTTAACTAATACGTTTTACTTGAACAAGTAAAAAGTAGGGTAAAACCTTGTGCGTAGACAGCGCTTAACACAAGTTTGCCATATATAACTCATTTAACTCTTATTCAAAGGAATAGATCTGTAAGGACGTGGTAACCTTCCACGTAACGCGTCAATTGATCCACAAATAAATTTAAAACATAGTTCTTTAAAGGTTTGCCTTAACGTTAAGGCTACCTGAGCTAAGGTCTAACTTAACCCTTAACCACCGTAGTGCGGTCTCAGTGACCGCAGCAGATATTCATTCCTATATATCTTATCCCCACTTTAATGTAACTCCTCCATATTTTCGGTACCTTCAAGTGGCCACATGTTCAGTATATTGCAGAAAATTGGAAGTGGTACTTGTATTGGTTTGCAATTAAAAAAAGGCTCAAGTTACGATGCGGTCACAGGGACCGCACTACGGTGTTTGTGTTAGTATTTCGGTTGTGCGTTTTAAATAGTTAGTGACTTCTATTTGGAATTTTTCTGACTGATTTGTATTTTAATTAACTATTAACGATGAGTGAGAATCCAACCACATCCAAAAGAGTTTGGTATGGTGATCCAGACTTTGAAAGTACTTTACTACAATGGGATGAAGAGGTGGAAGATGATGGAGACATTAGTGATCAAGAGGCTGTTGATGAGGACTATTAGGAAGAAAGTGAACATAATACAGACTCGGAGATTGAACTTTGTGATCGGGAGGAAACAGAGAAAATGAGTGAACCTACTTGTTTTGAATGCGCATCTAAAATTTGTAAAAGTTGTAGTCATAATATTTGACTATTTTGCCCATTGTAGTTTCTTACTTCTTTTATTTTAAAACACAAACTAAATAGTTTTTTTTGAAGAATAACATGTTTATTTTTAGAATTTGTTACCAATTTCAGTTCAAATAATGTTTACCGTTAATAAAAAAAAAATGCCGTTCTTATACAATATTTAATAAATTTATGATACTCTTGATATTTTTGAAAGTTTTTACTTGAAAAATAAATTAACTGGAGTCAAATTTAAATCTTGAGTTTTATTTTGGGGTACCTTAATCCCATAAAATTGTTTACAGGGAGTTAAAAACTTATTTTTTTTAAATTAAGGCTCTTAAAGATTTGCGGTCACCGAGACCGCACCACGGTGACGATGTTAGTGTTCTTGCACTACGGCGGTTAAGGGTTAAGGTAACATTCAAATATCGGTCATTAATCTATCGACTATATGCGAGAAAAATAACGAATAAGTTTAGATAAAACTGTGACCTTCACCAAAAATGTCGGAGGAAATGCAGAATACAGCAAACTCTGTAAACTAGCACGTGAACTGCAGAAATTAAATAACGAAAATTGGCTATACGAATTTCTAGTTCTACGGTTAATAATAATCTTTGGCACTTGTTCAGTAAAATTTAAAGATGAAATATTCTGAAAACTACAAATAAAAAAGATTGAGCGAGGTTTCTGCCTATTTTTTCTACCGATGAATGACGAAGATTTGATTACGTTATTGTCAAGTGACATAGAGAAGTTTGTTCCACATTTTACATGTAATATGACCTAACAAACCTAAATTTAAAAAGACTATGTGTCGCTATTAAACTTATTGAATAAATGAAATTTGTACAACATCGCGTTTTTAGGAAAACTTTACGGATATGTTTGATTTTTTATAAAAAGAAACTACCAACTACATTTATTTGTAAAAAAATAAAACATAATTTTACATGAACTAAAAACTTGAAAATATATTTTTTTATAAATATTGAGGTTTGTTTCTCTGTGTTGCATGAAATTTCCCTAACCAGAGCGAAATGCTAAACGACTTTTACGCAACCTTAATGAACAAACCTACAGTCTTTTTACAACTTGTTGTAGAATGGAGATCTTTTTGGTAAAAATAAAATTGCTAAGATATTTGTAACTTAAAGCTGATCTCCCTTTTATGTAAAAAATAGTATAAGTATACGCCCTAAACGAAAAATAAATTAACAAGATAATAATAAATGTCTTATTTATTTCTAAGTCAGTTTGCCTTTTTTGCCATATTGGGAATAAAAATAGGTGTATCTAAATTCGATAAACGATTCGATTACGATAACTCGGATCGATATACGATATTTACATTTTTCTACAAGATATCTCGAACAGTCATAAAAAGGGAAAAACTTTGTTTTTTGTTATCACACTACTCTGCCCCAATTAATTAACGAAAATTCAAAAATCGTCACGTTCAATTGATAAGCTGTTATTTCCTTAAAGATAAATCAATTTTATTATTTTTTGTTTTAACTGATAGAAAACAAAAATAAAAATTCTACTTTTCAGGTGGTATTAATATAAAATACCAATGTATGGAAAAATTATTATTTTCCAGACCACCCGATGATACCTTATACAATAAGGGCGTATTTAGTCTAAACTGTAGCACTTTAAATATTTCAGATTGAATGGTACTACCAAGAAAAGGAAGTATTAGGATGTAACCACCTGCAGACCGGGTTCGAACTAATTTTTCTAAACTAAACCAATTAGAGATATACCTACATATCTGGGTTAGACATTGGCTGGCCCAAAAGGATCGCCATGCCACTCGCGATATAATAATAAAGTCTACGCAATTATCCAATTCATTTACTTAACATTAAAAATACAAAATATGGCTAATGAATCTAATGATTCATTATTAATTTAGCAAAAGCCAAAAGTAACGAAGTGTTGCATTGATTGTTTAAGAACCGTGTTTTCGATAATATAACGTTTTTAGAAGAAATACTAATTCCTAGGCAATAATCTAGAGTGGCATGGCGATACTTTTGGACCAGTACGTCATTAGTGTACAACCGTATCAAAAAATGGTATTCGTTTAGAAACTTAATGAATGAATTGATCTTATAGAGACCATAAAATAACAGTCACTCACTATACGTGTGGTACAGATTGCACTGGATGCACACCTAGTTATACATTTTCAATGACAAAGATGACTGTTAATTAATAAGCAAATCCTCGACAAACAGACTTAGAAATTTAACAAAAATTTAATGAAACAAACCTAAACTACAGTCGAAACTGAACTGGCATGTAGAGGAGATCGCGGGGAGTGAAATCGTAGCAACTCCGTCACGGTTATTGCGACCTGAACTAAGCCTTTTCCTTCTAGAACGTCACCGGCACAGCATATAAGATTCTGTAAACAAAAGATTAAAATTTATAGTAAAAGTTAACTTAATCTTTACGGACTGCGGTTCAATCCAGTTTGTTTATAGAACTTACAAATCATTTATCTCCAGTGGAAAGAAGTACCTAATCTTTGCGGCGTTGTTAATTATTTATGACGGAAAAAATCCTTAAAATTAGTAATCTTTTTTTATTTGTATTTTTTAATTATTTTATTTAATCAAAAATAACTTTCGCACCCTCCTTGGTTCCTTTAGAGTACAAATCAAATATATATATTTTTTTAAACTCGATAATTAACTTGGTCACAATTCGGTTCCGTAGTAACTAAAAAATAAAAATGACGATTGATTTTTCCTTTAGGTACGGTTAGGAATCATCAAAATAAATATAACATAGTAAGATACTACGCCAATTAATTATCGAATATTCAAAAATTCACATCCTGATTAATAGGCTGTTATTTTGTTAATAATGAACCAATTTTAGTAATTTTTGTTTTGACTAATAGAATACAGATTCTAAAGTTTAGGGCAGAGTCCTGACATGTCTAATTGTACAGGGTAGTGCATAAAACTAGATGCATGTACAGGGTGTCCCATTTTTGACACTTTTATAGGGTATCTCGCTCGCTTAAGAGATGCGGGGAAAATCAAAAAATTTACAATTTCAAAATTGCCCTATATTTTATTAGTTAATAGAGATACAGAAAAATGTTTTATACAAAAGTTTATTTATAATGATTTTTGAATAGTCTGGCGTATTTAGAATAAGTATACGCGGTCAGGTAAAAAAGTTATCGGACCTAACCTCATTTTTTTAAATGGAACACCCTATATATTTTAATCTAAAAAGATACTATTTTAAATTCTCCTTTCAAATATATAACACACCATGGATGATATAGGTTTCTAGGCGATTTATTAAACTTTATTACTTTAAACCACAGTAGACCATGAAACAAAAGCTAATATCCTAGAAACAACTATGACTATTAACATTTAACGTCAATTTCATTTTTACATATTCATTTGCGAAATCATTTGCCTATCAACATTTTGAAGAATTTGATATGATATCAGTTTATTATTGGAAGTGGAAAAAACGAAGAAATGGCGCAAAATGTATATTTTGCTCGCTATCTGGAAAGACCGTAACCATTTAAGGACATATTCCGAACATTTGCGATAATTCCCATTATTTTTTACCTTAATCTGAATCTTTTATTTCGTTTCAAAGTAATAAAGTTTAAATAAATCTCCTAGGAAACCAATATCATCCATGGTGTGTTATATATTTGAAAGGAGAATTTAAAATAGTATATTCTTAGATTAAAATATACAGGGTGTTCCATTTAAAAAATGAGGTTAGGTCCGATAACTTTTTTACCTGACCCCGTATACTTATTCTGAAAACGAGATTATTCAACAATCAATATAAATAAACTTCTGTATAGAACATTTTTCTATATTTCCTTTAACTAAGAACATATAGGGTAATTTTGAAATTGCCAATTTTTGTATTTTCCCCCGTATCTCTAGGCGAGCGAAAATTTTCAAATTTTGATTTTACCATTTTAAGTTTGACCCAAAAAGAGCACATGACACCTACATTACTTTTTTGATAGCACTAACAATTACGGAGATACTCTATAGAAGTGTCAGAAATGGGTACATGATGTACACTTCTTAAAATTTAAAGTTGACATGCATATCTTACCTAAAAATTGAATGTAATTAATTTTTTAAACTAAACCCATTAGAGAGGGATATATCTGGATTGGACACTATTTTAGTCATAACTAGTTTTTATTTTGTTAAGTAAATGAATAGATAATTGCGTATCACTTTGTATTATAGACTTTATTTGTTGAAATTATTTTTATTTTTAATTTGGCAAAGAAGAGTGATAAAATGTCACATTGATTGTGTGCAAAACGTTTTCTCGACACTATAACGTGTTTAGAAAAAAATGGTCATTTTTTTGTTACCTCGAGTGGCATTGCGCTTCTTTTTGGCCAGTGCCTAACCCAGACCATATCTCTAATTAGTTTAGTTTAAAAAATGAATTAAATTCAATTTTTATGCAAGATAAGTCAAATTTAATTTTAGAAAATTTACATGCAACTAGATTTTATGCGGTTCCCCGTACAATTAGTCGTATCAGGACGTAAACTGCTCTGTCCTAAACTCTACAACTATTTTTAATCGGTTAAAACAAATTATTAAAATTGGTTCATTATTAACGCAAAAACAGCTTATTAATTAGGACGTGAATTTTGAATTATTCGATCATTAGTTGGGGTTTGTTCGGATATGGATTAAATGTAGAAAAATTCACACTCTTAGTATGGGTTAAATTCCACCCTTTTGTTTCCCTACATTATGTATAAATGATGTAAAAAAAATAAAGATGGTTATTATTATTATGATTTATATCATACGGCAAACTAGTCTATAAACATTGCTATTTTAGCCCTTATCTTTGTACGTTTTAGAGTAACAACACGTAACAATGAATAGTTCCGAGTACTTTAAGGATACCAGGCAAGAATCGAACTGAATAAACAATTTCGGGACCGTATATTCTTTATATTTGGATGAAGATAGTGTTCGTTTTGACGCGTTAATCACTCTGGTAAGAATAAGAAGTAAATAGGGATTGAAGAAGGATGAGTTTTGTTTGTTATCTCATAATTTCTTTAACTAAATATATATAAAAAAAATATGTCCAAAATATAATTCTTAATACATAACGTTTAGATTGTATTTAAAATTTTTGCGATATTTACGCTACAGATAATAATTATTGTTGGGTTGTTTCGTAAAATAATCTAATAATAAGCAAAATTGCACTGAAATAACTGATACAATACCTTGCTTATTATTTGATTAGAAATTTTTTAAAATGTAAATGCCGTATTTAAAAGAGAGCATGTTCCAACAACTAAACAATATCTTTTTAGAAATTATGAACAGAACACAGTAGGGCTGTTTTATTTAACGTAACTAATAAAATACAAGAAACAAAACACAAACTCTGGAACAAATGACAAAATTAATAAATAGTATGTAACACATCATTTGTAATTAATAATGGGCAAATTCTGGTGCAGAAAAATTAATCCCCCCCCCCCCCCCCCCCCTTGTTTGCAGAGAGTTATTTTTTTTTTTCGTTGGCATCACCGGGTTTGTTCGAAAAAAATGGATACATTCTGATTCTTATTTAGAGTTCTGTTGTAAATACAGGATCTGGTCCGATTGTTCTAGTTATAATCATACGTATTTTAAAAAGCTTTAATTTTTCCCAAAAATATTCCGACTATGACGCCTTTTAAGAATCTGGAATATTTAGTCGTATTGAGGGAATTACCATAAATTATTTATTATTTCTCAATAGTTTTACTATAAACTGTGAAAAGGCGATGGGAGATTCTTTATAGATTATTATAGTTAAAAGTATCAAACGAATCTTGAACTAATCCAACTGCACTCTGGCAACATACAGGTTGGCAAGGTTTACGGATGTGTACGTGAAAATTAAAAAAAAAACTCGGACCCGTAAACTTAAAAGGGCGCTTCGTTTTGTAAATTTGAGCTACGCCCCGCCGAGCAACGGAATTTGAAACATTTCACTGCACCTCTTATCTAGTACACAGGTTTGTGCGTAAACAATTTTTTTTTTAAAGTAATAAGTATCGGTTAATTCAACTTTATCTTCAGTAAAGTGGTTGATCCAGATCTACATACGTTATTTCTGCGCTATTATTTCGTTTTGATTTGATCGTGACATAAAAAATGGTTTATTCTATTGAGGGAGAGTGGAAATTATTGAATTGTATTTTATAAATAATCAATGTGCAAGAGTAACGGCAACTTTGTTTAATGATAGACATCCAGATAAACACGTACATCATGGTTATATCCTAGAATTAGTGGCAAAATTTCGGTAAACTGGTTCAGTGGCAAATAAAAAAAGGATCATTGAAAATCCGGTAAGAAATGAAGTAGTAGAAGTAGCTGTGCTGGGTCAAGTTAGTATGAATCCAGCATTAAGTACAAGAAAAATGTCTGATGTAACGAGAATTTCGCGGACCACTGTACAGAGAATTCTGAAACATTATAAATGGCACCCATACAAAATTCAACTTCTCCAAGAATTGAATGAAGATGATAATGACCGCCGGTTGTGAAGTAATGTCAGCACAAGTATTAAATTATCCGAACTACCTTTTTAACGTTTGCTTCTTAGACGAATGTTCTTTTTTTCTTAATGGCACTGTCAATCGACATAATTGTCGTTACTGGTCCGACACGAATCCAAGGATTTACCACCAGGTTCATACTCAAAATCATCAGAAATTAAACGTTTGGGCTGGTATTTTCGGTGATCACATAATTGGACCATTTTTCTTATCGGGAAATTTAAATGGAGATACTTATTTAGATTTGTTGGAGAATTCTGTCAATCCAGCGCTGATGGAAATTATGGAAAACGACCAACGTTACCAGGAAGAAAATCCAATATTTCAACAAGACGGGGCTCCCTCCCATTATGCATTACCCGTACGCCACTTTCTGGATGCAACGTTTCCTGGTAGATGGATTGGGAGGAGGGGTGCTATTGAATGGCCCGCGAGATCGCCCGATTTATCTCCCCTTGATTTCTTTTTGTGGGGACATCTAAAATTCAAAATTTATGCGACCCAACCCGAATCCTTAAAAGATTACGCATTACTAATGAATGTCAACAAATTACACCAGATGTTCTTCACAATGTCCGAGAACACTTTGAACAGTTGTTGTACTATTGCATGGAGGTGAATGGTGGACATTTTCAATATTTAATAAGATTACTCAATAAAATTACATTTTTTAAAACGCACTTTCTCGGCGGCACGTAGCTCAAATTTACAAAACAAAGCGCCATTTTAAAGAGAATTTAATGCCCTTTAAAAAGATGTATCACAAATACCCATTCCCATTTGATTGACTGATTTTCAATAACATTTCAAACAATCACAGCTTCACTTTCCAAGGGTTTTATGAATGGATAATGGGATCTGTAGTTTACAATACCTTCGGTTCAATTCAACGATTCATCACCCGGTGTATAGTTGGCTTTTCCATTTCCATATTAAGCCGTGAAAAGTACTACCCGAAAATGTTATAAATTAATATAAACCAAATATAAGCACTTGCCTCAACACAAACAATCCACGCAAATGCTATTCATAAGTGCGGTACGGCATTAATTGCAAATAAATAATATTTGCCCAAAACGTTTTACACCAAATTCCTCTAAATTAATTTACGTCTTCATCATATGAGACGCTGCTTCTCTTAAAAGACAGTCATAAATAACCGAAAGTTATCTTTTATCATTATTTAAACTTCTAAGCCTGGTCGCAGAATAACACTTATATTATGAATAGAAGTGAAGTATACCTGCACAGTTAACCAAATCACTTGGTATGACACCATAACTTTTTCTCAGTGCTCTTACCTTTACAAACGGTGTATTACATAGTTTAAAATTTTTATTTTATTTTTTGTAATAAAACCGTCATTTTACTTGTACAAAAATGGGCTGTGGATACTTTTCAATAGTAAGTATTATTTTATTTTAGAGTAAATATGGATTTAGTACATCAAAAGTATTAGAGGAAGGAGTATCAATTTGAAAAATTCCCATCCTTAATATCTTGCTTCCAATTTATTGTGAAGGGGGACGGTTCTAGTGGTTTAACACCCTGGAAGTGGTAGATGTTACCCTTAAAATCTTAAATGGAAAGGGAGGTCAAGCAACACATAATTTTAAAAGTCCTTTAAATCCCTTTCTAATATTTTTTTGACGCGGTCATGATAAACGCTGGTGATTTATTCTACAAATCCAGCTTCACAAGTCGACAAGGTATCAACCATTTTAATACAATCCGACAAAAGCACAATATAACATTTCCGAAATTGAATATATTAAGTAAACAATTTTTCAAAGTTAAAATTACGAACTTTAAAACTGGAACATAGTTTGTTGTTTTTCCGTGACATTGTTTTTCTATGTCATATCACGCTGCGTTTTAATATAATATTTTTCCCAGTTTGTGTATGTTGCCAAAATAGTTTTCGTTCCATTAATGATAATAGCACATTGGGAAATACATTTTTCCTCAAGAATTTTGAAGACAAACATTTTAATCATTATAATACAAATCTTGATGACTTATTGTTATAGTTGTCATTTTAAATTCCCTTAGTCAATATGGCCCAAGTAGCATTTTTAAACACAAATTGGACACACATTCTTTGCTGAGAAACGTTTCAAAGCATTTTCGATTAAAATTATAAAGTTGTATTTTTTATCATCATCTGAACAAGTTTGAGGTTATGTTATTGTTTAGCGAGACTTAATTGTTATTTTCCTGTTAAATAAGCTTACTGTACTGTATTTATCAACATAAAGAATGCCGACCACCTCATAGCTTGAAATATTTTTTTATTGTAGATTCGAAATATGCAAAAATGGTTACAATCGGGTACGAAACACAATTATTTTTGCAGATTTTCAATCTATAATAATAAAAAAAATGTTCCAAGCTATAGGGTGGGTATACTCTATGTTGATAAATACAGTGCAATAAGCTGTTTTTAACAGAAAAATAACAATTTAAATCTCCCTATGCAAACAATAATAACATAACCTCAAACAAGATGGTGATTAAAAATCTTCAAAAAACACTTACGTCAATCTGTTTCCGAATGAATCAATAATAACATCTAAAATAAAATAAAAATTCTGTGCATCATACGAAACATTATAGAAGCCAAAGACTAGAAATTGTGTGTTGAGACCATTTTGGACCAGAATAATTTATTGCTTTCTAGCGGCCATTTTGTGAAATGAATTTTTATTTTGCTAAAATGGGTTTTAAAGAAATTCCTGCAAATAAATCGAGGGCACGTTAAAAATATGAAACCAATTTACTAAACTGCACGATAAAATTTACTGCGACAATGATTTTTTGGTTCTTATGTGCAATAACTAGGTATATGAAATAAAATAACTTATAGGAAATATACTTATAACGAATTCATCTTGGCGAAATTATTGTTTCATATTGTTTTTCTTTGATTTTACAACAGTGAAGGTATCCTAATTGTTTTGCGCATGGTTTAACATAGCCCCGTCCCTTTAACTGTAATTTTTAAATACAAATAAGTAACATTTTCGATAAAAGTTTCGATTGTGCATCGAAACAGCGAAAGTCAGAGCTAGTACCAACCACTTGGAAACACGTGTAAATGTCCCATTTAAAATGTATACGTTTCGAAAATATTTCCGTTCTTGTTGCCAACAGTTTCCAATTTTGATTGGAAACAGAAACGATAGTTACGATACATTGACCATAATGTGTCTAAAAATGCTACTTGGGGGCCGATAAAGTTTATATCAATTTGGGAAAAATTTTTAAAAATACAGGGTGTCCCATAACTGATGGGCCATAGAGCGACTGCAAATACTCGTTCTAGAAATACAGGGTGTTGAAAGTGAAAGTTTATTTTCGAAAATAAGCCTTAATTTGAAAGCCTTAATTTGCGGTATAATGTTTTTTTATGGGTAAGAAATGAGAATTTGCAGAAACTTTTAAGTTTCACATTAGAGGGCGCTAGTTGCATATACACTAGGTTTAATAAATCTATGATTTTTTCTTACCTGTTATTAAGTATTTTTAATCCAAGATTCTCAAAGAAGGGCAATTTCTAAACTAAAAAGGTATACTTGCTCGATCTTAAATCTCTATTTTTACTTTGATTTCTTTGATGCATTGTGATGTTTAAATGGATTAAAAATACTTAATAACAGGTGAGAAAAAATCAACATTTATTAAACCCAGTGTATATAGCTAGCGCCCTCTAATTGAAACATCATACCGTCAACTTTCAATCTGATACATTGACCCGTTTTCAAATTTTGGCTTATTTTTAAAAATAAACTTTCACTTTTAACACCCTGTATTTCTAGCTAGAAAGGTTTCTAAAAAACTTATATGACTGTAGTTTGATGTTTAGTTGCTCTATGGCCCACAAGTTACGGGACACTCTGTATATGAGTAAACATATATTAGTTCTAACAGTACAAACTGCACATACATCAAATTCTCCATCATTTTTTAAATATATTTTTACTACTTGTTTGCGAAAGACTCGAGAAACCACCCATTTTCTTTTTGTAAATACTTTGGCCCTATTATGTAGGAATAGATCTCGTAAAATCCACACAGATTATAAAACCTACCCCATAGTTTTAATACGTTTTCATATTATCTTAAGAATATCCAGATAGTAGATATGTAGAATGATTCAACGATGAAATCCAATACCTTTCCTGAACATCTATGGAAGTTATAGTTACGAATAACCTCTACTTGCTGGCCCACAAACTATTTAGATTAATAATAAACCTTATTTTACTTTTCAGAAAAAAACTTCATGTCTGCCTGTAGACGAACCCGTCACCACTATGATGCGGGAGAAGCTGAGGGAACATTTATGTCGAAAAATATTGATATGGAGTCTAGGAAGCCTATTGATGTACACCCTAATTGCTTTCGCAATAATATGGGTCGTCATACCAGTATCGTTTATGTTATCTGTACACTTCCAAACATTCATGGTGTTTATACCCGTAGACCTACCAAGAAATGCTAACTTTGACAACCCAGAATATTATGGGATAAAAGGAGTACAAAATTTTTACATTAATACAAGAGACATCAACAACTTCAACACTTCAGCCAGGATCGGTGCATGGTTAGTCCTGCCAGAAGGTGAAATGGACACGACCAGCACCAACGTAGAGGAAATTTTACGTAACACCGACTACGACATTTTAATATATCTCCATGGAGTGTGTTCTAATAGGGCTAAAGCTATAGACCAGTATCAAGTACTTAGAAAGCAGTTTTTAATAATCGCTATTGATCACAGAGGTTATGGAGACTCTGGACTAAACGTTACGATGAACGAAATAGGAGTAGTGCACGACCATGTACAGATCTACGATTGGGTTAAGTCCGTTAATCCCACAAATGACGTTTACTATTGGGGTCACTCGCTAGGTACTGGAATTGGCACTCGCACTTTGAAACTACTTAAAGAACATGGACACGAAATGCCCAAAGGGATCGTCTTGGAATCTCCTTTTACCAGCTTCGAAGATATTATTATAAATTTTATATTCGGAAAGATTTTCGGGTGGTTACATTATTTCGATGCCACTATTCTAAGGCCACTTGATCAAAACGGATTCCATTTCCGCTCAAGCGATAACGTGCTCTCCATAGATTGTCCTATAATGATATTACATGCAGAAGACGACTTTATTGTTCCATATACTCTTGGAAAGAGGTTGGCCAACATAGCAAAGCAAAACAGAAGAAGCGATCAAGGAGGCGTAACGTTCCATGGATTTTCATCCGAGTATGGTTATGGACATAACGATATTATCCATCATCCACAAATTGGATCGCTTATTGACGATTTTAAATCAGTGTGTAGAAACTTCAGTACTTCCGTTGCAACTAAAAATATATATTTAAATTATATATAGTGGATTAGCGGAAGCATTAAGATGGTACATACTAAAGGAGTTGTAATCTCTTTCCAAATTGAAGACAATTATTACAAAATCGTTGTGGTTAGTAAAATATTTGACTGATGGAAATATTTGGGTACTGCTATAAAAATATCACTTGAATAAAATGGATTCAACGGAACAAAGAGTATTACGCATGGATTGTTCCTGTGGAACTTTGAACGATTGACTAAACTAACAGAACAAAAATTTAAGACATAAAAGTGTGATAAAAAACTTAATTGAATTCTGTGAAACAGTGGTGTCCAGCGGAAAGATAAAAACATTATCCAAAAATATAATTGCTAAATTGACGATTTTAAATTAACGTGCAAAAACTTCAGTGTAGTTCTCTTCTAGAAATATATGTATATTTAAATTCTGTAGAATATTAAGATTAGTATTCTGTAACAAACTGTTATAATTAGAATACAAAGTGTTATGATAATGGCTTATTATATTTAAATGGGTGACTCCTTGGATGTCCTAGAGATCCATAGAATCGTGATTTGTGTGGCTCATTATCGCAAAGTGCCATCTATGGCTCTGTTTATGCAAATTATGTCATGATTTGCGGATTTAAATATAATAAACTATTTCCATAACACCCTGCATACGATATTATAAACAATAACCTGTAAAAGCCGGATTACAAGTTGCTGCCATTTTATTATAAAATATTACCATTATATTCACGATGATTATTTTTAGCAACGTCGTTAAAATCTGCAAGTAATAGATTTTCTGCTATTAATTTTCAGTAAACTTTTAATACACTTTTATGTTCGGTCACATAAAGAACATAACCATGAAATCAATTTGACGTACAATCATACACACATTAATTTTCACTCTTTCAATGTTTCAAGAAATATTCGACAAAAATCCAATCTGCCACATTCAAAATTGACATATGAATTAGTTTATCAGGCTTCAAAACCAATAATTAAAATTAATTGTAAATAAAATAGTAGTTAAACTTTTATAGCACTAACTTCTGTCAATGTCAGTATTGTGTATTTCTGTCACAACCATATGGAGAGTCGCGGTAAAATTTGATTGTTTTGACCAGCTTATTTATAATGTAATTACATTTGTTTATCTAATATGTAATATCTAATTGTAATATTAAAATATCAGTTAATACAGTTTACGTAGCAATATGGCAGTGTCAATCAATCAGTTTTATGTAATTGTGTTCAATATTTATTATTTTTTTATGTAAATAAACAGATTTCCAAATTCCTACAAACACTCTATCTTTTAACACCTATTTCCAGTTTATTATTTGTTTGGTTACGAATCAATTTTCCCAATAAAGACTTTTATCGAGGATTCGTACATAAACACAAAGCTCGGTTTACAATTTTCGTATATTTTATTGAAAGAAAGCCAATAAATATCCCTAATACCTACCTTACTTTCTATATAACTAACTAGATAATTCTAAAGAATGTACCACAAAACCCAGAAGAAAAAAAATATAAAATTCTAAAGTATAGAAATAACGAAAAATAAATGCCAAGATATCGTTTTGAACATTTTGTTAGTGGAATAGAATCACCAGTCTTCATTTTAATATTTATAATACTGGAAGAATAAGTTTAATGACTAGAAAAAATGAAAAATAAAAATGTCCCACAGACGCTCAACAAGCTCCCAGCAAATATTTCTTTCTTTATAAAAGAAAATTCTTCTAGTCGAGCTTCAAACTATAATAATTTTAAAAATTAATGTTTTTCCTTACAAAGATATGGACCGCTGGAAAACGGTTTTTCTTAAATAACTTTTAAAAGTACTCAATATAATTTAATAAAAATTTCATATGATATAAGTTACACAACTAAATATTACTGCCAACTTCATCGAGCATCTGGGTACAGTTAAGCTTACATATGATTACGCCTATATATTGTATGTAATACAAAAATACTATAGCTATAAGTATAGGAATATTAGTTTATAGTACGTTTAAATTTATCACCACTTTTTCTCTCCAAGATATGCAAACTCCAAAAACAACTTAAATATAACGAAAAATGTAGATGTTAGACAGATATATAAAAACAAGATCAAAATATTAATATAATCTGACTTGTCTAATAATTTTTCCATATTAGCCCTCACATCATTGTACCGAGTACTGAAACCGAGATTACACTACATTTTGAGGAGGTGATCGTTCCGAGTTCTAGAAAACAAATTGTGAACATATACATACATGGAGCAAAACATAATATTCAACACCTTAATAAATGTGTAGTAAGAACACAGATATCTACTTTGCTTGTCAGTTTTAATATTATATTCCCAGCAATTTGTGCAACAAAGAAATGCGAGGAAAAAAATGTTATTATTAATTATTAACAACATTTAAATGAACAAAATAAATCTCTATTCATTGCCTTTAGATATATGGCAACGCTGAGTAGCCGCGGTCGGTTTTTTGCTAAGAGCCGAAACAATATAAGATTTTTCCATCGCCCCTCCTTAAGATAAACAAGAAATAATTGGTCCAAATTGACTGAAATTTGAGATCATTTTGTTATACTGACTCTTTTATAGGTTCCATAAAATATATCATTAAATTATTTTTTTTCAATTTTATGTGTTTTGGATGTTATATGAATTTTCCTAAGTTAAAACAAAAATTCATTAGTTTAATTTTATTTCTCATATGGTCCCGTTAAAACCACATATATATAAACAGTATATTGCCAATACGAACGTTCCAAAATACAAAAAGTGTCCCCCGCTATAGGAGATGGCGCGGGCCTATTGAGTTTGCGCAGTAGGGTGGAAATTTTATCGATCGCGTCAGAGCCGGTCCGACATTGTTTGTTGTTATTCGTCGCCATCTTTGGTTCTGGATGCTTTTTCAAATTATAGAATAAAAAGTGGTTCATCCACATTATTGTCGGTATATTAGTGCTTATAAACTTTCATTACCTAACAACAATTATTGTGAAGGAGTTTTTAATTTGTGGTAATTCGCTGTTTGATAGGTTAGTAGTGGCTTGTTTAAGATGAAAGGACAGAAGTGCATGGTGCTTTTTTGCAAAAGTCGTGGATCAATACCAGGTATTAAGTACTTCAGGTATGTATATATAAATTTTAGTTTTATTTTACCATAGCTTATACCTTGTGCTGGTAGTATTTAAAGTTCCAATAAACTATACAACATCTACTAGGTAATTAATCGAGCCTTGTTTTTAAAAATTTAGTTTGTGTTTATGAATTAGGCCGGATTTATTCCCCTTATCTTCTATAGTAACAAATTTTTGGCTTAGAAAAAAGTGAGGTTAAGAAACATACGACGTCGGATGAAAGTTAAAATAAAGCTCATCGTGTCGATTGTTACAAATATTCGGACGGAATTTGGCACCAAAAGTTTCCATCAATCAGGGCACCGTTTTATCATCATATCCTCAGAAATCATATGCATAAATGCATTGTTGTTAACGATTGCAAAATTTGCTGCGATTTGCAGATCACCTCCTCAATAAGTACGTTACTATTAATGGACAAAGTAATAATTCCGCTACAATTATGTAATTCCACACGTTACTTTAAGTAATCTTTTAAGTACCATCATCACTTTTTGCTCTAAACACTTTAAAATTTAAAATACCTAATTTACAGAAGTTATATTTTATGTAGGCACTGGGAAACTAATTTTATTATTACCTTCTTTTACATCACTCTGTTTTTAACCTAATCCTAGTTTCTAAATCTTTTTTATAATGAAAGCTTTAAATATATTAGCACCACAGTCATAAAAAGCAATAGTTACTAATTGAAATGTCATCAAAATGCGGAAAGAATATACAGGGTGTTTCAGGAGGAAAGGAAACTATTTTAATGAGGTATCCTAGAGATTAATATTAGAAAAACCGGTCATATAAAAGTAGTTCCCTTCAACGTGTTCTTTCCTAGATACATGGAAAAGTTACAAAAAGTAATACTTTGCCGCGTTAGTCAAACCGGTATATACAGGGTGACAATTTAAAAACTTGAAATGGCCATATATTAGAAACGAAAAACTGAAGAAAAAAACGCAAAAAACAGTTTCTATAAAACGAAGGGGGGAACAAAACAAGCGTATTAGCCCACCCCTATCTGCAACCCCTTGGACAGGGTGAGATAAACCCTTAAAATCTTAAATAGAAAGGGGGTCGAGTGATACATCATTTTCAAGCTCTTGAAAAATGCTTTCCAATGGTACCATAGAAAGGTACATTTCAGGAAATTCTTCTCTGTTTATTAAGGAAAACAATAAATGAAAAGACAATTTTGAAATTTTTTATTATTAGTTAATTAAATGTTCAAAATGATTTCCGTTGTTTTGAAGACAATAATAAAGCCTACTTTCAAATTCTTCACGTACATTTGCAAAGGTTTCTCTGGATATAGAACGGCATTCCTGAACTATTCTATGCTGAAATTGCTCTAGTGACTCAGGTTGCGTTTTAAAAGCCACAGATTTTAGGTGACCCCACAAAAAGAAGTCAAGAGGTGTTAGGTCCGGGGATCTAGGTGGCCATTCAACAGGACCTCTTCTTCCAATCCACTGGTTGGGATAATTATCATCCAACCACTGCCTAACGGGAACTACATAATGCGGAGGTGCTCCATCCTGTTGGAAATGTAGTAAGCGTTCTTCTAAAGATAAATTTCCGAGTATGTCCCTCTGATTTTCTAATTCTCGCACTATTAGTGGTTCGATAGACCTCTGTAGCATTTCAGCATACCTGTCGCCATTTAAATTTCCTTGTATAAATATTGGGCCGATAATACCATCTCCCAATATACCAGCCTAAACATTAATTTTCTGGGGGTACTGGGTATGCCCTTCTCTAAATACGTGGGGGTTCTCGTCATTCCAGTAACGACAGTTTTGCTTATTAATATGCCCATTTAAATAAAAGGTACACTCATCACTGAAGCAAATATTTTTAACTAGTCGAGGTTCTGCCGTAATTCTATCTGTCATTATTTCACAAAACTGTATTCTTCTGTCAGGGTCGTCGTCACCAAGTTCTTGCAGTATGTGCAGTTTATAGGGATAAAACTTATGAATTTTAAGTACCTTTCTTATTGATTCACGAGATAATCCAGTTGCTACAGCTGCTTGACGAGTTGATAAAGTTGAATTCATTGCAAACTGCCCCAGAAATTCAATTTGCGCTGCCTCGTCGGCTAGTCTCCGTTGATTTCTCTTTATATTCGCGACAGAACCCCAGTTTCTTTAAATTTGGCTACTAGTTGGCGAACATACTCCGGGCTTACGTTTTGACCTGGATGCCTTTCGTTAAAACGTTGAGCTGTTCTTAAAAAACATTGATCCTGGGAACCATAAATGAAAATAATTTCTACCCGTTCAGCTGTGCTGTACACCATTGTTAAAGATAAGAAGTGTGCTGCTTTTCGTTTAAACTGAACCGAAAGTTAACTGTTCGTAAAATAATAATACTAGTAGAAGTTACCTTTAAGGTAAATTCTGTGATAATAAAAGGCGAATATTTATAGACAAATTTTTTTTTCGAAAAAAAAAAAATAGCAAATAAACCAAAACGAAATACCGAGGCTTAAACTGTTTAGAATTCTTAAGAGATATCTCTTAATATGCCAGGATATTGGTAGCAATCATTTTGAACATTTAATTAACTAATAATAAAAAATTTCAAAATTGTCTTTTCATTTATTGTTTTCCTTAATAAACAGAGAAGAATTTCCTGAAATGTACCTTTCTATGGTACCATTGGAAAGCATTTTTCAAGAGCTTCAAAATGATGTATCACTCGACCCCCTTTCTATTTAAGATTTTAAGGGTTTATCTCACCCTGTCCAAGGGGTTGCAGATAGGGGTGGGCTAATACGCTTGTTTTTGTTCCCCCTTCGTTTTATAGAAACTGTTTTTTGCGTTTTTTTCTTCAGTTTTTCGTTTCTAATATATGGCCATTTCAAGTTTTTAAATTGTCACCCTGTATGGTATTTTTCGTGTTAAATTGATGGTTGGGGGGTTTGTTCGCGTGGATCCGCGCTTGGGTGGTATGAAGTCGTCGTTAAAAAACTTTTTCATTTAAATGATTCCTCAAGCATCATGATGACATGTCGTAATTGAAATTCTACCGATTATAAATTACTATAAGTACGTATTATAACTTGCTAAAGGTTGGCTCAAATAAGCTGCTAATTTTTAGGCACTCATAAACGTATTTTATAAAGCAAATCACATTATTAAGCAAGATACATTTTGTTAGGATAAATATGGTTTGGTATACGATTTGCCTTTGGCACAAGAGAGCTGATCCTCGCCCTTAAGCGATTTATTAGGCGAGCTCACACACGATTATACTGGCAGTATTTAGTAACATATATTACTAATCTTGAGAGGGTAAAATACTCATTAACGGCGACATCTAGTGGTATACATGTTGAATTTTTATTTATGATTATAAAATGAAACGTGAAAAATAGTTATTTATCTGTATTTTTTCCTATTATATAAAGAAAGAAATAAAAAAAACCCTATATAAATCAATCCGATAATAAGCTGTTATAATACAGATTATTACAATAAGTCTATTTACTATAGAATTTAATTTTTAATCATTTGCGAATATTTTTTTTGGACTATGCGAATTTTTATTAAACCTTTTGATTTGTTAACAAAGGAAATCGTATTTTGTAAGATATTAGTTCTATTTATGTATAGCTTAGACGCATTTTCAGGAAAAATAATTTACTTAAATTTCATGGCTACAAAATTAAGAACTGAATAAAAATTAAATAAAATATAAGCCCGAAGAGGCCCTATTGCAAATAAGGGTTAAGATAATACTAACTGTTCCAATTCCAACCTACGAGTGTTTTATCGCCACTTCCCCCTTAGGGCATACAAATTCAGGATTTGTTCGAGTTTGTTCTATTTCAGAGATTTACTGAAACATTGATTTATTCCAAAAAATATTTAAGAGTAAGTTTGTTCGCTACCTAATTCACAATGTCCAGAACAGATGGCGTTTTATCCCGAAAGGATCATGCATTTAAAACAATATATACAGGGTGATTCTTAACAATATGCTAATATTTAAGGAGGTTATTTTTGGGTCCATTTTCAGAAAAAAAACTTCATATGAACATACACTAACGCTCAAAACTATTTGGGCACCCATGTTTTATTGCACTGCTCATATAAAAGAGCGGTTGGGAAATCCCCTTCTGGTTCGTTAATTATTTTTCTGAAATGCAGTTTTATGGCATATGAATTCAGGGATTATGGTTAGCCTGAGTGTCTTAGTATCTGCAAAATTAAAATTTCTATAACAGAGTTATTCGACATTCATGACGAAACAGGCATAAAACCCATTTGTAAAATTCTGGGGAGGATTATCTTTCTGTTTTATTGTTGTTAGGTATGATTACATTGTCCTGTTCAGGATTTGGGATAGCATATCCAAGTTAATCTCAGTTTATGGCTCAGTTGTATTTTCGTTTGTGTAGTGATCGGGTGGTATTGAAACACAGTGTTAAAAATTCGTAAAAATGCCTAAAAGAAGAGAGTTAGACACAGAAACATGCGCTCTTATAGTAGTAGTATTGTGCACGGATGAGTCAAAGTTTGAAGTGTTCGGGATTGTTCACGAAGACATGTATTTGTTCGAAGAGCGGTGGGTGAACGCGCAAGAGATGAGTGTCTGGTTCCTACAGTTAAACATGGGGGTGGTTCAGTGATGATTTGAGGCTGTTTTGCTGGCACAGGTGTGGGTGGCATCGTGAGAATAGAACAAACCCGTGACATTTTAGAAACGTATACTATACCTTCAGGACTAATGCTTGTGGGTCAGAATCTTATTTTGCAGCAAGACAAAGACCCAAAACACACATCGAAACTATGTAAAGATTATTTGAAATTGATGAAATGGCCTCCCCCGAGCCCAGATTTAAATCCGATTGAATTATTATGGGACGAGCTGGACAGGAAGGTGCGTCAATTTGTCGTAACATCCGCCGACGATCTATACAATAAATTGGAACAAGTTGGGACCTAATAGCAAACGAGCTATTCGTCTGATCGGAGACCACGAGCTGACGAAGAACCTCGACAGCCTAGAACATCGAAGGCAGGTTGGGGCTTTGACTCTCTTTTACAGATATTTTCATGGAAGGTGCTCGGCTGAACTTGCCCTCTTAATTCCGCCCAGAGCGACGAATAGCAGAAATACACGACGAACCACTGCCGCTCATCCATATGTGGTTAAGCTGAAAACTCCTCGAACTTCATTATTTAAGAATTCTTTCATCTGGAGGACTACATCCTGGTGGAACGACTTTCCCGAGGTCGTTTTTCCCAACGAATATAACCTCCAACGATTCAAAACCAACGTGAATCGCTTTTGGCGCACACGCACCACTCCCAGAGTGCCCTAAAGGATTTTTCCTATAGTGCTTGCGTTTGATTATAAAAAAAAAAAAAAAAAAGAGTTTTATCACGCGAATGCCCCGATTATGCGCTGCAATAATAAAGTTAAAGAGGAGGACACATAAACGTATCCTCCATTTAAATTTATTAAATATTTTTCGCCTTTTTTTTTAATATATTTCGATAAATGTGTGTGTATTAACCTGGGGAATAAATATTTTTGCGTTTTATACGAACCGCATTGAGCGTGTTGTGTTTTTATATTTTTCCAGTTTGATTGGTGCTAATAAGTTTTAAGAGTGTCTTTCCGTCGTTTTAGTATAGTTTATTTTGTTTTGAAAACTTTGATTAACTACATATTGAGTTGTTTGTGTATCTGGTAAACCACAGTAAGTACGAGCCATGTAACGAAAAATTTATAGGTTAAGATTTTATTTATCTGTTTTTAGGCGAAAATAATTGAATTGAATTGAACATTAAAGTTAAAATAGAGGTACAAGAGTGAACAACCTTTAAGCAAACCGTATATTTAGTTTTTTAATACCATAACCTTCCCTTAGAAAAAGGTATAGCATAGCTATTTTCAAAAATGTTTTTTTGTGCATGCGGTACAAAAACATGGAAATTTTTCCAAGTGATTTGTATTTATATAACAGGGAAAAGAAATGATCAAGGGTGACTTTTTCGAAAAATTGAAGATACAATTTTTTACAGGTATAGTTACGTCCATGTGTAGAAACACTGTATAAAGTTTACAGTAGGTTAAGATGGACATCCCTGTAGATACGTACTTCCTATCTTTTTGTGAATATAGAGGTACCTACTAGACATGTAATTATAGATAATGACTTTATTTTATATATTTGAATAAATAAATAGCAAAAAAATAAAATGTGTTTTATTCCCTATAATAAACAATAAAAAAATGTATTTAAAAATATAAATATTCATTTTTAAAATAAAAGTATGTACTATTGTAGTACGGTCCTGGAAGGTCCTGGAATGTCGTACAAAGCTAGGCAAAATAAATAACCAGAAATAAGCAGGCAAGTCATTAATGTCACGTGACACTTGACATATCTGGTTCGCTGCAACGACTATAACCAGGGGTGCCCAAATACTTGAGCGGTAGTGTATATCCTAAACGTCTTAACTTTTTAAATACATGGTGATTAAGATGTTCATAAAATCTTCTTTTTTTGATTAATATCTGCGATACTGCTCTAGATATTTTAGTGAAATTTGGTACACACCTTCTATTCGTCAAGAGGCATTTTATGATGTATAACATGTTTTTTTATTCCGACTAGTGGCGTTCGTGCGGGAATTGCCCTCGGTATTTTTGAAGAAAATAATAGTACGCCACTTTTTCTTTTTAAATAAAAATTAATTTTTAAAATTCCCATTCCCTGCCGAGCAAAAGTAGTCACTTGATTTTTTTGTCGTTTGACGTTTTGAAGTTTTCGCATAAAAAAATGAAGTTCATTCATTTGTACTCCGCTTTGGAATTAGGTATTAACAAAGATTAAAAAGGATCCAGTAGGTAAGAAGCAGATGTTGTCACGTATTTAAGTCATTAACCTCAACAAATTATTTAAAAAAATCTTTAACGCCCTGTATCTCAAAAGTTAAGACGTCTAGGACATATGTTCATATGAACTTTTTTTCTGAAAATGGACCCAAGAATAACCTCCTTTAATATTAGCATGTTATTAAGAAACACCCCGTATAAATGTATACCTAAGGCCGGTATTCGACTATAAAATATATTTGACAAAGATCGTTTATAAAATATTTTGTAGCCATTTCATTGATTAATATTTCCTTTATAAAAGTTTATGACCAGTATAAGTAGTATTACACTGTCCAAGAACTTTATCAATTTTTGAAGGAACTTGCCACGTGTTTACAATTTAAAATGAATGAAAGACGTGCACTAGCTTCCGCAACGATGAGTGTTGCCATCATTACAATGTCGTTAGTGTTAAAAAAGAAAAAAAAAGACTTTGGATAAGGCCCTGTGTGGCAAGATGTAATTTAAGAGGTGTCCACCACAATCTCCTTCGGAAGTTACAATCTGAGGATATTAGGAGTTATAAAAGCTATGGATGAGGAAACTTTTAAGTTTATTGTCTTAAAGATAGCACCATTTATATCCCGACAGAATGCATATTTGAGGAATTCTATCAGCGTTGAGGAACGCCTATGGTTACCGTTCAATTTCTGGCAACAGAAGAGAGTTATGCCAGTATATCCCCCAGCCCGGTGAGACTGCTTATGTGGGGGGTCGAAACACGTAAGAAGGCCTTGGAAGTGATGCTAAGCCTACTCTGCTCCATACGCTCACATGTAACTTTTATCTATCTGTTTCACTCTATCATTTAAGCGTCAATATCAGACTTACGTAGAGTTAATATGGAAAGCCCAAAAGTGAGTGTTTATGCAGGCGACTTGATCCGGGTCATATTTGTCTCACTTTACTGAATTAGGGAAGGTTGCTGCAGACAGAGACAGGCATAGAATGCGAACAGCACGAATTGTTAAATAGTTTAACAAGCTAACTTCCTTCGTCTGGCGGGCATGGAAATCAAGCAACATCTGATATGATTTAAAATGATGGAGAAGTGGAGAAGACGCATCTTTAAATTTTAAAATAATTTTTAATATTCTAATCTTTCACGAAAAACGTCGTTTCCTTTTTGGTGCAAGTGAGTAATTTGTAATTGAAACATTCATTTAGTCATCTTTACTGAGAGTAAGCTTCAATAATAATATCTTTTCCTAAATCATATGGGGCCCAAAAATATGCTTGGACTTGAAGCTTGAAATATTTGCTAGGACCCAGAGCCCAGTTGAAGATGGTAAAATATTTTATGTAAATTATGATTTACTTCCTATTTTTTAATAAAACTACTTACAAGCTTATTTCTGAAGTTTAATTTTTCATTTGTAGTTACGTTATTAGTAAAAAAAAAATGATATAAGAGTGTGTAAGGATTATTTTAAAGTGATATTTACAGCTTAAAACATGTCAGAATCCTAATATTTGATTTTTACTACTTAAGTAAATCAAATAAAAGGCTTTGAATGTTTTTTGTTGGTTAAATGTCACTTTAAAATATTGACAGTAATAAAAATTTTGACAAAAGTGACATTTGAAAAGCACGTGCGTTTGTCAGCTGATTCCAGACGGAATGGATGGTGTTTTGTTCGTTTGTTCATACTTGCTTCGATGTGTTAACACGGCTGTTTGTCTTCCTGTTTATAAGTATTCGTTGATATCCCCCACCTTGAATCTACTTCTGAATGCCGTTATAACTTCACAAATTTTTGTATATATATCTAGTCCTTTATTTCGGTTTTTATAATCCGGGTGTTGTACAACATTTTGTAACTTTCATGCTCGGAAATTAACAATTTTGTTGTTGAAATGCAGCAGACAAGCATGCGTTCCGTCATATTATTTTGATACAAGTCGCAGTCAATGTCAAATATATGCCTTATTGTCAGAAAATAAGGTTACTACCGTTACTAACAATCAGCTATAAAATCTTTTATCAAAGATAATCGTCTGTTGTTATCTTTTATAAAATATCTTTTATTAAATATATTTGTCAAATATCTTTTATAGTCTAATACCGGCCTAATATAAAAATATATTGACCAAACTTATAAACTTGACGAAAAATCGTATCCAATTCTCAAGAAAAGTTTTAGGAACCTGCGATAAAAATACTGTTACGTTTTTGCTAATAAATTACTTAAGGGCGCAGTAATATAACTATTTCAATTAATAGGTATACTGAGAAATTTATGCGAAAAGAGACTGTTTTGAGATTGTTAGTTGCACTGGTCCGTCAGGTAGAGTAATACTGATAAATAAAGAGATAAATACTTACCTAAACCTAAATAGAGAATACATTGTCAAAATAAATTACATAATTAACAACTAAATGGAATGTTACATAAATTTTGACGTCTCCAAAATTCCATGAATTATTTACTTAACAAGGATAATTAGTACTGTATTTTCCATAAAAATGTCTGGTTTTAATAAACAAAAAAATTTCGTTCTAAATGTCATTGTATACGTATAACAATTCCGCGATGTCAAACAAGAATGCATGTAAATCCAGCCTGCAAGGCCAACAATTCAGTAAATATACTTTGATACTTTTAATAAAATATTTAAAAATGTTTTGCTCGTCTCTGTTTAGGCAAGAATTACTATTATTCGTGAAACAACTAAATTGACTACGACGTGCCGGGTGTTATGGAAATGGTTTATTATATTTAAACCCGCAAATCCTGATATGAAAACAAATAATCAGAAATAACGCTTTGCAATAATAAACGACAAAACGCATAATGTCTTTTCCATTGAATGCAAAATTTGAAAATTTTCGCTCGCTTAAGAGATATGGGGGAAAATCAAAAAATTTACAACTTCTAAATTACCCTATATTTTCTTAGTTAAAAGAGATAGAGAAACATGTTTTATACAAAGGTTCTTTATAATGATTTTTGAATAATCTGCCGTATCTAGAATAAGTATACGCGGTCAGGTAAAAAAGTTATCGGACCTAACCCCATTTTTTAAATGGAACACCCTGTATATTTTAATATAAGAAGATTACGTTTTAAATTCTATTTTCAAATATATAATACACCATGGATGATATTGGTTTCCTAGGTGATGAATTTGTTACTTTAAATCACAGTGAGTCATGAAACAAAAACTAATATCATATAGACAACTGTGTTGACATTCTAGTTGTTATTAACATTTAACGTCAATTTCATTTTTACATATTCATTTGTGAAAATGACTTATCAACATTTTGAAAAATTTGATATGATATATGGGGAAATCTCAGCAAATGTGACTTTCGGTGTGAACAGGCCTCGGTTCGTCGAGCAAGTACCCGTTGCATTTCCCACCCGTTCTAACATGTTTGGGACACTTATTGGATGATCCTGAATACAAAAATATGCGTGTGCCGCCGCCCGGGAGCTTTATTTTTTCATTTTTTCGCGAAAATTTGATCAAAATCCACAAATTTTGAGTGTGAATAGAAAAAACCGCTTCCGTTATTAAGCTATAACTTTTGAGGCGATTCAGCAGATTGTTTGGGACTTTCAGGATCTTTAATATGGGTGTTTAGACGTAAGAAAAACCCCATCCCGTTGATGTGCCTCCCCTAGAACGCTAGATACGGGTCTCTCAAGTTGTGTGAACAGCTTTTTCCCGAAATCTGGTAATTTTCGGTTTATAACGCGCCGCTCTCGAGGCGATTTTTTTTTCGCAATATTCCCCATGAAATATTCATTCTTAATGTTATGACTAAAAGATCTGACCCAATAGAAGGGTGTGCCACTTCGGGTTCGGTTGTAACACACTTCAGAAGATGCTCAAAAGGCGACTTTTTCATGCGTAATCGGATCTAAAAAAACGGTATTTTGAGGGGCACAACAACACGGGGGCAAAAAACAGTCTCAATGATTTTTCAAGATATTGGGGGAGGCGATCAAAAAAAGTCAGTAACGCTGGCGGAAATATACTTCTAATATATCTAAAATTGATAATTCGCGGTCCAAAATAGTGTGAAACATGTTTGAAAAATAACTATTTTTTTTTCGAAAAAGTCACATTTGCTGAGATTTCCCCATATATCATCCATGGTGTGTTATAAATTTGAAGAGTTTAAAATGTTATCTTTTTAGATTAAAATATACAAGGTGTTCTATTTAAAAAAATGAGGTTAGGTCCGATAACTTTTTTACCTGACCGTGTATACTTATTCTAAATACGGCAGATTATTCAAAAATCATTATAAATAAACTTTTGTATAAAACATTTCTCTATCTCTTTTAACTAAAAAAATATAGGGTAATTTTGAAATTGTCAATTTTTTGATTTTCCCCCGTATCTCTTAAGCGAGCGAAAATTTTCGAATTTTGATTTTACCATTTTAAGTTGGACCCAAAAAGAGCACATGACACCTACATTACTTTTTTGATAGCACTAACAATAACGGAGATACCCCATAAAAGTGTTGAAAATGGGACACCCTGTATAGCACGTAGACGACTTTTCCACGTACGTATTTTTGGTTTCTTGTAGTGATGATGGTACAGGGTAATCACTTATGAATGCAAAGTAAAAAAGTTAAAAGATGAACTCTAGAAAGTACATCTGTTTTGCGCATGCGTTTGCCGTCGTGGCCAGTTTTTTTGACATTTCGCGTTGTTGCTGACACTGCCAATGTTGCCACTGTGAGGTTATAATAATAATACCCCCTATTGACATATCTTGTCAGGTAAATAGGTGGTTGCCAATGGCGTGCGGGGTTCTTTATCAAATTTTTTAAATGATCGATTTGAAAAAAATAGGAGTCACGAATTAAAAAATAATAAGCAATTTCCATAACACTCTGTATATGGATCAAGTGTAGCTTAGCTTACTGTCCACACTTCCGGATCCAGATCGATTATCTAATACAGCAACAATTTTTCAATTAAAAAATAAACTTTTCAGGCGATTTTAAAGGACAATTAAAAATCAACCCAAAATTAAACTTACTTTAGTTCAAGCCATTGTTTAATAGAGTGGCACGCAACATTTCTTATATATATATATATATATATATATTCTTGCATTTGCCGTAAACTGTCGAGGACGCTGTATAAAGATCAGTTACTTGTTGCATTCCGTAAGCTTATGGCGATTTAAGTTTTGTTGCAGAGTCGGTTGGCCTTACTGGCTGATATACATATACATCTGGCAAAACAAAGATCGGGTGGGCCGTTCCGGTGGGCCTGCAATCTGTTCATACAGGGTATTCCAAAAATTTTTGGGTAAAGAATCACCACACGAGCGATGGATGGCACATGATTTTTGAAACACCCTGTATGTAGCGGCAAGATCTTCTGCTCCGACGACGACGAAGTTCGTTCCACCTCGACTTGGAATTAAATAATGTTTTAATTAGCATCTTGGTATGTCCCACCCGATATTTGCTTTGTCAGGCGTTTATCCGCGCATTAATCTTCCAAATAAACTTCAATTCGGTGGAGGAAAAGCAATCAATAGCGCCACCGTGCCGACAAACACTGACAACAGCAGGAGTGAAACTGCAGTATCCCACCACGTCGGAGGTTCTCTCACTCTCAACGTTCTTCCTCTTCTTTCGCCAATACTCCCCAGCAAACGTTCTTCCTCTCGGTAAAGGTGCTCGAGCCTGCAGAGTTCTTCCACCGTAGCCACCAAATGAGGCAATCCTCGGCCGTTCAGGGCTTCCGTGATGTCCAGGGTGCTGCAAAGCCGCCCCTGCAACGAACCACAGTCTCACTCTTACTGTCTGCCAGTGTTTGGGAGAGGTAACGCTAAAAAGATAGTTGATATTCATGTTAAGAAAGAGATAGACTGGAAAATGATTTTGTTAATGGGTACGATAATGTAATTTTTACACGGGGCACGCTCGTTCTATCGAAGTGTCTATGGACCCGGTCGTTAATATACTTATAATATAAGGTACGTGCGTAGTGAAACATATGCTCATTGGCATCTCTAACTTTCGTTTCGTGAATAATAAACTTTAACGATTTTGTTTTTTATTCGCGTTTAGCATTAAACAAAGTCGGATCAAATGTTTGAATATATTCTTCATAAATAAGGGTTTTAATATTACATACAGGGTGTCCTAGATAAGAATGCGCTCTACAGAGATCCCGTTAACCATAGGACATACAGGAATGATCAAAGTGCAACGTTCTAAAAATCCCAATATTTGGGCAAAACCGAATTTTTACAATTTTAAAGAGGTAAAGAAACTCACAGTCTGCTCCACTAGTTTAATAGAAATATATAAAAAACTATAATCCAAACATGTTTCGAAGACTTAAGTCTTCATCTTCAGTGGAAGGTAAAAACATCAACAAAGGGGGTACCTATGACATTGAAGTAAAAGAAAAACTTTTTAAATATGTAAAAAATTACAAGTAAAGAAAATCCTTAAAAAAAAAAAAATTTTTCATTATGTTTCTACCTAGAATAAAATAAACTTTACTTTTCATGCTTTATTTTCTTACTTGTAATTTTTTACATATTTAAAAAGTTTTTCTTTTCCTGCTTAACTAGTTACTTCAATGTCATAGGTACCCCCTTTGTTGATGTTTTTACCTTCCACTGAAGATGAAGACTTAAGTCTTCGAAACATGTTTGGATTATAGTTTTTTTATATATTTCTATTAAACTAGTGGAGCAGACTGTGAGTTTCTTTACCTCTTTATAACTTCACTCCACTTTGAGATGGACTACTTCAAGAAAATTTTACAATTTTGTTACTTTCGTTTACTGATTCTATTTGAAGAGCTATGTGAAAATAAATTTGACGCTTTTTCTCCACTATAAAATAATTTAATTCCGCCCCAACTTTGTTTTTTTTAATAGTAGTAACATTTTATTTTATGCTCTATGAACTCCACATTATATCCTCAATCCAACGATATATCACAGCTATTATTTAATAGACGTTTCGGACGAAAAAACTCATCTTCAATGCAAATAAGCACCTTATTGAAAATATTTTTGATTTTATTGTTGTATTTATACCATCAGTTGGCATTAAAAAACAATTTTTTTATTTGACATTTAAAATTCTTTTAATACCATGTTCTAGTTAGCATGCAATAATTTTATAGTATTTACATTAATAATAATAACGTAGCATAAATTATTTTTTTATTCATTTTCGAACACAAAAATAACAGGTGTGATATATCGTGGATTCAGAATATAAAGTGGGGTTCATAAAGCATAAAATAAAATGTTATTAATATTTAAAAGGAAACGAAGTTAAGGATGGTTGCAAAACAACGAAACGTCGGATTGAAAATGTAATTAAACAATTTTATAGAGTAGAAAAACGGACAATGAGAATGTAAAATTTATTTTCACATATAGGGATGTGTTTAAATAGAATCAGAAAACAGAAAAAAAAACAAAATTGTAAAAATTCGAGTTCTATAGAAAATCATCAAAGTAGAATTTCTATTATTCTGTAAATTGTTTAACTGAACAATTTTAGGATTAAAAAAATATGTTGATTTTGCTTTTGGAGCTGTACAATCCAACGCCCTCTGATAATGGCATCTTAGTCAAAACAACAATATGAGGGACTTTTATACGTTATTTAGCACTATTAGAAAGTAGAAGTAGAAAATTGAATAGACTTTATATTTAAATATTTATAAAAAATTAACTAAATTGTTTGATTAATATTATTATTTTAAATTTACACTTACATCGGATTACATTACCTGAACTTTATTTTCTATTTATGTTGTAAAATACAAAAAAAAAACATTTGAGCTAATGTTTTTGGGATATTTTTAGAATAAATGAATAAGTAAATGATGTTCTGATATGTAAAGGAAATATACATTCAACATTTCCATGGCATAATGATATGATTGAATTGACAAATTCAAGACAAATACAAGAAAAACTACCAATGCCAAAAAGAAGTGAAATAATTTCCATAACATGCGATCGATAGTTTTCTATTACATCTACACTTATATCACACATTCAATATTAAAACAACATTTTCCATCAGTAAGTCATGCGGCAAGAAATGTGTATTAAAGAGGGGATAAATTTGGTAAAAACTGTATAGAATCATCGTCACAATGGTGAACATAATTATTTTTCAAAGAATTAAGCGATAGAAAACGCATTTAAATAGGTTCGTTACTCATTTATTAGAACTATCATGTCTATACAGTAAACATGCCTTCGTAATTCGTCTTTTATATATCTAATTCTTAAGAAGAATTAAAACTAACTTATTAATCTAACTCATTTTTTAAATTACTAATTTCTCAAGCAATCAGGAAATTTCGGGATTTTTAAGATAACGTATGATTTAAGATGAATTAAATCATAATGATACAAAAAGGTTAGTAAATAATACTGACGAAAATTAAATAAACAATACTAATTCAAAACTAAACAAAAAACTATTAATTTCTTTTTATCTTTGAATGAAAATTAGAGTTTTAATCAAAACTTTTTAAAGTGACGCGTAGTACCTGATGGGCTATGACAACGGAACTATACACGGTGAATCTAAGAACTAACTGCATGTTAGTGGTGCATAACTAAGATGCACTTTATGTAATACGAGTCCTATTTATGACAAAGAAAGAACTAAAAAAGGGGTTATGTGAGCGCGTTCATATTTAAATGCATAATTACACTAACGATTCGTCCTGTATCAATGTATCCGTTAAAACTGTAATAATCTTAACAGTAAAAAGACCTATAAAATTTTACTAAGTTCTGCGTTTGGCACCATGGCTTGCCGTCTAGCAACTGCATCGATGCGTGGAGTAACACGCCTATACCGCTACTAGATTCAATCGACCGTCAAGTCAGGTGCACGTCATCGCGAATGCTGGTGTCTCGTGTATCGCAAATATTTTCTCCCGTGAAATTATTTGTTTCCATGTGCATTTGATTTTAAATTAGTGTATCTTCGTTTGGGTTGTTAAAAAATGCATTTTTCGCTGTCATTTTTATGGAAGGTGCGGAAAGAATTGTTGAGGTACTAATTATGGCATAGGATATTTTCTAGTTTGGACTTGGGCGGGAAATATACCGGATAAATTGACAACATCGCTGACGACTGACATTCCTTGACTGATCATATGGGTTTGTTTACTAATTCTCAGTAGGGCACACGGCTTTTTATGACAATGATATAAGGGAATTTTCTCGCCTATTAATTCAAAACACCATTTATGTTTATTTCTCTTGTTTTCGGGTTGTGCAGGTTTACATATAATAAAGCACTTTCACTTCCATTTCCACAACAAAAGTGAGAAACGAGTTGCCACCCGATAGTGGTGATGCTGAGCATGGTTAGTACTTGAATGGTTGGCTTGGTGACCAGTGTTGTTAGAAATCTTTGATTAAAAGTAATAAGTTGCCAGCTCGAAACATAACAGAATAGTAAAAAACGGTGTCAGAGTAAGAAGAGTACCAACAAAAAAATAGGTCGTTACTATGAAGGGCCATCCAGGATTGAACATAAATTTAATATTTATGAGGAGCCCCCATCACAAGATTGAACATCTAAAAAAAAGAAAAAAGTCGGTCGGGGTAAGAGAAGTGATAGAAAAAATCGGTGGACCCGACAATGCTTGGACGCAGGGCCACCATATGATGGTGGTCCGAAGTAGGAAACAACACTGGAGGAAAATAAAATTCAAAGAAGCAGCAGCTATTCAACATAATCCATACTGTTTTGTTAAACTCTCATTAGCCAGAAGGAATATTTGAAAACCCTTTGAATACATGTACAATTAGAACAGACCCATGTACTTATTTATTATTTTATCACCTGAAGACGACTGGAGATACTTACCAGTTAACACGTCGTGATTTAAATAAATAAAGATAATGGAAGGCCAAAATAGCTCTATTACTCAAGTAGATTCCTATACTATTCAGTATTTTCCCGAAAATGTTCACCTGATGTAAACGAAACTTTTCCCCTTGCGGTTGTAAAAAAAATTAATTTCATCACGTACATTTCAATTTTACAGCAGCTGTAAATTTCTAACAGGCGGGATCATATTCGGTGAAAAAAGATAATAAACCTCGCTACGTCACAACGAAAATTTGTTAACTCGAAATTAGTTCTAAAACGTCAAAAGTAAGCGGGACTAAAACACTTGTCCGGGCCCTGAAAAAGTAAGATTCTTCTCAACATAATTATTTTAGAATAAATTAATTTGAATGTATTGGCGAACAATAAAGTATGTTGGCTTCATTTAAAATAGTATAGACCTGGTAACCTCGCCTTTATGTCAAGATGTGCGTTATTATTTTACATTACATATTAGTTTGACAGTTTATTTACCAACTTGACGTTTCAATCCATGTTCTATTTGACATAACGAGATTTATTTGCTTTTTTATCAGAAATATGGCGCAGCAGTAATTTAAAAAAAAAAACGAAAAGAAAAAGCTTAGCCATTATTAGGTAATGTTAGTAACTAAATTAAAATCGTATTTTTTAAACAATTAATTAAGTGCGACACTGATCTTTGGTTAATAATGTTGGTTATTTTTAGTTAGTTAATTATTAATGCGTTGCAATTAGTTAATATAAAGCGCTGCAAGGTTGATGGTTAGTAAAGCCACTGAAATAATATCAAATATCTTTAAAGCGTTTTACCTACTTAACACAAGACACAAAAATTTATAAAATTAACAGAAATAAAATCGTATACCAGATTTTTATTTATTTCTATGCTGAAATGACTAGAAAACAAAATAAATGCCTCTAAAATTTTGAAAGGTAAAAAAATAAAAACCTGGCTAAATAGTTCATAAATTTACTCAAAAATATATCATACATTGGTTATTATTAGGACTCTATACTTAGATCTTTATAACTTGAAAAATACGGCATAAACCCATGTTACAATGGAGAAACGTGTCATTCATTGACAATTTTAATTGGTACACGTGACAATGACATTGTCGGTGACACTTAACGGGTGACTCAGAATGTTTTAAAGCAAGGCAGCTGGTGATAGATCGCCTGATTTTAAAGAGAAGTGTCAGAGATTTATCGCATTTCTTTTGTGTTTTTGTCACAACTGGAAAATGGACTATGATGTCCTTTGGAATGGCCAGTTTGTGAAATCTAATTGAAAATTCACATATTTTGGTTGTGTTCCCGTTCTTTTAATTGTTTAATAGTGAAAAAAGGAGGAACGGGCACTTGTATAATCGCATTTTGTCTGTTATTGTGCAGAACGCCGAATATGAAACAGATGGTATACGAGTACCTACTGACCATTTGGTCAATTTTTACCAATTTATCATTTGCCTTTTGTGTAATCCTTTTCAAGTTAAAGTGACCTGAGTATAAGCTCTAAATTTTTTCAAATTAATTTTACATGAGCTTTCCTAGCCCATTTTTTCTTTATTTATAAAGGTTATATTCTTACAGCAAATATTTTGACCTTCAAGCTGTATAAATATTCCCTGAGAACGTTCTTACAACCATTAAAGGTATAAAAAATCCCAGATTTGTTACATAAAAGTTGTATAACAGTATGTAGGAAAGCACGAAATAGGTATATCAAAAAAGCTTACAAAACCATTTTGCTGTATAATGGCTTTGCTATTAATGTTCTTACACTTGTTTAAAAAAAAACTTCTATAAAACAGTTGTATAATAGGTACTAAAGACATTCCTACAGCGTAATATTGTGGCAATTTGACTGCAAAAAGAGTCACTGGAGACCCTAATACAAACAAATTTGAGAGCTTTTATAAAACTGTCATAAATTTCCATCTTAACCAAATCTTATTATAAGGGGGATAGTTGGGTTAAGCTTCGCTTATTGATTCTAATATACAGGGTGTTACAAATTTTCACCATTGGGATTTCGGAAACGGTAAGAGATACGGTGGGGCCAATAATATGCCGCAAAAATCAAAAATAAATACAGGCGCTTTCAAAATATTTGAAAAAGTCTAAAATTTTACGTTTCGATTTTTACTTTTCCCTTACTTTGTTCGAAGAGATGTCCAAGAATAAATTTTACTTCCTAATTGGTATTTTTTATTCTCCACAAGATGGCATCATCATCTTTCATGAAACGTTTCGTCTTTATATTAACATCCTCAACTTAATTTTTTTAAATACGGGCATCAATTTTTTTTGTTTAAATTATGAAAGAGGGCCGAAATCTACGTTCAGTGGTATATAGCACTATTTCCGGCGTTTTGTTCCTCACCATCTTCATTAAAATACCCCCAGTATGTTCCTGTAATTTATTTTTGTTTCGAAGAAACTGAAGATTTTAAAATTATTATTGCTATTTCTGTCTTTAATTGTTATTGTTATTACTACTACTGTTTTTTTTTCAAACTAATAGTGGTCAACCAGATTTCTATTAAGTGTAAGTACAAGTAATTTATTTTATTAATACAAATAAAATTTGGCTCTTAAAGCCAGAACTGTCTTAAAACTTTCAAAAGAAGCATTGAGCTTTACATTTTTGAATTATACCGAATTAAAAAAAAAAGTTAATTACAGGAACGTACCAGGAGTAGAGATGTAAAATTACCGGTAATTTAAAAATCGGTAATATTACGCAATATTACGGTAACATTGGTAATTTATAAAAAAAACAGCTTTTTAAGTAATACAAGTTTTTTTTATTTCAAAACTGTAAAAACATTACGAAAAACAATAAGAACGTTTTTTTTAAACTAGTCAGAGTCAGAATGGACTACGTAATAGAGTGGATAATGGTAAATCATCCTCATCATCATCCCCAACCTCGTCATCTGATTCTTTTTTCTCTTTCGTTAATTGAGTCAAGTCTATAACTTCGAAACCGATATCTTCTTTTTCTATTTCTTCCTCAGTATCTTCTACTATTCTCGAATGATCTTCTTCATTTAGTAAATTATAATTATGGGCAATATAAGTTAGTTTTCCGGCCCTCTCCACGGTTAGTCTGTTTCTTTTTTGCCGATGAATAAATCCATAAGTACTAAAGGTTCTTTCGGTTGCGGGTGTTGACGATGGTAAATTTAAAATGTCTACAGCTAACCTACTTATTTTAGAACTGGAGCAAATTCCTGCCCACCAAACAGATCCAGACATAGATATTTCGCTGGAAATGACGAATTCCTTAGCAAAAATATTACCTCTAATTTTGTACTGTGCGAGTGCTTCCATAATAAGATCTACTTGTGAAGAATACTTTGGATGACGCCTTGCAGTTTCATAGATGAACTGTACTGATGAACCGTAAACCGTACTTTGAGTAAAAATACCGTAAAAGTACGGTCAGGACCGTACTGTTGGCAACCCTGGGTATTCCCCGATAAATGAGATTATGGAGCGGAAAAAAAAAACAATATTTCCAATGTTACCGATCTTGCGGTAATATTACGTAATATTACCAAAATTACGGTAACATTACCTCGGTAATATTACCCTTTACATCTCTAACCAGGAGTGTTTTAATGAAGATGGTCAATTTACGGAACGAAACGTCGGAAAACCAGTAAGTGTTGTATACCACTGAACGTATATTTCGGTCTTCTTCCATAATTTAAACAAAAAGATCCAGGCCCGTATTTAGAAAAATTAAGTTGATGATGGTGACCCAAAGACGAAACGTCGCATGAAAGATTTGATAATGCCATCTTGTGGAGAATAAAAAGTAGCAGCAATGAGAAACTTAAATTTATTTTTGGACATCTCTTCGAACAAAGTCAGGAAAAAATAAAGACCGAAACAAAAATTTTAGATTTTTGAAAGCCCCTGTATTTATTTTCGATTTTTTGCGGAATATTATTGGACTCGTAATTACGCTTTGCCCCAATTTAACCGATTTCGTGTCTCTTATCGTTTCCGAAATCCCAACAGGCCGAATTTGTAACACCCAGTATAATAAAAATTTCAACTCGATATATAATATTATGTATTATACAAATCCCACACAAATTACGGTCCAAAAAAATGAAATTAAAAAAAACATTTTCACTCTGCGTTCGTATTTTCGATTATTAATTTCTGCTTGTTGATTTCGAACATTATTTGAATAATAAAATACAAGGAGAGCTAGTAAATTTGAAATAACATACATATGACCATAATGACATTGACAGGAAAAGCGGTATACATCGATTAAAAAAATTTAAGTGGTTAAATTCTTTATGTCGCCGAACTCAAATGAATTAAATACACAAAAATTATACAGCTCGATTAAAAAAATACACACTTAAGCAAAACGGTTACTTACCTCATCTACTCCAATCTTTCGACAAGCTTCGATAAAATTATCTACATTCCGCCGACATCTTGCCATCGTTAATTTAGGCTAAAATGAAATAGAAATAAAAAACAATTTTAAATATTTTTTGTTACAGTAGCGACTGTTTAATCAAGAAATACGTAAATAAAATGCCGACCTATCTTTCCTCTGTGCATAGTTGGAAGTTAACGCCGCATATTTCATATACCACCAAAAAAAAAGAAGAAAAATTTAATATATGACAACATAACCAAAAATGTATGATATGGATATGATAAATAATGTTGTTTGTTATAGTTTTTTGAAAATTTTATTAGAATGACTACTTGATTTGCTTTAAAAAACCGTAAGTAAAAAAATTTGATGTGATTGGTCACAGCGTGTAGCACTAACTACCAGTGAATAATGATTATTTAAATTTGATATTGTGACATTACATGTAAAAATTCAAGTTATCCATTTTAGACAAAACGCCTCACGATTTTTACACTTTAAATCAATAAAAAATGAATCAATCTCATTAAGAAAATGATTTTTTACCAATTAATAAAATTATTTTACTCTAAAATAGAAATGTTCCCTTATGAGAACAAAATACAAGGTATTCAGATAATTAACATTAATTAAAATAAAGGTATATACAGGGTGTTATGGATATGACGTATTATATTTAAATGGGTGACTCCTGGGGTGTCCTAGAGAAGCGCTACATATTTTTTTTTCTTCAAATCGAACGTTTATAAAGTGGGGTAATTCACCCATAAACCCACACACAACTCCTCGGCACAGTCACATTACACTGAGCAGCTGTGTAATAAACAGATGTTCTGGCGCCAAATTGTTCGTGTAAAACTTTAGATCGTGTAAAACTTTAGATTCTAAAAATAAATATTTAGCTACCTAGTATCCAAATAGAAGTGAATCCAGGTGCCAGTATACTAGCAAGTAATCCAGGGCACATAAATCTTCAGTTTTTTTGGTTTTAGTGGGTAAAGCTTATACCCCACTAAAACCCCTTCGGCGATTTTCCTTCCAATCTCAGAACATGACCCTGTATATATCGTCACAGACACAAAACAAATAGTGAAACACTGAACAAATTACCATAAATCACTTAAAGAAACACACACACATGTTTCAAATTAGTTTTTTTAAGATAGGCCCTTGTCACACAAAATCGTTACACACTAATGCATTCTTTAACAAACACACAAATAGGACACAATTGGCACTTTATAAACTAAAACGTTCAGCAATTGTTTTATCTGCTGCATCCAATATCTTATATCGCAACTGATCCATATTTTCGACTTTATCAACTATTTCTTTATTCATCGTACCCCATAGAAAAAAATTGCATGATGTAAGATCCGGTGACCTTCCGATTTCCAGTCTCTTACTAAAGGAACATTTTCTAATATGCCTTCGAGTTGATTTTTCTGTATGTACTATGTTTTCCACTTATTCGCACTGTACAGTTGATTAAGTATCCCGAAAAAACTCTTTCGCGCGAAGCCGCTTGTTGTCAAGCAAATGTCAACTTCTATCCTGTCGATTTATACTAGAGATGTGGCTAACCTTTGTTTTAAAATCCCGCTGTGAAACGATCGATTTAATTTTTTTAAGCTTTTCGAATGAAATAAAGCACCAGAGCAGCGATTAACAAGTTTTTTAATCTTTATTGGTATCTACAGCAGTGAAGGAAAACAATAAATAGATATTATAATTATTTATTTCAACCTTTTTTGGTGAATGCGCAGAAATCTACAGGAAAACATCATTTCTAGTTTTTGACAGTTCGTGTTTTAAATGCGTCATTTTTAGGTCAACAAATAAATGTTATTTACATTTTACAATGTGTTTTATAATTAAAAACAAAAGTTCATACAAATCTAGGCGAGACAACCCAATGTTAATAAAAAACGATGTCTCCAAGTGAATTTTGTGTGTGTTTTGGCCAGTGTTCATGTGAAGTTTTCCGATTAAGGGTTATGTGATGTGCCGGTTTCTTTACTGAAACGCTGTATAAGTTTTTATAGAAGTTGACATTAATTTTTAAATAAGACCGACAAGGTAAGTGTATGTGTGAGGCCTAAATAAAATTACATTAAAAAATCAGCCAATCAAAAGTCAAAAGGTCATTGACATTTGACCTAGTTACGTAGTTGGGTATTTCAAACTTAAAGAGTGTAAGATGTAATTCTGACAACACCGGTGAGAATTCGGATGTGCCGCAGTGCGGTACAGAGGTATTCCTGGTTTGACGTCAGGTCATTTTTACCGCTAAATGAATTGAAAGCGCCATTTAAGGATATTTTTCTTCAATTTGTATTCATCTCAGGAATTGCCGGTTTAAAAATAATACGTCATTTCCACAACACCCTGTATATAGTAAATCATATAACAAAAAGTCGAAAACTCCATACATTTCGAGTTACAACCTCTCAGTTAGTTAGTTCAAAATTTTAAAATCTTGCGGTTGGTTTCTAAACTATCAGCTTGATATATTGGCGCAGAGACTACGGTTAACGACTTTCATTCTATTATAAAAATATTTGTGTGGTGGCACAGTACCACCAGTGGCCACTTTGCCGGAAATTCGAATTCAATTTTTGGCATATCTTTTTTGTTTTGGCAGTTATTGGAAGAACAGATCGTCACTGTAAAGACAAAATAATATCTAATAAAAAGGTACCCTTTATTCGAGTCGATAAACCACACTGTTTAAGCGCAAACTCGAATTTAATTTTTTTTCAGCAGTAAAATCATTTTTTCAAGTGGAAAAAAAGTATTGATTTTTCTGACTTTTTGTTGTATGACTTCCTTTATATATGGGTTCAAATTGATAATTAAAAATTCTGTTAGACCAGATGATATATTTTTAATTTCTTCAAATAGGTACCTAATCCAATATTATAGTATAAATACTTACAACTGCTGGAGAGGGAACATGGATACTAGCAACTGATCTGGGCTTTATATGATTCGCTAAATGACATAGCACTACACCATCTGTCAACGCCGCTCCTAAGTCTTCCGGTAATGCCATCTTTAATCTACTTTCTATAATCTAAAAAGAATCAAAGGTTAAATGAATCCCCAGAGCTTCGAATTATACCGCGTCATATGCTCGTAGGTATTTAACACAATTAAAAGACAGATGACTGGAGAGGTGATTTGACAGAAACATTCAAACATTGATAGAAACATTCAAACATTGATAGAAACATTCAAATATTGATAGAAACATTGATAGCAACATTCAAATATATCCCCCTTTAATAGAAAATTGTACCTAATCTGACGTCATAATTTCAAAAGGAAAATCTTAAGCCACTAGCTAGTGCGCGAATATAAAAAAAAAAGATCACTTATTCAGTAGTTGTACTTACATTTCGTAACTGATTAATTAAATCAGTCTCCTCGCGCGCCTTGTCTATTTCTCTCCTCATTGTAAATGACATTTTATCAGAACTTGTCGCTTCCTTTTTCCACGAAATATTTCTCGGAGTTTTGATACCATTAGTTGGCTTAGGCGTGATACTACTTCCGTTAATATAACCTCCAGGGGACATCCTAGGGCCGACATTATTCTTACCTAAAGGAGAAAAAATCAAATTTGGAAGAAAACATTGAATTATAAGATTTTTTAAGTATAACGTGAGAGAAACCACGCCTAAATGAGATGAGCAAAGAGGTCGATAACTCTTGTAACTGATGTTTTATCCCATTTTGCACTAACTTTGTCCAATAAACTCGAGAGACAGTAAAAATCATAACCTCCACAATGCCACGCCTTGAACGACGTTGTGTACATGGAACTTTGAAAGGTATCAAACCCAACTAGCCGAAAATTTCACCGAGATGACAAATGCGGTATCAAGCAAGTTTCGAGAATATGTGACAAAAATTTGCAAATTGTTCATATACGAAATCGTTGTTATTATTCTTATTACATTATATTTTTTAACGCAATTTTCTCATAACGTTTTCCAATCCTTCAATTTTATGAATCCATTTTTAGATTAGAAAAAAAATTAAGTATATTTGGCTAAACCGTCACATAAAATAGTGCCTGCTTGGCAACCTGTGATTAAACGCAACTCAACTCTTAAAATACTGAAGTAATTTTGGAAAAAAAATAATTCTACATAATAGAATAAAAAAATTTTTATTTTAAATTTGATTTAATTATATCAATTAGTGTTGTGATCGCTCGAGCGAAAAACCGCTTGATCACTCGATTATTGAAATAACCGACATCGCTCGATTATTAAACAAACCGCTCGAGTTATCTATTCAGGCGAAAACCGTCGCTAGTCACTTATTATCGTTCACTCGATACCCGCGCTTCGCTTGACGCCGACAGAAATGTACCGCTGTAGTGTGATCGAGTTAAAAAACTGCTCTTATATTCGAACAGTTTTTCGCTCGATAGGAAAAACTCTAGTTATAAATTCAAGCGAAAAACCGAAAAATATCGCCTGTCACTTGATACACGACCTTCGGTCTAAGCGCCGCGCCATCCGATTGGCGACGTTCGAGTTTAACGCTGAGCAGGTACACGACATACGGCTTTCTTAATCGCACATAAACGAGAAGATGCATATAAAAAAGTATGCCAAATCTCTTACCGCAGTCATCGCGACATGAGTTTTGTAAAGTTTTGTTTTAACTGGTTATACAGTGTCACCATTAAAGTCCGCACCATATGGAACTTTTTTTTATTAATGAGGTTAGTTAAAATTAAATTTCGGCAATCGTTTTTGCTTCAAATTAGACTAAAAATTATATAATCAAATGTTACCATCTGTCATTCGGTATCTGTCAAAAATTACATTCTAATCAAAAAATGCTGAAAAATGGCATTGTTTTACCGAATTTCAAAAAATTTTATTAGAAAAAGTTGTTTCTAGTACAATTCTTGGCCTAAATACAAAGTTTCAGTTTTCTAGCTCAAAGTTGATTTTTTTGCCATTTTTTCTAATTAACTTTTTTTTTATTTAATGTAAGTTCGCTTAATGGATATTAAACTATTTGCTTATACCATAGTCAATATTTTATTTAGTTTGTATGAGCTTTTTTTTTTACTAGAATGCCATTTTTTTTCGAAATTTAAAATTAGAGGCAAAAAAATTTGACACAGGTGGTACAAAGTTATCCTAATTTAAAAATTTTAACAGATAGACGTCAGATGTTTCGTTTTTCAAATGACAAATACATCTAAATATTTGATAAAAATTTTATTTTATACTTAAAACTATCATTATTATTAAAAGGAACAAAAAGGAACTTTAATCATTTTAAATAGGTAACACAAAAGCAATATAAATTTCACATTTCAGTGTGACGTCCTTCTCGCTCTATACAAACACCCGTCCGTCTATAAACGTCTTTGACAGCATTTTGTAAAAAGCTTGGTCTTATATCGGCACAACACTGTCCTATCGTTTGTTCCAAATGCTCGATATTTCTAAACGGTCGATTCTTATAAACTTTCTGCTTAAGATAACCCCACAGAAAAAAGTCTAGTGGGGTTATGTCAGGCGACCTGGGTGGCCAGTGACATTCTCTATCACGCCCTATAACTCTGTTTTGAAATAATTGGTTTATGCGTTCTTTCACTGCTACAGTTTGATGTATGGGTGCACCATCAAGCTGATACCATAAGTTATGTCTATGGTGTAAGGGCATGTTATCCAAAACTTCGGTAATCTCGTTATCAAGAAAATTCAGGTACCTTTCACCAGTTAAGTTTGCTCTAAAGAAGTATGGTCCAATAAGCTCATCTTTCAAAATTCCACACCAAACATTGGTTTTAAAATGATACTGGTCGCGACATTCAATTGTGAAGTTAGGATTTTCTTGGGACCACCATCGGCAATTTTGTGAGCTCACGGTACCATTCGAAGAGAAAGTGGCTTCATCTGTCCATAATATCTTGTATGGAAAAAGAATATTCTCCTCATATTGTCCCTGATACCAAAACGAAAAATCAAGTCGGATATCAAAATCGCGTTCTTTTAATGTGTTTATAAACTTGGGTTTATATGCCCGAAATCGATTTTTCTGAAGAATTTTTCTAACGCTTTCCCTCTTGCATCACTTATCTTGGTTACACTAGTTTGACCGTGGTCAATAACAGTTAAACAAACATCAAGTTGTGCTGCTTCATCGTATTTACTTGCCGCGTGAGGTTTCTTAAAATTATTTCGAACAGATCCAGTTTCTCTAAATTTTGACATTATTCTTGAAACAGTGCTATGCTGCAAATTTTTTTCTGGATGCCTCTCATTAAAAATGGCAGATACTTGCCGGTGAGGCATATTCTCTCCACAAATTAAGACAATTTCTATTTTTTCTTGAATGGACAACATTGGTGATAACACTGAAAACTATAACTTGCGAAAATATTCACATTTATGACATTTCTTTTATTTATTCGGCACTCTAATTCGTTTTTTTCCATAGCCTACTTATAAAATTCAAAATTCCTTGATATTTTATTGTGGATAAAAAGAAAATGTGTCTAAATTTTGAACTAATCTGATATCTGGGAATTTTATTATAAGTTTTTTAAACTTCTTAGGTGTATGTACTATCAAAAAAATGGAATATCTGACGTCTATCTGTTAAAATTTTTAAATTAGGATAACTTTGCACCACCTGTGTCAAATTTTTTTGCCTCTAATTTTAAATTTCGAAAAAAAATGGCATTCTAGTAAAAAAAAGCTCATACAAACTAAATAAAATATTGAGTATGGTATAAGCAAATAGTTTAATATCCATTAAGCGAACTTACATTAAATAAAAAAAAAGTTAATTAGAAAAAATGGCAAAAAAATCAACTTTGAGCTAGAAAACTGAAACTTTGTATTTAGGCCAAGAATTGTACTAGAAACAACTTTTTCTAATAACATTTTTTGAAATTCGGTAAAACAATGCCATTTTTCAGCATTTTTTGATTAGAATGTAATTTTTGACAGATACCGAATGACAGATGGTGACATTTGATTATATAATTTTTAGTCTAATTTGAAGCAAAAACGATTGCCGAAATTTAATTTTAACTAACCTCATTAATAAAAAAAAGTTCCATATGGTGCGGACTTTAATGGTGACACTGTATATACTAAATTAAAGGATATAATTTTTAAATTTTTATTTACTATAAACTCGAGAAAACTTTTCAAAGATAACATACTAATAGAAATTGTAAATAAAAATAACAAAACGAACAAAATGGTTAACAAAATATATAGAAAAATTCGTTGGTAATCTTATAGTAAACATTTTTAAATCTAAACAGGAACTTTTTATTATTAAACTCAAGAAAACTTCTTAAAAATGGAAAATAAGAAAACGAGCGAAATAGTTAACACAACATTGGTATCGACAAATTTTTTGGTAAACAAAAGTAAACATTCTTAACTTTAAACAGGAACTTTTAGGTAACTATAAACATGAATTTAAAAAAATAATCACCTATTTTCTTATTTTGTCAGTCGCGTAGCTAAGCCTAAATTTTTGAAGGGCACACAGTGCGAACAAACCCAAACAAATCCGAACAAAGCCTAAATTTTTGAAGGGCACACAGTGCGAACAAACCCAAACAAATCCGAACAAAGCCTACATTTTTGAAGGGCACACAGTGCGCACCTGATAATTTAGTTTGGAAGAATCTGACAAGCCATTTTAAATATATATTATTTTATGCTCGTAGATTGAGAAAGATGTGAAGAAAAATAACTCTCGGTAATACTTTTTGTTTTAAAAAAGCACAAGAATAACAATAAATACATATTTGGTTGTTTTTTTGCAGTTTTTTTGTTTGGCATCGAGACTATAGGATTTTTTTTGGTGGCTACTACAATTCTTTAGCTAAACCTGTGCCCACCCGTAGTTGCGTGCCTGCTAAATACCCTACCCGATCACATGTAAACGGCTAGGCTGCCGGTCGAGCAGTCGGTGACGTCATCGCTTGGTGAATTGGAATTTCAAGCGATTCACTCGATTATTAAAATCGCTAGAGCATCAAGTACTCGATTATTATAATCATCGGTTTTTCCCAACACTAATATCAATTCAAAGAATAATTGTTCAAAATATAATATTTCTTGACATAGGTAGCCGAATCCCTGTTAAAAATAAGTTTGTCTCGTAAGAGGTTAATTCACATCGGCCATAATAATTTACAAACCAAATACCTAGAAGATTAAACGGCTTAGCACATACAAAGACCAAATATGGCGGAAGTGCTGAAAGCTGAGGAAATGAATAGACATAAATATCAATTCTGAAGGTAGCATTCATAGCTTATACGCTTACCATTTACAATCACAGATGGCGTATTAATCAGTGGCACATTATCGTGCAACATAATCCCCGTGGTCATCTTCACCGGCGAGCTGGGCTTCACGTAGTCCTGCATCAATCTAGGTCTATTCTCCACCGCATTTCCATTCGTATACGCATTATTGGGCGAAAAACTTATATTCCTCGATGGCGGAACCTTTTGTACCGGTTTCCGCATGTTCGTCGTATCGTCGAAAATGTGTTTGGGACTACTAAAGGCCGAATTTAAAGGAGTGGGGTCCGATTTCGATGTTGCCATACTTTGCGCGGGTTGGTGGGTCGGCGTGTTCGGTTCGGTTTTGTAGGCTTGGTCCTCTGCGTCTTTCGTTCGGTATATTGAAGGCACGTCGTGCGCGCGTTGTTGTTTCAAGGCTTCCTTGTACTCCCTAAAAACACAAATTATTTTTTTCATAGTCAACAGTCGGCAAAAATACATTTAAAAAAAAGCGCATAAGGGTTAATTTTTAAAACGGCCAGAAAAAATTAATCGTAACGAAATAAAATAGTCCATCAAAGATCCACGATTAGAAATAATAATTGTTTGAAAGATATAGGGCATATTTTAACGTTTTTTCTGTGCTTTCAAGATATTTCCGAAAGGGCTTTAGTAATTTTAGTGAAATTTGGGTTATGACAAGTACCTAAAATAGCACATATTTTAGCAATAATAATATGTGAACAGATATACCAGGGGCGATCAGGCGCTCTAATAATGTTTAACAAAAAATAGGTACAACATGGACTTTTTCACATTTTGATAGCACAATTTGTTAGAAATTTAAATGACTAAAAAAACATCTCTCAATATTTATTTGGAGTTAGCTAAAGATAAATGCAATGGCAGCATAGTTAGGCAGCATAACGTACTGGGTATTATGGAAATGAAATGTTATTATATTTAAACCGGCAAACCCTGAGATGAAAATAAATTGAAGAAAAATAACCTTAAATGGCGCTTTGAATTATTGTACGAAATAGACACTTTATATGAAATCTGAAAATTTACGTGGCCGCTACTGAGGACGTTCACAATCAATAGTTTATTGAGGCGGTGTTGTCATATATTGCAACACAGAATTGTAAACGCACGTGTTCAGTTATCACTTCTTTTTCAAACTTTTTAGAAATAAAATACTACAATTTTAAGGTACATACTCTCTTACTTTCGATCTTCTTTTAAAATAATCCGTTTTATAATTAAATTCAATAAAAAAATAAAACACAAAACGTATGTTTTGCACAGAACCAACAATAATACCACACAAATTTGAAATCACATCACAATATTTCTTATTATGAATTATTTCACAACAGAAAAAAATCGGGTAATGTTACAACTAACAAAACGTTTAAAATTCCTATACATCAAGCACGTGGAACCCTCGACAGCGTCATCCCATTCCCGGGTCCCGAAACATACTGAAGCAAAGACAGTCGCGCGCGGCAGGTATCCAAGCAAGGGCGAAACATGCGGTGTGATCTGACAACACTGTTAGTATACTCTAGTGACCCACATTGATGGAACGGCGCGACAGTATGAGGGTAAAAAGGGGTTTTACCTTAGTATTAAGATATTCGATTAAAAAAAAAAGTATATAGACTTTCTCTAGGACACCCTAGGAGTCACCCATTTAAATACAATAAGTGGCTTCCATAACACCTTGTATTTTAGCAAATTAGGTACAAAGATCTACCTAAAAAAAATGACAGTAAATGTAGATATGTGCTACTTTAGGTACTTTTCATAGCCCAAATGTCACTAAAATTACTAACGTCGTTTCGGAAATATCTGGAAAACACAAAAAAAAAATTTCAGATATACCCGGTATCTTTCAAACAAAGCATCTACGTTAATAAAAACGATTTTTTGGGTAAGGACACACCCTGTATATTTTAATATTAGTATCAGGAGATAATAGTTGCAACTGGTTAATGTTATGACTTCAAAATAAGTTATCCAAATCATTTACTACCGATTCTATTATGGTCGAAATATTCTTTTAACTGAAAATTTTGTTACCTGTAAGTTTGAATTTGGTGGAAAGGCGTAGACTTGTCGTCGATTCCATTACCATTAGTGACGGTATCAGTACATGGACTAAGACGGACGCTAAAAATCAAACCAGGCAAATCAACAACAAATCGGCCAAGCAAGCAACATACTTTAATAGACCTGTTTCATGTTTTCATTGTTTCCTTATAGTAAAATATTATAACACACAAATGTCAATGGTTTTATTTTTAAGCCCACAAATTAAAATTGTCTTTTGTCCGGATTGAATATGTGGACATACTGTATAAATAAAACAAAGGGCAGCGTGTCCATGTTGTATGTTTATGTCATAAACTCATTTTACTGAAACAGGCCCAATAATAAAAAGTTAAGTTTGCAGGCAAATCATTTAAAAATTACCTACAACGACCTAACTTTACGATAAACATAACCAAAGATTAAAACTATCATGTGCAGAAAAGTCGTTATAAACACGTATACGATCTTCATCCTAGAAAACAAAATAACCTTCAAATAACCGTAAAAAGAAGTCACTTATTGCAAATTACTAATCAATAATTATAAATAGTATCCCAACAAGAATAAACACAGCATTTAATGGATTTTTGTTATTTATTGGTTTGACGAAATTTGTGAATGCCTTCCGAGGCAAAGCCGGCTGAATTTCATTAATGTTATGTTCGAATTCGTCTGACTATTGAATTGCCTCTGGGAGGTTCTTAAAAACATTTGCATAAATGTCAAAGTTTTAAGACGCCTACAACACAGTGACGCAGTCAGAAATTTGCATTAGGGGGTTTTCAAAGAAATTAACAATTTGTTATCATTATTATTTAAAAATCGTTTTTATACTTATTGTATTATTATAAATATCTCTCTACTCCGTCAAATGGGCAGGAGCCACCACTGTATAAGGGATGCCCCCCCCCCCCCCTCCCGATAAGAAAATAGTATATTATTCACAAGGAATTATTTACAATGAATCTCGTTAATCATCCGACTAAATTGTGATCAATCCCACGAGTAAAATACTTTTTCTACTACTATTTCATCAACTTAATAAAGGGCCGACCTATCATTCCTCTGTGCTTAGTCGGTAGTTGGCTCCGCAAGTTTAGTAAACCATCAAAAAGAAGAGAAGAAAATAACATAACCAATAATTTATGATATTAAACCAAACATATATATAAACAGTATATTACCAATACGAACGTTCCAAAATACAAAAAGTGTCCTCGCTATGGGAGATGGGGCGGGCCTATAGAGTTTGCGCAGTAGGGTGGAAATTTTATCGATCCCGTCAGAGCCAGCCATACATTATTTGTTTGTTGTTATTCTTCGCCATCTTTGGATCTGGATGCTTTTTCAAATTACAGAATAAAAAGTCCACATCCACATTGTTGTCGGTATATTAGTGCTTATAAACTTTCATTACCTAACTACAATTTTTGTAAAGGAGTTTTTAATTTGTGGTGATTTGATTCGCTGTTTGGTACGTTAGTGACTTGTTTTGTTTAAGATGAAAGGACGCAAGTGCAGGGTGTTTTTTTGCAAAAGTCGTGGATCAATACCAGGTATAAAGTATTTCGGGTATGTACATAAATACGAAAATATTTTGCTTATCACATTATCCGATCTTCGGAACCAAATTTCACTAAAAAGCTTGTAAAAAAAGAAGAGTGTCACTCGTATACAATATAATATATATGGGGTCACTACCTAACCTTAAAATTAATGTATTTTTAATTTGGTGCATTAGTAGCTGATAATAATTCCCAAAATAGTCAATATAGTCATTCATTCTTAATTTTTGGTTTAGAAAAAAGTGAGGTTAAGGATCATACGACGTCGGATGAAAGTTAAAATAAAGCTCATCGTGTCGATTGTTACAAATATTCGGACGGAATTTGGCACCAAAAGTTTACATCAATCAGGGCAACGTCGGATCATCATATCGTCAGAAATCGTATGCATGGAACGCTGTCTTAAATTGAACTAATCGAAATTTTGATTGCAATATATTTCCTAACTATCCAGTGAAATTTAGATTAAAAAAGTCGGAATCCGGTCCTGTCGAATGTTTACTTTCACAAGGATATTTCCTAACTACGCAAACTCACAACGCCCCCTTCGATGCCCATAGCGGGGACACAATTGCTGATGGTATTAGCAATATACTGTTTATATATATATATGTGTATTAAACGTAGTTTTGACACAATTTAATTTGGCAATTGGTTTTAATAGCTTACTATGTTTTTCAAAATTACAAATTTATTAGAATGGGTACAGGGTAACAGTCGTAAGTAATAAAATGCTTTGGCGTGATTGTGCACAGTCCGTAATATAATGAATCCTTACGGGCAATACCGATGTTTTAATTACTTAAAAACGGCATGATAATGGTTATTTTACTATACAATTGTAGCAAAACAATTTTTTTATAGAAACAATGTTATTTATGGGATACTACGTAAGTTTACGTTTTTCCTATCTATCACTATTAATTTAATAAAATTCATTTTTAATTTTTACTTGAACAATATCATTTTCTGTATACGTCGTTATATTTATCACTTACCTTGCGTCCTTGACGTTTCTTTGGCCGTCTAATTTGTCATAATCACTAGAATAATTATTTTTCAAAAAGTCCTCCTCGCCGCCCTCTGGCGGCGCAGGCGAAATCGTTGATGGCGTAGAATTAGTCGATCTAGCTCCTAATTGGTCAACAGTTCTACCTAATATTGGGGTCAAAGGCCATGGTTTGTCCTCTCCTATAATCACAAGAAAATCAATTAGAAAATTACTGCTGAAAATAAGCTAATTTGTATATTCTACGTCTATAAATAGAGGCAACATTGGCTAATAAGGAAGATAAACAATAATTAAAAGAAAATCATAAAACTTAACATGTCATAAAACGAACTGCCATAAAGAAATATCCCGTTTGCTGTAAAAAAATAATAAATTAACAAATTGTGTATAAAATTGTATTTTAGTATGAAATCGCATTCTTGTAGGCGTCAGAAAGGTTTAATTCTTGTCACCGACATTCCCGAAATTTGCTCGATACCCCAAACAACATGCCAAGAAACGGAGGATTTTTTAATTGAATTGTTGCAGCTTAGATGACTCGGATTGTTGTGATCCTCATCTCAAGGTCCTTCAGAATTTGTTTCCTTTATTTAATCTCGGCGACAAAAGCCTCGGTCTCAGAGCTACGTACTGTCGCCCGCGACACCAACCTAACCAATCAGAACCGTTTACGTCATTACCCCTCAACCCCACGCTGATCTAGCGGTGTTGCCAGGTATCTGGTGATTTTTTGTGATTTATAAAATATACCGCCCCCAACACGAAACTGGTAACACCATAAAACTGACTTTTTTAAAAAGATTTTCATGGACCACCAGATTATTCATAAAATCACAAAAATATCAACAGATCTGGTGACATTTCACGAAATACCTGGCAACACTGCGCTGTAGTATTATTAATTTTTTATTTTGTTTTGAAATTTGAACCTCAGTTTTCCCTAATAAGTATTCGTTGTTTCCGAACAAAGGTAATTACTAATTATTTGGTCCTAAAATATTGTGAATAGTATTTACTTTTGCTTTTAAAATCTATTTGATCATTACCTACCTAAATCCCACAAAATATTTAAATAATATTTAATTACATTGGTTTTTTTAATCACATTGGTTAATTTTTTACTAACCAGAATAAATATACATATTTTGAGGAGTAGAATACGAAAATAAAAATCAAATTTGACGCCGTCATAGAAAAAATCTTTTAAAAAAACAAACCTATAACCTCCGAGAGGGGAAAATTTTAATCCAACATCCGCATTCCACATACTTACACCCTAAAAAAACGTAAATATTGGCCTGCTGCAATCGGAAGAGATTAAGAAATGTGATAAGTTCAAGTTTAAAACATTAAATTTTAGGTTAAGCGAAAACCATAATATGGATGTGGACACAAATTCAAATTATATTCCTGTGGAAATTCTTCACTGTTCTGAATTTAGAATAAAGTTTATCTGCAGAAGAAAGTGCAAGAGTTAATAATACTGGTAAAACATCATTTTCAATTAAAATTGTAAAATGTTTTTAAGGTCGCAAGGTATTTTGTTAGCCCTACTTTTGGCAATTTCGTAATGTTATCTAAAAATTAGTTTTGTAGCTCTATAGATGCCCAAATTTTATAATATAAATATTTTTAGATTTTTGTAGATACAGATTACAAAGGGCAAGTATGCTCTGCACGAAGATGGCTTTGTATCTGCTTGGACTGAAGATATAGAGGAGACACAAGCTAGTGAGGATAGTAGCCAAGCTATCGAAAGCCTGCTTATTACAATTAGTACAACGAGACCTAGGGTGTGGAATATGAATGATGAGGAGACGCCGTCAGAAGAACCATGACTATGCTTTTAGACTTCCTTATCGGATGAAATTATATTAGAATGAAATGGTTCTCCTACCTACCTACTTAACAGTGGTTAATAAAAACTACTTAATAAGATGTGTAAATGTATTTGTTTTTCTAGTGCATCGTAGTCCTAAATACAGTAGAGTCTTGATGTAGTGCACGCGTGTGCTACTCTACAATTTCAAGTTTATGACAAAAAATACAGGAATAAAACTGGGCGATTTTCATTACATTTATATTTTGAGCTCTAAAATGCACAAATTAGTTAATTTAGTCCGTTTTTTGGCTTCTTGTAACGTTTTTTAACGAAATTAGCTCTTTAGTCTGGAAGAATAATCATATTAAAATTCACTGCTAGACATTATTCAAAGATTTCATTGCTTCGCCGCTTTCATTATCAGATGATAAATCAGTATCAGTATGATAAATTTTTAAAAAAGAAATTTGTACGAAACAAATTGTTTTCATTTAAAAAACAATAACAAATTATAAGGTTAGGTTTCTCCCGAATGACAAGTGACAGACGTCACCCCCTACAAAAGGAGTGGGGGACTGTCGCTGCGACACGTCGAAGCTCTGAGAACGCGGCTTCAGTATGTTGCATGCACATTTATCGTAGTCTATGAAATCTAACTATTCAAAATTACCTGCTATTTCTTGTGACCATCGCTTCTCATATCCATCACTACTAGTACTATAGCCGCTATCTACATTTTGTCTTTTATTTTTGAGTCTATTCGCTAGGTGAGGAGGTCCTGGTGAACCTGCACCGCTTTTTCGTGACCGCCTACCCAATGTTCCTGTTCCGCCGCCGGTTTTGCTGGCAATCTTCATCGCTTCCGTCTCAAGATACTTAAATATGTGTACTCGGCCTCGCTTGCATAACTGTAGAAAAATAAAATACACTTAAGAGGATGCCGGAGTCAGTCGAAATCTCCGATTTGACCCCTGTTCATTTCGCGTTTTGTAGGCACGAGGCCAATTGGATCTTCCTTTGTCGTTAGAACAATACGTCGAGCGTCCGCCGGTAATCAGTAAGCCGACAGAAACAACGAAAAATCAGAAGAAAGGGATCGAACGTGATCGGAGTCTAGACTTTTCAGCAGTGAGTTTTCTCATATTGGAACAGTAAATAGAATTAGATAAAAATCTTCCGAAACAAAAAATATATACTTTTCTCCGATTTTAGTTGCATTACAAAGTTTTTCCTTGAACATTTTTTCCTAAAACAGAAATAAATGCTTGGGGAGAAAACTCGTTTAGAGATACTCCGGAATCCACTTAATTAAAATGGGAAGCAAAACCTCTATTACGCTCAAGCTTTTGACCCAAAGAGGCAAGGTATTATTTAAACAAACCTAAATTTTGAATTGACAAACTGACCGGTCAACTTTGGCACTTGGCATGAAGCAGGAAATATTATTGCTGACCACAGTATAGCCTAACCATGCCAAATATCACCTTCCTATGTCAAACGGTTTCTAAGAAGAGCTGTGGCAGACGACGAATCACAAAAATACTTACACTCGCTGGCGGACTAGTCAAAGGATTCTCGTCAACCGACAAATCAATCAGGCAACCCATCTCTCTCATTTCTATTGGCAGCGTGCTGATACGATTGGCTCTGAGGTCCAGCCTCATCAGTCTTAAGTAAGTAATCTCGAGGGGCACAGCCAACAGAAGGTTGCTACGTAACACCAGAGATTGCAGTGATTTTAGTTCGCCCATACGAGGGGGGAAATGGGTTATCTGGTTGCACGAGGCGTCCAGTTCGGTAAGTTGACACATCTTGTAGAGTTCGTCTGGTAAGGAAGAGAGGCGGTTGTTTGATACGATGAGAATCTGAAATTAGGAGGAAGTGATGTAATTTAAATAATAATAAGTTAATATTTAATTTTAATATAAGCCAAACTTCACTATAGCAGAATACTTGTTATAAGTTTATTGATGATAAAAATTATGATAAATCAGACATAAACCGAATTAGATCAGAAATTGCATCTTTAATCATTTATTTTTATTTAAAAAAACTATTATTAAAACATTTTCGAAAACTTTTGCTAATGAAGGATAACTAATGGTGACATAAAGTAGGAAATTTATGCATAATTACTCATAAGTGGATAAGGCGCAACAAATAATAAATAATAAAGTCAACCAACAATATTGGTGACCGCATATGTATTTCCTATACTTGATATGAATGTCAAATAATCTACTGATAACAGAAAGTCATAAATGTTGGTTTAATAAAGCTACTTATTATAATAATTTAATGTTGCATAAAATGTAATAAAAACCAATGGTTGCAATAGAAATATTTTATAATTTTATCAAGGTAAACATGGTAGGTATCTAAACATTTTCAATAAATAATAAGAAAACGAATGTACTATTAAATAGCTCACACACTTAAATACATATCGTGCTATACAGGGTGTCCGGGAAAATATGGGAAATCTGTTGTATATGAAAAAAAACAAGTTCATATAAACTTTATGTCTTCTAAAGAGCACATAATTACTGAACCATCAGGTATATTTGAATTTTTTTTTAATATGATGTATACCAGGTAAGACCCTTCAAATTAGTATCCAAGAAAGTGTTGTGAATTACTCACAGCTGCAGGGGCGGACCAGCTGTGACACTCATGGCCTCTTTTTTTTAACGCGCTGTATGATAAGAACTTTGGACAACGCTTTTTACATACCTTTAACTATTGACTAAAAATTAAGTACTCCTCATTCATGTCGGTAATCCTAACCGTTTTCGAGAAAATATGAGTCAGTGTAACAAATTATCTTGAATTTATTGACATTTGAGTCAATTGTGGTCTAATTATTTGTTGTTAGCTTAATGAAAGACTATGGAAAAATCGTGCATGGTCCCGCCCCTCAGCAAAAAACAGCTGGTGGCTACAGCGTTGCCATATATCTTAAGGCAATGAATATAGATTTATTATATTCATTTAAATATATGTATATGCATAACATTATATTAAAATTTACTATATTGCTGCTAAGTTTGTTGTTCTAATTGGAAATTAGATGTTTTCCTTTTGTGTTAACGATTTTTACAACACAATTGACGACAGCATAGGCTAATTTTTTGCTCGCCTTTCTTCCGATCGCGATGGTCTGAAACGGCTGGGCATACAATATAAAGTACATAACATGTTGTATAAAGTTTATTTTTGGACGCGTCCATGCTAGAAAACGCCGCTTGCGGCGACGGAACATGATCGTTTATAAACCTTGTACTTTAATATACTGTATATTATCAACAAAAAATATCATACATGCAGTACGGGGTGTCCTTATAGGGTAATTGTTAGTGCTATCAAAAAAGTAATGTAGGTGTCATGTGCTCTTCTTGGGTCAAACTTAAAATGGCAAAATCAAAATTGGAAAAGTTTCGCTCACTTAAGAGCGACTTATCGAACCTAACCTCATTTTTTTAAATGAAACTCCCTGTATATCTTAATCTAAAAAGGTACTATTTTAAACTCTCCTTGCAAATCTATAACACACAATGGATGATATTGGTTTCCTACGCGATTTATTAAATTTTATTACTTTAAACCACAGTAGACCATGAAACAAAAGCTAATATCCTAGAAACAACTATGTTGACTTTAACGTCAATTTCATTTTTACATCTTCATTTGTGAAAATGACTTATCAACATTTTAATAAATTTGATATGCTATCAGTTTATATTGAAAGTGGAAAAAACGAAGAAATGGCGCAAAACGTATATTTTGTTAACTATCCGGAAATACGATAACCATTTAAGGACATAGGTATTCCGAACATTTGTTATGATTCCCGTTAACTTTTATACCTGGTCCCGTATACTTATTCTGAAAACGGCAGATTATTCAACAATCAATATAAAGAATTTGCTGTATAAAACATTTTTCTGTATCTCTTTTAACTAAGAAAATATAGGGTAATTTTGAAATTGTCAATTTTTTGATTTTCCCCCTCATCTCTCAAGCGAGCGAAAATTTTCAAATTTTGACTTTACCATTTTAAGTTTGACCCAAAACACAGACACCTACATTATTTTTTTGATAGCGCTAATATTGGGAGTTATGGGTAGATCAATCACATTAAAAGAGAATTGTACTTTTAATATTGTTTTTATTCACGTCCTCTATAACAGTGGAATGTCAACTTAAGACTTAGACTAATAATTAAAGACTGGCGGCTCTCGATAGCCGTTTAACTTCGGAGAAACTAAAAACCAATATTCAGCATATTGTTGTATAAACAAGTGTAAGCTTACTAAATCTATAAATGGTTATTTTTGTTATTACGAATGGACTCATTACAGGGGACTCTCAACACTCCCCCTCAAAAATAAACGTATCTTTATTTCCTTAATTAATTTCATTTTAAAACTTATCTTATGGAGGATTAAAAACAATATCTTTTGTATATTTGTATCTTTTATATCTTGTATATCTTTTGTATCTTGTATCTTGGGGAACTATTTATGGTCCAACATTTGTTGCTTAGGATCAGGAAAAACCCCTTTTCAAAAAACCTGATCAGACCTAGCTACTTAATTTATGTTATTATTTTTCGACAATTGTGGTTCCATTCCAAGTTGGAAACGAAGTTCTTGAAACCTCGGAGCAGGAAGAGGCTTGGTGAGGATATCTGCCAATTGTTTTCCTGTACATAAATATTTTAAATTAATTGACTTATTTTCTATTTGTTCTCTGGTAAAATGATATTTAATGTCAATATGTTTCGATCGTTTGTGATCTACAGGATTATTTGCTATTGATATACAACTATTGTTGTCTTCATATATTGTTATTTGTTCATTTTCGTTTATTACTTTAATGCTTATTAATAAAGATTTCAACCATAAACTTTCTTTGACTCCTTCAAAAAGAGCCATATATTCTGCTTCTGTGGAAGAAGTAGCAACAGAATTTTGTCTTTTTGTATTCCAGCAAATTAAACAAGTTTCAAATAATTTAAACAAATATCCTGTAGTACTTTTCCGATCGATCTCATTACTTCCCCAGTCTGCATCTACATAGCCAATTAATGTATTATTATAATTTGCATTCCGTTTAAAAATTAGCTTTAGATCAATTGTACCTTTAATATATCGTAAAACTCTTTTCAGACATTGCCATAGTTCTTTATTGTTTTTAGTTTGATACCTGCTCAATAAATTCACAGCAGTGCATAAATCGGGACGAGTGCATAGAGTAGCATAAAGTAAACAACCAAGTACATTACGACAAGGCGCTTCGTAATACTCATCAGATGTTAACTCATTATAATTTAGTTTAAGTTGAAGTGGCATATTTACTTTATTACACTCACTCATATTGAATTTATTTATTACAGTTTTTAAATAGGCACTCTGATCTAAAGATATTTCGGTTTCGTTTCTTTGAATTTTGATTCCCAAAAAGAATTTTATTTCATTTAAATCAACCATTTTAAATTGCTTCATTAAATAACTTTTAAAACTTGACATCGTATTCATGTTACCAGTAACTATAACTAAATCGTCAACGTACAAAATAACGTATATATTTTCTGTAATATGACCTTTATTTAAGAAATATAAACATCGATCGCCGGCGGAGCTTTTAAAATCATGTTGTTTTAAAACTTCGTCAAAACGCTGAAACCAGCATTTTGCCGATTGCTTTAAGCCATACAAAGATTTGTTTAATTTACACACAATATTTTGTTTATTAATTTGTAAACCTTCGGGAACCGACATATATATTTCTTCTTTTAAGATACCATTTAAAAATGCTGTTTTGACATCCATTTGGTGGATATTTAAATTGAATTGGTTTGCTAAGGCCAAAAGAATTCTTAAAGTTGCTATACGCGCTACCGGCGCAAAAGTTTCATCGTAATCAATTAAATATTGCTGAGTAAAACCTTTTGCGACTAATCGCGCTTTATATTTTGTTGGGTTTCCGTATTCGTCGTTCTTTATATTAAATACCCATTTACAATTTACGATGTTTTTATTTATGGGTTTATGTACTATAGTCCATGTATTATTTTGCAATAGAGAATTAATTTCGTTATTTATTGCTTCGTACCATTTCGCTTTATCATCCCGTTCATTTAGTTCTTGATAACAAGAAGGAATTTTTAAAAGAGATGTAGCAGCACATGACAAAATTTCGATATCATTTTCATTGTATGATATTTTAGGATTATGTTTTATTCTTTCGCTACGTCTGAGTTCAGTCAAAACTGGAGTCCCAGATTTAAGTTTGGTATTACTTCTGAGTTCAGATGAACCTGGAGTCTCAGATTGAATTGTAGCGTTATTTCTGAGTTCAGATGAAACTGGAGTCTCAGATTGAATTCTAGTGTTGCTTCTGAGTTCAGTTAAAACTGGAGTCTCAGATTCTGACTGATTTATGTTATTGGTTTCGGTAGGCTGTAGTTCCTTATTCGTTGGATAGTTAAATACCAATTTATTATCAGTTTTTAAATCTTGAATCTCTTCAGGATTTTTAACACTTTCACCAAACTCTAATTTAGGTCTAGACATTTTAAAATTTATTTCATCAAATATTATGTCACGTGCTGTTACAAATCTATTTGTTTCAGAAACGAATATTTTATAACCATTAGGTTCATACCCAATCATTATGCCTTTAAAGGATTTCTTTTCAAATTTATCTTTTCGGTTTTTATTGTGAATAAATGCAGTGCAACCAAAAATTTTTAAATGATCCAATTTAGGCTTTTTATTATGCCACAGTTCAAAAGGCGTCTTATTTTGGGAAATTGCGTTTGTTGGAGACAAATTTAAAAGATATGTGGCGGTTAAAATAGCCTCACCCCAAAAACATTTATTTAATTCAGCACCGTGTATCATGGACCTTGCTTTTTCTGTTAGTGTTCTGTTCATTCTTTCTGCTACTGAATTTTGTTGTGGAGTGTATGGCACAGTAAGGTGATATGAAATTCCCTTATCAACACAAAAGGTTTTCATTTCATTTGATAAGTATTCTCGCCCATTGTCACAATATAAATTGACAACTTTTGAATTAAAAAGGACTTCAGCTTTTGTTACATAGTCTTTGAAAACTTTAAAAGTCTCAGATTTATACGTTAATAAATATGAAACAGTATAATGAGTAAATTCATCGATAAATGTTATAAAATAATTTTTATTATCTATTGTTGGAGGGCTAATCGGCCCGCAAATATCAGTGTGAATGATATATAAGGGTTTTTGAATATGAGATTTATCTTTCTTTTTAGCAAAAGGTAAACGTGCTTGTTTTCCATAGATACAAGCTTCACATAAAGCATTTGTCGGATTTATTTCCTTTAACTGACTGCTGTTTTGTACCAATGATTTGTTTTTAATTTCTAAAAATTTATTGTTGCCAATATGACCCAAACGTTCATGCCAGATTTTAAAATTGTCAGTAGCAGAATGAATAGCGTTTATTTGATTATGTTCAGTGCTATTTAAATTTTTCAATAATTTAAATTTTATATTAATTAAATTATTTCGAGACTTACCCTTTATTACTGTCTTACCACTATTTTGAATCAATACTTCACCCGTTTCCTTGAAGAGAACAGCCATTCCAGCCTCCTGGATTCGTCTCACGGATAGTAAGTTGTATGGTACTTCAGGGGCATACAAAACATTTTCCAATGTTCCTTGGACTCCTAGGCTGCTGACAACTTCTATATTCCCTTTTAGAGATGCCGTTATAAAAGTGTTATTTTTCGCAACTGATATGTTGATTGGGGTTTCCAAAAATTGGTATGATGAAAAATAAGATTGGTCATTTATGATATGGTCGGTGGCTCCAGAATCCAATATAAAAGAAATCTCTTTGTTGGAGTTGAATTGTTCCTTTTGTTGATTTATACTGTTCAGCATAAAAGCGAAACTCTGTTGCTCATTTCGCTGTTGTTCATTCTGGGCTATATGAACACTTTGGAGAGTCCTGCGATTATTTTGAGTCTTCTTGTAAAAATGACAGTCTCTTTTAAGGTGATTAGATCTGCCACAATAATCACATTTTTTATACTTCTATATTTATTGTAGTGCTTATGTGGTTTAAAATATTTTCTTCTTTGGAAATGATGCGATGAGCCTGAGAAATTATTTTTATATTGTTTCCATGTGGAGTATTTTGGAACTTGTATCGTTTACTTCATGTTTTAAATTTGTTTCGTGATCGAGTAAACGTGTTTTTACGAATGCCAGAGTAAGATTGTCCTCGGACAATGTTTGAATTGCTGTTACAATGCCATTGTATGAAGTTGGTAAAGTTAATAAGAGATGAGCAACTTTACCCATTTCTGTTAGTGATGCACCAGCTGCTGTTAACTCAATCAGCATTTCATCGAATTTTATTAAATGCTCAAGTAGCGGAATTCCTGCCTCAAGCTTGAAACTCAAAAGTTTCTTTTGGACGGCCAGTTGGGTAGCCAAACTTTTTCGTTCATAAATTTCATCCAGCTTCTGTAATATGTCTCTAACAGTGTCTTCTTCTTTGATTATTCCGATCATTGTGTCACTTAGGTATTCGATGATGTAACCTTTTGCGCACATTTCCATTTTCCTCCAATTATCATTTTGTTCGTCCGGTGGATTTTCGTTCAATACTTGAAGAGCTCCTTCCTCAGCTATTAAAGCTTTGATTCTAAATTTCCAAATAGAATAATGCTCCCCGTTAAATTGTTTTATCGCTCGTCTCACTTGCTTTGCCCGTTCCATCTTAAAGTCACTTATGAAATTAATTAGACACTATATAAAAGCACCACTTTTCACTTTAATCCACGGCGTTAATCTGGGCCCATAACCTATTGGGAGTTATGGGTAGATCAATCACAGTAAAAGAGAATTGTACTTTTAATATTGTTTTTATTCACGTCCTCTATAACAGTGGAATGTCAACTTAAGACTTAGACTAATAATTAAAGACTGGCGGCTCTCGATAGCCGTTTAACTTCGGAGAAACTAAAAACCAATATTCAGCATATTGTTGTATAAACAAGTGTAAGCTTACTAAATCTATAAATGGTTATTTTTGTTATTACGAATGGACTCATTACAGGGGACTCTCAACAGCTAACAATTACGGAGATACCCTATAAAAGTGTCGAAAATGGGACACCCTGTACAGTGTTGTCCGCCTGGTATATCAAAATCTATTCACGCCGAGACCACAAAATGCAAATGGGCTTTTATTAACCTTATTTAAGCGGTGGGTAAAACCTAAGCAATCTTAAAGATTTGCTTAAATGTAAATGTATTCCTTAAATGTAACGAGAAAAATATTTTTCTCCCCGGTAGGTATAGCACAAATTTACATATTATTCTTTAAATTTACGTTAAACAAAAGGACGAAATCGACGAAACCCGAAAAAATTACGTAATCCACAGAGCTAAACCCAAAAACCTACACATATTTAAACACCTGCTTAGACCACACTTACGTCCGTCTACGTATTCAGATCTCACTTTACATAATTCAAACGTATTTACTTTTTGGTCATGTATTATTTATCAGTACATCTTAATACATACGTTTTTGGATCTTTGTTACTGTTGTTAAACAAACCTACACATTTGTTGCGAGTGAGCCATAGTTTAGTGAACGTTGTCCTTGGCACATTTGTGTATAATGTGGATATTATACATTTATAACGAACTTCCGTTCAGTAAATATTTTCAGTCATAGAGTAATAAAACCAAAAAAAAAAGTGAATTTTATTGTACTCGGTATTTTTACCATTCATACAACGTCAGATGAACACGATATTCATGTCGGCATCGCATGCATATAATCAGATCATCTATTAGGAATGTCGGCATCGCACGCATATAATCAGATCATCTATTAAACTTCAGTTTCCTACAAAACGGTACCGTAAAATAGCGGGCGTACTTTGACGGTCATTCTTCCCAGCGTAAAAGTACGGCCGCTTTGAGGTAAAAATAGTGTGGATGGAAACCTAATACTGGAACTGATTCCGCGTTGAAATCAGTAGACCAAGTATGTAAAAATTAATGAAAATTTGAGTTATGAATAAGAAAAACAAACGACTTTTACGTCGGTAGCATTCAACCCAGTCTAAATGCCGCCCGCTCCTCTGCTGTAGAGAAGAGCCGCATTACAGGACCGGTCGACCCTTAATGCAACTCTGCACAAACATTCTGACTCTGATAGATCACGTGATATTTGTTTTGAGGTTCTCCGTTCTTTCGTTGGATTTAGTATAAACCGTTCGCGATCAGCTGACGCATTGCAGAAAGTAGGAACATTAGTTGGTAGTGTCGAAATCCCTAAAATACCCCTAGAATGATGCACAAACCTGTTCATTTTGAATAGTCATACCAGTCGAAAAAGTACGACATTAAGAGGATGAGAGGAGAAATTAAAATTTGAACTGATTGATTTAATCGAGAACACAGAAGTATGCTTTGCTCGTCAGGTGGTATATATACAGGGTAGGTGTACATACCTAACCATCAGAAATGACTTCATTCAAGTTGCAGGTGGTGACATCCTACCAATAGGAATTGCTTAATTTTTTTTGGCAGTACACGCAGTACGCAACAAACCACAAGTATAGTGGCGTCTGTGAGTCCGAAAAAACCCCGAAAAATCTAAATATTTTAACCCGGATGCTGAGCACGTTTGTAGTGTCGGATATCGCGTCCGACCTCTTCCAACCCCTCCACCGACCAATACTCGCCCCCATTATGTTTAAAAATTTTCTTTTTAACTTACTCTCTGTGTTTTATTATTTTTTTATTTAATTGAAATTTAAAACAAAAATTTAACTTAGAAAAAAAAATTTTTTCTAAAAAATTAAAAATAAAGTTACCACGCCTTGGCGTTTTTTCGCGCAAACTATTTGATTATATTTTTTCAGTTGGACCGGAATGAGAGACCATTACAACCAAAAAGAGAAGTACAACTATTTTGTCCCTCAACATCCTCGAAAAAGGGGGGGGGGGGGTTGTTCGGGTCGGACGCGATATCCAATACCACCAACGTGCTCAGCCATCCTCGAAAACGAAGGGGTATATATATTTGCCGCTGATACTTGAAAAAAAATTCATTCCTTTCAGGGGCGAGTATTGACCGGTGGAGGGGTTGGAAGGGGTCGGACGCGATATCCAATACCACCACCGTGCTCAGCATCCTAGAAAACGGGGGGAAAGTGTGTTTATCTGCAGGGAAACCTCTTGAAGCGCGTTTAACCCCTTTGGAGGGTGGTACTTGTTCCGGCTGAAAATATTTCGATGTTCGTACGACTAGTTAGGAAATAATTTTTCATGCATATTTATATGATTGATTTAAATTATTTTATTTATTTGACTTTGACGTTTGGCGTAATTAAAATGATTAGATATATTACGACGTGTGTGTGTTAACCATGTATTTCATTAATTAAAATCCACGATCGAGGCGTACTTAAAATACGATTCTTTGGTTCCATTTGTCTATGTTTCAGTAAAATGCTATAATTAATTTATAGTTAAGGATTATTTATTTTTAATGGGAAGAGAGTCGTCTGGGGTTCGGCGCCAGCAGGCGTGTGGTTTACAATATTTAGCAAAAAATTCACCGTAACTGCTTGTTTAACCGTTTCCGACAATTTTTATTGAACGTTTAAATCAAACAATAATAGAACGAGGAATTTTAAAATAATTTTTATTATACAAATTTTGTTGCATGTACATTTTCTCGCATAAAAGAAAACCTGGTGGCCATCACTGACAAGCTTTTAGAATTAATTTTGATATCGACAGATCTTTAATATCGTTACATCCCTACGACTGATTTCGGTTCTGGACGGACGTCGTTGGTTCACGTCAGTGGCTGGCAACCTAACCGGCACCAATACGATGGGGTTGCCTATATGACGGCGATAACATTGTGCGCAAGTCAACCGAGGAGCAACCTTTAAAAATATGACCGGTAAACCGTGCGCACCAACCCATTTTTTCACTCATAAAATTTAACTTTTTACTGCGCGCCACATAAGTTGTATTGTATTGCCTCATCAATTATTATCAGTGTGGTCACTAAATACTTCAGAAATATAGATTTCATTGTTCCTTTGGGGTTGTTCGAGATTTTTCAACAACAAACGGTACACGAGTAGGTACCAACTTTAAATCGAAAATTACAATGCTGCAATACGAGTTCTAGCTGTGATTTAAATTTAAATTACAGCTGCATAATATATTCCGATACATTTTTCTTGGCTTCCGACCAATCTTAAATAACACGTCGTATTAGTAGACCATAAGGAATTTCCATTTTAAATTCGGATATGAAGTTCTTGAATAAAATTCATCGGCCTAGAATTTTTCAAGTATAACCCCAGAAAATATACAGGGTGTTTTAATAAAGTGCTGTCGCTCGTGTGGTGATTCCTTACCCAAAAATAAATCAAATAGTTCCTAACAACATGGATCCGCGGATGCTTTGTTTGATAGATACAGGGTGTTAATATTTTACAATTCAAGATTCAATATATTTCCGTTAACAGGTGCGTGCGTGCGATCAGGAGCTCTAATTATTGTTAACAAAAAATAGGTATGACACTGACTTGTTCACATTTTGATAGCTCAATTTGTTAGAAATTTAAATCACAAAAAAAAAAACATTAATATCTCTTAATATTAATTTGAAGTCAGGTTTGTCTACAAGATAAATGCAATTTTATAACTCTGTTAAACATAAAAAAATAACTAGTATGCGATGGCCGGTTCTCAAGCAAAACAAATAACTACTGTGTGCTATTGGTCCGGCAGCTCGTTACCAAAATGTCCCGTTATCACGCCTTCATCTAGTCAATGACTAATGGCTAGATTAATAAAAAATAAGAACGTTTTACTTTCGCGAAAAAGTTCGGCAACGCTGCGCTTACCGGTCAGAGTGATTTCAGAAATCAGATCGTCTTTTTGTTATTACGCCTTGTCCGTTCTTGATAAAAATCATATTAAAAATATAAAAAAAAACGTGAATTCATCGACAACGGACGTTTTGAGTGTTGCAAAAATTCCATAGTTTAAATAAAAGATGTAAAGAAAAGGGGTATAAAAAAGGTACAGCGCCCGGGTCATTAAATAAAAAATAATAAATCGAGTCGAATGGACATTTTCCGTGTTGCGCAGCTGCAGGGATGGCAGCGGAGTCGGATCTCGTATCTGTATAATTCATGAACGCGGTACACTGCACGCGCATGGGACGACTTTCTGTGTGGCTTGGTTGTCTAACAACTCGGCATCAGCTATGTCCCCATATTGCATTATTATTAATACACATTTTTTTTTGACTGAAAACGGTATTGCTAAAAAATGCGTGTGTAAAAATGTCAGTTCATGTTTTTCCCCCATTTTCCGAGCCACAATACACGATTTCTGCTTGAAAACGGACGAGGCGCGATAACTCGAACAGCGTTTAAAAAATGACATACCTAAGATCCAACACTGCGCTTGCGCGTCGATGAAAATGTCCGTTCTCATTTTTTTTTTTCCGGCCACGAATAACGAAAACTAACATCCGGCAAGTAAAACGGACAAGGCGTGATAAGTTGAATTCTCACCTGTAAACAATTTTCGATTGTTCTCAAACCAAAACTATTCACCGCACGGAAAATGTCAGTTACTATTTTCATCTAATCAAAAATATCACTCTCAGTCAAAAAAAAAAAGGAACGGACGAGGCGCGATAACTATTACGACCACTTTTTTTACATTTGTAAAGATGATTTTCAATGATTTCGCAACGTTGCCAATGTCCGTTCTTATTAATTTCCTTCTCAAGTAATTATTAAATCACCAAAAATGATCAGTCTGAAATTCTGGTAACGGGCTGCCGCACTATATGTACTTTCCATATCCCATTTCACTAAAACCATCTTGAAAACACCGAAAAAATTTTAAAATGTTAAGAATTTGTCCTTTTTGGTAAGGAATCACCATATGAGCTATGGCACATGTTTTTGAAACACCCTGTATATGGTGAAGAGCGATCAATGAATCATTTGAGGAGAACGTAGTAGTAGATGTATAACATCAATGAGTTAGTTAAATTTCGTATCCATATTTAAAACGTAAAATGGTAATTCTTTATGATCTACTATTTGACGTGTTGTTTAAAATTGATAGAAGACACGAAAAATTTATGAGCATTTTGACCGGTATCCGAATATACTATGCAGATGTAATTTAAATTTAAATCAAAGCTAAAACTCGTGTTGCAGCATTGTTACAAAAATAATTCGGTTTACATTACTGTAATTTTCGATTTTAAGTTGGAACTCGATCAGCGTATGTTGTAGGTTGCCCAAAAGACCAATAAAATTGTAACTAGTCTAGATAATTGACATTTGGGCTGTGGTGCGAATATGTGGTATGACGAAGCGTTTTTCCTACAGTCTATTAAGGATTTATTTTGAACAAAGTCAAGAATAGGTAGAATACATACCTGTATGGGCAACTGACATATCTCTCGAGGCAGAGTACTCAGTTGGTTCCTGCTTAAATCCAAAAAACTGAGACATTGCAAGCCACCTATGGAATCGGGAATGAATCGAATGGCGTTATGGTAGCAGTGAAGTCTTTCTAAAAAATGGAAGTCGGTCACCTCTATCGGCAGCTCGCTGAAGCGGTTTTTTGAAAGATCTGCAATAAAAAAAAATATAGATACTATTACTTCAGTTAATTTGAAATTCATACAATTTGTTTTCTGTATATTTACATACTTATTTCAGATGCTGTCGAAGGAGAGGCCCGCCTAGAACTATTTTAAAGTAACGTTTCCAAATAAATAGAATATTTATGTGTGGTGCAGTAGGTAGGATCTACGATCAAATAGGTAGGTGATTTCAATTTCATAAAAATTATATTTATTAGTTGTTCCCAACAAGCTTAAACGCCCATGACAAGGAATATAAGCAACATCGTATTCTGGTCCATTTTTGATTAACCTTTTGCCGATGTTAGAAAAATCAATGAAATGGGATGACGATAAGGAATACCAGAAATCTTCTCTATCCTATTAACTGTGTAAAGTTGATGCAAAACTTTCAGAAAAGTCATTTTACCTTTAAAATGTTGTGTCCCCGGCCAGATTTGAGCCTAGAATATCTTTCACCGTAAATGTGTTAAAAAAACGAGTCTGAAGGCCTTTCATCATATCTTCCGTTTTGTTATATTGATTCTGCTATCATAGAATTTAAGATTTTTTTTATGATCAAACACAAGCACTATAGGAAAAATCCTCTAGGGTACTCTGGGAGTGGTGCGTGTGCGCAAAAAGCGATTCACGTTAGTTTTGAATCGTTGGAGGTAATAATCGTTTGGAAAAACGACCTCGGGAAGGTCGTTCCATAAGGATGAAGTCCTCCAGATGAAAAAATTCTTAAATAATGAAGTTCGAGGAGTACTAAGGTTAACCACATATGGATGGGCGGCAGTGGTTCGTCGTATACTTCTGCTATTCGCCGCTCTGGGCGAAATTAAGAGGGCAAGGTCAGACGAGCACTTTCCATGAAAATATCTGTAAAAGAGAGTCAAATCCCCAACATGTATGCGATGTTCTAGGCTGTCGAGGTTCTTCGTTAGCTCGTGGTCTCCAATCAGACGAATAGCCCTCCTTTCGATGGAATACAGTAGCCGAAGAGTATGTTTGGGTGAAGAGGTCCAGACATGAGAGCAGTACTCTAGTGATGGTCGAATCTGGGCTTTGTATAGTGTCAAAAGTTGTTGAGGTGTGTACAACTTTCTGGTTCGGAAGAGTACACCAAGTTTCTGAGAAGCTATCTTGGCGATTGCCCCAACGTGGTTATGCCAAGACATATTTCCTCCCAGATTGACGCCCAGCAAATTAATAGATGAAGCCAGTGGGATTGCGTGTCCGTCCATGACTAGATCCGGTTCTGTAATGTTAACCTTTTTGGAGAAAACTGCTGCCTGAGATAAAGATAAGTAAGAGAAGCAAAATATAACTTTTGGAACATTGATACTATTTATTTGTTAGAGTTCGACATTACCGATATAAATGAACTTATGTAGGTGCTCATGAAAAGGTCTTAAAATGAACATCCTGTATAATATATATGCACACCTGCAGCGAACAAGAGAGTGATTGTGACTGTGAGTTAGTTGGAACTTTTCTTTGGCGCTACCGCAAAATGTTGTTCAATTTATTAATTTAACACATGATTTGACTATTCATCTATTCGCTTTGCTTCGATAAATCATACTAAAATATCGAGTAAAATATGCAAATATATTTTTAAAAATAAAAATTTTGATTCATTCCAAGAAATGTATCATTGCAAAGTGAGGTCAAAAATTCGACCATGTAATAATAGCCATTACAACAAAGCCTCGCAAATTAAATCAATTAGTTTGCCAATTTATCTGTTTCGCAATTTGATTTTAATTACATACGGCATACTTATTATTACAATTTAAGTTTTACACTTAATAAATTTCAATGTGCATGTAAACGTGATCGCCTAAATGTTTAAATTAGAAGTGACCCAAAAATTTGTGAACCTACTTTATCATATCGCTATAAAAATAAACTTACATGCTTATGTGCAATTGTAAATATTTATTTTAGGTGCATATAAAGCTATTTAAAATAAATATAGAATGTAATATTCAAAATATTTTATATTTAATTTGAACGATAATTTTCTTCTGTTGGGTACGAAAATATTATTTGTAATTTGGCAGATACAGACAATCATGAGCATTTACCGACATTTCTCAACATAAATAATTTTAATGATCGATATAAAAATTGATCAAACAGTACAAGTTTTATAAAGCACCGTATTGCCGCAAGCGTTTCCTAAGGGGGGCAGTGCTATAATAGCTTTATAAAACATGTACTTTATAATATTTTTTCTGTTTTATGTATTTTTTAATAAAAAAATCCATATTTAAAAAAAATATATGCCATATAAATTTCGTAAATATTTATGTCTAAATTTTATATTGGTAATACAATCAAATTTTGATTTTATCAAAGTAGCCCTTGATAAATTATCGGTGTCTGGCACAAAATTGAAATCTTCCTTAAATAATTAAGCAATATGATGTTACCTCTTCCTGAGTTAAGGGAAATTGCAAACTTTTAAATTGATATATTTATAAAATATTATAGTCCTGTGTCAGCTTTGAAAAGAAAGTGACCCTAAGTATGAGGTTAGTTCAGTAATTGTTGCTACAACTCATGCCAAAAATTAACTTAAGGCCGTATTAGACTAGGCAATTTTTTCTCTTGCGCCGGCAATTATAATGGCACGTATTCATGCGCAGTAAACCGTTTTCGATCAGCTGGAGCATTGTCAACGGTCAGAACAGCAGTGGGTACTGTCGAAATCCCTAAAATATCCCCAGAATTAGAGATGTGCAAACCTGTTCGTTTTGATTACCAGTTAAAGCAGCTACTGCTATTTACAAATAGGAGGTGCAAAAAGTTGCTGAATTAGCAGTCCATAAGTTTAATAAAGAATGTAAACTGCTAATTTAAGTACCAGTGGGTTTAAATGGACATTACCTATTCATACCTGGTTCGGCCAAATAATAAACAGTTAAAAATAACAGAATAATCCATGTCTACCCAATTGCGCCGGAAAGGGCAATTAAAATGGCGCCTGCCCCATTTCTGGTAATGAGAGACAGCTGATCGGGAACAGTGTACTGCGCATGAATCCGTGTCATTTTAATTGTCAGAAGAGTAGAATTTCTGACTGTAGTACGGAGAACGGTGTACTGCGCCTGAATCCTTGAATTATAATTGCCATTGCTGGCGCCATAAAAATTCCCGAGTGTAATAAGGCCTTTACAGCAACAGCAAAAGTATTGCAGATTCTAATGAGGCCTAACAAAATTAAATTTGACATTAGTGAAACATTCAAGCACTATCTCATCAGTCTCATCCTGATAAAACTAGAGACTTATTTATTTGCAATTTATCTGCAAAATCCGGTTAACTAAATTAAATACAGTATTTTTAAAATCAATATAAAACTTCTCTTCATTATTTTCTTTATTTTGAAACAATATTACCAAATAGTAAAAGGGTATCATTTAACTGGTTAGCAAAATATTCTTATTTTTGCGAACAGAAAAATGTAATCGGTCAACCAAAATGGCTAGTTGGTCACCAACTTATGGACAGCAAACATTTCTGAACCGTGAGTGCCCTTGGAAAACAAGTGAAACCCCGCCCCCGCTACACCTTTTGTAGCCGATTTCCTTCTGTATTCGGCAAAAGAAAACACAAGAAAGTTACATAAATTGACAGTGCCCTGGGACCTCTGAAGTAACTGCTTCTAGACATGTTTTCTTTTACTGACAAATCTTGCTGACCAAGAAATCATTTTGCAGCTCGACTGTTAATAACGGCACCATTTAATTACTTCTCATAGTAAAATGTACTTATTGTACGTAAAAGACTGCAAACTTTTCATGCCATCGAGTTTTAAGTATTTTTATCGTGAATGAAAATGCGATACATTATAAAATTTTCATAATTTTTGGCAAAAGCGCAAGATAAACGTTTTTATTTCGTAATAATTTTAAAAAATTCTTTGATTATACGCCAACAATTTGACAACTTACAGCAATCTCACTTTTCAGTTTTGTTTCTTTGACCTTTATTCAACTTGGGCCACGCGACTTCAGTGTGAGCACATTTAGACGCGTTCCAAAACGGCGCCCAAATCGCTGGTTCGAGCGTATTATCATGTGACAAACTAAGATAATCGTCAGTTCCGATCACGTGACCAGCTACGCTGCAGCGTTGAATTTGCTATTTCGGAACGTACGAACATTTTATAAATAACTCTCGTTTCGTCTAATTTAAATTCTTCGCCAGTCTACAGGGGATACCGATTATATTTGCATAAAAAATCCATTGTTATATACAATAAGACGACGGCGACGGATATACGATTTATTATAATTACTTGGACTTGCTTACAAATAGACAATGGTACATATTGACGCGCTAGGTAGGTAAGTTCTGCCATACAAGGATCATTTTTTGCACATTATAATTTTTATTTTGGATTAATGTTAATGAAGAATGATTGAATCAAATAGGATCACAAATGAAACAGCTCGTCAGCAACACATTTTAATTAATAAATGGACAGAATTGTTTTATGCTGTCAGAATCATACAAAGTTTTAAACAGTAATCAATGCACCAGCAAATACTTTTCATCAGGTGCATCCTTTAGAAATTGTTGAATTTCTTCAGAAGTTAAGGTTTTTGACTGTTTTGCAACATATCTTTCCGATTTTCGTTTCAAAAATGCGCGTGGTTTTACGTATTTTGATGTATCAACACAGTTTTTAATAATTATGGTAAAGATTGTTTCACGAAAAATGGATATAACTTAATGACTGCAGTAAAAGTACCTGTGGCCATCCCATTATTTATGACCGTTTGTTATTATTATGTGGAAAGGACCGGATTGTAATAATTATAATTAAATATAGGCACATCAGGTAGGTTAGGTTGCTTAATTTATATTTAAATATCTTTTTGTGGTAAAATTTGTTAGTTCCTCAGAATAGCGTGATAGTAATGGACAATGCGAGCTATCACAGTCGCCAATTACATAAAGCTCCAAGCTCAAATAATACAAAATTGGAGATTCAGAACCACATGGCGCCGAATGATATATATTTTGAAGAAAGTTATAAAAAAAGTGATCTTTTAGAAGTTTTAAAGACATTTTGTATAAAAAGTATATGTTTGTGACACATTGGCAGAAGAAATTGGACATACAGTGCTACGGCTCCCACCCTATTATTGCATTTTTAACCCCATAGAGCATATGTGGCACCAGTTAAAATTACTGGTTAGGTCTGAAAATATTTCTCCGACTTTAAGTTCTAGTGTTGTAGAATTAATACGAATATGCTTTAATGATATGCCCCCAGGTAGTTGGAAAAATTCAGTCCGTCACGTAATAACTGAAGAAAATTCGTATATTAGTAGTCATTTTTCGTGAAACAATCTTTACTCTTCAGCATCGAGTACTGGGACCATAATATGGATGGTTTTAATTTTCTTGATAATTCTTCAAAATAAACTAACAAATTATTATTTCAGAAAAAGAATTCACGTTAGCTTGCATTCTCCAGTCCATAAAGTTACTATAAGCGATTTCATATTTTTGTCTTGATGTGCTTGGTAGCAAATTATTACAAACATCGGATGCTTTTCGAACAATATCTGGAGGTGTACGTTCAAACTCTAAATCTTCGTATTCCATTATAATCAATATTTAACAAATCTGACCTGTTTTAGTATAAAAATCAACAATATAGTACATTGTCCAACAACACCCGTTTGGCAAGTTTACAGCAATAATAATTGTGCAGTGTTTCGGTTGTGTTGTTATGGAAACGCCAGCAAATGTTTTCATGGCCTAAGGACATATTGCGCGCTAATCGTCGATGTTGCGTCGTCAACATGGAAAACGTGCCGTATCAATTTGGCATGTAACAATTCATGGCTGCCTTGGGTTATCATAATAACAGTGAGAAATTATTTCTCACTATAATGGCGGATATTTCTCACTGCGTGAGAAATTCTCCGTTTTGGACGTATGGAAGTGATGAGGGTGGAACATTCCATAGCATCCGTAGAAAATATACCATATGTACTAAATATATGTATTTTTAAATTTTCTACTCGTAAAATTATTTATATATATCCCAAGAACATAAAATTGCAATGTTTTAAGGAAATCACAGTGGCAACGCTGTATGCTCATTTTTACCTGCTAGTGTAAAAATGACTCTGAAGTTTACTATTTTCATTCATTTTCGCCGGCGATGTTTTTACCGGTTTATCGCTGCTGCTATTGTGATCTATTGTAATTTTGGATTAATTTTTACTGTTTTCCAGCCATTACAAGTGCGTGGTGTGTAAGAAATTCGACTATTCTAGCCCCGGATTACTATTTCGTCGGTAAGTGAGAATAATGAGGTTTGCTTTTTTTAGGAAAAGCATTGGTGTCGATACCGGTAGTATATCGGTAACGGCAAAAAAACCGTATCAGCCGATCACTACTTTTTAATAAACATTTTATTGGAACAAACCTAGAAAAGTATGCCGAGAGTTTAATGAAAGGCTTTGCTTAGGTTCTTTTTGACGCGCCATTGTTTCACCATGGGAAAATCTAACTAATTTTTTGTAATGCAACACTAGAAATCGTTCTACTCGGCCTATTTTGACAATCATTTTCCCCTTTTATCTCCCTGTCATAATCTAAAAGCACTGGAGGAAGAACGGTATAATAATTATACCGGGCAATTATTCAAGTGCATCATTTCCGTAAGAAGACAAACAAAGCAATGTTTGTTTGTAGATTCTGACAGAAGACGCCTTATTTCCTTTGATGCACATTTTAGCTCCATTTTTAATTTATCACAGACAAATTGGACAAAAATGTAACAAAAGAAGCATAATAATATGTGTATTTATTAAAATGAACAAATGTATTCAATCAAAAAGAAGACGATATACAGGGCGTTAAGCTGAAAATTGTTTTGTGTCATTTTGCCAGCGACGTGCGCGAGGTTTAAATTGAAAAAAATTATAGTATGCCACTTTTTTTTTTCTTTTTTAATCTTATAGGATTTTATGATTTAGCAATTAAAACTACACGAAAGTCATCACTTGAATTTTTCACTCAGGTTAACTGTTTTCGATAAAAACGAATAAATATATATTACAGTATTTATACAATGTTTTGAAAGCATCTAATAAAAAAAAAAGAAGAGTGCCATTCAAGGAAAACCAATTTTTCATAAATATAAAAAGGGTGTTATGGAAATGACGTACTATATTTAAACCGGCAATTCCTGAGATGAAAACAAATTGAAGAAAAATATCCAAAAATGGTGCTTTAATTTAATATGCCCTGTACATGACCTTATGTCAAACCGAAAATTACCACGTGATGCCCCTGTTCGGAAGGTAAACACAGCAACATATGGCAGTGAATCTTGAACAGTGTTGTCATATCTTCAGGGTAAACTCCTGCCGCGGAGTTTATAAATGGTCAGGTATGTTCTCATTTGTTCAATTCGAACGACACCCGTCAGATCTGGACAACATAAAAGTTTATAAATGCCACTTACCCTTTAGAAAAAAAATGCAATTTTATTTACCTTTTCCGACTTATTTAAAACCAACTTAATTTATAGAAAACACCAAGCACTCACATCACAAAATCACATTAGTTTTCGCGTCACAACACATCTAAGTACCGTTCAATCTGAATTAGTATTTAAAGTGCTACTGTGTAGACAAAAATACACCCTTATTGTCTGGGAAATAATGTATTTAACATCTAAAAATTTTAAAAACAAATAACACGTTGGTTCTCTCGATCGATATCGGCCGGCTTCTTTAAACAGGTGATTGTGGACAATCGGGCTAATATTTAAAAATACAGCGTTGCCACTTGCGATGTTTTATAAGCGACTATCATAAATTGCCGAATTTCCTTCTATAATATTACTTTCCTGTATAATTATAGTTTCGGAAATGGCAACCGCTGGCGCTAGTAGCGGAGAGTTCTCGGAAAGAAAGTTCGACGACTGGTCCGAAGATGGACTAGACCATTATTTCAAGGGCTGTCAATTCAAACATAACATAATTTTTTCATTTTATCTTTAGTAAAGGGTTAATGGCCCATAGAAATGAGCGTTTTTATTATTTCTATTGCGAAATGATTAAGTGCTCTTGTTCTATGTGTGTTATTGTAAAGTGTAATTATGCGTTAGTGTTGGGGTTTAGTGATAAGGTTATTATGCGTTCCCACACTATCATCAGGACACGTGATGAGCATACAGTTTTTCCCATAGAAAAAAGAACTGAAAGTGTCTCTGCCCTGGATTCCTTAATCGCGTCCTGGATTTACTTTCTAAGTAAGCTAAATATTTATTTTTATAAGAAACTAAAGTTTTACACTTTTAAACATTTTGGCAACATTGTGCCCGAACATCTGTTGATTACCCAGCTGAGCAATGTAATATGTTCATATATGAATGTGCCGAGGAGTTGTGTGGGGGTTTAGAGGTGAATTACCCCTTTTTAAACGTTCGATTTAAACAAAAAAATATGTAGCGCTTCTCTAGGACACCCCAGGAGTGTATGTTACGGATGTACGGTCTTGTTCGCCAGTTAAGGTAAATAGTTTTTCTGTCAGCATTGCGCATGACATCTGACGATCAGCTTTGTTTACATGTGCGAGGCCATAAATTTGCCACTTTTGCTTTTAGAGTTTGATATAGTTAGATATAGGTCGGAGTCCACCCCACGTCCATGTTACCACTTTTTCTCCAACGTTTATTATCTGTCTTTCTCAGGTCACATATTTATTTGATAATTATGCCCATAAAAACATTCTCGACGGTACCCCATCAATTAGAATCAGCGATTTTAATGACGCCTAAAGATCAACTTTAAGTTTATATATCGCAGTAGAAACTGGGTAATTTAACACTTACGCACCTAATTGAACTCTCGGTGTCGAAAATAGCTCACTTTAGGTCATCCAACCCTTAAGATGACGTGTTACGCTGTTAATTTCGTTTGAGTGCTTTATTCGGTTCTTTACTTAGATTTTCAGGCGCTATAAATGCTATTTTTGAACTGTGATTGATGTTTTATCTATCAAATAAACGAATTTGTTTGATTTGTTAAGTAGTTAGAAATAGAGCAACGGTTTTGGTATATGTAAGAATGATAAGATACATACCTTGGTATGTTCACTAAAATTCACTTATCACACTGTCAACAGACAATGTTCACCGCAGTTTACTCTCACTTAGCTACAGAATTAATTAATTTTTTTTTAAATAATTTGAAATATCGATGACAGATTTTTGTGACAAAACGTCCCGTGTAAAAGTTGATCGAATTCCCACAGAATTAAAAGTTCTCTGTTAAATTATTTCAAAAATGGAATTTTCTTTCAGAATTTTTTTTTTTTGATCAACCACAAGCACTATAGGAAAAATCCTTTAGGGCACTCTGGGAGTGGTGCGTGTGCGCAAAAAGCGATTCACGTTGGTTTTGAATCGTTGGAGGTTATATTCGTTGGGAAAACGACCTCGGGAAGGTCGTTCCATAAGGATGAAGTCCTCCAGATGAAAGAATTCTTAAATAATGACGTTCGAGGAGTACTAAGCTTAACCACATATGGATGGGCGGCAGTGGTTCGTCGTGTATTTCTGATATTCGCCGCTCTGGGCGGAATTAAGAGGGCAAGGTCAGCCGAGCACTTTCCATGAAAATATCTGTAAAATAGAGTCAAATCCCCAATCTGTCTTCGATGTTCTAGGCTGTCGAGGTTCTTCGTCAGCCCGTGGTCCCCAATCAGACGAATGGCCCTCCTTTCGATGGAATCCAGTAGCCGAAGAGTATGTTTGGGTGCAGAGCTCCAGACATGAGAGCAGTACTCTAGTTATGGTCGAATCTGGGCTTTGTATAGTGTCAAAAGTTGTTGAGGTGTGTACAACTTTCTGGTTCGGAAGAGTACACCAAGTTTCTGAGATGCTATCTTGGCGATTGCCACAACGTGGTTATGCCAAGACATATTTCCTTCCCGTTTGATGCCCAGCAAATTAATAGATGAAGCCAATTGGATTGTGTGTTCGCCCATGACTATATCCGGTTCTGTAATGTTAACCTTTTTAGAGAAAACTGCTGCCTGGGTTTTTTTAAGGTTAAAAAAAAAACAGGCAGCAATTTTCTCTAAAAAGGTTAACAATACAGAATACGTTAAAACTAAATTAAGACAATTAGTTTACAAGTTGTATGAATTGCGTAATATTCTAAGCATAGAGGTTTTGCTTAATGTCTATAAATGATTAACAGAATCTTGTCTTAATTATGGAATAATTTGTTGGGGATCGGCTAACAAAAATATTTTAAGTAATGTCAGCATTGCTCAAAAATATATTTTAAAGATAGTTTTCTTTACGCCAAGACTTTGTCTTCCAGCAGTCTGGTGTCTTTACGATTATACGAAATATTTTTCACAATTACATAGGACATGACATAATGACGATAGCAAATGTCGTAATTTGACTTTGCCTGACATGCACTTTAATGCCACACAAAATCAGTTTCTAATGTGGCTCCCCAAATGTTAAACATATTACCAGAGTATTTCAAAAGAAAAAAATTCCGATCCAAAAAGACTTAAACAAATGGATTGGAAATAACACACTGATTCCTCTGTATACATTAGAAATCGTCACCAAGTTTCAACGCATATTTAAACACTCTGTACAATAAAAACAAAGCTGTTTAGGACCTATGAATGTTTATATAAACTTTCTATCTTAGAATTGAGTAAGGAATAATACCCTCAAGTTTGGCCACATACTTAATTAAAACCCTGTATAATAATATATATTGGAGAGGAGGGTTCATAAAGTTTTGATTAGGGGTGAGGAGTGACACACCATGTCGTATGCCTTAACGCCTGTGTTTAAATTATGTCTTTTATCGATTACAAGTGTGTCAGAGACAGATGTTCGAAAAGGGTGATAAAATGAGCTATAAAAATGAAACGAAACGAAACTTTCCCCTGATAACTGCGATATTTAGTTACAAGCTATTTTTTAAATATTATTTTCTTTTCTATTGTTGAAATATATCATGCCCAGTCGATTCTGTGCATGGTTGTCTAGCTTTCTTAAGGACCGCTCTCTGCAAGTGGCGATTGACGGATTTCTCTCGAGACACCTTCACCATCAATGCCGGTGTTCCTCAAGGGTCCATATTTTCTCCCACTCTCTTCTTACTCTACATTAACGACCTTCTAGTGAAAACGAAAAACCCGATATTTAGTTTTGCTGATGATAGCACACTTATATCATCTTTCTCTTTGAATGCACAAACATCGGCTGCCAACGCACATCTTCGCAGACAGCATGAAGTATCACGCCTCAACAAAGACCTGGAAGAAATTTTGGCTTGGGGTGACAGTAACCAAGTCGAATTTAACGCTAAAAAAAAACAGGCAGCAGTTTTCTCTAAAAAGGTTAACATTACAGAACCGGAAATAGTCATGGCCGGACACGCAATCTCACTGGCTTCATCTATTAATTTGCTGGTCGTCAATCTGGGAGGCTATATGTCTTGGCATAACCACATTGTGGCAATGGCCAAGATAACTTCGCAGAAATTTGGTGTGCTCTTCCGGTCTAAAAAGTTGGATACACCTCAACGACTTTTGACACTCTACAAAGTCCAAATTCGATCACCACTAGAGTACTGCTGTCATGTCTTGACCTCTGCACCTAAGCATACTCTTAGTCTAGTCCAGGGGTCGGCAAACTTTTGAGACGGAAGAGCCAAAAGTTATAATTTACACAATTTCTCAGTTTTTAAAGAGCCCACTAACGGTCGCAATTTGAGATCGAAAGAGACACAACTTGACATCGAAACACCCGCATGCGGCTTGCGACCCCTGGACTCTAGTACAAAGGGAAAATGATGCCTAAAGTATATTTCACATACATATTGTACCTTGTACTGATGAGAATAAAAGAGTTCGAAACCGGTTTGCAAGTGACAAGATTTTACCAACATTTTTGGTAATAATTACAAAAAATTTTGTCAAATTTACTAAAAGAATTTTTCGAAAATTTACTAAAATCTTTTGTCAAAATTTTGAAGATTGCACATTATATTATGCATAGCTTCCTTACAGCCTGAATTATTACTTCGATGTAATTCATTTTTTCGACTATCCCCTACTACTTACAATTAAATTAGATTATACGAGACGATTTATAGGTATTATGCCTTAAAATCACATTAATTTTATTTGAAAGCCGCTTAAATCTCACGCAAATGGCTGGATTACGACAAAACCAATCAGCAACGAGCCGTAAAAATAGATCACACGAATACAACCATCGAACACGCAATCGTGTAAAACTATTGACAAAAAACAGGTTAAAACCAAATTTGAAATTCAAAATTGTCTTCGCAGAAACGTTACAGTTAGTCGATAGAAAAGAGTTGCTTATAATACATTTTTAGTTTCAAAAGAGTAAAATTTTTAAGTGTTTTTCAAAACATCGGAATTTTTATAATTAGATAGTTCCTAATATACTGTGGAGTCCGGTTTGATAAAACTTGATTCCTGACACGTGAATCGATATAGAGCGGAGGGGAGCTGCCATATCTTTTTAAAATAATTCATTTATCTTCTTTTTTTTTATAATCAAGCACTATCGGAAAAATCCTTTAGGGCACCCTGGGAGCGGTGCGTGTGCGCAAAAAGCGATTCACGTTGGCTTTGAATCGTTGGAGGTTATATTCGTTGGGAAAAACGACCTCGGGAAGGTCGTTCCATAAGGATGAAGTCCTCCAGATGAAACAATTCTTAAATAATGAAGTTCGATGAGTACTAAGCTTAACCACATATGGATGGGCGGCAGTGGTTCGTCGTGTATTTCTTCTATTCGCCGCTCTGGGCGGAATTAAAAGGGCAAGGTCAGCCGAGCACTTTCCATGAAAATACCTGTAAAAGAGAGTCAAATCCCCAACCGGTCTTCGATGTTCTAGCCTGTCGAGGTTCTTCGTTAGCTCGTGGTCTCCAATCAGACGAATGGCCCTCCTTTCGATGGAATCCAGTAGCCGAAGAGTATGTTTGGGTGCAGAGCTCCAGACATGAGAGCAATACTCTAGTGATAGTCGAATCTGGGCTTTGTATAGTGTCAAAAGTTGTTGAGGTGTGTACAACTTTCTGGTTCGGAAGAGTACACCAAGCTATCTTGGCGATTGCCACAACGTGGTTATGCCAAAACATATTTCCTCCCAGTTTGACGCTCAGCAAATTAATAGATGAAGCCAGTGGGATCTCGTGTCCGCCAATGAGTATATCCGGTTCTGTAATGTTAACCTTTTTAGAGAAAACTGCTGCCTGGGTTTTTAGCGTTAAATTCGACTTTACTGTCACCCCAAGCCAAAATTTCTTCCAGGTCTTTGTTGAGGCGTGATACTTCATACTGTCTGCGAAGATGTGCGTCGGCAGCCGATGTTTGTGCATTCAAAGAGAAAGATGAGATAAGTGTACTATCGTCAGCAAAACTAAATATCGGATTTTTCGTTTTCACTAGAAGGTCGGTAATGTAGAGTAAGAAGAGAGTGGGAGACAATATGGACCTTGTGAAACACCGGCATTGATGGTGAAGGTGTCTGAGAGAAATCCGTCAATCGCCACTTGCAGAGAGCGGTCCTTAAGAAAGCTAGATAACCATGCACAGCACATATCTATATTTTAGTATCTATCATTGTATTAACCCCAATAAGATAAAAAAGTAGATTATCACTCAAGATTTTTGAGACAAGCTTATTCCGCCCTTCTTGCCCCTATTTCCTTAACTTCATAATGTAACATATTCTTAACGTAAGAAATCCTTATTTTGTATTTTTTTTTTCGGTGACCTGTATTCACACAAACACAAGCATTATAGGAAAAAATCATTTTAGGCACTCTAGGAGTGGTGCGTGTGCACATAAAACGATTCACATTGGTTTTAAATGGTTGGAGATTATATTCGTTGGGAAACACGGCTTCAGGAAGGTCGTTCCACACTGAAAGAATTCTTAAACAATTAAGTTTGGGGAGTACTAAGTTGAACCACTTACGGATGGGCGGCAGTGGTTCGTCATATATTTCTGCTCTTCATCGCTATAGGTGGAATTACGCGGGAAACATGTATCTGTAAAAGAGAGTGCCAACAATACTATCAAGTTTCCCCACGGTTTCATTCTCTATCCAACATTCCCTACTTCAGGTTGAACTGTTAAACCGGTAAAACCTATTTTAGAGAGCTCTATATAAAAAATATATTTAGAAACCGTTATTATTATGTCACTACTGATTACTTTAACTACCATATTTTAATTTGTTAGATAACACAACACCTGTTATAGAAAAACAGTTATATAAATGAAACAACTTTCCTATAAACGCTTTCAGTCGTATGAGTCACAATTTGATAAAGATATGAATTTATTACTGGGAATGTTATTAAAATGGCGTTCGTGCCTATAAATAATGTATTTCCTCCTATAGTTTGGACGTTTGGAGACATAGGGCCATTTTTGTTTGTGAAATAACAAATTATTTCCGCATTACAACTGACAATATACAAAAAATAACTTCTATATCTTCAATATACGTAGTTATGAATATGTAGCAAACAGTAGGTTTTACGTATAGGAAATAATATAACAACTTTCCTTATTAGATCGATTCCTATATTTATACAATAAACATAATATAATATAAAAAGGGTGACAAAACATTCCATTCATAAAACACCATTTATTTACAATCATGCACGGTTCTACAGTTTCAAATAAGTTAGAAGAAGAAAAAATGGCAACGCTGTAATAACGTACACGTTTATATAATTTCGATCTAACATTAGTCATAAATAGGTAATCGTTGTAGATATTTTTTACAGAAATTCTGATAATATAAAGAACTAATTCATATTTTTGCAATATTTACTTAACATATAGAGTTAGCCATACCACTGCTTTACCTAAAAAAACAACATAACCTCATTATTCTCACTTACCGACGAAATATTAATCCAGGGTTAGAATAGTCGAATTTCATACACACCACGCGCTGACGAACCATTGTAGATGACTAATAAATAGCTCTAAATAGTTTTATTTCGAAAAAACACTAAAAATTAAACCAAAAACACAATAGATCACAAACAATAATAAAAACAGCAGCGATAAACCGGTAACAACACCGCCGATATTTTTTTGCAGGTTCTGGAAACCGGAAGTGTTCATGAATGTCCCATCGGTAAGGACAAATATTTCATCTCCAAGAGCTGGGTTTCTTCGAAAATATTTTGAAAATCGCAATAGTATTCATAAACGGGAAATTATTTTTCTAGGTGAAAAGCGGATCTATTCCAAGGTTAACCAAATATTTTCATGACATGTTTTGTAAGCAACAATTGGTCAAGAAATATTATTATTATATTTTAAATACCTAACCATATTTGAATTGATATAATTAATTAAATTTTAGATACGTATAATGCATCAACTATTATTTTGAAATTTGATTTTTTACTATACATAATGTTAATCACGTCCATTAGCTCCCGACGTGGTTTTATCTTATTTGATCAGTGGCGGTTCTTCCACAGGAGCGCATGCGCACGTGCACTCCCAAAACAAAACGAATAAAAAATATTAATTTATATTCATTGAATATTATTTATCGTATAAAGTCCGACCCCTCCCTAATATTTTATCGTACCGTCAAACTAAAAAAGTCCGACCCTCCCTACCCGTCAAACCAAACTGTATAGATCCGGCAACCGTGCCTCGGTCGAGGTAAATGACGATTATGACGAGACTTGCTCGCACTTGCGATTAAGTAGTGCAGTTTCTATGTAGTAACAGGTGGCGGGTGGCAGCGGGGGATAGCGGGGCTATGGCGATTTAACATGGAAAAGGCGTACAGTTTTTGTGTGCACCGCGCTGTTGTCTGTTCGTGCATCTAGTTAGTAATTCGAGCGTGTATGTTTTAATATTATATATTTATTAAGTTAAAATGAATAGTTGACGGTGGACAATTTAATAAATAACATTAGCTCTTTGAGTTTGGAGCAAAAAATTGAAGTGAAGAATGCGGGAACACCTAAACCCGAAATTAATTTAACGCACACCACAAAGGGTAAATCTAGGGACTTTATTAGAAAGTTTAAAAATTTATATGAAAAAAAATGTATAGAGGGTATTCCAAACTTAATGAGGCTGTTATTGATCAATTTTCTACAATTAAGAACCGAAGAATGGACTTTACGTTTAAGCACTATTGTGTAGGGTCGATAAATGTTGTGTATTTCGATAAATGATATTCGATATGATTTTAAACCATTTTATTTAAGGATTTAAACTAAAAAAACACTGAAAATATGAAGAATGCCAACTTGTCAGTCTCGTGGCTCGATTCGTCATAAAACAGGTAACTATTGTTATCGTTTTGGTTGCGCCTAATAACGTAGCCCGTAGATGGCGTAGTGGTATTAGACATCATTCGGTTTTCTTGATAACTCGTAGATGGCGGTAGTAGTATTGGACACCATTCGGTTTTCTTGATAGCTCGTAGATGGCTTTAGTAGTTTTAGTAGTGGACTGTATTGTACGAGGGTTGCATGCGACGACGTTAAGATCCGACAGCTATACACACTAAGAAAACCTTTCTTATATTCCAAAAGTTGTATTTCCTTGTGTAAAATTAAAAAACAAATAGAAATATGTTTTACCTAACGCATTTTCTTATTACTTTTTTTCTTTCTACATTTAAAACGCCTAGAAAAATTTCACCATACTTGTGAACATAGGTCACGAGCCGCCACTGTATTTGATCCGCATGATTTCGATTTAAATCATACTGTTGAGGTGATTACGCGACGCACGTCGATTCTTTCCTCGGTTCGACTGTATTGTACTTTACCACGCTAAATGAACACCCTGTACGTATATTTTAATAATAAATATCGTTCTAGTACATCTCAAATATTTCCATAAGCAAATAAAAGCAACTTATTTAAAATTCAAGTAAATCTGCCACAAAGGAAACAAAAATTGTGTAATACAATCAGACGTAATACAACACTTCAGCCAGCACAGATTTGAAATAATAACCAAGCCTTGTGCAGGCCCGTCGAGTTTACACCATACATAACGTCATTCGTATAATACCATCACAGCCACATGTTCCGTAAAACATTAATTAAATCAAGTTTTATAATACCGTCTTTTACTTATGCCTTATTCGACACACTGAATATTGAGCCCACGCATATTCATCATAATACACGGTGGTCACAATGACAAGAAAACAGAAACATACATTTTTCGGGTTTTTCTGTATTTTGTAATGGCGGTCCACTGTTCAAAAGCAGGACTGCATCATAGATGCTGATATTGAGAGTTGGCATTGTTAATAAAAAATATACATAGAAAGAGAGAAAAATTAAAGTCTGTTTCGTTGCCGTTGATAGCTCGATACCCTCATTAAAGATTCAAAACAAGGGCCCGGTGGCCTAAAATATTTTACCTATAAAATGGTCTTTTTACGTACATCTAGCATAAAGATGAAGAAATTTTGACCTATTCCACCGGGTAACAGATAAAGTAACAATAGAGCCATAAAATGAAATGAAAGGATAATGATTAAAACGGCCCATCATGGTCGGAGAGTTGGGTTTTTAATGTAACCGCTTATTATTTTATTTAAATGTAATAGATTTTATGATTTTATGAATTTATTTACAAGAAAACTAATTTATTTACAGATCAAAAAATATTGACAATTTCAATAATTATAACTCGATAAAATGGTCCTCAGAAGAATCTGAAGAGTCATCATGTCCTACGCTTATTACTAAAGGCTCAATTTCCATAGTTGTGTCAATTACGTTGTCAAGTTCCCACATTTTTTGTTCCTCTACTATAGCATGTTTTATGGCGTTTTGCCAATTTTCTGATGACACATTTGCTAAAGAATGAAGCAAGAGGTGTCGCACTTCTTGCATTTTAAAAGTTTTGTTATTTCTAGCAACATATCCTTTTACTTGAGCCCATATTAATTCGATAGGATTTAGCTCACAATGGTAAGGTGGTAAACGGAGCACTATAATACCTCGATCTCTTGCCATCTCGTCAATAACATACTTTTTATACTGTGATTTATGTAGCCTAACAATATCCAAAAGTTCTTTTTTTACCATGGTATTATCGTAACTCAATTCCTTTCGTTGTAACCAGTTTACGATTTCCGCCTTTTTCCATGAAGTTGTGGGAAGATTCTCTTTTAGCCTAGAGTGATAGCTGGCATTATCCATCACTATTACAGAATTAGCGGGAATGTATTCTATCATTTGCTTAAAATATTCCTCGAAAACATCAGCAGTCATTTCTTCATGATAGTCTTTAGTAGAATTCGACTGGAATTGTAATAATCCTTGATCCAAAAAGCCATTTGAACTTCCTATATGAGTTATAATAAGTCTGCGTCCCTTTCCAGATGGTGGTCTAAGTCCTGTTGACCAGCCTTCCATGACAGCTTGTCGAGAACTTAGGACATTTTTATCTTGCCAAACTTTAGATACGGTGTGCCCTTCGTTCAGCCAAGTTTCATCCAAATAGAAAATGTTTTTGCCTTCGCTGCGGTATTTTCGGATGGACCTTAAGTATTGACGTCTCCAGCAAATAATATCTGCTCTATCAATAAGAAAAGATTTTCTGTTTTGCTTCTCCCATCGAAAGTTCATATCATGAAGTATTTTCCATAGTTTCGTTCGTGATAGCTGTGGTAAGTCCTCGTCGTAGTTAATGGCTTGTAAAATTTTGTCTATAGTTGGTATTTCCTTGGCAAAATAAAAACTATGTACTTTTCTTCTAATACCATTTTTAATGAAATTGTCAATTTCTAACGGTTTCTTTCCTGGGAGTGGTTTTGGCTCACTGAGGTTCTTAGATTTTCTTTCACGCAAGAACCTATATATAGTAGCCTCTCCAACTCCTACCATATTGGCACACTCTGCAATGATGCTACGAACATCACTTGCAGGTTTCTGGTACACTAGAGCATCATGCACGTTTAATATTAATGTCTTTTCTCGGAGAGAATATGCACTCTTGCTAATTTGACGAAGACACGTTGGCGAAAAACTTGAAGCCATTGTTACAAGTATAGGAAATAATTCAACTTTGAGATAATGCAGTATCTAAATACAACTAAATACATAGTTTGACAAACGCACATCAAATGGCGTAATAACATCCTAAAGCAGGCAAAAATAGGTAAATTAATTACCCCTGTTGTACCTACTTTAACCCTAATCCTACTTAACAATGGACAGAGGCCAATTTTCTTATTAAATAAGGTAATTACTATTGGCAACGCCTATGGTTTACGGTTGTTTTATGGCTTCAACCCTCGATATGAGCTATCAACTGCAACAAAACGGACTTTAACATGTTTTTTTTTAATTTTTTTATGAAACACAAGCACTATAGGAAAAATCCTTTAGGACACTCTGGGAGTGGTGCGTGTCCGCAAAAAGCGATTCACGTTGGTTTTGAATCGTTGGAGGTTATATTCGTTGGGAAAAACGACCTCGGACCTCGGGAAGGTCGTTCCAGAAGGATGTAGTCCTCCAGATGAAAAAATTCTTAAATAATGAAGTTCGAGGAGTACTAAGCTTAACGGCATATGGATGGGCGGCAGTGGTTCGTCGTGTATTTCTGCTATTCGTCGCTCTGGGCGGAATTAAGAGGGCACTTTCCATGAAAACATCTGTAAAAGAGAGTCAAAACCCAACTTGTCTTGTCAAAACGAAGCGCCATTTTAAAGAGAATTTAATGCCCTTTAAAAAGATATATCACAACATACCCATTCCCATTTGAAAAAACAAGGGCAGTAGCGGCCCCCGCTAGGGGGGGGGGGGGGGTGTTGAGGTTACAGGGATGACATTAATAGTGAAACGTGTCCCCCTGAAAACACAAGTTTACGGGTCCGAGGTTTTTTTTTTTGATTTTCACGTAGCCGTAAACCTTGCTGGACTGTTTTCGATGGGCCACCCTGTATATAAAAAGGATTTAACTTTTGATCGGTAAGTATGGTTATGTTTTAATATTTAACCATCTGATAGAACCAGACTTCGACATTGTTGCCATTCAGCCAACACATGTAGTTCTCTCTTCAACCCATTACTGATTTTCAATAACAATTCACACAAGCACAGCTTCACTTTCCAAGAGTTTTAGGAATGGATTATGGGATCGTAGTTTACAATACCTTTACAAATTACCCATTCTTATAGATACTTTGACTCGTATTTTCCAGTATATTAATTATGTTTAAGAACATTTTCCGTGTTATGTTCTGACAATGTTACCGTAAGGCCAGGTGAAAATGGGACTTTTTCAGCTAAGTAGAATAAAAAAAGTTTTCCGGGTTTTCCATCTGCAAGCCAAGAAAGGTGGTATAAAATCTTCTAAATGGTTTCAGAAATTTAAAAAAAAAAAAACAAATAAACAAGAAACAACTAATAACACATTGATGGATTTTTATTGATTTGAAAATTGTCACTCTAGTGAAACACCTTCCCGTTTCATTCTTTTCACGTCAGAACAGTATAATCACTGTAAACTAGAAAAATAAACGTCTGGCTTAAAGAAAACGTGCTCAACAGCACATAAAAAATCATTTATCCGACAATAAATCTTTCTTTAAGCCAACAATTCCCAGCAGGTGTTAAAGAAAGTTAGGAAATAATAAAATTCACCTAAATTACCATTCTAAGGGGACTCAAACCGAGGGCTATGACATTCGGCAGTCGAGACGGTGAATGTCTGGAGTTTCGAAACGAAAGGACGAATGAACCCAGTGCAATTTCATTATGGAGTAAATCCATTAAAATTTGTAAAAGGTAGTATATATAAATGTAAACTGTTAAGGTAAAGTAAGTACCTACAAAAGGGTTTCGCATATACATATTTGCATCCCATAGCATTGCTATACGAAAGAATAGATTTTTTGTACGATTATTTCCATCACCTATCAAATAGTATACTGTTTGGACCAATTAAATTGTTTAATTTACACCATTCACATGTAATTATACTGATAAAATTTGCATGTTCCTTATACCTGACAAAACTGTCTCATTGGCCCTCATTGCTAAAAAGGGTTTCTATGTAGGTAGAGTACTTGAGAATAAGTTTTAATAATAAATATCAAGATTGAATTACTTGTTCTTTTAATATATGTATAGTTTTTTAGATTTTTAATATTTAATTTTGGTTCTGGAAATAATCTTATCAAAGATAACTCGAGCGTAGTTTTAGTTATCGATTAAATTTTATTTATTGTAACACTCAGTTTTGTTTTTTTTGTAAATTTTACTCAACGATCGTTTGGTTATGTTTATTCATAGATCACTCGAGCTTAGCTCACATATATATAAACATTATATTGCTAATACCATCGCAATTATGTCCCCGCTATGGGCATCGAAGGGGGCGTTGTGAGTTTGCGCAATCCGGAAATTTCCTTGTTAAAAAAACATTCGACAGGACTGGATTTCAACTTTTTTAATGTAAATTTCACTGGCTAGTTGCAAAATATTGCAATAAAAATTTCGATTAGTTCGATTTAAGACAGCGTTCCATGCATACGATTTCTGACGATATGATGATCCGACGGTGCCCTGATTGGTGTAAACTTTTGGTGCCAAATTCCGTCCGAATATTTGCAACAATCGACACGATGAGCTTTATTTTAACATTCACCCGACGTCGTATGTTTCTTAAGCTCACTTCTTTCTAAACCAAAAATTAAGAATGAATGACTATATATATATACATTAATTTGAAGGTTAGGTAGTGACCACATATATATTATATTGTATACGAGTGAGACTCTCTTTTTTTACAAACTTTTTAGTGAAATTCGGTTCCGAAGATCGGATAATGTGATAAGCCAAATATTTTCGTATATATGTACATATGTACATACCTGAAATACTTTATACCTGGTATTGATCCACGACTTTTGCAAAAAAGCACCATGCACTTGTGTCCTTTCATCTTAAACAAAACAAGCTACTAACCTACCAATCAGCGAATCGAATCACCCCAAATTAAAAACTCCTTTACAAAAATTATTGTTAGGTAATGGAAAGTTTATAAGCACTAATATACCGATAACAATGTGGATGAACCACTTTTTATTCTGTAATTTGAAGAAGCAGCCAGAACCAAAGATGGCGACGAATAACAACAAACAAATAATGTCGGGCCGGCTATGACGCGATCGATAAAATTTCCACCCTACTGCGCAAACTCAATAGGCCCGCGCCACCTCCCATAGCGGGGACACTTTTTGTATTTTGGAACGTTCGTATTGGCAGAATACTTGTTTATATATTATAGGGTGTTGAAAAATGGTCGGTACCCCGGAATAACTCCGGTGCATCGCATTGCAGCAGAAAATGTCTGGGGAAAAAGTTGTTTGGTTTTGAAGGAGGAATAGTTTGCAATTCAAACCACCCCCCACCACCTCAACCCCCGGGGGCAGGGGCAAACTATCCCTCCTTCAAAACCAAACAACTTTTTCCTTAGACATTTTCCGCTGCAATGCGATGCACCGGAGTTATTCCGGGGTACCGACCTTTTTTCAACACCGTGTATATGTGGCTTAGCTCTCGGGATTTAATCAGAATAAAGATGCCAACGACAATTCGTAAAATTTTCAAAAACAAAACTTAAATCATGAACATGAAAAGTTTTATCGATAACAACGAGCTCGATAATAGTTTGCAAAGAATATGTCGTTTCCATGTTGACGTTGTGAATCTGTCGTTGTGGCTACGAACAAGCACGCCGACGCCGACGTCCATACTTAACTAATGAGACAATTTGAGGATGATAAATTACGTTTCCAAATTAGCTTTTATTATCCAACAAACAATGCCGTAATTCTGGTGAGTTTATTTTCACAAAACCATCTATTTTTATCAAAAGAATGATGTATGTACGGTACATACGAGAGCAGAATGTCAATAAACATGACCTTCATGTCTCTAATATGTGTTTATGTATCCGTTATGCCATATGCATTCTTCTAAACATTTCATATCATTGAAGTTTGTTTAAAAAACGACTCGTCGTAAGCAATGCAGTCATAAATCGATGAGTAAATGGAGGTTTATGACAACATAAACACTTTTATTTTAACTACTGGTGATAGTATAATTTTTATGGTCAGTATCTTATGTTTATTTATGTATTACATAGGTATTTATAAATTTTCCAGGTTTAAACTTTTAGTTTATAGGAATCTGAGAGATAAAGATAAGTAATATCACTTTATACCGGATGATGCATCGTTAAATTGAACATAGGAAATCCCATGTCATTTTTGAGGCGGCTGAATATTGGTTTAGAACTTCTCGAAGCGGACATGGCAAACCCATGTGCCCAGTTTGAGTTTGAATACATTTAGGTAAGCCAATCTTAAGCTATTCAATTAAACGCGATGGTAAAACCACGAATTTCTCATAGTTCAGGTAATACAGCAAATACCAACGAATTAAATTTTGATATTGACAAAATCAGACTTATTGTCATTATTCGTTGTGTCCAGCTTTACATTCTTCTTCTTCTCGTGCCATCTCCGAGAGGAAGGTTGGCAATCATCATCGCTATTCTGATTTTGGAGGCGGCTGCTCTGAACAGTTAATTTGATGTGCATCTGTACCATTCTCTCAGGTTGCGAAGCCATGAAATTCTTCTCCTTCCTACATTTCTCCTTCCCTGGATCTTTCCCTGCATGATCAACTGCAGCATGGCGTATCTCTCACCTCGTGTGACATGTCCCAGGTATTGCAGTTTCCTGGTTATGACAGTCTCTATGATTTCTCTTTCTTTGCCCATTCTTCTCATAACTTCATTGTTCGTGACATGAGCTGGTCATGATATCTTTAGCATTCTTCTGTATACCTATAATTAGAATGATTCAAGTTTTTTGATAGTTGCCGCATTCAAGGTCCAGCCCTCTACACCCTAAAGCAGAGTGGAGAGAATATAGCACCTCGTCAGTCGAATCCTCAAGCTCAACTTTAAATCCCTAGTGCAAAGTACTTTTCTGAGTTTGTTGAAATTTGTTCTAACCTTTTCTATCCGAATTCTAATTTCCTTGCAATAGTCACCAGCGGAGTTGATTGTTGTACCTAGGTATGCGTAGGTCTGGACTCGCTCGATGTTGATACCATTAATTGCTTTACATTAATTTTTGACAATTGCGTCATTAAAATTATTTGCTGGTGTTTGCTGTATTACCTGAACTATGAGAGTTTCGCGGTTTTGGCCATCACATTTAACTGAATAGCTTAGGATTGACTTACCTAAATTTATTCAACTTGGGCACATGGGATTACCATGTCTGTCTCGTCAAGAAGTTATGATGCAGCTTTTCTATAAAATGTATATTTCCTATGTTCAATTTAACGATGCATCACCCGGTATACAAGAATCGCAAAGAGCAAATATGAAGGTATAGCCGAATCAATGTGCCTTTGTAGCAGAGCACCTCACCACGGAACGGAACTTTTCTCGAAACCAATTAGAATATCATCGGCTCATTTTGGACATACCCTATATAGATATTCTCTGTACCATTCGTAGGGTTGTTAGCTGTTTTATTAAATACAAAATAAACAGCACTATAAGATAAAACGCTCCTTATCGCATCTTCAGTTAATCTTTACATATTAAAAAAAGTGATTCTCGTCGTTTCATTATTTACTTTAAAGATTATAGAACTAACAACTCTGTAATATATAGTTTTTGTTGTTGCGTGCTGCCAAATACCATAAAGCACTGGGTTGCTCGAGGATAATATAAATTGTCAGGTAAAGAAACTGTAAACAAGGGCGTGCCGTGGCATTATAACTGGAAATGCTTATCTGTATAAAGCGCTTGCCGCAACCTAATGAAGTTCTTGTAATATTTTACGAAAACATTTAATTAATAAATAGACAGAATTGTTTTTCCAAGCCTGATAAGTCGATTGTCAGAATCATACAAAGTTTTAAACAGTAATCAATGATGCCAAGTTTGTACTGAGGGTCCGAAATCTACCGCCTGCGTTTGAAACCGAAAAATATAATATTAATTATATTGAATGCATTTCTCATGTGTACCTGTTAAGTACAAATATTGTACTAAATATGTGTATTTTTTAATTTTCTACTCGTAAACGTATTTATATATATCTCAAGAACATCAAATTGAAATGCTTTAAACAGTGGCAACGCTGTATGCTCATTTTTACCTGCTAGTCCAAAAATTACCCTGAAGTTTACTAATTTCATTCATTTTGCCGGCGGTGTAATTGTTTGACAGACCGGCAACCAATCGCGTATGCGTGGCAGCGCGAAAGGACTTCGCCGAATCAAAGGATGTGTAATTCCCCGACAGCAGTCCGCCGTTTATTTGTGAGTTGTAAGGTTAAAATCGTAAAAAATGGCACAAAATGTCGCGTTTTGAGTCTGAAAGATAATATTGATGTTGTAGAAGTTTGTAATTTGATAACAATGATTTGGGGGAGTTCATTAACTGTGATAGCAATGTGCTATTAGAAGATGATAGTGACCCCATTCCTACCGATTATGTAGTACAAACTGAAACTACATCACTATCTGACGACTCTGATGAAAAAGTTGAATGCAGTAATCAAACAAATGTCACCAATTATCAACAAGCCATTAGTATGGTAAAGGAATTATAAGAGTATGCAAAGAATAGAGGTGACTCTACAGCAATGGAATTGTTATCAGACTTGGAATTACTTTTTTGTAGGTTGCAAGTAAACGCAAACACGTAAAACTAGTGTATTTTTGTTATGTTATGTTTATTTGTACATATGTACATATAAATAGTAATAATTTTGCATTTACATATTACCTAATAACAAATTTCCCATGGGCGGACACCTCTATTTAGACGGTCCCGTAGGTGTCCGCCTAAGAGAGGTTTCACTGTATTTTATTTTTGTCTGTTCTAATACACTGGAATTGTACTTCGGTTCCAAAGAAAAACGTTGTCTGCTTTAAACTACGTTCATTCTTTCCCCGAACTGTATGTGTAAATGCGAAGTTATTTAGGAGAAACACATGCAAACATTTTGGAAAATACCCTCTGATGGGGGACCACGGTACCATTGGTTAAGTGGAGAAAAATGATTTAAACAACGAATTCCGAATCCCACATACATAGACATGTACTGGGTTCAATGATCTTACGATATAAGCTTTATAGATAACTGTAATTATATAATCAATTTCAAGTGATTTAATGATTTTTTTTTGTATCTATCGTGGTATATTTTAATTTACAATGACAGATGACTTTGGAAACTTCAAAGGCTAAAATATTTATGACCGCGAGAATGGATTGGTATTAACCACTCTACATACAGATTGATTGAGATGGATTCGAATTTTAGCTTAGACCAAAAATGGATCATTTTTTGTTGTGCGGGATACCAATGAATAACAATACGTTCGTTCGCAGAGCAGTCAGAAATAGTTACAAACTGCCAGAGGCATGCGCAGTTGGTTGAGAGTGTTCACGGAAGCAAAATATGTGACCGCTGACGAAAAATTCGTTGTTCGTAGAGTAAAATCTATCTATTGCCAACGTCGAAATAATCCGCGTACTGGTACTGAATTATGGATTTTCCGCCTCTGCTCGATCGACTGTTGTTGTTGTTTCACGAAAAATGGATATAACTTAATGACTGCAGTAAAAGTACCTGGGGGCCATCCCATTATTTATGACCGTTTGTTATTATTATGTGGAAAGGACCGGATTGTAAATATAGGCACATCAGGTAGGTTAGGTTGCTTAATTTATATTTAAATATCTTTTTGTGGTAAAATTTGTTAGTTTTTGAGGAATGGTTCAAGAATTGGCTTTTACCAAACATTCCTCAGAATAGCGTGATAGTAATGGACAATGCGCGCTATCACAGTCGCCAATTACATAAAGCTCCAAGCTCAAATAATACAAAATTCGAGATTCAGAACTACATGGCGGCGAATGATATATATTTTGACGAAAGTTATATAAAAAAGTGATCTTTTAGAAGTTTTAAAGACATTTTGTATAAAAAAGTATATGTTTGTGACACATTGGCAGAAGAAATTGGACATACAGTGCTACGGCTCCCACCCTATTATTGCATTTTTAACCCCATAGAGCATATGTGGCACCAGTTAAAATCACTGGTTAGGTCTGAAAATATTTCTCCGACTTTAAGTTCTAGTGTTGTAGAATTAATACGAAAATGCTTTAATGATATTCTCCCAGGTAGTTGGAAAAATTCAGTCCGTCACGTAATAACTGTAGAAAATTCGTATATTAGTCTGGATCGTATAATTAATCCAATTATAATTAATTTTGATGAGGATAGCGATAGCGAAACAGAACTATCTATAGAATGACATTATAAATGTAAATAAATATGAGTAATATTTAAAAAAAATGTTATTTCATTTGATTACATTAATATAATCATATCAGTACTTGTTTTCCTTAGTCCGTCCCTTCATACTTCACTTGTTTATTGCCAAGCTCTTGTCGACACAATGGAACCGACCCAGGAAATCATTAAGTCGTATCCACTTTTCGTGAAACAATCTTTAGCAAAAAATTTAAGCCGTTGCAGACATATGTTCATATGAACTTTTCTTTATAAAATATCCTAAGGAATCACACCCTGAAATATTAGCACGTCATTAAGGAACACCCTGTATATTTATTGTTAACCGCAAATCATATAAAATCCTAAAGTTTGTAGTATACTCACTTATATTACACATATAAATAGAAATACCGATGTAGATCGGCGTGTATCGTTATTTATAGTCCAACTTCAGGTTTTCTGAAGGCATTGCCATTACTAATGCAAGGAACAAGTTTTTTCTTCAGTCTTCGTGATCACTCCAGCTCTTTGCACTTGTAACAAATAATTATTATTCTTAAAGCATCAGCGTTGAAAAACAAGCATATTAAATTAAATAACCCCTTGTAATGTCCACTTCGGCATCGGCCTCAAGTATGTGTGGAACTTTTCCAACAAATTTAAACTTATTTAAGGCTATATCAGATTAAAAGATGCAATATGTATCGATCTATGATCGATGCCATCTGAATTGTTAATTCATTATATTCCACAACATCATCTGTCTAGCCATAAAAACTTGTGCATAAAACAACACGATAGTTATTATCTCGCCTAGTGTAACACCAGTAATAAATGTCCACTATAGGCTTTTATCACAGAACCTATTCGTACTTTCGTCACGCAACAATGTAAGAAACAAAACTACATCGCGGTAATCATGATTTTATTGCTCAGAGACCAAGAAATATGGCTGTGTTATTCCGCAGATCGAGTCACCATTAAGCTGTGTCCACTCATGATTTTTTACCTGACGTTTTAGGTCCTCAAGTAAGATTGTCTGGCAAAACTTACACTGGAGTGCCATACCAACCTAGGCAACAAAATCAACATTAGATGGATGGTCGAAAAAACAACACCTATCTCGATGGCAAAGGTTATCTGGTCAAATACACGCACGGGCCGTAAATGGAAGACCATCGAAAATACTATCGAATGGGATGCTAACCCTGACGCGGCCCCAGCTGAAACAGGTGATGGGTCTGCTAACAGGCCACTGCCAGCTGCAAAAACACCTTCAACGGATAGGTATAAACAACGGATAGGTATAAACAACGGATCCATCGAAGAGGATGAAACCGCCTCACACATAATATACCGCTGCGTAGCGCTGACTCGTAGAAGACAGAATATCTTCGGGAACATACAACGTGGTGACAACCTCCCACATGACAAGCTTGGTAGAAGGTTACTGGACCCCATAGAAGGAACAAACATCTTCTAACAAGATCGGGATACACAATAAGCCGAAAGGCTGCTGTGATTCGAAGTTCGGGTATTTAAACCGACCCCCCGCCTTTAACCAACCAACCAAACAACCAGGAAAAAATAGAGAAACGTGGTTACATGCTTCATAAGACGGACGTCTTGCTTGAAAACAAAGCCCGTATCCTTCAGTTTTCTCACTGACGTCCGTGTTTATTCCGTTCGAATAAAACTTCCGTTATGTTGTCTACACCTAAGGTTTAAACTGATACGTTTTACTTGAACAAGTAAATAACGTCAGGTAAGCCCTCGTGTGTGGACACAGCTTAAGGCCAGACTCCAGAGAATGACAAAAAATATCGTCAACTAAGAAAAACTTTTAAAGGTCAAAACAGGCTTATATTATACTATTAATAGATATTTATCCTAACCTAACCTTCTAAAAGGGCAAAGGGTACAAACCTATTCAATGTTGGACAGCTATATTGACGTAAGATGTCTATAAATGGATCAAAAAGGTTAATTTGAACAGATAAGCCTCACCTTTTTTAACCTTTGCACAAGACCGGTAAATTTTGCGTCCATGTAAATCGGAAAATGGAAAATATCAATCATTCTAGTCCATTTATGAAATCCAAAACTCTGGTAATATATTTTTAAATGATAGGGGGGTTTTGAAACTTTGTAGAGTATTAGATTTCACATATTATCCATCTAGTTTTATTTTTAACTCGCAAATAAAAGGATGCAATCCGAGCTGTATTTGACTTTAATGTTTCATTTCCTCAAAATCAACATGTACCTTTTGAGCGTAATGTTGTTATGTTTGAAAAATCGTTTTCTCTCTTTTTTACAGTTATAATTTTAGCAATGTCATAAGTTCCCTCTCGGTTCTATCAGTTAAAATTCCACTGAAGCAGAAGGTTTATGCTTTTAAAACATGTATGGAATTATTGCAATTTTTTACATATTGTTATAAACTAGTGGAACAGATTTTTCGTTTCTTTCCCCATTCTTTGTTTTTTAATGTTCGGAATAGATGAGGACCAGCAAAACTATGACCAAGGGGTTTTAATAGTCACAACGCGCCCAGAATTGAAGAAAAATTAGCAGATGAGCAATTGTGGTGAGGATAGATAATGAAGAAAGTAGGAAACGGATACAGGAGATGCAGTTTGTAGTCAATAATTTTTAATTCAATACATTAAACGAAAACATCAAAAAAGAACATCCTGAAAGCAACGGTCAACAGAGATAGACACAAAATGTACAGGGAACAACAGTAAATTTCGACTTCGACGAGAAAACTCGGGAGTTATGGAGGATCGAGTTATCGAGGCCGCTATTTTCAATGCGGACGAGTCACTAAAACGTTCCATTGCCGCAGTAGTGGCGTCTATGAGTCGGACGAACATCGAAATACTTTCAGCCGGAACAACAGTATGGAGGGGTTGGAAGGGGTCGGACGCGATATCCAACACCACCACCGTGCTCAGCATCCTCGAAAACGGGGGGAAAGTGTGTCTCTCTGCAGGGAAACCTCTTGAAGCGCGTTTAATCACTCTGGGGGTGGTTTCTAGCCGTTTTGAGGGGTTGCGCAACCCCAAAGAGAAATTCTGACGCCGCCATCGTGTTCAGCATCCTCGAAAACGGCGGAGGGGGGGGGGGGGATTAAATATTTGCCCCTGATACTTGAAAAATAAAATTGCACCGCTTTCGGGGGCGAGTAGTGGCCGTTGGACGCGATATCCAACACCACCACTATATATAGCGATGTTTGCGGAAAGTGTGCGGGCTGTCATTTCGTCCTGTTTTTGCTCGTGGGCACCGAACCTCAGTACGGACTAGTAAACCAAATTTTGGGAAAAATTAATGATATTGGTATAAAAATAATTTGTAAAGTTAAATGTATCTTGGGATAGAGCTTGGTGGAAAGGCCGCTCAGCAGTCCCCTTCCCCCCGATTATATACGTCAGTGGTATAGATTAGATAACTCATCATATTTTACATCGTCATATAATCGGAAACAGACCAATCGATAGCGTAAATAAAATAACGGATATTACGCCATCGGTGGCTTCTAACCTTTGCAACTCGTGCTCCCGTTTAAGCCGTCTAGTCGATAGTATTTAACAATTCAACGGCTGCTTGTTGTTCTCAATTTTTATTGTTTCCTTTCCTAAAATATTTGTATGTATGTTAAAGTGTCTCGGAAGTTAACTAAAACAGATTAACTATGATTATTTAACAAGTTTAATCGCGTGGTAACAAAATAATTTGTTCAACGTAGGTGGTCTTAGACACTAAAGGCTGTCTGATGTTTTTCATTATTTTCGTTCAAAAAGGCAATTTAAAATACATTTAAATATATGATTTTAACCATACACAAGACATAACAAAATGGTTCTTATACATGGTGTTATAGAAATAACTTATATATTTAAATCCGCAAACCCTGAGAGGAAAACAAATTGAAGAAAAATAACTAATAATGGTGGTTTGCGAGATAAGCTACCTTACGTCAGACCCAAAAAACCACGTGGTGGGTGACAATATAATAGGGTAGGTCAAGCCCCAAAAGGCGTCAGTGAATATTGGCCGATGTTGTCATATTTACACGTCAAAAACTTGTGTCATCCCTTTTTGAACAATTCTTTTCACAATTTGAAATTACGGCGAAAAATGTATTGACGATGAAAATAATATCCTGTGCCATGTGATTCTATAGTTCTGATTTTCTGATTTCACTCTTATCGGGGAAAAGACGGATTCTTAAAAATATATGATCTGATCACCAACTGGTAATGTAAAATTCTCGATACCTTAAAAATACTGAGAATTTTCGGGTACGTTCGCGATTTTATATTTTTTACCTCAATAGCCATCCACGTGTTTTCTATGTTAAAAGTTTATATACAGGGTGGCATAGAAGTCCGGAATAAAATTAATATAGCCTTAACCTGTAACTTTTGGGGAAAACGCTCGGACACGTCAATTTAGTTTTATATATGCTCACATTTTGACGTTATTCGTTTGTTTTTTTATAGACATTTGTCAAATATGTGACGACATCGATCTTTTTTTTAAATAGAAACATACTGCTTGTGATACATCATTTGAAAGCTAATATCTTGTACAGTATGCTCATAAATTTTAGCGCGATTCTGTCAAGCTATTTCAAAATGGCGACTGTTATTTTTAAAAATCTCTATTTAAAATAAGCGGAAATGATAAATCAATGATTTTTTTTACCTATCATTGTTTCGCGTTCTGACATTTTGTGACATTGTGAACTTGTAAAACCATCAATGATTTATAATTTCCGCTTATTTAATAGAGATTATTTAAAAACTTTTAACAGTCGCCATTTTGAAATAGCTTGACAGAATCGCGCTAAAATTTAAGAGCATACTGTACGAGATATTAGCTTTCAAATGATGTATCACAAGCTGTATGTTTCTATTTAAAAAAAGATCGATGTCGTCATATCTTCGGCAAATGTCTATAAAAAAAACAAACGAATAACGTCAAAATGTGAGCATATATAAAACTAAATTGACGTGTTCGAGCGTTTTCCCTAAAAGTTACAGGTTAAGGCTATATTAATTTTATTCCGGACTTCTGGGCAACCCAGTATATTTATTTGTACTTTGTTTTCAAAATATGATAGTTTTACATAATATGTATTTCTATTACCCAATACATCCATCCAGTTCTTTTTAAATATTAAGGATGATTTTTTTCAAAAAAAAATATCTTCATTATTCATTTAAATCTTGGTAAATTCTACCGATTACTCCAAATTGACTATTCCCTGCTGTATTAATAGTGTATTGAAAGCGAATATTCGCGAAAACAACCGAATATTTCTAATAATCGCAGTACAATAGTCGATTTCGACATCACCAATATAACTAACCAAGAAAAAAATCGAATTACATAGGATTTAGTATCACAAAATTATCAAAAGATATTTTTACGTGGCAAATAGAATGTTTTTAAATTACCCGACGACAAACCCAAGTTCGGAATTAAAATCTATGAACACAACTTCGATTCATTGAAGTAGCACTTATAAATAGAAACTTTCAACTATAAATGCTATAATAAATGTATAGATTTTGCAATAAATGGCACAAAATTGAAACCATGATTTATTGTTGATTTTAACCATATGGCTGTTGCGGTCAAACAGGCACATTTATATTCCACACTTTCACCTTTATCGCGCCAGGGAAAGTATAATTCTTGTTATTGTAGTTCGGTCTCCCTATTTTTTGAGAAAAATACAAAGAAATTTAAAAGAAATGTCATATGTAATACACCAAAAAGAAAGGAGTATACACAGTATGTGTATCTACTCAATGAAGGATTGATCTTGTCTGTGTCTGACAGTGTAAAATCGAAAACACTAAACAGACAAAACCGATAGACAGTTAGCATAGGTTGTGTTCCTTGAAGTGCGTGTGTTGTACTTATTGATCTTCGCTCACCGTTCATATTCCCCCTATGTTTAGGGTTCCAGTCCGAAAATATAACATAGAGAATAATCAGACCCTTGTGTCTTGATAATAAATATACAGAAGGTCCGAAATTAATGGCGAAAGAGAAAATTGTAATGGGGATTACTGCAGGAAAGGCGGACCTCTCTTTCTTCCAATACAATGTCCTTCAACTCTTTATTATTTTCCAATATGGCGAGATACTTGCATAATAAATACCATACAATCAATCTGAGCCAAACAAGGTTGCTTAGAATGAATATAGTCCGTTTTGTTGCAGTTGATAGCTCATATCGAGGGTTGAAGCCATAAAACAACCGTAAACCATAGGCGTTGCCAATAGTAATTACCGTATTTAATAAGAAAATTGGCCTCTGTCCATTGTTAAGTAGGATTAGGGTTAAAGTAGGTAGGACAGGGGTAATTAATTTACCTATTTTTGCCTGCTTTAGGATGTTATTACGCCATTTGATGTGCGTTTGTCAAACTATGTATTTAGTTGTATTTAGATACTGCATTATCTCAAAGTTGAATTATTTCCTATACTTGTAACAATGGCTTCAAGTTTTTCGCCAACGTGTCTTCGTCAAATTAGCAAGAGTGCATATTCTCTCCGAGAAAAGACATTAATATTAAACGTGCATGATGCTCTAGTGTACCAGAAACCTGCAAGTGATGTTCGTAGCATCATTGCAGAGTGTGCCAATATGGTAGGAGTTGGAGAGGCTACTATATATAGGTTCTTGCGTGAAAGAAAATCTAAGAACCTCAGTGAGCCAAAACCACTCCCAGGAAAGAAACCGTTAGAAATTGACAATTTCATTAAAAATGGTATTAGAAGAAAAGTACATAGTTTTTATTTTGCCAAGGAAATACCAACTATAGACAAAATTTTACAAGCCATTAACTACGACGAGGACTTACCACAGCTATCACGAACGAAACTATGGAAAATACTTCATGATATGAACTTTCGATGGGAGAAGCAAAACAGAAAATCTTTTCTTATTGATAGAGCAGATATTATTTGCTGGAGACGTCAATACTTAAGGTCCATCCGAAAATACCGCAGCGAAGGCAAAAACATTTTCTATTTGGATGAAACTTGGCTGAACGAAGGGCACACCGTATCTAAAGTTTGGCAAGATAAAAATGTCCTAAGTTCTCGACAAGCTGTCATGGAAGGCTGGTCAACAGGACTTAGACCACCATCTGGAAAGGGACGCAGACTTATTATAACTCATATAGGAAGTTCAAATGGCTTTTTGGATCAAGGATTATTACAATTCCAGTCGAATTCTACTAAAGACTATCATGAAGAAATGACTGCTGATGTTTTCGAGGAATATTTTAAGCAAATGATAGAATACATTCCCGCTAATTCTGTAATAGTGATGGATAATGCCAGCTATCACTCTAGGCTAAAAGAGAATCTTCCCACAACTTCATGGAAAAAGGCGGAAATCGTAAACTGGTTACAACGAAAGGAATTGAGTTACGATAATACCATGGTAAAAAAAGAACTTTTGGATATTGTTAGGCTACATAAATCACAGTATAAAAAGTATGTTATTGACGAGATGGCAAGAGATCGAGGTATTATAGTGCTCCGTTTACCACCTTACCATTGTGAGCTAAATCCTATCGAATTAATATGGGCTCAAGTAAAAGGATATGTTGCTAGAAATAACAAAACTTTTAAAATGCAAGAAGTGCGACACCTCTTGCTTCATTCTTTAGCAAATGTGTCATCAGAAAATTGGCAAAACGCCATAAAACATGCTATAGTAGAGGAACAAAAAATGTGGGAACTTGACAACGTAATTGACACAACTATGGAAATTGAGCCTTTAGTAACAAGCGTAGGACATGATGACTCTTCAGATTCTTCTGAGGACCATTTTATCGAGTTATAATTATTGAAATTGTCAATATTTTTTGATCTGTAAATAAATTAGTTTTCTTGTAAATAAATTCATAAAATCATAAAATCTATTACATTTAAATAAAATAATAAGCGGTTACATTAAAAACCCAACTCTCCGACCATGATGGGCCGTTTTAATCATTATCCTTTCATTTCATTTTATGGCTCTATTGTTACTTTATCTGTTACCCGGTGGAATAGGTCAAAATTTCTTCATCTTTATGCTAGATGTACGTAAAAAGACCATTTTATAGGTAAAATATTTTAGGCCACCGGGCCCTTGTTTTGAATCTTTAATGAGGGTATCGAGCTATCAACGGCAACGAAACAGACTTTAGAGTTTTCTGGATTGCCACAGTATCAATTTGAAAACTTCCCACCCTTAATATCTTCACTTCGCTTCAAGGAAATAATTTAAAAAATCAAAGAGACATGTGAATTTTATTGTGAAGGGGGATGCTTTTAAATAATCTTTGCAGCCAGTGGCGGTTCTTCCACAGGAGCACATGCGCACGTGCACCCCCCAAAAAGGAATAAAAAAATATTAATTTATATTCATTGAATATTATTTATCGTATAAAGTCCGACCCTCCCTAATATTTTATCGTATAAGGTTCGACCCTCATTAATATTTTATCGTGCCGTCAACCAAACTGTATATTATAGGCTCCCGATCCGGCAACCGTGCCTCGGTCGAGGTTAATGACGATTATGAGTAGTTTGCTCGCATGTGCGATTAAGTAGGCGGGGCATAATGCAGTTTCTCTGTAGTATCAGGTGGCGGGAGACAGCGGGGGATAGCGGGGTTATGGCGATTTAACATGGGAAAGGCGCACAATTTTAGTGTGCGCCGCGCCGTTGTCTGTCCGTTCTACATTTAAAGTAATTGTTTGGTCGTTGAATGTTACTAAAAAGAAATATATTCAAATTAGGAAAAACATCCAGATACTCTCTAGAGCAGGGGTGCTCTAACTTTTACTATATGAGATCTACAGGGAAGAAATTATACGCAAGCGATCGACTAGGCAGGAAAAATACATATTCTATTAAAGATAAGTTATAACGTATGAAAAGTATTATTTGAACACAAAAAATTACTTTATTATTTCTGGATGTAACTTAGTCTTTAGATGTCGATGCATTTCACTACATATCTTTTGCATACTTCTCATATACGTATTTACTGATGAGTGTTGCAAGCATGAAGACAGATGTTTGTCAGTTAACCAATTTCGGTATTTTGACTTATTTTCATTTCGGAAAACGCAGATTCGCACAAATAGGTGGATCCAAACAATGCTGTTAACTGCAGAGCGATTTGTTTCAAATATGGATATTTTTCTTCATGTAAAAAAGACCAAAATTCTATTGGTCAGGGCGCTGTAGACAATATGGATACACATTGAAAAAAAAAAAAATCAAACTTTTTGTGTTCATTGTCCAACTAAACAGCTGTATCAAACGGGAAAATGTTGTTCGACATTACCCGCGCCTATAAAACCTATTTTAATTACTAATATAATTAGCTTTTGCTAGAAATACAAGTTATGGTGATATATTTAAGATTTGTGGTATTGTAATGACCAATAGTAATAGGCATGTTTGGACAAAAAATATACTTTCTTACATAATAAATTCCTATGCAAGAATAGGCAGTTTTACGACTCTTTTATAGGGATAGTTTTAAAATCTCTTATTTATTATACATGTTTTATCAAAAACTGTGTGCAAATTTTTTATAATAGATTTTTCAGATATTATTCACAATGAAAAATGTGAATTTTTTTAACTCATACCTGCACTAATCAACCAAAGTAAAGCAACAACCCAACCAAATCCACAATAGCTATTTGTCTATTAAGGGATCTAAACAAGGTGGTTCTTCGTCACTTTAGAATAAAAGTTGGTGGTGACGAGAAGTGTAAGATATTATGTATTTTGTCACTTTAAAATTGTGTGGAATTAATAATAAGAATACTTCTTTATTTCAAATCATGAACACATAGAACACAAAACCAAATCACAAAATAATTTGAATTATTGATAGAAATCTCTCAAATTATAGGGTCACATTCTTCTGATCATCAATTTAAATAGTTTTTGTGAGTGTATTCGTTTGATTCTATTTGGGAAGCATTAAATAATCTTAGACATTTTTCAGTTAGTGTTAATGTACTGGGTATGACACATTTATTGTTCTTGTACTATATTGATGGCTTAGATTTAGGTTGAACAGTTCCTTGTGTTTAAAGAAAACCATTAAACACTCATATACTACATATATATACACTTTTACTGATGCTACCTATTATTTAATTTTCCAAAGTTTCCCGGTTCCACGTCACCTTGGAACAAATACATCCCCTATTGGTAATAATGATTAAATGTGGTAATATCAGAACAATTTCCACTATACTGACATCTGTTACAAAATATAAATATGCTGAAAAATGTATTCAAACGTTAGACACAAACACTTAATTGCTTACCTGCAATAACGGTATCACTTAAGTTATATTTATCCTTTGCTCTGGGAAAATCCTTTAGTTTCCTGTTGCTCAATTTAAGTTCGCCACTTTGGTTCGCTTCTTCCAAAATCCGCTCTAACGATCTGGTCAAATGGTTTTGTATATGTCCGTTTATATTCGGGACCAACACTGCCATAGTGCATCTCACAAACACAACGCGAAAACTAGCTAGTTAAGTAATTAAACAGCCATTTGGCTGCTCCTTCCTTTAAACAAAAATATTTCGGAATCCTGAATCAGCGATTCACGCATTGATGAAAGAACTTGACACAAGACAAGACAATCGCACTCAGTTTACCGACTTCCAAAAAATAAATGACAGAAAATAAAGGGCGCATGACAGAACACTGAAGAATACGAGGTGGGATGCAAAGTAAGGGTAAAGCAAGTTGGCACCTGTTTTCGGCAACTCAATATACAGGCACAGAGGAATGATAGAAATAATACAGCTCGTCTATTCTCGAACTTAGGAGAACGATCATATCTAGAGAAGTCAGTATCATACTCCTCTCTATAAGGAACGCAGAGAAAGAGAGAGATAGATACTCACTTCTCTCGATTTGAGTGCTTTGACCTTTGATTTTTAGTCTAAAGCCGCGTTCTCAGAGCTTCGACGTGTCGCAGCGACAGTCCCCCACTCCTTTTGTAGGGGGTGACGTCTGTCACTTGTCATTCGGAAGAAACCTAACCTTACAATAATTTGTTATTGTTTTTTAAATGAAAACGATTTGTTTCGTACAAATTTCGTTTTGAATAATTTATCATACTGATTGAGACTCTGATAATGAAAGCGGCGAAGCAATGAAATCTTTGAATAATGTCTGGCAGTGTATTTTAATATGATTATTCTTCCAGACTAAAGAGCTAATTTCGTTAAAAAACGTTACAAGAAGCCAAAAAAACGGACTAAATTAACTAATTTGTGCATTTTAGAGCTCAAAATATAAATGTAATGAAAACCGCCCAGTTTTATTCCTGTATTTTTTGTCATAAACTTGAATTTGTAGAGTAGCACACTCGTGCACTACATCGAGACTCTACTGTATTTAGGACTACGATGCACTAGAAAAACAAATACATTTACACATCTTATCAGGTAGTTTTTATTAACCACTGTTAAGTAGGTAGGTAGGAGAACCATTTCATTCTAATCTAATTTCATCCAATAAGGAAGTCTAAAAGCATAGTCATGGTCCTTCCGACAGTGTCTCCTCATCATTCATATTCCACACCCTAGGTCTCGTTGTACTAATTGTAATAAGCAGACTTTCGATAGCTTGGCTACTATCCTCACTAGCTTGTGTCTCGTCTATATCTTCAGTCCAAGCAGATACAAAGCCATCTTCATGCAGAGCATACTTGCCCTTTGTAATCTGTATCTACAATAATCTAAAAATATTTATATTATAAAATTTGGGCATCTATAGAGCTACAAAACTAATTTTTAGATAACATTACGAAATTGCTAAAAGTAGGGCTAACAAAATACCTTGCAACCTTAAAAACAGTTTACAATTTTAATTCAAAATGATGTTTTACCAGTATTATTAACTCTTGCACTTTCTTCTGCAGATAAACTTTATTCTAAATTCAGCTTCAGAACAGTGAAGAATTTCCACAGGAATATAATTTGAATTTGTGTCCACATCCATATTATGGTTTTCGCTTAACCTAAAATTTAATGTTTTAAACTTGAACTTATCACATTTCTTAATCTCTTCCGATTGCAGCATGTCAATATTTACGTTTTTTTAGGGTGTGAGTATCTGGAATGCAGATGTTGGATTAAAATTTTCCCCTCTCGGAGGTTATAAGTTTGTTTTTTAAAAGATTTTTTCTATGACAGCGTCAAATTTGATTTTTATTTTCGTATTCTACTCCTCAAAATATGTATATTTATTCTGGTTAGTAAAAAATGAACCAGTGATTAAAAAAACCAATGTAATTAAAAATTATTTAAATATTTTGTGGGATTTAGGTAGGTAATGATCAAATAAATTTTAAAAGCAAAAGTACATACTATTCATAATATTTTAGGACCAAATAATTAGTAATTACCTTTCAAAAAATATTACCTTTGTTCGGAAACAACAACTGAGGTTCAAATTTCAAAACAAAATAAAAAATTAATAATACTACAGCGCAGTGTTGCCAGGTATCTCGTGAAATGTCACCAGATCTGTTGATCTTTTTGTGATTTTATGAATAATCTGGTGGTCCATGAAAATCTTTTTAAAAAAGTCAGTTTTCTGGTGTTACCAGTTTCGTGTTGGGGGCGGCATATTTTATAAATCACAAAAAATCACCAGATCTGGTGAAATTTCACCAGATACCTGGCAACACCGCTAGATCAGCGTGGGGATGAGGGGTAATGACGTAAACGGTTCTGATTGGTTAGGTTGGTGTCGCGGGCGACAGTACGTAGCTCTGAGAACGAGGCTTAAGGCTTTGGCGTTCTCCTATGTCCAGAATACAGGTGCAATAGATTTCTTATGTGTTGCGATTTTAAAGTTGTAGCATCAGAACTAGTAAATGTTGTTGCTCAGACAAAAAGAGGCACAAACTAGTCCTTTATTTGAACACAACTTACGCTCCTTATCTATCCCTCAATTTCAGGCTTGTCGGACAAAAACGACATAATTTGTGGCATCGACGCAGATCACGTCAAGAAATGGACAAATTCGGGTTTATAGAGAATAAGATACGAAAATTTCCTGATGTGACCATGATTTAAATTTGGCAGCAATACAATTAGGCTTGTTAATTTTATAATCGGATACTCAGCGGATTCCTGATGGATATTTCCTTTACCACAGACAATATAAAGATATTATAGCTCGGTCCACAGAAAATAAAAAGGGTGTAAAGGTTGCTTCCTCACTTTTTTGTTTTGATATCCGTATATTTTCTTTGGATTTGATTGTATGTAATATAAAATATAAATAATGTAAACTATTTTATAACCTATTGCAAACTATAATTACGATTACGAATATGATGGAGCCTGTTTACAGAATATCGAGTAGTGAAGATGATGAACCAGGACCTAGCAAGAAATTGAAACCCAATGAACCAATATCTGGTATTGTTTATATAATAAAGCTTTAACTGCATTTTATTTAGAATCAGGAGCTGTTTCATTTGAATAACTGAGAATATTTTATGTTTTGCCTAATTACAGTAGTTATATGATTAAGTTCAGTATTATAGTCTTCAACTCTACAGTGTACGAGACAGCTCGACAGCTTTTCACAGTTTGATATTACCAAAAAGTATTAATGTAACTCTAGAAAAAAGTTCAAGTAGGAATTGTTTGCTAATTGAAACAACTGGAAACCTTCCTAATCTACTTATTATGAACTTTTAGATATTCAAAGCAAACCTCTCTCACTATCCGATTTCCCTGGAAATAAATGTGTTTATGTTAATTGTGGCAAAACAAGACGAGACAATCCCACCTTAAAGAAGTACAAGTTTCCGAAAGATAAAGCCTTACAGAAACAATGGGCAATTAATTCAGGTATGTTTAACTTATTTTTGATTAAAGTTCCTAAAAATTGGGTAACAAAAAGATTATAAGCAATATAATCTTTTTTTTCAGGAAACCTATCTTTATCAAGTCTCACTCCTGAGAGCCTACATAGGAAAACTGTTTGTTCAGAACATTTTGATGATAGTGATTTTGTTAACCCAAAGATAAAAAGAGTGTTTAAAAAAGGAACAGTTCCCAAACCATATGATGCAGATTCGCTTCCTCTTAAATACTTATTGTCTGGTAGGTACAGTTCTGTTTATAAAAACCCCGTACAACATTAAAATAAGAGGTGTCATTTGTCATAATGTCATCTTTCGCTTATTATTTCTATGGGTTTTTAATGAACAGAACTGTATATATTCTGGGTTACTCTATATATGCGTTATGTTTAAACAATCTGAGCCTATTTCATTCAGAGTAAACCTCTAAATAATATACAGGGTGTCCCAAAAGTAATGGGACACAGAGCAATAGCAGACTCCTTAAGGCGAAATAATGCGATTTATTCAAACTTGCCTTATCCCAAAATTGATAACAACCAAGATACAGGGTGTCAAAGTTTTAATTTTATTTTCGTTTTTTTGCGATTATTTCTTAACAAAACGACATAACAGCACAAAATTAGGGATTTTGGGGTTTTTTGAGATGAGGAATTCAAAATTATCCATATTTTTTGTGTAACCAGTAGAGGGCGCTATCAATGGCATGCCCCACTTATTTTAGCTGGCATAACTTTTTTTAGGCTACGTATATCGATCCGGCTAATAAAAAATAAGGTTACTTTACTTCTTTTACATCAAAAACATATACCTTATTGAAGTCGCTAGGAGCAACCATTTTCGAGATAATGGCATTTCATATGTCCAATTAATCTAAATACGTGGTCCAAAAGCAACGGAAAGAAAATCGAGCTACGGTGAATTTCTGACTTAAAATGATTGTAAATCAGCTACATTTGCTAGGTGTCAAAGTTAGGTTAGGTAAATACTTAAGGTTAACTTTTTTTTCTAATAAAAAAGCTTTTTCATATGGAATTAGTAATTTTATTCCAATCAAAAATTTTATTTAATACTTATTAAAATCATTTAAAATTAACAAAATAGTTAGAAACAAAAATGGTAACGCCGTGATAGCAATTGTTCAAAATGGCCACCATTGACCTCAATACATTTTGCTATACGTTTTACAAAAGACTGTCGGATTTTAAACAGGAGATCTTCATCATTTCTGAGCAGATTAACAGAATTTATAATTTTTTCATTTAACTCATTACGGTGGTTTATTGAACTGTTATAAACAATGGTTTTCAAATAACCCCAAATGCAAAAGTCCATTGGATTAAAATCGGGACTTCGCGCCGGCCAAATCAACGGGCCACCACGGCCTATCCAACGTTCAGAGAACTGTTCAGTTAAATAATTTCGCACTTGTCTGGAGAAGTGTGCCGGCGCCCCGTCTTGCATGAAATACATATTTTGCCGGACGTTTAGTGGTACATCTTCTAAAAGCCCTCCAAGTTCATTTTGTAAAAAATTCAAATATGAATCTCCGTTTAGAGTTGGCGCTAATTCAAAGGGGCCTATAAGATGATCTCCAATAATTCCACACCAAATGTTGACCTTAAACTCGTGTTGGAAATGGCGTTCAACAACTAAATGCGGGTTTTCATTTTCCCACGCATGTCTGTTTCGATAATTGAATACACCCCGTCGAGTAAATGTCGCCTCGTCCGTGAACAACACACGATTTAGAAACATTGAATCTGTATTTTGCAAATTTTGGAAGAAATGAGAAAACTGAAGTCTGGCTGGAAGATCAGGCGGCAGTAAACACTGTACGGGTGTAAAGTGGTATGGGTACAGGCCTTCATCGTGAAGTATTCTAACAATTGAAGATTTACTTACACCTGTAGCTGCCTTCAATCTCCTCGAACTCACTTCTGGATTTTCCGCTACACGAACTAAAATCTCTTCTTCCTGTTCTGGTGTTATATTTTTTGGAAACATCTTTTTTTTGTCGAAACGAACCAGTCTCTCCTAGTCGACCATAAATATTTTGAAATAATTTCCGGTTTGGTTGCCTTCTATTCGGGAACAGTGCTTGGTACCTGCGCCCTGTACTCCGACCATTAAAATTTTCTTGTGCGTAAATACAAAGCATATCACGCATTTCTGCATTGGAAAATAAATTATGTCGAGGCATTACTAAAAAATTTAATAATATCTGCGTATTGTACTTAGAAAATTAATAACTTTGACAGATGATACTTTGTGTAACATGTTGTTGCCTTAGAAACGTCGTTGTTTTTAATCAAGGCCAGCTGTGATAAATAATAATAATACGAATACACAAATATTTTAGTATTCTTGCATTAGAAATAAATATGAAATGCCAGCATTATCTCGAAAATGGTTGCTCCTAGCGACTTCAATAAGGTATATGTTTTTGATGTAAAAGAAGTAAAGTAACCTTATTTTTTATTAGCCGGATCGATATACGTAGCCTAAAAAAAGTTATGCCAGCTAAAATAAGTGGGGCATGCCATTGATAACGCCCTCTACTGGTTACACCAAAAATATGGATAATTTTGAATTCCTCATCTCAAAAAACCCCAAAATCCCTAATTTTGTGCTGTTATGTCGTTTTGTTAAGAAATAATCGGAAAAAAAAGGAAAATAAAATTAAAACTTTGACACCCTGTATCTTGGTTGTTATCAATTTTGGGATAAGGCAAGTTTGAATAAATCGCATTATTTCGCCTTAAGGAGTCTGCTATTGCTCTGTGTCCCATTACTTTTGGGACACCCTGTATATATTAGTGAGGAAAACCAATTTTTTCATCTTCTTTTCGGTATTTGGAGGCATTCCTCTCCATCTAAAACTAAGCTACATCAGGTAGAAACCTGACTATTATTAGACCCATTTTAATCTCGTTTTAGTGAAAGGGCAAGAAGAAGTTCAATCAGACAAGGAGGTAGATAATGAGGTATATGAGGCTTTAAACGAACCAGAAATAAAAGTTGAAACAAATGTTAATAAAGCAAATGACCCTTTACAGTTAATAGGACCTCCCCATGCTCAGTATAATCAACATAAGCCTTCTTTAAGGACAGCTACACAAATCGGTCCCGTCTCAAAAGATTCAGCACTAAAAGTTAATGTTCCAATTGTTTTAAGAAAAGTCGTCAAGCCGCCAGAACTATTTTTAAAAGACGTGAAACATGTTCAAAGTTACCAAATTCGCGACGTCTCTAAGTTAACATCGTCAATTCCAACAGCCACCGTTACAGTGGATAACAGCAATCAACAAAACAAGCCTGTACTGATATTACATACTACAGCGACTACCGAATCTGTACAGGCAAAAATCGTAGGGGATGCTGCTAATTTAGAAAATGTTTTGGGGCAAAATGAGAATGATGAAAGCGAGAATAAAGGTAAGGAAAGCAATCCTGTAAGTGTGACATTATTTACACCATTTACAGCGTACATGTAAAATGTTGACCTACCAGTTTTCACCATTATCCAACTTTAATTAGGTTTTTTGCAATATATTTTATATTAAAAATGCTGAATTTCTCTGCATACTTTTAAGAAAATAAGGAAACATTTTCAAATGATTAACCCATGAAAAAATATATATTCCATTGTTTAGGTTCTATACTTTATATTGTTTGCCCAGTTTTCTTTGAATGTTTCTATATGAAGAGCGAGGGGAGAAAATATATAAAAACTATGCTAGAAAGCGGCGATGACGATACGCTCGCGGTGATGCCATTTGGTCCGTATCAAAATTAAAATCCATCAAAATTGAATTAAAAGATACTCCCTAGGATACTCCCTAGGATAATTCCTAAATTATTCAACCAATTTGACTCAAATTTGCCAGTACTGTGTAAAATGAGTGTCCAATTACAAGAAAAATATTTGTACCCGCCGATTCGCTCGCGGTGAGGCCTCTAAGATAATTTAATTAATTTTCAACGACGTTTCGCGATTTCGCAACCATCATCAACTTATTATATTATTATGCTTTATGCTCTCTTAGAATCGTTTCAAACTAAAAAGCTTATCTAAAACAAAGTTGATGATGGTTGCAAAAAAACCGAATCGTCGAATTGAAATAATATCTTAAACAGTCGTCGATTAAAAATGAATATATAAGCTTCCTCTACGACACACAAGGAGTCACCCAGTTAAATAAATATAATAATCTATTTACATAACACCCCGTATAATATAAAATATGTCGACATAGCCTAGAAGTGCCTCTACCTTAAAGTAAGATATTGTACAGGGTTCGGACTAACCTGGAGAACCCTGGAAAAGTCATGAAATTTAAAACTGGTTATAAAATGCATGGAAAAGACATGGGATTTGGTGATTGTACCCAAATTCCTGGAAATTTAATACGGCAACTTGGAATCCTGTAATGTATTTTTTTCATTACCAAATTGAATTCCAAATACGTTCCATCCGGTGTTCAGAAACGCAACATATTATAATTAGTTTTCTATTCTAAACTGATATTATCGTAGGCAAAGAGCGAGATAAAAGGATATCCCAAATTAAAGGAACAGAATTTGACAAACCTAGTGATCAAAGCCAATCTAATACTGGTTGTCAATCGGAGGCAAAGAACCTACCAGCAATCGACATGAAAGACATCTCTACAGATCGTTGCACTTATTTAGGCTGCAAATTTACCAAGAAAAATTCATACGTTACATTTTATAAATTTCCTACCGATTATGACAGGTATGTGTTGTAATCTGTAACGGTTTGAACGAAAGTTGTCAAATTGAGAAAGAATATAAATATCTCTGCCTCCCTGGCTTAATTTAAACTAAGTTGGGCTCATAAAAAAATATATATACACAGGGTGGTTTCTAATGAATGCGCCATAGAGTAACCACAGATTTTGTACATGAAAATAACAGGTTTGAGCTAAAAATGCCTTAGTGTGCGTGCGTTTCAACAACGGCGCGCCGCCCTTCGCACTTAGCCTGGCACCATAGCACCGCACAGCCTCGCTTGAGTTTCGCACAGTAGTCCCTCGACATCGAGATATAAACATGGACTGTGCATATATGATAATGCATATAGATATTTTTGATTATATCATTACTTGGATTTTATGTAGGGCAACACTATTTAAAATAACAATTAAAATATTAAAAATTATTCCTGTATATCTTATTTTTTTCTAATTAATTAATTACGACCCTGTTTAAACATATTTTTTAATGTGACATCCTGTATATTAACTGATTTTCTAATTTCACGTCAAATTCTGAACATATACCACTTTGTTATATTAGCGTCTAAAATAATATCTTCTTCATCGGAAGAAGATGACAACGCACAGTCCATGTTTATATCTTGATGTCGAGAGACAAACTGATTGACAGGCAGGGCAATGAGCTAGGCTTGGTGCGCCGTTGTGGACACTACTGTGCGGTGCTATGGTCGAGGGCAATGTGTGGTGCTCGGTTGTGACCATACACTTAGTAACATATTGGTCGTTAAAGAAATACAGGGTTAAAGTTAATTTTTTTTTATAAGTCAATCTGTTTTTTAGATTCTGATTGAAATTTATAATAGAATGGTATTTCTAAAGAAAAACTGTATACTTCATTTCTTTTATTAAATCAATCCATTTGCGTGATATTTCCATTTTTAAACAACATTGTACAGTAACCGATTCGTAAGCGCTCTATGTTATTTTACGGACGGACGGACAACTGAACGTTTCGTTCTCGACCATGTTCTTAGCCCGATACGCCATGTTTTATAGAGATCTATCGCGACTCCATTTTAGACCAAATCTTTACTTTTATAAAATACGAAATATTCGCTATAGTATTAATTGTTTGATAATAGAAAACTTGTTTTTTTGTTATTTTTAAGCTAGGGTATTTACAAAATTGCTTACCTCTTCAAATAAATATATTTATATATTATTATTTTTCAAATTTCTAATATTTTATTCTTTAAAAGGCTTTATTTTAAGGCGCGTTTATTTTTAGATCTAACCTTTTTTTTTTCATAGAAAATTATAGTTATAATTATACCATATGATAGATGGAATAAATATACATTATTTTAGTTGAAAGAGAGAGATATAAATATATGTTTAAGGCATAATGGGAATAAGTCCCATTTTAGTCGGAATTACCACACATTTACGATTTTGGAACATTCTAGGAACGGTAATGCAACGTAAGAATATTAGTTCCAACGACCACGCAGGCACGTAATCGTTACCTAATTTTGGTAACGTGATTATTATGTTTATGTGTAGAATCTGTGGTTGGCGAATTCATTACCGACCACCCTGAAACCCTGTGTCTCAGGATAAGCGAACCTATACATGCATCGAATAACATTGTAAGTGACATTTTGACCAATTTCAGAGTTCAAAATAAATATCAATGTTTAAAACCTAAAAGTTGTTTTTTTAGCTTAATTTATTTTTAAATGCCTCTTTCACCCCATTTGTATCTGATTATTTTGGTATTTTGCCTGTAGTATCGTGGAAAAATAATATACCGGAACTTGTATGTCTTCACCTCTAAGAATACGATTTGTCACTTACAATGTTATTCGATGCATGTATCGAGGTGTAAATGACAAAATTGAAAACGAAGAAATTTGACCTTTTGGAATCTAGACCCTGCTTGATTAGCAAATAAAATTTAACATATTTTTATTTCTATGAATACATACAAGAATTCTGTTTCTGTCTAGATAAAGTGCCTCTTCTTCGCAAAATATCGAGCAATTTCGTTAAGAAAAGTTGCTCAGAGTTCAAGATCATGCGAGCGGACCGAATTTAATAACCATTAGCCTACATTTTTTTTTTTTCCTTTTATACAATATTTTCTCTAGTTAGAAATTTCTAATTTTCTCTAGTTAGAAATTTCTAATTTTCTCATCGTTTATCATATTAGCCTAGAAAATGAAATTTGATCATCAAATGTTATTTCCGAAATAGTATTTTCTAATAAATGTATTTAATAGCATAAAGAACTTCTGTTCCGTTTAGTAGTCACAGGGAGAGTAATTTTTAAATTTCTTATGCTATTAGCATTTTTAATTGTATTTTGAAGGTATTAAAAGGTTTTACGCATTTAATAGAATGAAAAATGAAAGAATAAAATGTTATTTATGTATGTATATTAATTTCATAAAAATATAGTACGCTAAAAGCTAAAATGCCACTAAAATAAGACAAAATTCCGGCAAACTCTTAAAACATCCGTTGAAAACTTACGGGAAGCGATCGAGCTGCTCGGCGTCTTTGACGTCGTGGGGAGATATAAGCCACGCCTCCATCTGCGTGGACTTTTACCTGGTCCTATTTATACCATGTAGGTTCGCTTATCCTGGGACACACTGTATATTATCTTAGCTAAACCACAATTATTTTTTTAGTGCAATAAAATGGATAGGAGCCTGTAGTCGCTCAGATATTTTGTTCAATCAAACCCGCAAAGACATATCTCGATATGCATCTGATTCTATCGGGGTTTGCTTTCACCACAAAAATGCCATTCAGAAAAAGCTTGGGACTTGTAAAGAAACAGGGAATAGATCTATTCAAGAGAAACAGTTATTTGTTAAAGATGATGACGATATGACCAAGAGTAAGATGCAAAATAAATAAAATGATAAGCTCGATGTAAAACAGCATTTTGTTGCTAAAGAATACGGTATAAAATAAGATTTTGCAAATTGCATTCATTATATGAGGTTCGCGGCTGTATCTCTGAAACCGTTCAACGTAAAGCTTCCGGAAAAAATTATTTATAGGAAAAGTTACTATTTCTCTACAATTGCTTAGATAAGGTATATTGAAAATGCCTAGAGACCATCTATCATGAACAACTTTGCTTACATACTTTGTAAGCTTTCAAATAAAGTGGTGGGGGTAACGCAAATATTGATTTGGAAACAATTCGATATCTCAGGAATGCCTTATCGGAAAATATTAAAATTAGTGTCGTTTAAAAGAGTTCTTCTTGCTCTATCAACTACACTACAAGCGATGACTATGCCATTTTTAGTGTAGTCGCTAGATGGCGCTTTCTCATGATTTAACATATTTTATCTTTTTCTTCGATAAATTTAAACGCGCTGGTAAAGATGTTTTTAGACCGTTACAAAGAGGAATATAGGCCAGAACAAACGGTGAAAACCGCAAGTTCCTATCTTTTTTCTAACCGGAGATATCGATGAAAAATTAATTTACATAATTACTACTTATTAATCGCCCTGGTAATTACATACAGGGTGTTATGGAAATGACGTATTATATTCAAATGGGTGACTCCTTGGGTGTCCTAGAGAAGCGCTACATATATATTTTTTTTCAATCGACCGTTTTAAAAGGGGTAATAAACACTCTTACTCACAGGTCAGTCCGCGCTACTGTACAACATTTCACTCAGAGCCAATGGCAATGTTGCCAAACTTAATGTAAAACTGAAATTCCATATAAAATTATAAAAATAAATTATTTTCTACCTACTTGTATTTATCCTTATACCTAAAGAGCGAGGAAATCCAGACAAACAATCAATTTTTTTTTGAAAATACAATAATACAGATTAAGTATACTACAGATTATTAGATTTTATTACACGTGACGAAATTTGACGGCCAGAAGAAACGCGTCAATAAAAACAATATTCAAAGATTATTTATGGGCGGACAAGATACACGCGTAAACCGAAAAAAGAGAGCGGATTTCTGAGAGTGTGTTGGTGATTGACGAGACAACGTATCCGGCCGCTGGTTGGTTTTCAACTAACAGACGCAAGCGTATGGCGCTATATGAAACTACTTCGCTCAGCCGATGTAAGGCGTCAAGAGGTCATTGGCATTTGACCTAGTGACGTACGTGGCTATTACTATTCCATATGTTTTTTCGGGTGGTTTAAAACATAGTCCGTCGCAAATGTTCTTCAATTAATTGTACAAGAAGGTATTACAGAATGGAAAAGTGTTTAAATTAATTTATTTTGTCTAAAGAGTTTAAGGTGTACATATGACAACATCGGCCAGAATTCCTTGATGTATCTCAGTGCCACACAGGTGTTTTTCTGGTTTGACGTCAGGTCACTTTTACCGCTGAATGAATTGAAAGCGCCATTTATGGCTATATTTCTTCAATTTGCCTTTATCTCAGGAATTGTCGGTTTAAATATAATACGTCATTTCCATAACACCCTGTATATTGTACAATATAAGGAAGTTGTTCAAGAAGTGTTTCAAGAAACATGTGCCATCACTCGTGTGGTTATTCCTCATCCAGAAATGAGACAAATAGTCGTTTTGATTTTGTTAAAAATTATTAGAAGGTCTGCACGCACGACCCTGGTAAACCGGTTCACACATTTTTATTGCTAAAATTGGTGCTAATTTAGGCACTTTTCGTAACCCAAATTTCACTAAAATGGCACATATTTTTTGAAACATTTAGTTAATAGTTAAAATATGCTGATATTAAAAATTTAAGAATAGATTTGTATAACTAATAGTACGGCAGCCCGTTAGCAGGATTTCAGCCTGATCACGACCTAAAGATTTTTGAGTTTTTTGGTGATTTATTAAGGACTTGAGAAGGAAATTAACAAGAACGGTCATTGGCAACATTGCGAAATCATTGAGAATCATCTTTACATATGTAAAAAAAGTGTTCGTAATAGTTATCGCGCCTCGTCCGTTCTTTTTATTTTTTGACTCAGAGTGATGTTTTTGAGGAGATGAAAATATTAACTGACATTTTCCGTGCCGTGAATAGTTTTGGTTTGAGAAAAATCGAAATTTGTTGACAGCGGAGAAATCAACATATCACGCCTCGTCGGTTTTACTTGTCGTATGTTATTTTTCGTTGTTCGTGACCGGAAAAAAATGAGATCGGACATTTTCATCAACGCGTAACCACAATGTTGGATCTTAGGTATGTCATTTTTTTAACGCTGTTCGAGTTATCGCGCCTCGTCCGTTTTCAAGCAGAAATCGTGTATTGTGGTTCGGAAAATGGAGGAAAAATATGTACTGACATTTTTACACAGGCATTTTTTAGCAAAACCGTTTTCAGTCAACATAGCACGTGTATCAATAATAATGCAATATGGGGACATAGCTGATGCTGAGTTGTTATAGACAACCAAGCCACACAGCAAGCCATGCCATGCGCGCGCCGTGTTCCGCGATCATGAATTATACAGATACGAGATCCGACTCCGCTGCCCTCCCTGCAGCTGCGCAACACGAGAAATGTCCGTTCGACTTGATTTACTATTTTTTAGAGTCTTATCAACAATTTTAAAAAAATTGATCCGGGCCTCGTAACTTTGTATACCCCTTTTCTTTACATCTTTTATTTAAACTATGGAATTTTTGCAACACTCAAAACGTCCGTTGTCGATGAATTAACGTTTTTTTTGTATTTTTAATATGATGTCATCAAGAACGGACAAGGCGTATTAACAAAAAGACAATCTGCTTTCTTACGGACTGAGATCACTCTGACCGGTAAGCGCATCGTTGCCGAACTTTTTCGCTCAAATAAAACTGTCTTATTTTTTAATAATCTAGCGATTAGTCATTGACTAGAATGACTAGATAAAGGCGTGGTAACAGGACATTTTGGTAACGGGCTGCCGTACTATAAGAACAAATCTAGTATAGGTAAAGTTCAATTTGCATTTTTTGATTGAATTGAAAAGCAATAAAAACTTTCTCTTAAAATAATAATTTTTCTAAATATTATTTTTGCAAGAAAGTATTAAATTTTTGAATAGAATTTTTACTTTTATTTAAATTCATTGATCGCAAATATTGAAATATTCTAGATAATCGTATTTTTAGCAGCCACAACGAACAGTGAAACAGAAACAGACGAAAATTCAAGTGATTCGAACCAATCAATTAACATCATAACTTATTTTCCCACCAGGGAATATTGTGCATTTGTAAATTGTTCTACTTTCATCAGAGAGCCAGTAAAGAAGTATAGATTTCCAGCAGATCAGGAACTGTAAGTGTTTGTTAAAATATTGATCTTGTACAGGGAGACTATTTTAAGTGTCTCGTCGTATTAGCAACTTTACTACAGGCAATAGAATAAAATAAATAATCATTTTATATAATTCTACATACAGAATCCAAATTTCCTAAACTCCTAAAGTGTCCTAGAAAATGTCTATATAGGTACTTTTTTTTTATCGAATATCTAAATAGTAAGGTAAAAACCCTTTTTACCCACATACTGTCGCGCCGTCCCATCTGGCTTCAGTTAGCAACAATGTGAATCACTAGAGTATACTAACAGTATTGTCAGATCACACCGCATGTTTCGCCCTTGCTTGGATACCTGCCGCGCGCGACTATCGTTGCTTCAGTATGTTTCGAGACTCTGGGGTGGAATGACGCTGTCGAGGGTTCCACGTACTTGATGTATACGAATTTTAAACGTTTTGTTAGTTGTAGCATTACCCGATTTTTTTTCTGTTATGAAATAATTCATAATAAAAAATATTGTGTTGTGATTTCAAATTTGTGTGATATTACCTATTGTTGATTCTGTTGCAAAACATACTTTATGTGTTTTATTTTTTTATGGAATTTAACTCCAAAACGGATTATAAGATCGAAGAGAGTATGTTTTTTCTAAGAAGTTTAAAAAAGAAGTGATAACGCGGGTCAATGTCAATGGTCAATGTCTTGTTGTCAAAAAAGAAACACGTGCGTTTACAATTCTGTGTTGCAATATATGACAACACCGCCTCAATAAACTATTGATTGCGAGCGTCCTCAGTAGCGGCCACGTAAAATTAGTTATCTAGTGTATAAGATTGTCTTCTCATTTATACTGATGCCTCTAAAACAGCAGATGGCAATGGAGCAGCCATATATGTTCCTCAAATAAAAAATGAATTTAAATTCAAAGTTGAAAGAAGTTGTAGTATTTTCACTGCAGAGGCTCTTGCTAATTTTAAGGCACTAAATTTTGCACTCGAATATGACTATCATTTTTTTGTCATCCTATCTGACTCCATGTCTGTTCTTAAGGCATTAATGAATATCAAACCTTGGTCATACAGAATTAATCCTATATTATGGCACATTCGAAAATTATTACGACAGATTACGCTACAAAAAAAACAAATAAAATTTATTTGGGTTAAGGCTCATACTGGCCTGGCGGATAATGAATACGTAGATACCTTAGCCAAGGACAGCATTTTTAATGGATCGCCTATCGGCTCTAGCCTTACTCTCAGTGATGCTGCTGTTGTCCTTAAATCAGCAATCTTGAATAAATGGAATGTAAGATGGAAGACCTATTGCAGCACCTCCTCAACAAGATATTCATTTCTTGTTAAAAATATACCTAAAAACTACTGGCATAAAGATATAATAGTTCCAAGACGTTTTATTACAACTATTATTCGACTTAAGTTAGGACATGCCTGTTATCCAGTACATCTGAAGAAAATTCATATTGTACCCTCTGACAAGTGTGATTACTGTCACGTCAAATGTGATTTGGACCACATATTCTTTGAGTGCAAAAAATACAACAATCACATTAACTCATTAATTCAACAATTAATTCAAGAGTGTAAAATCGAATGTCCCTATAATATCCTAAACCTTTTATCATTGGAAAATATTAAAATTTATAATGTACTTATGAGATACTTATACGACATCAATTTAAAACTGTGAGCCTTTTAATACGCGTAAAATATTTTACCATCCTAGTCTATCCTTATATGTATTCCCTTTTTGAAGTGGTCTTCATTCCTTGTGTGTCATAAGATAAAGTCGCCCTGACAGACCCCAGAGGCGTGAAGCGTGTGACCCTGTTTTATATGTTCTAAATTCGAACTTTTTTGTTATTTTTTTACTTTGCGACTGGCTGCATGACTAATTAGTCAAATGCCAAAAAAAAAAAAAAAAAAAAAAAATATATATAAAGTGTATATTTCGTTCAATAATTCAAAGCGCCATTTAAGGTTACTTTTGTTCAATTTATTTTCATCTCAGGATTTGCCGGTTTAAATATAATAAGTCATTTCCATAACACCCTGTATTGAAATGGAAACCACCAATTACAGACCAATAGATTCTACTGGTCGAACCCATTTGAAAAACATATAATTGTCATCCCTTATTTTCAACAGTTTCATAGATACGAGAAATCTGATAAAAATTTAAATATCGAGTTTTCATTTCAAAATATTCAAATTTGACAGGCAAAATTATTTTTTATATAAAATTTTGTTTCAGTAATTATATAGAATTGCGCTATTTGTTACTCTTGTCTGTAGTAAAGTTGCTAATCCGGTGACACATTTAAAATAATGTCCCTGTACTTAGTTGTAACTTTTTTTTTACCTCGCTGTAGGTACCGGTCTGAACCTAAAACTGTTGTACAGCAATTTTCAAGTTATGCAAATCAGGTTTTTATAAACTGTCATTGATAGTTTTGTGTGTAATATTTGTGTAGGGAATTCATAAAGTTCGGCTGAACGTTGGAGTTGTCATAAGGTTGTTTGTTGTTGGTTTGGCGAATTCGGAGTAATCTTTATGGCTTTATGGAATCCACACACTACCAAAAAATACCATATACGGGAACAGTAAAAGCACAATTATATTCAACCATTTGCTCATCTCAGGATAGATATTCCCTGATGTTGCTGCAGCCACCTAAACTAGTGTTTGAAATATCCGACATCTATCGATTATTAAAAAGAGTTATATATTCACTCGTTACCCGAGCTTCGCTTGACGCCCACGCAAATGTACCGTTGTAGCGTGATCGAGTTAAAAAACGGGTCGTATATTCGAACAGTTTTTCCCTCGATAGGAAATACTCTAGTTATAAATTCAAGCGAAAAACCGAAAATCATCGCCTTTCACTTGATACCCAATCTTCGAGAAGCCGCGCGCCACCGGAAATCTACTGATTGGCGCTCAGAAGGCTGACACGACATACGTATTTATTAAAAAGACACATAAACGAGAAAGTGCATACAAAAAGGTATGCCAAATCCCTTAGTGGATTCATCGCGACATGAGTTTTGTTTGGACTGGGACTGGCTAGCCAGCGGCAATTGTAAATTTTTAAAAGAATTAAAGGATATAATTTTTTAAATCAGATACAACTGTAATAAAAACTCTAGACTACTTCTAAAACTTACAAAAACAACCCCTAGTGTTTTATCAACACATTCTTCTTAGTCATAATCACTGGAGCGATTCACTCGATTATTAAAATCGGTCGAGTATCAAGTACTCGATTATTAAAATCATCGGTTTTTTCCAACACTGTATAGTTTTATGAATACAGAATCGCCATCTATGTATGTCGGAACATATTTTTGAACTTTTAGGGACTACACTTGAAAATTACATTTTTTTTTAACAGGACTGGTTTTTTTTTTTTTTTTTTTTTTTTATGATCAAACACAAGCACTATAGGAAAAATCCTTTAGGGCACTCTGGGAGTGGTGCGTGTGCGCAAATAGCGATTCACGTTGGTTTTGAATCGTTGGAGGTTATATTCGTTGGGAAAAACGACCTCGGGAAGGTCGTTCCACAAGGATGAAGTCCTCCAGATGAAAGAATTCTTAAATAGTGAAGTTCGAGGAGTACTAAGCTTAACCACATATGGATGGGCGGCAGTGGTTCGTCGTGTATTTCTGCTATTCGTCGCTCTGGGCGGGTTGATACGTATTGTCAGTATTATTTTTAGTAAATTCTCTATAAAACAATCGATCAAGTGCGTGTCAAACTCTTTGAGATTCATTATTTCAACTGTGTTTTAGTTTAGCTCAATGGATAGATGCTGCAGGTATCCACGGAAAGTTATTAGAGGTAACACTAAGGACCTTATTCGTGTGTGCCAAGCATTTCAACCCAGACCAGTATACTGAAATGGGCACTCTTATATTATCTTCCGTTCCGACGCCGCACACTGAATTTGTCGATAGCTCCCCGCATGAGGGGAACGAGCATTGGGCCAATAAGCAACTAATAACGAAAAGTGAGTTGACTAAGGCCAAAGGGCTCAGCCCTACTGCAGTATCTTCTAGTCTTCTACAGCCTGCAAGGCCCAGAACTACTGTAGTATCTTCTAGTCTTCTACAGCCCGCGAGGAGTGTATTGCTTGATAAAAAAATTAGATCACGTTCGGTAAGTGTTTCTCGAACAATTATGCATGATAGTCTTATGTAGTTACTCGAATACATCATGATTAATCATATTTTTTCTGTATTTAATATAATAATAATAATATATCCTTTTTTTAAATTGGAAAGACCACAAAAATGCATTCAAACCTTACATTTGTCAGTTTTGTGACGTTATTTCGCCATACAATAATAATATATACATTGTTGAAGCCAATTACATTGACATGCTGACAAAGTTTGAAACAACACCTTGGGGTATGATACAATAGACACAAGGTATGATATCGAGCCGATCCAATTTCGTTTAGCACGCGAGTTATTTTTAAATTGTTTTTCTATTTGGGTTTCATAATGGCTACATTATGATATGCAAAAAAATTGAATAACCTGAAATTTTATTTTTTTATGAAACTGAAGTTTTATTTTTTTTATGTTGGCAGTAAGTAGGGTTCGAATTTTAGGCTTACTTCGATTTCGTTGAAATTAGTTTTCTAGGCATTATGGATTCGACAAAAAATTTTTATAGAAAACTTTAAAATATTAACCTTTAACCTTGCACATAGATCATTTTTACTAGATATTTATCTGAAATACCTATACTCGGAGATATATAACATGCTGACGGTGTCCGTTAACTAATTTCTAGTCACAACTATAAAACAACATAACCTAAAAATAATAGAAATATCTTCCAGTTTATGCTCTATTTCTAAAGTTTTATTCAATAAAGTACTATTTTTATTTTTAATTCAATGTAATTGAGATATTGAAATGTAGCCAGCCAATGTGGCAAGAATTTGGAACAATTTTTATGTAACTATTCTACACTAGAGCAAGAAACATACAGAACTAAAACATATTTATAATAAGTGGAAATTATAAATCTAACCTACAAAACCCATAAGATAAGAACAAGGTTCAAGAGGGTAACATTGTGCTTATTTATAGTTCTATGAATACAGCATCGCCATCTATATGTATGTCGGAACATATTTTCGAACTTTTAGGGACTACACTTGAAAATGAAATATTTTTTGAATAGATGTTGATACGTCTTGTCGGTATTATTTATAATTATATATATTAATTATTATTATACATATTACTTTATATATACATATTTATTGTTACTGTAGACATTTCCTGGGCATTAATTGTCATTCCTGTCAGATTCTGTGTCCACACGATATTTTGTTCAATAGTATTATTTATTATTTTGTTCAATATGTTGAACTTTGTTCTGCTCGCACCATAACTCAAAGTTTTGAATATTCTTTTTAAAAGTTTTTCTCGATTATTTTCTGCAATTTCTCGTATTTCTGATGGAGCGCAACATTCTTCCTGCCTCATTTTTATTAACTTTAATAATAGGTATATTTATTTTTAATTATGAAGGATGGGAATAAGCTTTGTTGTGTTCAATTGTTTCTATCATAGCATATTTGATAGTTGTCAGATTTTATTAAATTGTAAAAGTATTGCCAACCCAAAAAGAAAATATTAATTCAAATGGAAAAAATCTAAAGTTTTTCAGACTTTAAAGACCCAAATGGAAAAAGTATTATAAAATACTCGGTTCATAAGACAATTAGAGCACTTGTAGTTTAGAAAACTACCCGTTTCGTGGGTCGTTTCCTAAATTAAACGCGTGCTCTAGGATAATGTCTTATGAAACTTGTATCTTAATATACTATTATGGAGTTTCATGTTGTTGTTACCGTTTTGAATTAATTCTCTTTTAAATGTATGAAACGGTTTTATACATTTGAAATGAAAAAATAATATCATTGCTAAAATACTACCTTGTTAAACAGATAAAAGTATGACGAAACTTGCCATTGTGGAATACGGGGCCCTTTCTGAATAAGTGAGAGCAACTTTTAAGTTAGTCTTGGGCACGAAAATTCATAAAACAGATATCCATTCTAATTGTTTTTTTTTATTTCTATGAAAGGAAAAAAACCTTATACAGGGTTCCCCATAATAGACTACCCATTTTAATAGTTGAATTAAAATTTTTTTAGTTAACAAAACAAACTTTTTATCTTACTAAATTACAGCTAACTCTTTGGGATTTATGATAACTTATAAATATTTGGCTAATTTATTCTAACTTTTAAAAATCACGTCTTCTAAATGACCTCCACCAACTTCAACACATTTTTCAATATTGGATAAAAAGTGGTTCATTACACGGCGTAGCAAACCTTCGTCTATTCCTTCAAGTGCTTCACGAATTTTGACTTTCACTTCCTCGATAGTACCTGGATGACTCGCAAACACTTTGGCTTTTAAATATCCCCACAGGAAAAAAACGGGTGCCGTTAAGTCGGGGGACCTCGAAGGCCAAGGCAAATCTCCGAATCGAGAAATGAGTCGGCCATTAAACATTTCTCGCAGGACCCATTCTAACTCGTTCAATATTTTCTGGTGTACGAACTGTTCTTCGACGTCCAGGCTTCTTCAAATTTTGTACAGAACCCTTTTTACGCCAATGACGAACCCATAACTTAACAGTTTTACGATTTGGCGCGTGGCCCCTATTGTTGTTATTAAACTGACGCCGGAATGCACGCCTAATTTCTTCTATCGAATTGCTTCTTATGTAAGTTTCTACATAAAACATACGTTGTTGGACTGAGTAATCCATGAAAGTTAAAACGGATGTTGAAATAATGTCTCAAAGCAAAAAACTTAAATAATTATTGATGAAAACTAACAAACTTCTGGCGGAAAAATTACGTTCCCCGAAATTATTAATTTAAAATTTATTTGTGACATGCGCCTACTTGATTAATAATTTACTTAAATCCCAAAGACTACAGAAGATAATCCCACAGAGAACAACCTATTTAGTTATCTCGTAGGGAATTTATTAATAATATAAAATGGGTAGTCTATTATGGGGAACCCTGTATATCAACATTCTTTTTCTGGTTACCCACACAACACCACGACACATCGCACATCATATTATGAATATTAGGATATTTATTTTAATAAATACATAAATACCTGAACAGATACCACTAAAATAAGAAAAAAATCCGATAAACTTTCAAAACATCCGTTGAAATCATAATGGGAACCCCAGAAGCGTGCAAATAATAACGTCACTAGCCACGCATCTCCCTGCGCGATATCATACCTTGTGTTTATTATATTATGACCTCGATGGAAAATATTGCGAGTAAGAAACGTTCATTAAGCCAGCACATAAAATATAATTCCTCATAATTTTGCAGGAACCGAAGTGTATCGTAGAACACTGCCCATCCAACATAATAACCAATCACTTTTACCGTTTCCCGGAACTAGATCCACCTAAATTCATAAAATGGATTAAAGCACTGGAAGGAACGTCATCAGTCAAGCCAAACTTAATTGTAGCTTACAGAGACAAAATGATTTGCGATATACATTTTGAGAAGAAATTTCAAATTGGAAATACATTGTTAACAGATGACGCGCTCCCATCCTTGTTTTTACTTATGGGTAAGCCATGCTGTCACATATTTACTAGTATATTACATAACGAGGGCTGAAAGTGGTAGATTCCAAACGAGGAACGGAAATTCGCCTAGTTTGGGAAAATGACTTTTATACACAATTTTTCCTATGGCCACAAATACAATGCCCAATTATTTGAACGTTTTAACTTACTTAACTCACATTTCCTTAACGCTAATTATTAATATGTAGGTACTGTGTATAAGACTTTATAGTTTCTGATTTTTTAATTTAATTAATACCTAAACACACAACACTGAACTATTTTACTTGGAATAAATACATCGTTCCGAGAAAATAATAAAACTTCTAATCTCAACTCAATATTTCTACATTAGATATCGTAAATTTGTTAATTATGAAAGTTCTATATGGGATTTGCTTGAAACAATATTCAAATTATTATTAAAATAAATATAATTACATAAATAACGTTTACTTACCTTATATGAATATTATATCTTTGGTAATTGTAAAAATCGAAAATAAATGGATACTTATCCCATTTTTCTTTATCCAAGCAGTTATTATGTTTAAAGAGTTGCCTAATAATTCTCTTTTACTAATTTTGAATTCACTCCATGGGTCCCGAAATTTTATTATTTTTTAAATAAACAGTTATGCTGTCAAATTGGAATTGTCCGTTATCTGTTCAAATACAGTTGTTTGAAAAGTATTTTTCAGCATTAGTGTCAAGAAAACAAGACACTTTTTAGATAAGTTAGTCATGCGTTTTTCTTATTCTTGTAGATGGTCGTAATGAAATTATCGTAAAGTTCTGTTGTGAAATACAGTGAAACCTCTCTTAGGCGGACACATACGGGACCGTCTAAATGTGTCCGCCTAATAGAAGTGTTCTTAAATGCAAAATTATTACTATGTATATGTATGTACAAATAAACATAACATAACAAAAATACACTAGTTTTAGTTACGATGTAGTACTAAAAAAATCTAATAACGTAGTTTGACGTGTTTGCGTTTTATACTTGCAATCTAGAAAATGTAACTCCAAGTCTAATAACAATTCCATTGCTGTAGAGTCACCTCTATTCTTTGCATACTCTTATAATTCCTTTACCATACTAATGGCTTGTTGATAATTGGTGACATTTGTTTGATTTCTGCATTCAACTTCTCCATCAGAGTCGTCAGATAGTGATGTGGTTTCAGTTTGGACTACATAATCGGTAGGAATGGGGTCACTATCATCTTCTAATAGCACATTGCTATCAATTGTAATGAACTCGTCCTGTTATCAAATTACAAACTTCCACAACATATTCTCTTTCAAACTCAAAACACGACATTTTTGTGCCATTGTTTACGATTTTAACTTTACAACTCACAAATAAACGGCGGACTGCTGTCGGGGAATCACACATACTTTCATTCGGTGAAGTCTTTTCGTTCTTCGTCTTTAGAGAGTTTTTACACCGTACTTATTCGTCTCCCAATTACTTTAAAATTTTCTTGTCTATTTAAGGAGGGTTTTCGCACTCTTTGTATGAAAACAGCCTGCCCGCGTCCGCCCAAAGGAGAGTCCGCCCAAGAGAGGTTGAATTTCATATACCTAGTTCCGGACTATGAAAGAATGTCCGCTTAATAGAGATGTCCGCTTATTAGAGGTGTCCGTTATGAGAGGTTTTACTGTAATTAATTTCTAAGTGGTTTAGAATTAAAATTTGTGCACGTTCGTTTATCTCGTTTGCAAAAATTTGTTGTTTTTAAATTGTGGAAAGAATTGTTAAGATAAGAATTTGTTAAAATTGTAGCATACAGTTTTTTCTAAAGTTTTAACTTACAGTAAAAATAACGGGTAAAATTGACACCATCACTGACAACTGACGTCTGACGTCTCTTGGGTTTGTTTACAAAATTTCAGTCGTGCACGCGGCCTCCCATGAAAATGACATAAGGTGATTTTTCTCGCTTGGGTATTAACTCAAATAGTCATTTATTATCGATTTTCGCCCTAGGATTTGCGGGTTAAAATATAATAACACCATTCCATATCACCCTGTATGTATTTGGTGACAAACCGCGCATTGCGTATGATAACCACTTTCTCAGTTCGAAATTCAATTTAGAGTTTTAATTTCTAGAGCCCCCGGAAGAAGGGAAATCTACTACAAAGAAGGATACTAGCGTAGTCTGGCAAGAGCGCAGTAGTGACGTCATGGATACCGACATTCCAAATCCGGGAGCCCGTAAGTAACATTTTTTTATGACCAGAAAAAATCTGTATGTATTTGGTAACAAACCATTGCGTATGATAACCACTTGCTCAGTTCGAAATTCAATTTAGTTTCCTGAACCAGGCAAAGCAAAGAGTTTTAATTTCTAGAGCCTCCGGAAGAAGGGATATCTACTACTAAGAGGGATACTAGCGTAGTCTGGCAAGAGCGCAATAGTGACGTCATGGATACCGACATTCCAAATCCTAAAGCTCGTAAGTAACATTTTTTTTATGACCAGAAAAATCAACTTAACAAGAAATTTTATATGGCGAATTTGGTATGCGCGTACGCTTTTAGCAACAAACTGAGTGAGTATTCCATTCATCTGTAAAGGTTGTATTACAGTCCGTGTTTCTACTCTTACTAGCGATAAAAGTTAAAAGCACATATGCGCAGTAAAGGTCGCATTAGAGTCTGCAATACTTGTGCGATTTTGTTGCTGCAAGTTAATTGTTGGCATGAGAGGTGCAAGCATACAAATCGTTTTACAGTCTACCATTCTATTGCAGTAGTGGTTTCAACGGCGAGGGCTGCCAACGCACAAAAGTACCGTGAAACTATCAAAATACGGCGCTTAAACTCACGTATACAGGGTCCGCAAACGAAGCGTGGACGGAAGATTAAATCGTTATCGAAGAACTTATCAACAATACTAAAACAGCTTGAGATATTGGATTAAAAGCGGCATGTTTTAAAAATATTTTACATTATACAGGGTGGCCCAAAAAAGTGTGACAGCATAAAATTATATTTTTTTAAATGGGACACCCAGTATTTTATTGCATATTTAGGTTCGTATTACTATCGTGTATAAGTGCCTCAAATTTTATTTAATTTGGTTTTGTAGTTTCGGAGAAATAAATTAAAAACTAAAAAAAAAAGTTTTGCAGTCCTGAATAAAAAAATCAAAAAAACAATCCAGAACTATCGTTTTAACCTCGGCATTGAGTGAAATTTATGACAAGAGGTCTAGAGATACTATCAATGTAATTGCGTTTATTTATTTTATACAGGGTGTTCATAATAAGCTTTCAAAAACCCCACATTTTAAAATAATTTTTCTCAAGTTTTTCAAATGGAACACCCTGTATATTATTTGGCTATTTCACGTAGAATTCATAGACAATTTTTTTTGTAATAAAAGCATATAAGTTATATCCAGCCGTTTTCGAAATAATTATAAATATCATAAATAATGTTGTTTAAATAGAGTTTTTATTGGGAAATTTGGTTATAGGCGACTAGACTAATAATTGTAAACTAAAGTAAATGTTCAAAATAGCTTCCTTTTACTCTTAGAGTTTATCGTATTTTATTTTTTTTCGATATAAATTTTAAAAGCTTACATTTTTGCTACTTTTATTTATTTAATTTTATTTTTTATTCTTAATCGAGTTGCCATGATTTTTTTTTGTTTAGATTGTCAATATGACAGTCAAATAATATTATTTACATTTGTTCGGTCGTCGAAATTAAGTACTAACTTACACAAAATGTCGAATTTTACAACTTTAGAATTGGTAAATATGATTTTTATACTGGGCAAATGTGCAAGAAATTGCCCCCTCGCGAGCCGAGTGTATGCTGAAAGATATCCAGATATTGAGAGAAAGCCGAGACCAGAAACCTTTGAGAAGTTGTTGCAAAGATTTGTAGCAACAGGAAGCACTGCATACACAAAAAGGATGATAATCAATAAACCCGTTATTAATGAAGAAAATGAATTAAGAGTTCTGTTGGCAGTAGAGGAAAATCATTAAATTAAGTAAAAGGAAGCTATTTTGAACATTTACTTTAGTTTACAATTATTAGTCTAGTCGCCAATAACAAAATTTCCCAATAAAAACTCATAATTTATGATATTTACAATTATTTCGAAAACGGCTGGATATAACTTATATGCTTGTATTACAAAAAAAAATTGTTTATGAATTCTGCGTCAAATAGCCAAATAATATACAGGGTGTTGCATTTGAAAAACTTGAGAAAAATTATTTTAAAATATGGGGTTTTTGAAAGCTTATGATGAACACCCTGTATAAAATAAATAAACGCAATTACATTGATAGTATCTCTAGACCTCTTGTCATAAATTTCACTCAATGCCGAGGTTAAAAAAATAGTTCTGGATTGTTTTTTTTGATTTTTTTATTCAGGACTGCAAAACTTTTTTTTTTAGTTTTTAATTTATTTCTCCGAAACTACAGAACCAATTTAAATAAAATTTGAGGCACTTATAAACGATAGTAGTACGAACCTAAATATGCAATAAAATACTGGGTGTCCCATTTAAAAAAATATAACTTTATGCTGTCACACTTTTTTGGGCCACCCTGTATAATGTAAAATATTTTTAAAACATGCCGCTTTTAATCCAATATCTCAAGCTGTTTTAGTATTGTTGATAATTTCTTTGATAACGATTTAATCTACCGTCCACGCTTCGTTTGCGGACCCTGTATATATAAACAGTATATTGCCAATACGAACGTTCCAAAATACAAAAAGTTTCCCCGCTATGGGAGATGTCGCGGGCCAGTTTAAGTAGTAGGGTGGAAATTTTATCGATCCGGTCAGAGCCGGCCCGACATTATTTGTTTGTTGTTATTCGTCGCCATCTTTGGTTCTGATGCTTTTTCAAATTACAGAACATCCACATTGTTGTCGGTATATTAGTGCTTATAAACTTTCATTACCTAACAACAATTTTTGTAGTTTTGTGATGATTCGATTCGCTGTTTGGTTGTTTTGTTTAAGATGAAAGGACACAAGTCAATGACTCCTTGTTTTCTAGGTGCTTTTTTGCAAAAGTCGTGGATCAATACCACGTATGTACATATATACGAAAATATTTTGCTTATCACATTATCCGATCTTCGGAACCGAATTTCACTAAAAAGCTTGTAAAAAAAGAAGAGAGTGTCACTCGTATACAATATAATATGTATGTGGTCACTACCTAACCTTAAAATTAATGTATTTGTAATTTGGTGCATTAGTAGCTGATAATAATTACCAAAATAGTCAATATAGTCATTCTTAATTTTTGGTTTAGAAATAAGTGATGTTAAGAAACATACGACGTCGGATAAAAGTTAAAATAAAGCTCATCGTGTCGATTGTTACAAATATTCGGACGGAATTTGGCACCAAAAGTTTACACCAATCAGGGCACCGTCGGATAATCATATCGTCGGAAATCGTATGCATGGAACGCCGTCTTAAATCGAACTAATCGAAATTTTGATTGCAATATTTTTCCTAACGAACCAGTGAAATTTACATTAAGAAAGTTGAAATCCGGTCCTATCGAATGTTTACTTTCACAAGGAAATTTCCGAACTGCGCAAACTTACAACGCCCCCTTCGATGCCCATAGCGAGGACATAATTGCAGATGGTATTAGCAATATAGTGTTTATATATGTGCTTAAACTCCGCAACAAAACAAACTAAAAACTGACTAAAAATATACATAAGCACGAAGTATACACAATCAACAAAACACACGAGGCGCATTTTAAGGTTAATATTTAGAACCTTTTATTTTTGGTTGGTAATGTAAGAATCACTGTCTTGCAGCAGAAACTGCAACAAAAATCGAGCAGTCCCATTTTTTTTCAAGTCTTGCAAGTTGCAAGAATATTGCAAAATAAAATCAGCCAGCTCCTTAATGCGCATGTCTTCCTTCAAGTGTATTGCAATTGCAGAAAGACTTGGGGACTATAATGCGGAATTAAACACTTCAAGTCTTGCATTGTCTTAAATGGGTCTTGCGCCATTTAAATTGCCATTTCGGCTGCAATTTTGGGGGTATTTTAGGGATTTCGCCACTACCAACTGCTGTTCAGACTTAGCATAAATGAGAGATGTCAAAACAAACGGTAAACGTCAAATTTCCATGCTGTGTGACTGCCCTAGCCTTCTTTCTTTTTGAATTATTCTTCATATTAAATTTAATTAATTTAAATAGTTGCTGATTCTACTAACCATAACGTTCTTCTCGGCCACAACTACAAAACAACCTAACACATGAATACTCCTTTATAAATTTGTAAGTTAAGTTTTGGTTCATACAAATATTTTTATTTTAGCACACATCAAAGGAAATGCCATCCTGCGTGAAGACGGCATCGAATTTCCAAATATAGGCCGTGAGCTGAAATTCGGCACAGGTAAGTAAATTGATATTTTACGTTTTAAAAAAATCCCGTAAAGTGTTTGGGGGGATCCAGATTTATGTGACCAGACCTTATATTTTATTACCAAGATATCAAAGAAATGGTTTATTTGGATGTCATACAAATTCGTAATTCGCACGAACGTATGGAAAATGGAGCTGAAATTACAGCTGTCAAAACTAGACAGCTGTAAACGATATCTAGCTTGTTTATGGACGGATATTGACAAAATTTCGGTGGGATGGTTGCTACAGTGTCACCATAAGTGCCTATTCTCACCAAAGCAACTGGCAACCGCAACGCAACATCAACGCGACTCGGCACTAATGTTTAAATACGCGTGTTCCCACTGACTTAAGGCAACTCAACTGCAACGCAACTAGTTGCCCGGCATACCGCGTCACCGTTGTCAGTTGCTTCCAATCGCGGTATCATGGCTGACGAGACAGCAAAATATTTAACTTTTGTGGCTCATTCGGTAAAACCCATGGAATTTAACCGGATCATTATTTAATTCCTGTGCCACTATATACGAACTATGTCTCAAATTTATGGCATAAAAAGGGTTAACCCAAAATTGCCGCTCAGTTTTTTTTAAAGCTTTTTAACGAGCAAGTACCTATGTTGCGGCTATATCTTGATCTGACGAAGACGACATTTTGCTCACGTCAAAAGAGACTTCAAACCAGTTGATTCCAGTGGGAACGCAAGAGCAACTCAACTGAAGTTGCGGTCGCATTGCAGTTGCGTTGCTTGCCAGTTGCTTTGGTGAGAACAAGCGAGCAACTCAACTGAAGTTGCGGTTGCGTTGCGGTTGCCAGTTGCTTTGGTGAGAACTTAGAGTTAGAACCATATGGGGAAATATTTATTATTTTCGATTTAGGTAAAATTTGACTTAACAGGATTCCGTAGTACCTGTAAACGAGTTTTCTTTCTTCCCAAGCGTTTATTCCTGTTTTAGGAAAAAAAGTCAAAGGAAAAAACTTTGTAATAGAACTAGAACTCGCGGAAAGTCTATATTTTTTGTTTTGGAGGATTTTTAGATTTAATTTTTTTTACTGCTCCATATATGTAGAAAAATGATGGACTTTCCTCGAGTTGTTAACAAAATCTAGACATCTTTGGTGCCAAATTCTGTACGAATATTTGTAACGATCGACACGATGAGCTTTATTTTAACTTTCATCCGACGTCGTATGTTTCTTAACCTCACTTTTTTCTAAACCAAAAATTAAGAGTGAATGACTATATTGACTATTTTGGGAATTATTATCAGCTACTAATGCACCAAATTAAAAATACATTAATTTTAAGGTTAGGTAGTGACCGCATATATATTATATTGTATAACGAGTTTCTTTTTTTACATGATTTTTAAAAAAAGCCTTGCACTTGTGTAATTTCATCTTAAACAAAACGACTCACTAACCTACCAAACAGCGAATCGAATCACCACAAATTAAAAACTCCTTTACAAAAATTGTTGTTAGGTAATGAAAGTTTATAAGCACTAATATACGGAAAACAATGCGGAGGAACCGCTTTTATTCTGTAATTTGAAAAAGCATCCAGAACCAAAGATGGCGACGAATAACAACAAACAAATAATGTCGGGCCGGCTCTGACGCGATCGATAAAATTTCCACCATACTGCGCAAACTTAATAGGCCCGCTCCATCTCCCATAGCAGGGACACTTTTTTGGAACGTTCGTATTGGCAATATACTGTTTGTATATATGTGGATATGTGGTTCCGCTCCAGTAATAGGTTCTTAGATTTTCACTGTTCCGTTCTTTAGCGTTCAAAATTCAAAGCCTGGCGTGAAGACAATCTCTACTATTACTAACTGTCGAAGATTTTTAGATGGCTCTGCTAGTAATTCGGTCGCCGGGAAAGCAACATATCCAACTTGGATTCCCGGAGGCAACTAACAAAAAGAAGTTTTTCAATTAAAATTATCGCTGATCATTTTTCAGTTTGTTTGTTTCATTTTTAGATTGTCCAAAATGGGGATACTTGAAGAGGTTTCCATATAAAGTACATAGAATGACGAGAAACTCGAACCATAGTAGGGAAACGGAAGCCATTAATCCTGGACATAAAATTCAGATACATACGGCTATAATTGTAGATGATGATGACCAAGCCGAACAAGAGGCTATCAAATTAATATCGAAAATTATTATGGAAAATGCAAAGTCGCTACCTCCAGTACGAAAAAATAAGAGAAAAGCTCCGGTAACAAAAACTGAAAATGTTTAATGGCCGATATAGGTCTATTTTTAATAATTCGTCGCCATAGAGCCTTGTTAGATTCAGATACTGTTTACACGTGGCGGTTCTTCCACAGGAGCACATGCGCACGTGCACCCCCAAAACAAAACGAATAAAAATATTAATTTATATTCATTGAATATTATTTATCGTATAAAATCCAACCCTCCCTAATATTTTATCATCCCGTAAAACTAAACTGTATAGATCCGGCAACCGTGCCTCGGTCGAGGTAATTGACGAGACTTGCTCGCACGTGCGATTAAGGGGGATAGCGGGGCTTGGCGATTTAACATGGAAAAGGCGCACAGTCTTTGTGTGTACCGCGCTGTTGTCTGTTCCTGCATCGAGCGTGTATGTTTTAATATTTTATATTTATTAAGTTAAAATGAATAGTTTGACGGTGGACTATTTAAAAAATAACTTTAGCTCTTTGAGTTTCGAGCAGAAGAAGCAGTGAAGAATGCGGGAAGACCTAAACCCGAAATTAATTTAACGCAGACCACAAAGGGTAAATCTAGGGACTTTATTAGAAAGTTTAAAAATGAAATACAGGGTGTTATGGAAATGACGTATTATATTTAAACCGGCAATTCCTGAGATGAATACAAATTGAAGAAAAATATCCTTAAATGGCGCTTTCAATTCATTTAGCGGTAAAAATGACCTGACGTCAAACCAGGAATACCTCTGTACCGCACTGCGGCACATCCGAATTCTCACCGGTGTTGTCAGAATTACACGTTACACTATTTAAGTTTGAAATACCCAACTACGTAACTAGGTCAAATGTCAATGACCTTTTGACTTTTGATTGGCTGATTTTTTAATGTAATTTTATTTAGGCCACACACATACACTTACCTTGTCGGTCTTATTTAAAAATTAATGTCAACAAAAACTTATACAGCGTAAAGAAACCGGCACATCACATAACCTGGTTATGCAAAACTAAACTACACATGAACATTGGCCGCCATAAAACGGCACAAAATTCACTTGGAGACATTGTTTTTATTAACATTGGCTTGTCTCGCTTAGGTTTGCATGAACTTTTGCTTTTAATTAAAAAACACATTGTAAAATGTAAATAACATCTGACCTGAAATAAAAACACGAACTGTCAAAAACTAGAAATGTATTATAATGCAATGCATGTTTTCCGGTAGATTCCTGCGCATTCACCAAAAAAGGTTGAAATAAATAATTATAATAATCTACAACATTTATGTATTGTTTTCCTTCACTGCTGTAGATACCAATAAAGATTAAAAAATTTGTTAATCGCTGCTCTGGTGCTTTATTTCATTCGAAAAGCTTAAAAAAATTAAATCGATCGTTTCACAGCGGGATTTTAAAACCCAATATTAGCACATCTCTAGTATAAATCGACAGGTTAAAAGTTGACATTTGCTTGACAACAAGCGGCTTCGCGCGAAAGAGTTTTTCGGGATATTTAATCAACTGTACAGTGCGAATAAGTGGGAAAATGTTTAGTACATATAGAAAAATCAAGTCGAAGGCATATTAGAAAATGTTCCTTTAGTAAGAGACTGGAAATCGCAAGGTCACCGGATCTTACATCATGCAATTTTTTCTATGGGGTACGATGAATAAAGAAATAGTTGATAAAGTCGAAGATAAAATAATTGCTGAACGTTTTAGTTTATAAAGTGCCGATTGTGTCCTATGTCCTATTTGTGTGTTTGTTAAAGAATGCAATCGTGTGTAGCGATTTTGTGTGACAAGGGCCTATCTTAAAAAAACTAATTTGAAACATGTGTGTTTCTTTAAGTGATTTATGGTAATTTGTTCAGTGTTTCACTATTTGTTCTGTGTCTCTGACGATATACAGGGTCATGTTCTGAGATTGGAAGAAAGACGCCGAAGGGGTTTTAGTGGGTTATAAGCTTTACCCACTAAAACCAAAAAAACTGAAGATTTATGTGCCCTGGATTACTTGCTAGTATACTGGCACCTGGATTCACTTCTATTTGGATACTAGGTAGCTAAATATTTATTTTTATAAGAATCTAAAGTTTTACACGAACAATTTGGCAACATTGCGCTAGAACATCTGTTTATTACACAGCTGCTCAGTGTAATGTGACTGTGCCGAGGAGTTGTGTGTGGGTTTATGGGTGAATTACCCCACTTTTTAAACGTTCGATTTGAAAAAAAAAATATGTAGCGCTTCTCTAGGACACCCCAGGAGCCACCCATTTAAATATAATACGTCATTTCCATAACACCCTGTATATGAAAAAAAATTTATAGAGGGTATTCCAAACTTAATGAGGCTGTTATTGATCAATTTTCTACAATTAAGAACCGAAGAATGGACTTTACGTTTAAGCACTATTGTGTAGGGTCGATAAATGTTGTGTATTTCGATAAATGATTTTAAACCATTTTATTTAAGAATTTAAACTCAAAAACACTGAAAATATGAATAATGCCAAGTTGTCAGTCTCGTGGCTCGATTCGTTCTCGTCATAAAACAGTTAACTATTGTTATCGTCTTGGTTGCGCCTAATGACTTAGCCGTAGATGGCGTAGTGGTATTAGACATCATTCGGTTTTCTTGATAACTCGTAGATGGCTTTAGTAGTATTAGTAGTGGACTGTATAAATATTGTTACGAGGGTTGCATGCGACGACGTTAAGATCCGACAGCTATACACATTAAGAAAACCTTTCTTATTTTCCAAAAGTTGTATTTCCTTGTGTAAAATTAAAAAATAAATAAAAATATGTTTTACCTAACGCATTTTCTTATTACTTTTTTTCTTTCTACATTTAAAACGCCTAGAAAGTAATTGTTTGGTCGTTACACAAAAATAAAATTTTAAAAATAATTTCACCATACTTGTGAACACCCTCTATCATAGGTCACGAGCCGCCACTGACTGACACCTGTAGTATTCCAGACCCAGTTTTAGCATAGTGTAGTATTATGTTTAATACTTTACAAAATAGCATGAAGTTCTTCAAACGATGAATATACATCTGGAAATAACTAAAGAATTTTTCGAATTTCTTAATTTTGCTAAGTATTCAAGTAATTGTGAATAAATTAAACGGTAGGTTCTCTGGCATCCCTGGGATTCCTTAATTGACTATCGGATGAACCCACATAGGCCTTCTTCTAACCTAACCTTTAGCGAGTCTTTAAGTAATTGTGGATAAAGTAAATGGAAGGATTCCCTAAATTTTAAATCTTGATCAATTTATTATTTAGTGTCGAACTAGCTTAGGTCGGCCCTGCGGTGCCTTCACTGCAGTCGACCCACTATTTGTACAGAGATTATAAAGGGTGGGCCATCTATATGTTGAATTTTAAACTACGTGCTATTAATGGCGCTGTCGACTAGAGTGCCATGAATTGTAGACAGTTGTTTAGTTTGAAATTTCCGCTGACAGAATATGTATCGCTTTAATTTGGATCAACGTTTATAAATACTGAAAACTTACTTTTGAGTGTGGCTCTGTGGTTGCCGAGACAGCACGAAATTTGCGTAGAAAGTTTGGAAGAAATGAGGCGCCGTCAAACCAAGGAATTAAGAATTTTATCGATAAAGTGTTCAGAACTGGAATGCAGCCCGGTGAGACCTCTTATGGCGGGGATCGAAGCATATAAGTAGGCCGTGCAAGTGACGTCACAGCCAGGCAGGTTACTCCATACGTTTATCCTTTTGTGTCTATCGTTTTGTGTCAATATCAGACTCGGGTTTGTTCGATTTGACCTAGGCCATATTTATCTCCCTTTAATGAATCGGAGAAGGTTGATGCAGACAGAGACAGACATAGAATGCGAGCAGCACAAGTTCTTAAATTATTTTACAACCGAACATCCTTCGTCTGGAATGGAATAAAAATCAAGTAGGTAACATATGATTTATAATGTGATTGAAAATGGTGGAGGAAACGTCATTAAATTCTAAAATAATTTTTAATTTTCTATTCTTTTCACGAAAGCGGACCTTTTCGTTTTGTTGCTGGTAAGTAATTTATGATTGAAATATTTTTTTATTAATTTTTATTCGTTATTGTTATTTTACATTATAAAATTGTCCCATTATGTCCCAAACTTCTCACGCAAACTAGCAACAAACACATTTTTAAAGAATTTTACTTAAATTTTACAATCTAAAAGTCAAAAGCTACAACATAATATTTACAGCTAAGTTATATTAACCCGTAGTCAGAATTTTGATAAGTCCGGTAATATATTATTATAATAATTCTTTCCTTTCATAGTTTAATTGAGAATCCCATAATGACTGAACATTAATAAAGAGGACTTCGATCACTAATGTTGCCAGGAGTATGCTACGAAACAAACAAATTGGAAGCCCATAATCATAATGATGGTGCATATATTTACTTGGTTAGTAGCTGTACATATAGTATTGTATTTACCTTGATTTGTTTGAAATATTTTATGTAAATTTTGATTTATTTCCTATTTTTTAATAAAACTAATTACAACCTTCAATCTCTGAATTCTGTATTTCTAGTATTGTTACTAGTTCAATAATAATATAAAAGTATGTAAGGACAATTTTAAAGCGATATTTACAGCTGAAACCCTATGTCAAAATCCTAATATTTGATTTTCTCTACTTAGTAAATCAAATGAAAGGGTTTTGATGTTTTCTTTGCTTAAATGTCACTTTGACAGTAATACAAATTTGGACAAAAGTGACATTTGAAAAGCACGTGCGCGCCAGGCATAATGGATGTCGCCGTATCATCGCCTGCTTCGAATATTTAACACGGCAGTTTGTCTTCTTCCTGGTTATAAGTATTCGTTGGTTGTTTAGTTTGAAATTTCCGCTGACAGAATATGTATCGCTTTAATTTGGATCAACGTTTATAAATACTGAAAACTTACTTTGAGTGTGGCTCTGTGGTTGCCGAGACAGCACGAAATTTGCGTAGAAAGTTTGGAAGAAATGAGGCGCCGTCAAACCAAGGAATTAAGAATTTTATCGATAAAGTGTTCAGAACTGGAATGCTGGTGGACGTGAAACATATTTCGCATGCTCATCCTAGGCGTACACCTGAAGCAATCGCTGCTGTGGCCGAGAGTGTGCGTCTTAACGCGTCTACATCAACTCGGCACCGAAGTCAACAACTCAACATTCGCCGAACCACTTTGAGGAGGATTCTGCACAAAGATCTTGGTATGTATGCGTACAAAGTCCAGCTTGTTCAGGAGTTGAAGCAAGTTGACCATCAACAACGTTTTCGCTTCGCTGAATGGGCTTTAAACAAGTTGAACGATGATCCTGATTTTGTTAGAAAAATAATCTTTTCGGATGAGGCGCATTTTCACCTTGGCGGGTACGCCAACAAGCAAAACTGTAGGATTTGGGGCACGGAAAATCCACATGACGTTATAGAGAAGCCCATGCATCCAGATCGAGTCACTGTGTAGTGTGGATTTTGGAGTGGTGGCGTGATTGTACAACGTTTTCGCTTCGCTGAATGGGCTTTAAACATGTTGAACGATGATCCTGATTTTGTTAGAAAAATAATCTTTTCGGATGAGGCGCATTTTCACCTTGGCGGGTACGCCAACAAGCAAAACTGTAGGATTTGGGGCACGGAAAATCCACATGACGTTATAGAGAAGCCCATGCATCCAGATCGAGTCACTGTGTAGTGTGGATTTTGGAGTGGTGGCGTGATTGTACCCTTTTTTTTTCAAAATGAGGCTGGTCGCGCCGTTACGGTTAATGGCGACCGCTATCGAGATATGATAAATGACTTTTTGTGGCACGAATTGGAAGATATCAATCTCGATGAAGTCTGGTTTCAACAGGACGGGGCAACTTGCCACACCGCCGCGCTCACCATCAACCTTTTGCGCACAAAATTTAACAATCGTGTAATCAGTCGTTTTGGAGATGTCAATTGGCCACCTCGGAGCTGCGATATAACACCACTCGACTACTTTCTTTGGGGCGCATTGAAGGCTAAAGTTTATGCGGACAATCCTCAAACAATTGACCGCTTAAAACAAAATATTCAAGCTCAAATCGCTCAAATAGAGCTGCAAACTGTTAATAATGTGCTCGAAAATTGGTGTTCCAGGATGGGCTACTGCCGAGCTAGCCGAGGTGGCCACTTGAATGAAATAATTTTTCATACTTAATCGGAATAAACATTGTATCACAAAAAATAATAATATCAAATTTAATTTTTCTTATTCTCATTGCTAATTTATAATTCAACATATATATGGCCCACCCTTTATATCCCGTAGAGAGCATAAGTGTGCATTTTTACAAATTTTACAAAAAAGCGGTTTTAGTTTCAATTTCCTAGTTATATGACTGCTTCGAAGCCCACATGCCATTGGCCAGAGAATATATTGTATGTATGTCCATTTTTAAATAAATGTTTTTCTCCTAAGAAACCAAGAATTTTAATTTTTACCTATTTCTGAAAATATTTCGTATAGACATCAGATAAGATGTTTTGTAATAAAATTTTGTGCAAAAACGTGGTCCAAACAAAGTAGTGGATAATTTTTTTGCTTGAAGCTTGCCAAATCTTTTCAGTTCGAGGCACACTTAGAGGTTGCGAATACAGGTAAGTTCATTTTGCGGAAAAGCGAAAGAAAGAGCGCCGCGGCGCACACTTGGGAACCCCGGGTCTAAACTGTTATGTCTTTTACAAGAATTTTATTTCCGTCACTTTTAAAACTATGTACGGTTTATCCATTTTATATAAATGAAAGGCCTTTATGAAAATAGATGTATATTATTACTGTTAGATATTTTTAAATAAAGTATAAATAATAATCTCAAAATATCATAAAATTTTAAATTGAGCATTACATAATATATCAATAATAAAACCAGGACAAATGTATATACTTAACGATATATACAGAACAATATTTAAAATTCCTAACTACTACTCCCACTTAAACACATTTGAGTAACATAATTACCTATACATGTATCGATATACTGGGATGAACACTGTAACTTTAGGACCCAGGAAAATTTTAATATTCTTATATGCATCCTCTTTCCTGAGAACTAATTGTTTTAAAAAGTAATAAGCTAAATGTAGGTAAAAAAAAAACTAAACTTAATTCTTGTTAATATTTAAGATCCTCTAAAACCTCATTTATGGTGTATTTTTTAATTTGAAATAACTAAACCCCTGGACAAAATTAACGCAACATCATATTTTTGATGCAATTTTTTTTTCCGAATTTGTGATCCGATTTGAATGATTTTTTTTGCATTGTAGGTGGGTTCCTCGACAATGTCATAGTTTTCGCTGTTTATCATAAAAATTTAATTTTCGATTTATATTGGGTGTACTAAAAATGGTATGTTTTTTCAGAAAATTCGCATCACCCTGTGCAGTATGTTAGCAACCGACACATATTGCAGGTGACATTAAACGGTAGGTCCATCTTTTCCCAGCATTTTCTTTTTTGGTTTACTTCATTATCTCTGTTATTTAAGGAGATACACCGATTTATAGCGTAACATGTTTTTATAGACTTTAATATTCAACACATTCATTGTTAAATGTTTTCAAGTAGACTATGGCTTTTTCTGACATTGCAAGCGATGTGTCAGCAGATGTTGTGTTTTAAAGTTACAAAGGTGAAATAAAATTCCCCATACTGATAAAAACTGTTCGGAAACTGCTTATTAAACGTTCGTTTCATATGCCCAGTTGCCCGACGAGTATTTGAATCTTGAAACCTCCTTGAAAACATTTAACAATGAATGTGTTGAATATTAAAGTCTATAAAAACATGTTACGCTATAAAACGGTGTATCTCCTTTAATAACAGAGATAATGAAGTAAACCAAAAAAGAAAATGTAAGGGAAAGATGGACCTACCGTTTAATGCAATATGCTTCGGTTGCTTATATACTCCAGAGGGTGATACGAATTTTCGGAGTAAACCCAGTATAATTCGAAAATTAATTTTTTATCATAAACAGCGAAAACTATGACATTGTCAAGGAACCAACCTATAATGCAAAAAAAAATCATTCAAATCGGATCATCAATTCTGAAAAAAAAAGCATAAAAAATATGGGAAATTTATGATGTTGTGTTAATTTTGTCCAGGAGTTTATTTACATAATCGCTTGGAATTCTAACTTAATGATTTTAAAATTTTGTATAATAGTGTCCGCCCGGTATATGATGAGCCAAAAAAAAAAGAGTTCTAAATAAAACATATATTTTCAATCTTCATATACAGGGATTAAATATTAAAAAATATGAATATTAGAACGAAATGATGAGAATATTCTTATGATGGGAGGAGACCTCTAATATACCTCGGCATGTCACTGCTTAAGTAAAAATACAAGTTATTAAAAATTTTCCCACTCTAATTGTATAAGAAGGAAAAAGAAAATGTTTTGAATGGGAGGTGGTCTTAGGGCTTATAGTTAGAGAGACGGCGACGATAGGGGGTTCGTGAAGTGGAATATCAGTAATTTGGTTTTTCGTGGAGTTTAGGTCCCCCTATACAACTTTTTTATCTGATGAAATGTCGTAGAGCGTTGCTGAGAGGCGCTGTACCGCTTTAGATAGGAAATTCTCAATAAATTCAAAATTATGTCGAGCCATGTCTGAAAATGAATTTACAGCATCTGCGTGACCCCAAAAATCACGAAAAACACATTTTCTGTCGACCCTTGCATTTACTTTTCCGAGCGTGTCAAAAAAAATTAATGGAAAAATTAAGTCTCAAGTAACATGGGCCCAAGTGGGCTTAATCGATTTGTATTCCCATGGAGACGAGTCGTAAACAATTTTCTGATAAAAAGAATATTGCGAAAGTGCGGTATTTTTTCTCAAATTTTTTTTTATTTAAGTCTGGTTTATTCTGCTATATTTTCTAAAATATTCCCCTTGGAGAAATATTTCTAGGTTTATCTGATTCCCTCATCTTTTTGGAACATTTTGATATATATAAAGTTACCAGAAACATGTTCTATCTTGGAGAAAATTAAGAGAATTCGTAACGGTAATAGCAAAATTTCGCTCGAAGTGAAAAGTAGACAAGGGCAAATGTTTAAATTCATCAGATTTCAATAAATCATAGACACCTTATGGAAAAATAGGCTTAATTTGTTCTTCTTCTTGCCTTCCGGTATCTCTGCGTAATATTGTTATTGTCAGAATTCCGCCTAGCTAGGTGCGATTCGTCAGAAAAAATTTTCCACAATATATGGGTGTCAAGGTATGTAGTGTGACAATTTTCTGACATGTCACGATCGTTTTCCTGGATCGATAAAATAGTTTTCACATAATCTTTAACATATAATGTTCCATTCTAAAAAGTTTCAAATTCAAATTTTTTTTTTTTTTTTTTTTTTTTTTAATTTTCATTTTTTTGACACCCTCGGAAAAGAATATGGAAGGGTTGACTTGTCAGAAAATGTGTTTCCCGTGACTTTGGGGTCACGCAGATGGTGTAAATTCATTTTCAGACATGGCTCGATATAATTTTGAATTTATTGAGAATTTCCTATCTAAAGCGGTACAGCGCCTCTCAGCAACGCTCTACGGCATTTCATCAGATATAAAAGTTGTAGAGGGGGACCTAAACTCCACGAAAAACCAAATTACTGATATTCCACTTCACGGACCCCCTATTGTCACCGTCTCTCTAGCTATTAGGAGATACGACCAGAATATATAACCAGCGGAGAAATGCTCTAGGGATACAGAGGTACGTCCCTTGGTCGTGGTTTATTCTCAGTTTTTCATCGATATCTTGTTTCTTTGTCCCGTTATGTTCTAATGCTTCTATGTTCGCTACATTATAAAAGAAAAATAACGGATACTGACTAGCTTAAAAAAAAATATATGAACGAGAATGAAATCGATGGCTCCTCTGATCGAATGGACAATGCACACATTTGTTTTAAAGAGTTTGAAATTAAGTAACGATGAAGATAAAGGACAAAACAACAAAATAAATAATGGGAGCAGATACAAAACATTGACATAAATTACAAAAACTATTTTTAGTTGATTCGGATAAAAGTTCGCCACAAAGCAGGACGAAAAAGAATAATTTACATATTACAAGTGAGCCGGTCAAATATTGAAACAATTTGGTAAGAATCTAATTAACTGAATTATTGGGAAAGAACACTAAATGATTAGTTTAAACTTAACATCATATCTTACCACCTTAAGTTTATTCAACAAGCCAGGTAGAAAATGTTATATTGTGTAAATTGCTTATCTTACCTTTAAAAAAGTTAAATAATTTAATACGAATTTCATATTTGGTACTCATGTAAACTTATTGCCAATATTTTACTATTAAAAAAATTCTTCTAAATATCACATTTTATGCTTTTAGTAGAGACGCCTGGTGGTGCCATGATTTGCTATTTGGAATATGCGGTATCTAGGAATGTGGTAGCTAAAAATAAAAATCCTTTTTAAAGCCGTTTGTTTTCTGAAACATACATCTTGATGTCTGTATAATGGACGATAAGTACTTTGTTCAATTAAAACCCTTGCGGGAATTTTTTTAATGTAGACGTACAGAACTGATTACAATTTTTTTATTTTTTTGGCCACTACATACAGGGCAGTACGATTCTTTATGACTTATGGGAAAATTTTGCTAATCAACCTTTTCTTCAATACTTAAACCAACTGTGTTTCAATGAACGATAAATTCCTAACGACATGTCACTCACTGAAAATCATTTTAAATTTCTGGTACGACTTTAACCGCCACTGTCATTAAAACGAAATACCGACTTTTAAAAAAGTTAAATACTTTTTATAATAATTCTTTTTAACAGGCGCTGGAAAACAAGGTGTTTATTACCTTGTTGCCAAGTCTTTATCCTTAAAAATAGGGAATTTTACGCGTTATTAAAATGCCCAATCGAACTTTTAAATGATTGAACAGCTGTATCGGTTTACGTACTCGTATAATTCAATTTGGAATATTCCGTTGCTAATTTATGATCAGCGTTTCGGTGTAATTCATACCATTAGGGCTAGATAAGTATTATTAAATTTATGCCCAAGCCAAAGGTATACACAAAAACGAAGTACTATAGTAGTACTATGCTAGTATCGGCAACCGTTTCTTCATCACGTTGTTACCAAAATGGGGAATAATTTTGTGGAACGATTACGTGCTTGCATGGTCGCTGGAACTTACATTCTTACGTTGCATATGTGTGGTAATTCCGACCAAAATGGGAGTTTCCCATCATGCCTTAAACATATTTTGATATCTCTCTCTTTCTACTAAAATAATGTATATTTATTCCGTCTATCATATGGACCTCTATCCAAACAATATGTCAGTTCATATTTTATGCACTTAATCATAAAATAATATAAGTAGGTATACATAAATATTTAAGACTTTAATTTCGGTATACCCAAGATGCTAAAACCCTAACGCGTTTGTTCAGAGGAGATTAGATCTAAAAATAACAACGCGTCCATAAAATAAATATTGGAAAAATAATAAAATATAAATATATTTATTTGAAGATGTTAAGCAATAAAACAAGTTTTTTATTATCAAACATTTAATAAAGCGAATATTTCATATTTTTAAAAAGATAAAAGATTTTTTCTAAAATGACGTCGCGATGGATCTCTATAAAACATGGCGCATCGGGCCTAGAACAGCGTCGAGAACGAAACGTTCAGTTCTCCGTCCGTCCGTAAGATATCATAGAACGCTTACGAATCGGTTATGTTTATTTTTATAGTCGCTCTGTAGTAGTGGGTACCTTTAACATTACACTGTAGTCGCGCCTACTTACAAGTTATATTTCTATCGTAACAGCGACGTTTTCTTTTTACTTTAAAGTTTTGGTGTTATATAAGTAGCTAAAAGTTGACGCGCTGTAGTTTCAATAACCTTTATACTGACCACAACATAAAGTCACTATACCAAGTAAGTGTTACGTAAATTCTGCTAATAATTTTAACTTAGTAGTAGGTTAAACTTTCCAGTAATTAATTTGGTGACAATTACCACGTTTTTACCAAGTCATAGTAGCAGTGTCAATCAGTCAGTTTCTATAACTTTGATGATAGTTGGGATCCATATCCTTTATGGATATAAATTGAATAATCGTAATCTAGCCCTGAAGATGGTGAAAAATACAACGTTTGTTGGCTAACGATTTAACTATAATAAAAAATCGTCCAAACAAGTGAAAATCGACCTTTTACATTGTTGCGTGTTATGTGTTTGTTTATTTGTCCCTTTGTACCAGATAAATACCCGATTTGGTAAAACACTAATCTGGCAACCCCGATAGAAGTCTTTTAAATTTCGAAAATTTTCCAAAATTGAAAAGAAAATAGGGATTTTATTTATATCGAATATACATACCTCAGCGCCTACTCTGTTTAGGTATCGATTTCTATAGAGAGAATCATCTGAATTATGTGACTCTAAAATTTCATCGCTTTCATCATGCGGTGGATCAGTAAACGAAGAAGGTTCTTCGGCGGTAAGGAGCCTTTGCCTGTCGAGTATTTCATTCCTAAAATAAAAAAATTGAACGATTTTTCGCCACATTAGAGCCTGAAATATGGGGGGGTGACTTTTCTTAAATGGGTCTTATGTTCCTTTGTTGTCGATACAGATTTAATGTAAGTAGTGAACTTGAATTTTGTCTAGGTGGGGCGCAGGGTCGCCAGGTGAGGAAGATAGAAAATCATCAGATATCAAAAATATTTTGACGGGAATGAATGAACTAAAAAAATCAGAATTCACCTAACCCCAAAAAATCACCAGATCTGGTGCAACTTCATCAGAGCTGGCAACACTGGTGTGGCGACTTATCTTAAGGCAATAGGACCTCAAATGGAAGATTTCAAAGCACGGTTGACTGCCAGCCAATGAAAATTATCCTTTTTGAAAAGTTTAGTGGGTTGGTTTTTAGCTTTTATTTCTTTACTATATAAAATATTATGTCTTTTAAAATGCCGTCATTATTTCCAATATCTCTATTAATCATGTTGTCTTATATGTCGCAAGTTTTCTCCACAGAAGACCTATGAATTTTTTTTGGAATTTTATTTTTTGCGCTGCCGTTTGTCAGAAAAAATATTAGCATTATATTCTTTCAATCAATTGAAAATCTCGAGAACAACGTCATCCGTCCTCTGAAGTGCTTTTCCAAGGTTCTGAATAAAGTTAGATGGATTCAAATCCAGACTATACAATCGGTGATTCAGCTCAAGAAAACGGAGGATGGGTTAGCCTTTGTATACTCGCGCATTGCCGTTTAGATGACATTTTTGTGACAAACCAGAACGTTTTTTTTTGCGTATTCCCGTTGGTAACTGCTGTATTGGCTTGTATTCAACAATAATAACTTCTACTTAGTCTCAAAAGACGTCATGAGGTTACAAACTAGCAGATTTCCCTTATAAGATTTGGCTATAGAGATTGATGATTTATAACGGTTTTACAAAGATCTCCATTTGCAAATTTGTTGTATAAAGTCTCCCGTGACGTGTCTTTCCCATTGTTAATATTATTTAATGGAAGCGAGATAATAAGGGTGGGAAGTTTTCTAATCCTCTATACAATTGCATTTCTTAGAGTAGGTAGGTGTACTAATAAAAATAGATTAATAAAACAACAAACTTTTTTATAATAATAATTTTTTAATATAATAATAATAATATTACTAAGACAATGTACATTTAAATATGTTTAATTTTAACTGCTAAGGCTTCATGTCTGTTCATTTGGCGATGCTGCTATATAAACCTTACAGTGATTGGCACGCACTTTTTGTTTTAAGGTTCCTGTCTAGAACTAGATGATCAACACATAAAAATGAAAACATTAAGTATTAAATTGGAATGATTTAAATAGTTAACCAAAAAAAGCTACAGTACAATTGAATATAAGCACTATATACAAAAAGCTTTTGGGAAAAAACATTTGGTGATGTTGCTGCTACATGAACATAATAGTTAGTAGATAGGCGATCTTTATTTTGGGTCACCTTTGTATTCTCAACTTGATGAAAGTAAAATTATATTAAGTTTTCGATGGTTAAAATGATCAACAAGATTTTTACCACAACTATTTCAATGTGCTTTATGAAGTGTTTTGGAACAAAAAATTACTTTTGATAAATTAGAACACCTCCTAGTATTATAAAATGTCTAACAAAGGAACAGCATAGTCCTGAAAATAATCACGAACGAAATATTGCAGTATTTTCTTGCGGAATTTATTGCAGATGACTGGAGAAGCTTTCAGATCCAACCACCAATCCTGATATTTACAGGAAAATGGAAATAATATTGCCAGCGGTCGCGTTGGTGTATCTGATCTTAAAGCTGGATTTATAAACTTGACGTTACGATTGACGATGCCGTTTAACGGTGACGTTACAGCTTCAACATATTGAAACGCATAAGACCATTTATATTTGACGATGAGGGTGCCATTTGACGGCCGACATAAACCAATATTATCTTTTGACGATGGACGGTCGTAGCAACGTTCGTAGCAAATTTACACAGCCAATCAAAATCGTGTTTACCTGTCACGTCATATTTACTAATATTATTTTACTTTCTATCATCTTATTAATCATTTTAAAGTATACTTACTGTTGATAAGTATTGATAGTATCATTCAGATCGCATAAACATCAAAATTAATATAATCACATAAAAATATAGAAAAGCCGAGACAAATAGGTTATGTTATTGTCGCCAACGTCAAGTTTATAAATCCAGCTTTTTACGGCACCGTCAATCGTAACTGAAGTTTATAAATTGGCCTTAGAGCTCTTCATTAGGAAAATATTGTTAACTCCTCAGTAAATTGGAGCCTAAGTATCAAAATAATTGTTTATAAATAATCTTTCAACGCTAGTTTTTATGGATAAAATATTTTTTCAACCACCAAATGTTTAGCCAAATAAGGATGCTTAATAATGCCAGCAAAAAATGTTACAACACAAATGCAGTCTTCAATATAAGCAATACAAAAAAAAAGGTATTGGCAAAAAACTGCGCCGCAAAAGCGCATGCAAGCAATACTGCCCTGCTAAGACTAGTTGTCCTAACTGCTTAAAAGTAGTTTTGTGAAATTACGCATTTTTGTTATTATATGTACGCGCACTTTTTTCTAAATTCATTTAGAAGAGTGGTATTTCCTTAAATATTTTTGAAAATGTACACTAATACTTTACTATAGTATTATGAAAATATAGGATATATAAATACTTCTCAAAAAGTGGGATTTTGCAGATAGGACAACTAGTCTGAGCAGGGCAGAATTCTGTTGGTTATTCGAAATAACGCAAAACATAAAAAGCAAGGAAACAAGCAAAAATAAAAAATATTACCTAAAATCATATTAATACGCTGTTAAAGCGTTAGTGTGTATTCCATCGCCAATTGTCCAATGGCTTTAATAATTGGGAACACAAGTAGATTAAATTTAAAGCCTACCTATCAACGACAAAAAATTAAATAACGAAGGAATTCGCTATACATTGATAAAAAATAGAGCTGATCGCTCATTAATTGTACAAAAATTAGGATGTAAAAAAGCGGTGCATGCAGAGATTTTTCAAATCGTGTTATCTAAACAATAAGAAAAAACAAAAATTAAGGAAATCAGAAATAATAATTTCAACTTACCGGCGTATTAAAAAAAATTACAATATAGAGGACGATATAAATGTATACTTACTCACATTACTAAACCGCTCTGGCGTGAAGTTGTCGGAGTCACTCTGTATCACTAAACGCGTGACAACTTTATCGAAAATAGAACGGAGTTCCGAATCACGAAAGTATATTTCCACATATAAAAACTTTTAGTCCACAAATATCGTTATTATGATAATAACTTTTTTGGATAATACATAAAATTTACTAACAAGATGTTTATAAGACATAAATTTTAAAAATGACACCCAATTTAAACTGGCATACCTGTTGTATAATACCTTATCGGACACAAATGTACCTGATACGCATATACAGGGTGTCCTAAATTTGACCCTCCTCATTGGTATTCTCGGAAACTAGGGTAAAACCACCAATTGTTGTGGTGCAGTGGCACACTGAGCTCTTTTTTTAAATTTTTTTCCTGTATTTCGATTATTTCTTGAATAATAATAAATGTAGTAAAGTTTGCTAACACCGCGGCGGTGTCAAATGTCAATTCTCTGGTTGACTCCTAGTTATCAGAATGGCCGCGCCATTAACGGGTGTTGGTAGTACTTCCGCGAAAAGTTCATAATATTAGGAAATTGCTAAGCAGCAGCAACTTAATAACGATAATTTTTAAAAAGATGTTTATGTTTGTTTTATGTACCTATAAGATTAAATACAGCATCGGCCAAATCATGGCAAAGTTAATGCTTAGTAATATAATGAAAAAAAATTCGCTTTGTATATTTTAGTACCTAGTAAAAAAGGACCCTATACACTGGTGTTTTGAAAATTCTAGTCATTTTCGTTTCTTTATAACCATCCATAAATAGGAATATGAATTTATTTTGTTTGACATTTTTAAGTTCTGATTACAACCGTATGTATCATGTGGGATAATAGTTTCTCGATGCTTCGATGTGATTTTTACATTACTAAGAATGTAAAAATCTAAGACGTAGTTTTTATTTATTTTGTACAGTTTAAAAAAATTGTACTAAAATTTTAAAAACTCACCTTACCAGTATACGCTCATGATTATGTTAGGTCGTACTCTTGATATAAGTCGATCAAATTAAAAAACAAGATTCCGTGTTGCTCAAAAACATTGAAAAACAAAATAGTCGGACCAAATTCTTTTCACACTACTAAGCACTAATTTCCGGAATTTTGCGACAATTTAACCGACACTATAGTTTCCAAGATCCCAATGAAGAGGGAATTTAGGACACTTTGTACAGTGGAGAGACGGACTGAACACACCAACATACAAATATTGTCTAAAAATAAACACTTATATTACCTTAAACTACACAGAGCCAAAAAGAAAACAACAAACCCTAACAAAAAAAAAGTAAAAATTTCTACGACCAACTATATTTTTTAAAAGAATTTCTAACACATAAGTAATTTGCCACCTAGAATTTTTAAATACATCGCATTTTAGTAACAAAAATTAAGTTGGTTTTGGCAAATGGCAAACAATTGAAATTGCTGCAGTATTTTTTAAAATTAACTTTTTTTTAATGAGACCAAATAGTATCAAAGGGAGCTACTGAAGTGCAGATAAGATAAGCTTTTAGATGATGATTCACTGCTCGCTTTTTTACCATTTGTTAGACACATGTTTATTTGCGACCAATATATAGAGAAAGCAAAAAAGTGCAGTTTTTGAAATAATGCAGACATGCAATGTTCAATTGCTTTTCCTTTTTTGCCATTTTAATCAACGGAAAAAATGCTGCTAGTTACCAATTTAACCAACATCGTAACTCTAATAATAATTGAGTTAGCAATTGTGCCAACTTAGGCACTCTATATAGTGTTTGTTTAGGACACCCAAGGAGTCACTCATTAAAATATAATAAACCGTTTCCATAACACCCTGTATAACGTACGATTTCTCTTCTGATTACAATAACATAATAACTGTGGACAAACACCTCAGAGGCAGATCCCATAACGAAATCCAAGCGATCTACCAATTACTCATAACTTGTAACCAGCACAAATTTTGGTTAAGTTTCTGTATAGCTCAATAATGCCACTAATCATATTTTATAGAGTTTTCAAAGTTCTAGAGGGTAGAGTTAAATTATTTATAGAGTTTATGGGTATAATTTTGAGCTTATTAAAAATCTACCAAGAAATCTTCTGTCGCAATGAAGTTTTTTAAAAATCCTGAAAATTGTAACAACTGAAAAATAAATACTGACAACAAAAATTTAATAATTTTTAAAACCTTAGTTTATGTTGCGCCTGTACCAAGCGCCCTGATTTTTTATAGCAAAGCCCCTAATTCTTGGGGGACACAGAAAAAAAAACATATAATTCTCCCTGTTTTCTTATTGTACGGAAAACGAACCATTTTTTGACAATTGCATTTTTTCATTAAAAAAAAATATAAAAAAAACTTACAGTAAAGCTTCCTGATGCCTTCTTCTGCCAGCGGGGGTCATATTAAGAATGCCCCTTTGGTATAGATCCAGCAATAACAATAGACTAGTGAGGACAAAAGATACTAAAAGATAAAATACATTTTTAAAAAAATCATTTACAAAAGAAAAGATTTATGAAAATCAAAAATTATTCTAAATTTTTTTTTCATACTCACACATTACACTACATGTAAAAAATACGCTCAGATCTCGATACCCCCAATTCTCCACAATCCATCCAGTAATGAGCGAAATGACAGCTAAACCAAAATTTTGTATTGCTTGACATCTAAAAAAAATCGTTTGTTGTTTATTGTATTTTAGTAGTAATAGTGTTTAAAAATGTGTATTTTAGAGTCAATACCCGGTATAAAGTATTTCAGGTATGTACATATATACGAAAATAATTTGCTTATCACATTATTCGATCTTCGGGACCGAATTTCACTAAAAAGCTTGTAAAAAAAGAAGAGAGTGTCACTCGTATACAATATAATATATATGTGGTCACTACCTAACCTTAAAATTAATGTATTTTTAATTTGGTGCATTAGTAGCTGATAATAATTCCCAAAATAGTCAATATAGTCATTCATTCTTAATTTTTGGTTTAGAAAAAAGTGAGGTTAAGGATCATACGACGTCGGATGAAAGTTAAAATAAAGCTCATCGTGTCGATTGTTACAAATATTCGGACGGAATTTGGCACCAAAACTTTACACCAATCAGGGCACCGTCGGATCATCATATCGTCAGAAATCGTATGCATGGAATGCTGTCTTAAATTGAACTAATTGAAATTTTGATTGCAATATTGTTCCTAACTAACCAGTGAAATTTGCATTAAAAAAGTTGAATTCCGGTCCTGTCGAATGTTTACTTTCACAAGGAAATTTCCGCAAACTCACAACGATGCCCGTAGAGGGGACATAATTGCAGATGGTATTAGCAATATACTGTTTATATATATGTGGTCAAAACCCTACAATGCTACAATATTATAATGTAAAAATGTTCTTGCAACCAAATTATAACACTCTTTTATATAAGTATTAAGGGTGGGAAGTTTTCAAATTAATTTTCTGTATTATCTGGATAGATATAAATGTCGGTCGGGTAGAATTAAAAATTGTGAAATAATACACAGTAGAGGTAATAAGGTAATATCATATACTAAATAAACCTATACTGTTCACTGCCATTTAACGCTGTGGGCTTCATTTATGCTTAGATATTGGCGATTTTCACCCTACCAGGTTTCCGATACTTAAAAATTATTCTGGCTAGTATAATGTTTAACACGGACTGTAAAATAATCATTTTCTAGAGATCTGAGAGGTCCGAGGTCATTAAACAACCATTGACGTCGTATAACGTTAGCCCATGTTTGGCCTGGTGGTCATTCTAGGTTTACTTATTTCTATGGTAATAGTTTATTTTTTCTAAAATAGCCGATTGATGTATATGCAAAAAAAAGTTTGTTGGACTTACACTCCATAGGCAGTTCCAAGTTGATACTCTGGTATAATTAAAGCTACTAATGGCCATAATCCACTGGCTAGGCCCGAATATGCTATACCCAACATAGCCTAAAAATATAATATTTGAATACACCACAATAAACATTTCAAAAATAGTCTCAGTCGTTCAGATGGCTTGGGTAAAGTAGAAATGGGATAAGTACAGATTTAATTTCGATTTTTGCAATTATCAAGGATAGAATATCCATACATGTAAGTTAACGTGATTTGTGTAATTATATTTGTTTTAATAATAACTTGAATATTGTTTTAAGAGCTGCGTTTAATCACAGGTTGCCAAGCAGGCACTATTTTATGCGAACGTTTAGCCAAATATACTTAATTTTTTTCTAATCTAAAACTGGATTCGTAAAGTTAAAGTATTGGAAAACGGTATAAAGAAAATTGCGTTAAAAAATATAATGTTATAAGAATAATAATAACAATTTCAAATATGAACAATTTTCAAATTTTGTCGCAGATCTTTCTGAAACTTGTTGATATCCCAAATCGACATGTCAGACAATCTAAATATCAATAAATTAACTAAAAAACTTTATTATTAACGGCTAAAACTTCACGAAAAGAAATATTGATCAGCTGATTACTCTCGTCTCTTTCCATCTTGCCAAAAAGCGGCATTTTTTAAATTAAATTAATGCAACATAACTGATTGCTAATTTGGGATTGTAAAACTTTCATAATTAACAAACTAACGATACCTAACTACATCTCTATAAATATTGAGGTTAGATTATGAGTTTTATTATTTTATTGGAACGGAAGTGTTTCATACGTGCTTTCGGAAAGTCTATATTTTTTTGTTTCGGAGGATGTTTAGATTTAATTTTTTTTACTGCTCCATATAGAAAAAAATTATAGACTTTCCTCGAGTTGTTAACAAAATTTAGACATCTTTCGTTAAAAATTTTTTTTTAAATGTACCGTTTTCATAGGAAGCGAAAACTCCGTTTTTCAGCGTAGAAAATTAAAGTATACCGCCGACCACGTGCAGTCTCTTTCTTCCGATTATCGTTGTTTCTGTCGGCGTACCGATTACGGGCGGACGCTCGACGTATTCTTCTAACTGCAAGGGAAGATCCAATTCGCCTCGTGCCTTCAAAGCGTGAAACGAACAGGGATCAAATCGGAGATTTCGACTGACTCCGGCATCCTCTTAAATAAAATTTGTCTGTTGTTTTTCAGTGTTTGTTAAATCTAAGTATTGTTTGTGGAAAAAAAGAGTAATTTTTAACTCAATATGGTCTACCGTAAACTGGATAAACTAGACTTTTGAGTCAAATTGTTTGTTTTTCCTAACCAAGACATATCAAACCGATCAGCTGTTAGAATCAAAACAGAAACAGACAGAATAAGAGACGGAGATTCTACAGATAGAATCCCTATCTCTTTTTTATTGTGTTTATTTTCGTAATAACAGGCGTCCCATTAACGTGTACAAAGCAGATAGAAATACCGGATCCATGTTATGGTTTAAGTCGATGTGTAATATATTAAATTTAACTAATCAGACTATGAATGACTTATTTCCTAATATTCTTCTTTGACGATTTATGTTTATGTTTTAAATAATACTGCGATAACCACTTACCACTCCAACATAAGGATTAACCTGAGTAAACCCTAAAAGAATATGCGCAACGACTGTAAGTAACTCGGAAGCTAAAATCCATAAAACGTTTAATCCAGTCTTGTCTATCAGAATACCGGTAATTGGAGAACCCACTCCTGATATGAGATATATTAAACTGGTTATTTGATCAGCTTCTTTTCCAGTCATATTAAACCTTTGGGTAAAAAATTCCCTGAAAATAGGATAGAGAACAATAAAATGTTTAAAAAATAGAAAATAATACTTACTGCCCGACACTGACAAAAGGAAAAATGGCAACGTAGTACGCCACACAAATAAAAGTAACCAGCCAAAACGACAGTTTAAAATCTTTAACGTCTGTTATTTTAACAATTTCAGTGCTCTGCGTTTCAGCTCTTCTAGTTATTCTTTCAGCGCGTTTATCCAAGACTCCTAAGACTAGTGAACATACCATTGAAAGAACACATGTGGCGCCGGCTAAAAAATGTTTTTTGTTGGTGTAGTATCAACGTTATACGAAATATTTAGAATTTAACGTTTCACACAGATAAATAATTAGACAGTGTCAACTTCATGAAATACTCTAGAAGACAATATTTAACAATTTAAATGAAAAATATTGATAGAAATTTATGGAAATAAAAATACCTTTGAATCTGTTTCGTCGATAAATCTATCAATAAACCTATTTTTCTATTATTACCTATTGATAATGACCAGCCCAAAATGTTCGAACCATTCGAGACTTTTTTTAGCGCATCGTATAGCGGTTCCATGACCCAAAAGTTTACAGTGCTGCCGATTCTGGCGAAGCTTAGCTGCAACCCAAAAACCATATTTAATTCTTTTCCTTTAAACCATAATACCGCATAGTTATTTTGGGCGACTGCAAGAGATTCTGCGCCTATACTAAAAATGGAAAACTACAAGAAATATAAAAGACATTTTCTATTCTATCTGTTAAATCGAAACAAAACCGAGAATTCTGTTCCCGGGAAGTAAATCTGAGGATAGGTTTTCATGAACAGTGACGTAGTCACAGGGAGCAATCACCCTAACCTAACAAAAAGCACAGACTATTAAACAAAAATCAAATCACAAAGCCTGTGAATGCCGGATTTAAAATAAAAAAGTTCTTTTTAAATATTTAAATCCATTTTTCTTCAAAAGGCTAACACACTGGTGTTATTAATTATGTCGAAAACGACAGGTATTTCAATTGAGGAGGTGAAACCCTACGGGTTAATTTTTTGTAAATGAAGTTAAGAGCAGAATGGAATGGAATAAAAATTAGATATTCGAATGTCCTCGTCTGCTAAAACTCTACAGTAAATCTTATATTGGGAATTCGAATGTAGTGAACCTTTTTGCAAAATACAATTTACTTACCCAAAAATAAATCTGGCAAATAACATTAACCAAAATTGATTAAGAAAAGCTGCCATAGCGAGAAATAACTGACCCACAAGTGTTATTGCCATGAAAATGTTAGTTCCTGCTCTGATGCCAAATACCCTAAAAAATATAGCTTAATTTTACTGTTTTTTTTAACAGTTTTAAATATAAGTAAATCAGGGATTTTAGAGGAGGTAGGTATAATAAATTTTTCTATGACTAAAAATATTATATGTGTTAGAATATTAAATAATATTTGTTGGCTTTGCTAAGAGTGATGTCATCGACTCGAGAGGACGTGATAAAGTGTAACAGTATCCCTCTTGTTGATATAAACATTTTTGGCCGACTTGGTAATAATGAAAGACCATAAAAACTGATTGTAGAAAAATAGGATTAATTTTAACTTAAATGGCACGTAGCTTTTAAGGAAATATCTTGTGCATTTTTGTCTAAAAGATGATTTTGATAATTAAAGGCACTATTAAATGTACTTAAGTGTTTAATTTACATCAACTGATAACATCAGAAGTGGGATATACAGGGTGTGCCAAAAAAAAGTGATTTTTTTTTTTAATTTTGTGCCAGTTTGAACTGTGACATTTTCACAATAAAAAAAATGAGTGACGCGGGCGAGCAACCTTCGCATATTGAAGTAGGAGAACAGTCAAGTGCCGGTAGTGCCTCAACAACGGATATCAGTGATTTGTGGGGTTCTACGTTGAGGAATATGCAGGCTACTTTACAAAATTTAGCTTCAGAAGTCGCTAATTTAAAATCAGCCTCGGGAGCTCCACCACCCATCATACATCAAGCAAGTTCTACAGAGACAACCACCGCAATAACGGAGGTAAGAGAACCATTGTCTTTCAATTTTACAAATTTTGATCCTAACAAAAGTAACTATCCAGTACAGGAATGGCTTAATGAAGTTAATAGAGTTAGAATTAAATATAAAGTAGACGATTGTCTTGCTATATTGAAAGCAGGCGAAGCTCTCCGTGATGAGGGTCGTCGATTTTATGATGGGTGGGCTCCATTGACTCGGACATGGGATGTTTTTGAACCTTAAAAGGTTGACATTTTGCTTTTGTACCTTAAATGGTTAAGTTTTCTAGTTTTTGAACCTTAAAAGGTTGACACTTTGCTTTTGTACCTTAAATGGTTAAGTTTTCTATTTTTTGAACCTTAAAAGGTTGACATTTTGCTCTTGTACCTTAAATGGTTAAGTTTTCTAGTTTTTGAACCTTAAAAGGTTGACACTTTGCTTTTGTACCTTAAATGGTTAAGTTTTCTATTTATGAACCTTAAAGGTTGAGATTTTGATTTTGTACCTTAAATGGTCACCTTTAATATATTTGTTTTTGGAACCTTACAAGGTTGAGCTTTCGTTTTTGTACCTTAAATGGTTAAGTTTCCTATTGTTTTTTAACCTTACAAGGTTGCCATTTTGCTTTTGAACCTTAAGTTGACTGTAAGATGGTGGTGCGAGGGCGCACCTTTGCAGGATGGCCGTGTTAGGATATTAAATAATATTTGTTGGCTTTGCTAAGAGTGATGTCATCGACTCGAGAGGACGTGATAAAGTGTAACAGTATCCCTCTTGTTGATATAAACATTTTTGGCGGACTTGGTAATAATGAAAGACCATAAAAACTGATTGTAGAAAAATAGGATTAATTTTAACTTAGTTGGCACGTAGCTTTTAAGGAAATATCTTGTGCATTTTTGTCTAAAAGATGATTTTGATAATTAAAGGCACTATTAAATGTACTTAAGTGTTTAATTTACATCAACTGATAACATATGTGCTCAGACGTAGGGATGGGACGGAAATCCGACAGTAGTACTGAGTGCGGCGGCTTTTATCGAAAATGCAATTTCTTCTGATCAACCATTATTTACAAATATTACAAAACGATTTTCTAAAATGTGCTCTTCCAAAAAAATGTTGTAAAAATACCTTTTTTCCAATTCCAGAAAATTAATGAATTTTATTTTCCGTTAAATTATTTAAATAATCCCACATGCAAAATTAGACGGGCTTTTATAGTTTTGCGGTGTCAGCAGTATTTAGTTCCTTATCTCTGATGTCGCAACGTATGGCTTTACCGGTAGATAACTCGGCCAGGATGACGTAATGTAGCGTTGAAGGGGACGACTAAAGAAATTTCTGCAGGAGGCAGTTTTTTTTAATGGGTGTTGATCTCTCGACGCGGGCGGCCGCCTGTTCCAGGTCCACCTCGCTCGCCCGCGATTTTATTTTCTCAAAAGGGGGTTCGACGTTTTGGCTACAGGTTTTAGAGCGTTCGTCGCCGAAATTGCCCAGAAAAGTCAAATGCGGACCTTTCCCCGAGTAAATTTTATTTTCAAACACTCGTGTCTTGGCGCGAGTATAAATAAAAGCCAAAAGTATCTTCGAAGAGTCGTGTATTTTGGAGCGAGTATAAATAAATCTAGAAAAGAAATTCGTTAACGCAACGTGGGAGATAAACTTGTATTTATTAATACAGAGTAAAGGGCACCATCGATTGACGTTCAACAGTTCCAGAGACTCGCCGTTGGAAAAGCAGACTGGTGCGCAACCCCAGTTCGCGTCCACCCGCGATTTCAGTGTGAGCTTTATAGATTCTTCCTCGCAAGGTATCATCTATATACCGGCGGATTAATCTAGACGGTGTTGCACAGGCTCAATATTATTTCGATCGGGAGAATACCTCCTAATAAGTCGATCCCTCCTAACGAAGTGTATTGAGTCGCCCGCCTTGCTAAATAGCGCTAATATTTAGTAAGTGAAAAGGCCAAGAATGAAGCCATCATTGAAAAAACCCTGAAGACTTAAAATCTCGGCGGTGTCAGGCTAGTTTGTTTTCTCATGCGTTCGTAAAATAGCGACTGTTTTGACAGTGGAAGCTATAGGTAGAGGAACAAACAGAATAGCCATAGCTCGGTTGCAAAGGCAGCGTTTTCCCTGAACTGAGGGCGACGTCCGGCCTGAGTGACGTAAAAATTCATACCCCTTAAATTAAGGAAAAAATGTAACTGTCACTACGAACTTTGCTATACCTATGAGGTAACAATAAGTGATGGTAACAAAAAGGAGTCCCGATTGAGACATAAAAATTTATTAGTGCGAAATAAAATATCTTAAGCTAGTATTAGTAGTCACTGCCGCGAGTCATAATTTTTCTTTCGGAAATTATTAGGGTAGTTTAAACTCTCTTTAGTTCAAAAACAAAATGCTAGCTTAGGTTTATTTTACATTGTAAATACTGTAAACAACTAAATTTTAAACAGAGTACGTGCCGATGAATGATAGGTTGGTTGAAACAATTGAATGATAGTACAGGTTAATTCTGATTGTATATAAATGTACATAATTAACTACGAGTACTTCGGGTCGCGTTACTCGACATACGCAAGGACAGCCCCTTAAATTCACCCTCAAAGACAAGGACATAAAATTAAATAAAAATAGCCCTCCGTGTTCCAATATAACAAACTTGCATTGTTGTTATATTTAATTGGACGCGCTCGAGCCAATAAATCAAAAGTATAGTCTGAACATCAGTTAGGCCTCGTCCTACGTTCAACAAACTATACTTTTAAATTAAAATCATTCATTCTTTCTTATGACAAATTTGCCCTCATCTCTTCAATTGCGCTGGTGGACCGCTGACAGCTTCCAGTTGGCGGGGAAAGGTGGTGGGCCCACCCAAGACCGACTGACACGTGCGTGTTAAGTCGGCAATGGCATTAATGCCTGGCATCCCTGACTAATAAACAATCGAAATCGTAATCGTAAAGAACTGCGTCCGTAAAACTAATTAAGTAGGAACGTCTTCGGTTGCGATGACCTTTTCATTAATTATCAAGACTGGCGACATAACTGATAGTGTCGACCAGCAATCACACTTTTTTCAAAATTTAAAATGATTCAAATAGTTAGATTGGCTCCAAATAAATAATTCCTGGTTGGGGAATTCACCTCTGGATAGAATTCAAAAATGGGGACAAAATTAAAATTCCATAAATTGCCATCTAGCTAATTATCAGATTAAATTAAATTCCAAAATAAAATCAAGGGGTAAATTGGTTATACGGGGGTTATCAACAAACGTCCCACGTAAAAACGCACAGATAAGGAGAACGTTAGAGTTACCTATCAATTACTAAGCGCAAAACGGACGGACGTTTCGGGCTACGTACTCCACTCATATCATAGTATGATGCACGCACCGATCTTTCAAAATTTTCAAAAGTTCTTTTACAATTCGGCGACAAAAAATATACCCCCTGCTAAATTATCTGTAACTGTTGATACTCATCATCTTCCTTAAAGTTTTTGACATGTTCAGATGAAAGGTAATAAGTAACAAGCGACGATTTTCGCTTGAATTTATAAGTCGAGCGGTTTTTTTAATAATCGAGCGATGTCTTTTTCGCTCGAGCGATCACAACACTAATCATAAACGCAAACTACATTACTGACAAGCATTGTTGGATGTCTATACGAGAAAACTCGATCCGGTGGCCGGAATTCCGGCGGTTCGGTCCGGCCAGTGGACGGATTTTACTGTTCAGATGGGTCGACCAAATTCCCGGTTCGGTCCATCCCTACTCGGAACTATTCTAAATTCAAAATAAAATATATAATAATCCTTGGATTCTTACCTGTCTATTAAAAACCCTCCAATAAAGCACATAATGACGTTCGGCCATGAATAAATGGAATAGAGCGCTATATACTGCTTTTCGGAAAGTTTGAGATCATCTTTGAAATGCTGTTGTAAAGCTCCAGGATTATCATAGCAAAAATAGGAACCTAAAAATGTTACAGTATATTTATATTTTCGTCTTTCTTCTCTACAGTGCTGTGCTGCCTACTGAAAAGGTTTTTGATTTTGCAAAATTTGTCAGGGGTCAAATAGCTCTAAGACTGTTCTAACAACCAAACACTTGTACAGGGTGTCAATTTGAAAAGTTCCCACTCTTAATATCTCACTTCCAGTAAAAAAACATATCAATTTTATTGTGGAGTTGTTTGCGGATCTATGTTCCTATCAAGATTTTTTTTTAATTCGTCGTAAATTATGAAACACCCTATATATGCCCCAGTTATGTGGATCTTTTAATACATTAAAGTTGACATAATAACTAATCATAAGCTTATAGAAACAATAACTTAAAATGACAGGTCAAAGTTTATCAAATACAATGCGTAGTTACCTAATTATTGTAAATAAATATGTATACATATATCATTATTAAAATTATTAAGACTAATTAAACATTAAAATTTAGTCTCTTTCGTCTAATAGAAATAGGTACAAAATTAAACAATGTTTTTGCATTTAAATTTAAATGTCAAATGAACAAAACGGTTTACTCGCTTGCTTACTTTAATTAGATTCTGAGGGCGATTTAAGCCCCAAAACTTCAGGTGAAAGGTCACAAAATTAAATAATGTAATTTCATAACAAAAAGCTCTAGAAGTTTGTTACAAGTGTAACATCTAAAGTAATATCTAATATCAAGCCACAACAATGGCAACATAAAAACTGAATACCTACATAGTATGTGTGCGGATGAAAAAAACTAGGACAGCAAAATTTCTTATTTTCTCCTCGACTATTAGTAATTATTTACTGTCGAGTCTGGTACCAATAAAATGTTATACACAAATTTTACATGTCAACATAGATTGTCACTTTATCATTAACTTGTCAAGCACATTTTTTTTAAATATGCCACAATTAACCCCCTAACAAAAGGCTATTATCTACAGTCGGTTGCGAGATGGTGCTTTTATTAGGGATATTGCAGGCGAACTGGGAGTAAACAGAAATACCGTGTTGTTTGCAAAACAAAAAATAGCAAGGCATCGAACTATTATTAGGAGCAGTTTCAGGTTCCCCTAGAATGCTTGCTAAATATGAAAATAGAAGAATACTAATTATCAAGAAGTAATAAACAAGAATGTTCTATGACTACATATTAAAAAAAAATTGTTGCTACGACAAATTTTGTGTTTGTATATTTTTTACTTTCTGTTCAATTTCTATTATTCTATTATTCAGTTTTATTTTCATTTTTTGGCGACATTACATATACATATACCTATTTTAAAAAAAGCATTTGACTTTTTCTTAATAAAAAATACGTAATACATTTAGCAACTAAATATAAACTTCCGCTCAACTTTACAAAACAATTGATGCCACCTCGTATCACAAAATACAAACCTTAAATTATGTAACCTAGGTTACTTTCTAAAAGTTAGGTGTTTTTACCTTTACAGCTATCGAGCACCTTTTATATAGTCTATGAGATATGTATTTCGGTTCCCAGTTTTGAGATTTTGCTGTCCTAGTTTTTTATCGGCACGATGGTACTTAAAAGCTTTTCTATCAAAGGAGTCTATTTATAATGTTGTCAACAATAAGTCACCAGGAACCCAGATACTGAGATTTGTGGGATTGGTGACTTATATGGGTGCCGAATTACGCTGATGAGGGCGGAGCTAAGGAGAGAGAAGTGAAGGCAACAGGAAAGAATTGGTCTCGACTCTTGATAATACAATTATAGTTTCTCTTGAATAAGCCTATCTAAATTAGTACTTTTAGTATTTTAAGTAGTATCTTATTTTATAGCTCGACAACAATAATTAATTTATTATTTGTTAAATAATATTAATTTTTAAAAAAAATCTTGAGTAAATTTTATGTTTTGCAACTAAGAACATTTAATATTTGTTGTCAACTTTTTAATGATAATGTTCATTTACATTATTCCGTTGATCATTTAGCGCATTTTTAAAGTGATATTTTAAGTACTTAGCTAGTCTATGAATATAATACGATATTTTTAATAAAATTACCATTAATTAATATTTTGAATTTGTCTCATTTTGTGCAATATTTATTAAAAAATGTACCGAAACATTAAGTGGGTCGATATGAAAAACAATGCAAAAACTTAAATTTTAAAGGTCAAATGATAAATATTCAGGAGAACGTGCTTTATCCAACAATTAAACACTCAAATATCAATGTTATAGTATGTATATGTATTCAATTCAGATCTCAAATAAGTATGGATGAAATAAAAATAGAAGAAAGATTTTTTTCATGCATACAAAATTTTCTACTCTACATACTTCTGCAACTATACAGGGTGTAACAAAATTCGTCCTTCACCATTGGGATTTCGGGAACGGTGTTGGGATACTGGTTTATTTGCAAAAACTGTCACTAGTAAGTCGTATTGTTGTTAAGACGTTTATTTCATGTCTATTTATAATTAACAAAAATAAGAACAAAAAAATAGACAAGAGACGTTTGAGTATAGAGTCGAACTAAGTGAAAAAGAATAATGATTAATCCTGCGTTGGGCCAATCAGTTTTATTAAGAAGCTTGAACGTGTGAATGGGACATTCATACGTGACAAATAAACTGTTTATTTTGAATAAGAGTCGTTAAAACAAAACTTTAGAAAGTATACTATTAGGGAAAAATGCATCATGGAATTAATAATGAGATCCTCATCTTATTGATTATTCAAGATAGAAAAATAGTAATTTGAAAGAAGGTAATTATTGGAAAACGTGAGCTTCCTGAGATTTAAGTTTTAAGCTTTTAGTTGTGTTGCATGATTATTAATTTAGGAAAATACAGGGTGTATGGTGGATACAACAATCCTCCCTCGTTAAGTGTTTTGATAAGGGTGCAATCACGCTATCAAAACATAAAACTGTTTGTTCCAATAAGTTAAGTAAAAGTTGACATATGAATATTAATTTGCAAATTGTCTCTGTCTTTTCTCTTAAATATTTAACCCTTAAGATATATTATATCTGTAAAGTTAATACAGTTTCGCATATTATAATACAATAATAACTTAAATATTTGGAAATATTTATCCTAGGTATTTAAATATAGATAGATGAAATAATCGTTGTTAGCGATCTAGATTCTAAACGTAAGATATTTTGTTCCTAATTATTCAATATTAATTAAAATATGATAAAATTATATTTTATAAAGTATAGTGTAAATATATATAGAGTATGTATGATATAAAATACAAAAGCATTGTAATAATAATAATTAACCAAAGTTATTCATATTAATAAAATAAATCGGATAAGATAGAAAAGTTTTTTAAATTTTGAACATTTTCCGTTCTTTGCGTCTGTCCTTTGAAGTTTTTGGATCGCCGTTTTGTGAATCTGGTTCATTCAGCGATACAACGTCCATTTGAAGGTTGGAGAATACATCATTGGAGGTGAGTCTGCGTAAAGTTTGCTGAGGCTCCCAATCCATGGAGTGTACGTCATTGTTACTTATGGTGTTATGACTGTTTATACAAACTAGGTATTGGCATCGATCAGAGTTGAAAAGTCGTCTCAACCATGGGAAACGTCTCCAGTGACAACATCGACAGCATCCGCAACAGAATAAGATAATTAGGATGGCGGTTGCTATTATTCCCAAGAATACATTGTACCATTTAGAGTGATGAACTATAAAGGGTTGATTAATGTTTTGTCGAAGCTGGTCGTCGAATTGTTGTAATTTATGTTGTGCATGACGAAGTTCGTTTAGATTAAGATTGTTAAGCTTGATGGTGTCCATTTTTTCACTTTGTAAAAACTTTTGTTCCTGGACGCAACAGTCGTCGTTAGTTATATCGACTGATGGGATGAAATTGCTATAATTGGCAGACAAATTTGATGTGGCTACCAATAACGTAGACAGAGTATAACATTTGCATTTTGCTTTTAAGGTGAAAAGTCCGGTGCCGTGTAGTACGAAATCCAGCACAGGCGTGGAATCATCGCAGCTAACTGTACCCGCCACTGGTTCAGTTAGGATATACAACCATTGATTTGGCGACAATGGGTGCCATATTTCAATTTCGGATTTGATTGTCTTCGTCGTACAGCTTTTAGGTATACTTTGCGGTTGTCGTAATTTCAAATCGGTCTCGCAGGTAGGTCTCTCCTTGACTAGGTGAATGGTCACGTGCGAGCAGATATAATCGGAGGGCGGTGACTTCTTACAGGATGATAGGTCTTTAAGGTGCCCATAAAATGTTCGTGTCGTACTTAACAAGAGGTAAGGAAAAGAAGGATTTATATATGAGTATATGGTAGTGTTAAAGGACTGTATAGGAAGTGGAATAAGATTATACAGTTGATAAAGTTCATTTGTAACTAAAGGAATTTTTATTCCATAAATTAAAATTTTGTTCACGTAAATTACTGAAAGTTCACAAATTTCGAAATATTTATAAGCATTTTCAATGTTGTTATTGTTTATTGGAAATTCGAAATTGGCATTAATTCTAATTTTTGAAAGTTCATTTAATAAATGTCTAGGCGTAATAATAGATGGGTGCAAAACATTTTGTTTTGAAAATAATATAGATGATATAATTACGTCAAATTCTTCATTTAGTTCATTTATGAGATGAGATAATAAATTAAAATGATCGACAATAGTTTGTAAATAAGTAAGAGAATTTATAGTGGTTACTGTACCTTCAGAAAATTTATTAAATTTAATTATGTTATCGTTCAACTTTTGTTCGTTTAAACGAAGAGCTTGTGCGCTTTTGTTATAGTCTGAAATTGCATCGGAGATTATATGAATTTGTTGTTTAACTAATATTTGCATATCGCGGTTTTGTTGTGCAATAGATTCGATTGCATCATTATAATATTTCGCGTCTTCTGCGTCAGGTGTGCCAAAAAGCCATTTAAATGCATATGAAACTCCGTCGAATAACCCTCTTTTGGAGCGCTTAGCATCTAATTGTATTCCGTGTCCTGTTAAGTGACTTAAAGAATCAAATTTTTCGTTTAAAGTGTTCTGTGAATTTTGAAATAATTCAACGCGTTCTTTACATAAAAATTTACTTTGAAAAGTTAAATTTTTATTGTTACATAAAGGAGTAGATTTTTTATAGATATTATGAATGAGTTTTAGTTTTGTTTCGTAGATACTAATATTAGTATAAGATAAAAGTGTAAAATAATCGTGTGATATTTTTACTTGTCCAATGTGATGGAAGAAAATACCTGTTTTGCTATCGATGGGATTAATGTGGTATGGTAAATCATTTGCATAGGTAGAGGTCAATAGGTTAGTCAAGAGTATGATGGTTCTCAGTATCATCGTCATCTGAAAAGAACGGCTTAAGTAAGTTATGATGATAAACTGCGGATTTATTTCTTTTTATTTGCAATTTAACAGTTTGATTTGGAAAAACTTTTAATATTTTATAAGGTCCTTTATAGGTTGGTTGCAACTTTTTGCTAATGCCTGGTTTAAGATTTTTATTTTGAATTAAAACTTGATCGCCTACTTTATATTTATAAATGTTTATTTTCTTATCGTAATTAACCTTTGAGGTTTCTTTTGATTTAAGAATATTGTCCCTTGCAATTTCAAAGGATTTTTGTAACTTTAGTTTTAAATTGGAGTGATAGTCGTCATAAGTGTATTTGAATTCTGGTTTAGCGTTTAAAGTATTAGGTATAACAATTTTGTGTCCGAATAAGAGCTCATGAGGTTTGAAATTTGTAGATTTGTGAAAATGTGTATTATAGGTAAACATGGCTAATGGAACGTATTCGTCCCAATCGGTATGTTTTTCGTTAATGTAGTGTTTTAGGTATTCTTTTAAAGTAAGATGTGATCTTTCTAATGCTCCATTAGTTTGTGGATGATAAGGACTTGAGAGAATGTGTTTTATTTTGAAAAGTTTATTTACTTCTTTTATTGTGTTTGATGTAAAATCTGTGCCCTGATCTGATAAGATGCTTTCTGGAATTCCAAATATAGTAATAAATTTCACTAATTCATTTGCGATTGTTTTCGCTTCATGGTTAGGGACGGGAACTGCATAAGAATATTTTGTAAGATCGTCTTGCATAGTAATTATAAATTTATTACCGTTTTCTGTTAGATCTAAAGGACCTACTACATCTAATGCTAACCTTTGGAAGGGGCGTTCGCTTGTAGTAGTAATCTCCATAGGTGCGCGTGCGGCTTTATTTTCGTGTTTATTTCTTTGACACGATTGACATAGTTTTAAAAAATATTTTATGTCGCCTTTCATGTTAGGCCATTTATAGTTTTCTTTTATGCGTTTATAAGTTCGTAAGAAGCCTGCATGACCGGCTAGAGAAGATTCGTGGTTATCTCTAAAAATTTGTTTTATTTCTTCGCGAGTTTTGGGCATAAAACGTGGTCTATTTACTAATATAATTGTTATATTTGTTTTCGAGAACAAAAATTCTAACATTTCATTAAACATATTTTGTTTTAGATGCGGAATTTCTTCCACTGGGTTTTTTAGATATATCTCGGTTATTTTATTTTGTTGTAAAGAATTTCTTAGATTTAACAAAGAATGGAATAAATCATTATATGTTAATTTGTCGAAATGGTTTAATTTTGCAATCAAAAGGAAAGTAGTTTTATTCTCAAAGTTTAATAGAAGAGAATCATACTGTTCTATTTGATCACCTTGTAGACTAGTGAAGTCATAAAGCACTGATAGATTTTCAGAATACGTATTATTATCGTCAAGATCTTTCGAATAAATTAAAGCGTTAGGAAATTTAGAAAATAAGTTATCTTTGATTATTTTTATGTCGGGAATACTTTGATTCTCGTAATGATACTTAATAAATTCGCTATATCGTTCTGAATATTTTTCATTTTTTATTAACGAGTTTAATTGTATTGGGTTTCTAGAAAGAGCATCAACGTTTGAATTTATTCTACCCGGTTTGTAACGAATCTCATAGGAATATTCCTCGAGCTTTAGTCTCCAACGAATAAGACGACTACTGGGATCTTTGCAATTGAAGAGCCAGGTTAACGGTCGATGGTCAGTAAGAATAGTGAATTTTCTACCATAAAGATATGGGCGGAAGTGTTGGACAGCCCACACAATGGCTAGTAGCTCTCGTTCAATTGTGGAGTAATTACATTCAGCTTTATTCAGGGTGCGTGATGCGTATGCAATAGGGAGGTCTTTGCCAATTTCTCCCTGTGAAAGGATTGCGCCGATTGCATAGTTAGATGCGTCGGTCGTCAGCAGGAAATCTTCAGAAAAAACAGGATATTGAAGGATGGGCTCCTTCGTAAGGATGTCTTTAAAATAGTCAAGAGAAGAGTCTTGTTCTTTATTCCAAATAAAAGGTACATCCTTTTTTAATAGGGAAGTAAGTGGTTTTGCAAATTTCGAGAAGTCTTTTATAAAACGACGATAGTAGCCAATGAGGCCAAGAAATTGTTTGATTTGTTTTGGATTTTGAGGAGTTGGGTAATTTTTAATTGCCTTTATTTTATCAGGGTTAGGCGATATTCCTTTATCGCTAATGACATGACCCAAGTAAGCAACTTCTTGATGCATAAATTCGCACTTATCAGGTTGAAGGAGGAGAGAATTTGTTCTCAAACGATCAAAGACATTACGGAGTTTATCGGAGTGTTCCTCCAAAGAACTAGCAAAAATAACAACATCGTCCAAATAGGTGAAGCATTGAAGACCCTGAAGACCAGAAAGGGCGATTGTCATCAACCTTTGGAAAGTACTAGGGGCATTCTTTAATCCGAAAGGCATTCTTAAATATTCGTAATGCCCTGAAGGAGTGGAGAAAGCCGTTTTGCAAACATCATCCTTGTGCATTTGGAGTTGGTGAAAACCTGATGCTAAATCTAAGGTGGTGAAATATTTTGAGTGCCCTAGTTGATCGAGGATATCCTCAATGTTTGGAAGGGGGAATGAGTCACCTACCGTCACGTTATTTAATTTGCGAAAATCTACTACAATGCGCCATTTTTGTTCTCCAGATGCATCCCGTTTCTTCGGAACAATCCAGAGAGGGCTATTGTATGGGGAAACCGAGTTTCTGATAATACCCTGTTTAAGCATTTTATTAATTTGTTTATCTAGTTCTTTTTTATGAACTTCTGGGAATCGATATATTTTAGAAGAGATCGGTGTGTTATCAGTTACTCTAATTTCGTGTTTAAGGACTTCTGTACATGTTAATTTATCATTCGGTAACAAAAATATATCATTATATTCGTCACATATATTAAGGACTGACCGTTTTTCCTCAGAATTTAAGTGAGTCAGGCGTAAGTTTTCGTGTAAGAGTTTAAGCCTGTCTTGAATATTAATTGAATTATTTTCATTATAATTTAAAATTCGAGAAGTATTCTCTAGAAATGGTTCGAGCTCTAATTGTATTTTATTAATTCTTAATTTTCTATTTGCAGTATTTAAGATGGTCGTTAAAGCTTTACCATTATTTACTTTTACAAGAGACTTTGCTAAATATACGCCTTCCGCGATATTTATTTGAGGACAGATGCCTTCGGTTATATTTTGGTTTAAAATATCAACTTCAATGACAGTTTCTGATCGGGGCTCTAATGTAAAAGCTTTAGAACTATTTTCATTTTTACAAAATAGTTTAATCGGTGTTTCGAGAGATGCAAGAAACAATTGTGACTTATTTAAATTTATCACGGCTCCGTTTGATAAAAGAAAATCGTTACCTAAGATACCATCGTGTGGCAAATTATGATTTTCGGTCACTAAATGAAATTTAGCGGAGAGTTTTTGAGAGGAGAAATTTAAATTTAAAATACAGCTACCTGATGTCTCGACAGGTGCGTTGGCACTTAGGCCTGTTAAAGTAATTTTATCGTTTGTATTCAGATTATAAACGAGATTATTTAATTTTTCTTGATTTTTTAGGAGAGATACTGATGCTCCAGTATCAATTAGAAATTTAAACGAATTATTTTGACAATGACATTCCAGATAAGGATTTTTATCATTATTATTTAGATATATTTTATATTCTTTTAAAGAGTTTAGATTCGCAAAATTTTGACAAGTTTCTTTAGAGAATTTATTTGAAACCTTTGCATTAGATCCACGCGGTGAATAAACAGAGCGAGAGTCGTATTTACTATTAAGGTCACGCTTGTGGAGTGTAAAGATATTTTTATTTCGCGAATTTTGTGATTGAACGTCGGATTCGTTTATTCCCAGTCCGTGGAAACGACGCTGTTCCCGGACGTTACTTCGTTTAAATTTACGCGATTTAACCCCTCGTGTAGAGTGTTACCAGAATTATTAGAATTATTTTTATTTTCGTTGTTTCGTTTCCTTTTAAAACATTCTGAAATAATATGCCCTTGTTTCTTACAATAATTACAAACTTTATGACCTTTGGTGTCATTCGAAAATGGTTTATTAAAATGAACTTCCTTTGGTACATTTCTTTTCTTAAAACAATCTTTCGTAAAGTGGCTTTTCGTTTTGCAGTGATTACAATATTTGTGTGTATAAGAAGAAGAAGAAGATGAGCTAGATTTTGAAATTTGAAGTGCTCTTTCTTCTTCAATAGCAGAATTAAAAGCATCGGATAAGGTTTTTAGTTCTTTGGCTCGTAAAAATCTAGAGATATCGGGATTGCTATGCAAAATAAATCTTTGTAATGACAATTCTTTAATAGTTTCGACTCGTCCTACACGTTCGTTTTCGTTTTGACATGTTAGACAATTCAATAAACGTGTGCAAAGTTTATCTACTCTATTATAAAAAGAATTTACTGTCTCGTTAGTGTTCTGTCTAATGGTGTTAAGTTCTTCCATTAATTGAGTATAGTGTTTTTTGTCTGAATATAATTGTAACAACAACCCTTTTAATTGAGCCCAACTTTGAATAGTTTTATCCCTTAATTGTGCTTTAGCGCTACCCGTGATTTTAGAAATTACAAATGCTATTAATGCATCCTTTTGTTGATCATTTGCAAATCGAAACGCATTATTACAATTTGAAATAAATTCGTGTAACTCTGTGCGAGTGCCATCAAAAGATTTTGAAATTAGTGAACACAAAAATGATAATTTGTAAATAACTTCTGCTGGAGTAGCAGGGGTACGGTCATTATTATCAGTTAATATATTAGTTGTACTATTTGCAGTACTGGTTGACGAAGTTGCCATTTTTCTTTTATAATTATGTATATATAAAAATTAAAGTACAAAGTAGAGGTACAAGTGTCGAAACGAAAAAGAAAAAATATCAAAAAGAGAAACAAAAATAAGATATAAAAATATGTAGAGAACTTTATCAGCAAAAATTATAAATGGTGGGATAGGAAAAAGAAAGGAAAAGTACGACTTACTCTAGTGGTCCTTGCAAATTGTTCGTCTTCTCGGATTATTGATCTGCTTGCCTTGGCTGAAGATCTTCCCCGTGTTGCGAACTGGTCCCGAAGTCTAAGGAGTTGAGACTCGCCGATTTGTTTGGTTATCAGTTGCCTTTCCCGACACAAACCGTGACTTGTTGCAGAATTGTGGATTTCTGCACACCCTTACCGAACTGCGCCAATTTTATGTTGGGATACTGGTTTATTTGCAAAAACTGTCACTAGTAAGTCGTATTGTTGTTAAGACGTTTATTTCATGTCTATTTATAATTAACAAAAATAAGAACAAAAAAATAGACAAGAGACGTTTGAGTATAGAGTCGAACTAAGTGAAAAAGAATAATGATTAATCCTGCGTTGGGCCAATCAGTTTTATTAAGAAGCTTGAACGTGTGAATGGGACATTCATACGTGACAAATAAACTGTTTATTTTGAATAAGAGTCGTTAAAACAAAACTTTAGAAAGTATACTATTAGGGAAAAATGCATCATGGAATTAATAATGAGATCCTCATCTTATTGATTATTCAAGATAGAAAAATAGTAATTTGAAAGAAGGTAATTATTGGAAAACGTGAGCTTCCTGAGATTTAAGTTTTAAGCTTTTAGTTGTGTTGCATGATTATTAATTTAGGAAAATACAGGGTGTATGGTGGATACAACAACGGTAAGAGATACAAAGTCGGTTAAATTGAGGCGAAGCTGCGTAATTATGGGCCAATTAATATGCCGCAAAAAAAAAAAAAAAATACAGGGGCTTCCAAAATATTTGGAAAAATCTAAAATTTTGTGTTTTGTTCATATTTTTCCCTGATGATGCCATCTTGCGAAGAATCTAAAGCAGCAATGAGAAAGTGAAATTTATTTTTGGACATTTCTTTGAACAGTCAGGAAAAACTAAAAATCGAAATGCAAAATTTTAGATTTTTCCAAATACATACTATCTTGAAAGCTCCTGTAATTACTTTTGATTTTTTGCAGCATTTTATTTGGCCCATAATTATGCAACTTTGCCCCAATTTAACGAACTTTGTAAGTATCTCTTACCGTTTCCGAAATTATTTTGATGGTGAAAGACGAATTTGTTACACTTTATATAAGGTGGTCTTTTTTATTCCATGTCTTATTTCAGAAAAGATAGATCACAACTTTGAATAATGTTGATATTCAAAGACTATATGAAATAATTTCACATATTTAGTTGTTTGGTCAAATGTAAACGTTTTTAATACTGTCAACACTAATTGTGGCAATATTTGTGTGGTGTGCAAAAAAGTTTTTAAATAGGACACCCTGTATACTATTCAGTTATTTTTGATTTCTCCACAAAAATGCGTTAATTTCTCAAAACTACTTTTAAGCAGCTAACACAACTAGTCTGTAGGGCAGAATTATCCATGCAAAAGTAAGCTTATTTCAAGTCTTAGAAAATAATTTTGTTTAAATTTAGATTGATAACATAGAACATAGTTTCTATTCCATAGAACTATGTTTTTCAGCTAAATTGTTTGAATATTAATTTATAGTAGGTAAGTCAGTACCTAAATAGGCAATCCACCTCATTTTGTGTAACTGACACAGGTACTAGTAATTACCTTTGTCATATTGAAGCATTGCCAGTCTATTACAATTATAATAGATCTACTACTATTTTAACAATTCTATTACCTTACTCCCCAAACCTATTTCCGCCTATTTCTATTGGAGTGCTAGTGACAAACTAAACCGACCGTTTTTTTTTTAGACATTCAATCCAGTAGTGGCCTCCATATGAGAGTTACAACGTTTTTTAGTACTTACTCTGGCATAGTTTTTTACTATTCTATTACCATTCGAGCCGTCAACCTATTAGTTTTAACCAAAGATTTCCGGCAACACTGATAATAATATAATGTTAAAATTTGAACATTCTTGGGTTAACATTATTCTTTATGATCACATACCTACTATAGAGATAAAAAAAAATGTTAAAAAAAATCAACAAAAAAGGTATAATTACCAAAACCTAGAAAGCACATAAAAACAAGTGCTATAAACCTATGAGCCTTTCCAGTGGGATGGCAACAAAAAAAGAACGTTTTATCACAGCATGTCCTATCATCTCTAACTGAAACTCCAATATTTGGGTCTCCTTCCATGATTTTTCACTACACAATATACAAACGGCAACAGAACTGGGTTTAAGTAATCAGTAATCTAATTAACATTTATTCGAAAGATTATTAATTTATTGATAAGTGATTTTAATTAGTCACACAGTCACAGGATATTATTATACAAATTCAAATACTCGTTTTCCAAACTCAAACAAATTCACTTTGTTTTCAAAATGTGACGTTTTTTATCATTTCATTTATCAGATGACGTTTCCTAACCTAAAAAAAAAATTAATTATATCGTGAAGTTAGCTTCATTTCTTTTTGAGCAACCATCTGTCTAACTATCCTTACTTTGTGCTCATTTGATTTGCACCTTGCTTCCGACTAGTTGGAAAATTGTCATGTCAATCAGCTGATTTCTGTTTTGTTTTTGACATTCATTTTGTCATTCAAAATTCAGTGGGTAGTGGATTCATGGAAAAAGTTTGGAAAATTATTAATATCACAAAAAGATGAACGAAATGGAAGGTAGTTTATGGTGCTACCTACCATACCCTGCGTTGTACAAGATTTTTCAGCACCTCACATGTAAAGAGCTAATATCGGCAGGGCGAGTATGCAAACTGTGGTTCGAAGCTAGCAGGAATGATCTCCTTTGGAGAGATTTGTTTTATAAAAACTTCTTGGTTGATAGATCTGTGCCAGTTGTAGCAGGTATGTTTTATATCTTCTAAAAAAATAATAACTTAAATTTATTACAAAACATTTATTGTAGGTAAATCTTGGTACGAAGAATTTAAACGACTTTGTTATAAGGTCCCAGTTGTTCAGACAGAGACATTAACTGAACATACTCATCAAGTATTGCACGTCAGCTTTTCTCACAATGGAAAATATTTTGCTACATGTTCCAAAGATGGATATGTTACAGTAAGTACAAAAATCAAGGTTTTAGTACCATCTTAGGTCAATTAATTCATAAGAAATGTATTTTCAATTTTATTCCAGTGTTTACATAGAGAAAGGGCAAATCTTGATTTCATGATTTAGAGCTCACTTATCAACACTATCCTTAAATAGATTGATTTATTTATAGCTGAGGTGTAAACCAACCTAGGAATCATTTTGAACTATAAACCAATAATCATTACCTAAGTACTATTAGTCAAATATAACAATCTTCTATGGCAATTAGGCTTGGAGATAACTTTTTCCATTAATTCTAGCTTTGGAATTCAAACTATCCAGCTACAGTAAAATATGTTAAAAACATGAAACTTTTTAAATGGAAATACACCCAATATTCTCAGTTCAACGAAACAGATACTTTACTTCTGGTATCAGGAGTTCATTTTGGTACAACGCATAGCACCTCTGGCGAGATTGCTGTGTTTAATTTAGGTAAGAATACAACTGCTGCATATAACAATACCTATATAAAACCCTGTGTCGCAAACTTCCACCGATCCCTTGTAATATTAAATTAAGAATATATTCAACCTACTGAAAGAGTAAGTGATAAACCTCGCTTGATTACCTTCTAACTAAAGAATATCTATGTGTAATGATACAGACAGCATTAAATTTATTATAGTTAAAGTATGTGAATTATGTAATGTAAGTTCCAATTAATAAAGGATTCATTGCCTAGTGCCTAGATAAAGATTTTTTACTGAGTAATTGGTTGATCATTAATTTTTTATAGCTAGATAAGTAATATATGGAATGGTTTAACTGGCTATTGTTTTAAAATAAGCATAACTAGGTACCTAGTTATTGTATTTTTAAGGAAACAAAAAGTATCCATAATTGTTTTTTTTTTGTTATTTATGAAATTCTTAGCATCAGACATACTTACCTATTATAGGAAATAACTAAACGCATATCTTTCTATAATGTCATACCTTCTATAAATTCAGCAAGTTTATTTTTGAAGGTTGTTTAATCTCCTGACTAATATTATTTATACCATATTCTATTTTCAGATGGATTTGATCTTCAATGCAGGGTGGTTAACAAACCCTATGATATTTTTGGTACTTGGTACAGCGATCAGTATCTTCTCTCTGGTGACCTTCACTGGCTTGCTCATTTAGTCAGCAGTTCACATTTGTGGCTCAATAGGGCTTCACAAGAAATTGATTCTGAATTGGTGAGAAATAGCTATTGAAAAAGTATATTAATGCAATATTCCATTAAATTCCAGCATTAAATTGTTTAATTTCTTTCCCCTGTGCCACAAGAATACATTTTATTTTGAAAAAAATAAAAAACTTCTTTTCTAATATAACTCTTTCCAAGATTTATTGAATTTTTTCAAATTTAGGTACCGATAACACATTGCCTGTTCAGATTTTACAACAGAAATGCCAGTTCAATAAGGGCAATAATGATAGCGAATTGTCTACCGAATTCAGAAAATATCAGTTTAGATGAGACTGAGTATGCCGGGGTACCTGTAGATCAGGGAGTTATCTTCGAGCATGGAAATCCAGTGAGCCACAGGGATATCAGTAACGTTCCTAGCTGTAGTAAGTCAGGTAAGGAACCATAGCAACTTTTAAAAATTATCGTAATCATTGCCAAGCCAATTTCCTAAGGAGTGAACCTTCAAATTGAGTATCTGTCTATAACTATTTATTTGGTTTGTCTCTTTAAAAAACTGCCCTTAAAACGAGGAATAGAAAATAATGTATTTATTTGATATAAGTAGCCTCCAAATTTGACTGTAGCCAGTGTCATAGATAGCTTTGTTTCCTGGGAAGGTACTGGCATGGCCACCTTCACTTATTTCATTTTACGGTTTCCATAAGGTGTCCTTGGGGGTACTGACTTTGTGGTTCCCATTTCGAGGCAAATTGCCGCTTCTGGGGCAGGGTTGTTTCGTTTTAAACATTTTGTATAAAACAATTGTTTTAAACATGTTTAAAAAAATCGTTTGAGTTTAAAACAATGTTATGTTTAAAACAGGTAAATTAAACACACAATTTTTTTTTGAGTATGAAAAATATTTATTGATAAATAGTAATAAAACTACTTACTAAAACAGTAATTTCCATTCAAATTAACAAAATAATAAAAGTTAGGTACCTAATGAACATCATGCCCAGAACTTTGGTATGTTCAAAAAACTACAAATAAGTGTATAACCCGTAAGAAAAAAAAGGAATAAGGTAAAAATGTATAATATTCACTGATCGGAAGTGACTTCAGTTAGCGCCGTAAGTAGTGGGTGCATTAGAATTAAGTTCTTTAAAAATTGTAACAAACTTAGCTGCTCTGACATTGCCTATGAATGAACTAAACCATAAGACGAAAAAAGTATTTCTATGTTGGCGGACGAAGCAATAGCTGTATGTAGCTGTTGGACAAGTTCCATTGCTCTTGTATTTAAATGTTTAATAGACCGCCACCATGCTAATGGTTTTACATTTTCAAGTATCTGTTGAGAAAACATATATGGCATAAATGGTGCACACCTAGCCTGAAAATTAACAATCATTGGCATTGCCTCTAAATGTCTCCAATGGTTCGAGCCATATTTCTGTCGTTTCTAATATCGTGCAAGTGTTTTTTTTTTAACTTTAACTAGAGCCACTAAGCATCTTGAGAATGTTGATTCTCGACAAATATCCTAAATGTCGTAAAACTCTATGAATAGAAAACATTCGGAGATTTCCACCGGGAAAGGAGTTCTTTTAAATTCTACTAAAAACATTGAAAACACGATTTAAACTATGTTTTTAATAAGGTTTTATTTGTTTAAAAGATGAACTTTAAAAGCAAAAAAAACATGTTTAAACAAAAAAAAACTGTTTAAAACAAAAAAAACACTTGTTTTGTTTAAAATAAAAAAATACATGTTTTTTTGCAACCCTGTTCTGGGGGCGGGGGGGGGGTGTGACTGTAGCAGCTTTTCGTAATACGAAAATTTTTAGTGTTTGATGAAATTCCGATACTAAATCCGATGCGAGTAAGTAGCGACTTCGCTAACCCGATATGGTACAATTCCGATTACCGTAAAGTAGAAGTGGAACAAAGTGCGGCTGCTGGTGACGACAGTGACTACGAGATGGATCAGGACGACAACAATAAGGACGAGGGATTCGATGACGACGACCATTCTACATCCAGCGACGAGACGGATTTGTTGAACGATAAATATTTGATATTTACCACTGGAAATAAGACATACACTCCGCATCAGATAGGTTCGTAAATACTTTTTTTGCTTACATTTTTTCCTTGTTGAACAGCAATTATAGATTTATTCATGTCATTGAGTACAAGAGAAGGTTCATGTAGCCCCGCAAATGGTCACCTGATTGTATGAACTAGGTAACTCGAAAATCTTTATTATTAGTGTTGTGATCGCTCACTCGAAAAACCGCTTGATTACTCGATTATTGAAATAACCGACATCGCTCGATTTTAAAAAAAACCGCTCGAGTTATCTGTTCAGGCGAAAACCGTCGCTCGTCCCTTATTATCTTTCACTCGATACCCGAGCTTCGCTTGACGCCGACGGAATTGTACCGCTGTAGTGTGATCGAGTTAAAAAACTGCTCGTATATTCGAACAGTTTTTCGCTCGATAGGAAATACTCTAGTTATAAATTCAGGCGAAAATCCGAAAAATATCGCCTGTCGCTTGTTACACGACCTTCGGTCTACGCGCCGCGCCATCCGATTGGCGAAATTCGGGTTTGACGCTGAGCAGGTACACGACATACGTCTTTCTTAAAGGCACATAAACGAGAAGGTGCATATAAAAAAGTATGCCAAATCCCTTAGCGGAGTTATCGCGACATGGGTTTTGTAAAGTTTTGTTTTAACTGTCTAGCCAGCGGCGTAGTTTAGGTCTCCGATTGTAAATATGATTACTAAGATTAAAGGATATAATTTTTAAATTTTTACTTACTATAAACTGGAGAAATCTTCTCAAAAATAACATAATAATAGAAATTGTAAATAAAAATAACAATACGTACAAAATGGTTAACAAAATATATAGAAAAATTCGTTGGTAATCTTATAGTAAACATTTTTAAATCTAAACAGGAACTTTTTATTATTAAACATTATTAAACTCAAGAAGATTTCTTAAAAATAACATACATTATAGAAAATGTTAATGGAAAATAAGAAAACGAGCAAAATAGTTAACAAAACATAGGTATCGACAAATTTTTTGGTAACCAAAAGTAAACATTCTTAAATTTAAACAGGAACTTTTAGGTACATATAAACATGAATTTAAAAAAATAGTCACCTATTTTCTTACTTTGCCAGTCGCGTAACTAAGTCTACATTTTTGAAGGGCACAGAGTGGGCACCTGATAATTTAAAGTGGAATAATTTGACAAGCCATTTTGAATATCTACTTATTTTATGCTCGTAGATTGAGAAAGATTAGAAGAAAAATAACTCTTGGTAATACTTTTGGTTTTAAAAAAGCACAAGAATAAACCCGAACAATAAATACATATTTGGGTGATTTTTGCAGTTTTTTTGTTTGGTATCGAGACACGTGGTAAAAATTCATTATTCACAAATAAATAAATTTCTGGAATTTTTTTGGTGGCTACTACAATTTTTTAGCTAAACCTATGCCCACCCGTAGTACTCTAGCTTATCACATGTAAACGGCTAGGCAGCCGGTCGAGCAGTCGGTGACGTCATCGCTTGGTGAATTGGAATTTCAAGCGATTCACTCGATTATTAAAATCGTTTGAGTATCAAGTACTGAATTATTAAAATCATCGGTTTTTCCCAACACTATTTATTACTACTTTACTTATTTATTTCACCAAAGGAAATCTGTCTATTTTTCTAATCTACCTTTTACATTTATCAACAGATGTCTCCAGTTTATTTCTAAAGTTACCGACTTTATGCAATTACATTTATTGCGGTTTTATAAATAAATTCAGATAGATATATGTTAAGTATAGGGTATAGGAAACATTAGTTTATCATAGACCTTTATTTCGCTGAAGCCATGCATTTTTAGGTTTTAAGCGGATAAAACCTTTCGTCTTTCCAAAGAAAATGGATCCCGGTCCAACTTTAAAAGAAAGGCTTGTTCTTCAAGAACAGCGGAGAGAACAAATGAGGTCTGGCAGTCCATCACAGGACCCTGATTGGTTAGATTTTGAGAAAGTTGCCGATAAATTCGACAAAGTCGATCATCTCATTGATCTGCACGGCCACATTGTCGGTATGGGTTTGAGTCCTGATCACAGGTAAGTTTTAAAAAGTTGGAGATGTGTATAACACTTGATTACCCGAGCTTGAGAACTGATTTTAGTTGCGGATACCGATATAATATCGATATAGCACTACATTCTTAAAAGAACTACATATTCAATATACGTAAAAATTGTCAATAATGACCACGTTGTAAAGCATCTTTACGTCAAATATTGTACCGACGCGGACGTGACGTGATCAATTTTCGGTAATTCCCCGACCGCCCGACTCTAAATACCAGCGGTGATTACCCGTTTTACTGCTCAGTTCGAGAAACTACTTAGTTTTAGTACATTGATACTTTAATATTGAAAATTTGCAATACAAATAAAAATGCGATGGGGGGAAAATAGAGATACTAGTAAAAAAAATATCTGTACCTTTTTTTACACCAAATGACCATAATAGTCACAATTTACTAGAGAAGAAAGTTATTCGCCCCTGGAGATTCTTAAAAATGGGTGTTCACTTACAAATTAATAAGATAGTTATCTTAAATATGCCGATACCGATTATCGGCAAAATTTATCGATACGATACCAATACCGGATATTTATATCGCTAATAAAAACCAATCCTATGAATGAAATGAAATTAAAATTTCAACCGCTGATGAAAAAAACTACATACACGCAATACATATTCACTGTACTTTTTGCAAAAAGTTTCCAAGTGGAAAGCGGGAATAACAATTTAACTTTTTACAGGTATCTTTATGTAAACAGTCGTTCTTGGCCAGAAAACTATACAATCACGAATCCCTTGGATCCTCCGCCTATAGCTCAAGAAATTGACATACATGTCATTGATTTGGTCACGCTTAAGCAAGTGGGGACGATGTTAAGGGCACATAAGGCATATACGCCCAATAACGAGTGCTTTTTTATATTTTTGGATGTGTGTAATGAATATGTCGCAAGGTAAGAAAGCTTGGAATAAAAAAAAACAATTATTTAGTCATAAAAAACCTAAAAGAGTATCCCATAATCACAGGATTGTATTATTAGAAAAAAATTAAATTTATAATTTGATCTACCGGTGGGCCAAAAAAGACCACATTTTCGTTTCGTAATAACTTTGTTGTTAAAATCATTTTTAAACGAAATTTCCAGTAAATATTTACAAAATTATAAGTTTTCGTAAAATGAATTTAAAAGTAATTAGTTAGAATATCTTATAGGGCAGGTTAAAATAAGAACTTATTTTACACAAGTCACAAAAATAAGTTCTTTCTTGTTTCAAATAATTGGGACTTACATGTCAAAGCCTCTTATATTCTCAACAAAAAACTTCTTTGAGATTTTTTGATATTTCACTTGGTTAAGCATTTAATAATGATTTGATTGTTTGATAATTAATTTTATATAATCCAAGTTAATATTTAGAATACCTGTAACAAAATTTTGAATTTATTTCTAATAAATTGACCATGGCCTACTGGAACGTAATTAAAAATATCGAATTTTTTGGTTATTTTTGAATATAACAAAACATTTTATACATTTTTGTAAAGCCCAAACTGCGCTTAATTAATTAAAATAATATATAGGGTGCCCCATTTAAAAAAAAATAACTTTTGTTACATCTCAAAAAATAAACTTTTTAGAGAAAAACTGGCTACGCACGCCACTGAACTTTACGTAACAATATCAGTTTTTACCTTTTTGTTAAGTTAACGCGTAACAGAAAGTGGCGAAAATGGAACACCCTGTACACTGAAATAAGCAATGAGCCTAAAACTGACCCTTGTGGAACACCGCTTGAAAGTTTGTGAGGTTTTTAAACCTTGAACAGGAAAATTTATTTAAAAAAATGTTTGTCACACTGCTTGATTACCAACATTTTACAGCGGAGCCGAAGACAAACATGGTTACCTTTGGGACCGCCATTACGGGGTCTGCTTAGCGAAATTCCCGCACCAAGACGTTGTCAATTCGGTGGCGTTCAATCCGAAGGACCCGGAAATGTTAGTGACTACATCCGACGACTTTACAATCAAAATTTGGAGGTCCCGATCGAAAGTAAAAGAACTAGGTTTGGACGTACGAGATTTCCCTTTGGGAATCGAGTTAAGGAAAAAAGCAAAAAAAGCTGGCAATAGTAGTAAAGACAATAGTGGGGCTTATTCTGCGCATAGATCTAGGTAATAACCAAAAATACTTTTGTCGTCTTGTAAATACTTGCGGGTCCAGAGTATAAAACGTTACTTTAAGTTACTTTCCTTGGGGATAGATTTTTTTAAACACGAGTAATAAGACATCGGCAAATACCCTAGGAGGGTTGATAGTCCTGCTCCTCATCATATAAAATTTGTTTTTCCCGTAAAGTAATATTTGAGCGTTCAAGCAGACACTGACCGACGGAAATTGAAAATATGTTTGGCTCAGAGTGACAAAATCTGTTTCTTATATTTTATAAAATGCGCGACGTTCTTTTATGTCGAATTAAGCATTTCATATGGGTACTTAAATAGCTTTACCTTTTTTAACACAAAAAGTTCAAAAATTGATTGAAACAAAATTAATGACGTCACAAACTTTGTTTGGTTATTAAAACCAACGACGGCCGTTCAACAGCTGATTTTTTAGAGCTAGAATAATAACCTAAATTGTGGGTTATGAAATTAACTCATCTATCAAATCTGTCTGCTGCTTCGCTCATATCTGTTGTGATGATGGAATCCGTTCAACCATTACCTTCTGCAGTACAGGCCGTGTTATGGGTCATTCCGGCAACACCGCGTCGTTGGAAGTTGGCCGCCATTTTAGTGCTGTCAAGTAGGTTCAACATTGTATACAAATTAACTGGTCAACAAAAAGATCGGCAAATGGGGTTTTTACCCTCATTTTTGAAAATTTATAACTTTATAACTCGAAAGAACAACTTTTCAATATTATACAGGGCGAAAAAGAAATTGATGTAATGCTACTTTTTATTCTCTACAACTTTTGTTTAAATTATGAACGAGGATTGAAATCTACGTTCAGTAGTATACAACACTACTGGTTTTCCGACATTTTGTTCCTTAAATTGACCATCTTCATTAAAATACCAATAGTGCGTTCCTGTAATTTACTTTTGTTTCGAAGGAACTGAAGATTTTTAAATTATTATTTCTATTTCTGTCTTTAATTGTTATTATGTACTACCACTACTGTTTTTTTTTAATTTCAAACTAATAGTTGTATCAAATTTCTACTTAGCGTAAGCACAAGTAATTGATTTTAATACAAATAGGATTTGCCTCTTTCTTAAGAGTTTTCAAAGAGTTTTACAATTACATACTTACACCGAATTTTAAAAAAGAAGTCAATTACAGGAATTAGGGGTATTTTACTGAAGATGGTCAATTTAAGGAACAAAACGTCGGAAAACTAGTAAGTATTGTATATCACTGAACGTAGATTACGGTCCTCTTTTATAATTTAAAAAAAATTAAGTTAATGATGGTGACCCAAAGACGAAACGTCGCATAAAAGATCTGATAATGCCATCCTGTGGGGAATAAAAGTAGCAATGAGAAATTTATTTTTGGACATCTCTTCGAACAAAATCAGGAAAAACAAAAACGCAAAATTTTTGAGTTTTTCAAATATTTTGAAATCGCGCTGTATTTATTTTTGATTTTATTGCGGCATATTATTCGGCCCATAATTACGCAACCCAATGGTGAAGGCCGAATTGGCCCTGGCCTTGTATGTGTTTAAAAAAAAATTATCCTCTGGTGACGATTTTTTGATTTGTTTTTACGCGAGTAGGAAGCAATACTCAAATTATGTTTGATAAATAAATACGGGGATATTTGCACAAGGACTTTGACTAGCGCTTTAGGAGAACTCTAGTCGATAAAATCAGATACACCTTATCAAAAATATTCCGGCTTCGTTTTTTTCTATTTATATTTGGACCCAAATAACTATTTTTATTTATTTTCTGTTCCTGTAATTTTAAGCAATTCTAGGTTGCGACTTTACAAATATAGGACACACTATTATTTATTATTGTTACAAGGTGCTTATACAATTTTATAAGAACAAAAATTATAGACATTTCATATTTTTATGTACTGTCTTTTGTACAGAATGTTAAATTAATTAATTAATTAATTAATTAATGGTTGTATGTGTAAAGAAACCCCGATGTAATTATGCATTGACTTCACTCTGAACAATTACAGCATCTAATGCATTAAAGGAAAAATATGGATGAAATATGGTTTATTCGGTTCTTCCGTTATTATACAGGGTGTTATGGAAATTACGTATTATATTTAAATGGGTGATTCCTGGGGTGTCCTAGAGAAGCGCTACATATATATATATATATTTTAAATCGAACGTTTAAAAAGTGGGGTATTCACCCCTAAACCCACCGGTCACTCCTCGGCACATTCATATATGATCATATTACATTGCCAAGCTGTGTAATCAACAGATGTTCAGGCACAATGTTGCCAACTGTATAAAAAATGTAAAACTTTAGATTCTTATAAAAATAATATTTAGTTTACCTAGTATCCAAATAGAAGTGAGAGAGACGCGATTCTTGTGCTGGTTTGTTTTTGTTCGGGTTACCTAGGTACTTGCTGTTTTTTTATAAATTAAGTTGGTTTTAAATAAGTCCGAAAAGATAAATAAAATTGAATTTTTCTCTAAAGGGTAAGTGGGATTTATAAACTTTTAAGTTGTCCAGATCTGACGGGTGTCGTTCGAATTGAACAAATTTATAATGTGCCCTGAAAAACAAACGGTTATTGACTTTCTAAAGAGTTTACCCTGAAGATACTACTTACTACTTACCTGTTCAAGATTCAGTGACGTTTTTCACCATATGTTGCTTTGTTTACCTTCCTGACAGGGGCGCCACGTGGTCATTTTTGGTTTGACATAAGGTCATGTACAGGGCATATTAAATTAAAGCGCCATTTTTGGATATTTTTCTTCAATTTGTTTTCATCTCAGGAATTGCCGATTTAAATATAATACGTCATTTCCATAACACCCTGTATTGATTTTGTTTCTTAAGCATCTCAGATCTTGACCAAGAAAATTTTTTTTTCTATCCCTCCACACATAAAATTGTCATTGTAAACAAATGAAAAATAATAACAATTTAATTGTTTAAATAGTTTTAACATGCTCTAACCTATCTTAAATTAATTTAAAAAAATGCCATTTTGTTCTTTATCCTCTTATCTACAAAACCCATTTTACGAAACCTCTTTTAGTTCGGAAGTTATTAAATATTTTCAATCGCAAGTCACGGAGGGCGACGGGTCGATGCCTCTACAATGGAGCTCTGTGGAGTGTGAATCATTAAGGCGATTCTCCTTTGCGCTACAGTCAGCTCGGCGACGCAGCGTGACGGAGAATACCAGTGTTGCCGCACGACGCATCGTGCAGCGCTAGTGTCGATTTACTACTAAAAAATAAAATTACATCCGGGTTTTATTTATACAAACCTATTTGATATTATACAATGTATTAATTTCTTTTTATTATATTGTTGCTGTAGGCTTTATTTTTTGGTTAAAACTTAATGTGTGTGCTTTGTTTTACTTATACACGGTGCCCAGCAGTGCATTGTTTTGTTAAAATTATTATACATATTAATTTTTTTTTAAGTATAGCTTCAATGTTTTATTAGGGGGGCACTTTTATTGGCCGATTTCCATCGATTCATTTCAACTATATGGACAGCGGGAGATTAACCCATAAAGGGGCTATTTTAATACTCAAACTTATTTGGAAGAATGGACCCCCCCCCCCCCCCCCCCCCCAAAACCTTATTCCGATAGGCTACTATGCTTAGTCTTTGGTCTCACCACTGTAAAAAAACAAGGATGTGTAACACTTTTGGAATCGTAAGAACAAGAATAGTTGCTAAAATATTTATCGCCTATATTGCTACGATAGTTTTAACTAAGCAGTGCAGCTTTTTTGTAGGAATATTTTGTACAAACTGTTTAAAGCATATCTAATATATGGCAATTTTTTGCAAAATAAAACACTGTGATCATAAATAAAATTGTATTTTTTACACTAACCCTATGGTAGACGGTACCGATGATGATTTTTTATACTTATGTTTTTTTTTATGTAACTGAAATTGCACGGAATTTTCAAAAACGACGTTTCTTTTTTGAAACTTTTCCTTCAAACCTTCGAAGAATCCTAAGCCGCAGGGTTTTTCTTTTCCTTCCCCTAACTTCTGTCTGGTTAAATATGAAAAAGCGGATTTTTTCCCTGTCACCAATAGAGTTTCAATACATCCTAACATTCAAATAAATAAATGATGACATGACATTTTTTCGAAAACGGTTCGGATTAGCGACATGAATGAAGAGCACTTAATTTTTAGTCAGGAGTTAAAGGTATGTAAAACACGTTTTCCAAAGTTCTTATCATATCGTTAAAAAAAGGGGGTCACGAGTGTCACAGCTAGTCAGTCCCTGCAACTGTGAGTAATTCACAACACTTTCGTAGATATTACTTTGAAGGGTCTTACCTGGTATACAGCATATTAAAATTTTTAAAAATATACCTGGTGATTCAATAATTAGGTGTTAAAACTTAATTCCATTGGAACTCTTTGGGAGCCTGTATCTCCAAAGAGGAGGCCTATACGAAAAAAGTTTATATGAACTTCTGTCACATTTTTCCGGACGCCCTGGATATACCAACACGGAAGTAATAATGGATTGTACAACATTTAAAGTAAACTATATTATTAAATACTTAAAACAATAAAAAAAATTACACTTATAATACAGAATTGTGACACATTCTCGTTCTATTCTAAAGGGGGTTGCCCCGCCGGTTCACCACTATAGGGTTCCCCGCTCACAGTCTCAGTAATACAACTACCTTCAGTCCGTGTGGCCTCTGTGGATTCTTCCGATCGCTTTTTCTCCACGTGGCCTTGGCAATGTTCACATTCATCATCTGAAGACTCTGAGGAAGAACTTTCACCAAACTTCCTAGGTTTGTTGTATATACAGCAACCTGTAAAAAAATTAGGAATCAAACTTGTATTAACTTAAAGCAGTGTCCATACCTAAGGTTTTATCGACGTCTTACCTGACATTTTAGGTGTTCAAGTTAGACACCAGAAATCGGCATTTTTTAAAAAGTTTTCACCAATCACGAGATTATTCATAAAATTACCAGATCTGGTGAAATTTTACTAGACTTGGCAACACTCTTAGACTGTTCAGGTAAAACCTTATGTGTGGACGCCGCTATTAAGATGAGGATTCCAAACAATCCCAAATTAGCAATCGGAGCCATCTATGTTGCATCAATTTAATTAAAACATATAACGCTTTTTGGCAGGTTAGAAAGAGACGGGAGTCATCAGCTGATCAATATTTCTTGTCATGAAGTTTTAGCCGTTAATAATAAAGTTTTTTAGTTAATTTATTGATATTTAGATTGTCTGACATGTCGATTGGAATATCAACAAGTTTCAGGAAGATCTGTGACAAAAATTGTTCATATTTAACATTGTTATTATTATTCTTATAACATTATATTTTTTAACGCAATTTTTTCGAAGCGTTTTCCAATCCTTTAACTTTACGAATCCAGTTTTAGATTTGAAAAAAACAAAGTATATTTGGCTCGCATAAAACAGTGCCTGCTTGGCAACCTGTGATTAAACGAAGCTCTTAACACGTCAGGTAAAACCTTAGGCGTTCTAAAATTATTTTCTTGACCTTCAAAATGTAATAAACTTACATTTTGATTTTTTTCGTCCTAAATTTTCATTATCCACCGTTTCTGTGCTCCACTTGACTTTTCTAGTTGCTTTAGGCTTTTTTAGTTTGACAGTCACTCTAGGAACACCTTGATCCTGGAAAAAAATTGCAAAATTTAAAGACAAATTCAGAAGATAGCACAACATTCGTTCGCATTTAATTTTGCCGCGTTTCTTAGAGTTGCTACGTTATTTTCATGAATCGGGATTTGTTTGTACTTCCGTTCATAATGATTAAATACAATTGACGAGTTACCGTAAATTGCAAGCCGTTACCATGGACAATTTGAATAACACATGCACACAACCAAGGATTTTAAATCCAGGAGGATACGGCTTTGGTTTAGGTCTTCGAAGAATAAACAATTCACATTCTTAGGTAAGTTGTAAAAAACTTCCCAGAAAACAACCGACGAGCTCTGAAAATTAGTGTAATTTTTCATTGTCGTTTTCCGTTAATTAGACAAAGACATTATGTCACCTTCGAGCGTTCGGAAAGCCTTATTGGAACGGACGTCTTACATACCTGTTGTCACGTTTGACACTACCAGATTAACATATTTGTCGTTATTGTTAAATAAAATTCTTTGTTGTTTAATTTAAGTATTGTTTGTGAAAAAAATAGTAATTCTTAACTCAATATGGTAAGAGAGTGCCAAATCTGCCGTAAACTGGATAAAAATAATATAGACTTGAGTTACGTCCGTCGATTATTTGTTTTTCCTAACCAAGACAGAAACAGACAGAAGATACAAAGAGATGGGGATTCTACAGACATAATTTCTAAATAGGCGAGAGCAATTTTTTCAGTGTTTATTCTTGAGCCAATTCATCAATAATTGTATCCATTCTAACTGTTATGTTATTTATCTTTAGGAAAGGAGAAAAACTTTATACTATTATCAAAAACAGCACACCTCATATTATGAATTTTAGGATTTAATAAATACACAAATCCCTGAGCAAAATAAGAAAAAATCTGGTAAACTTTCAAAACATATATGTTTTTCTGAAACTATATGACGTTGCTTCCGACACGCGTTCAGGTGGAGAATCAACAGCTTTAAAAATTAGGATCACGTTTGTAGGGTTTGGACCTATTCGATCAGTGTATGAAAATTGGCCTGGTCTTTTGTCGCGCTACTCGACAGAATCTTCATAAGAAATCATGGTAGTGAAATTATGACATTTGGGAATTTAAATACTTTGAACAGGTTATTTAAAAACTGTATTTACAAAGTGTATTTCAAAGATAAAAACAGTCCATAGTTATATAAAATTTTTAATCCCAAACAAACATAAAATACTTAATATAACAATGGATAATGTAAAAACAAAATATATTTATTTAAAACATATAATTATCTTTATATCTACATGATACCTACAAATTTAAACAAAAATAGGTGGTGAGAAAGATAAAAATGTATAAAAATTACTAAAAATAGAATATCTTCAATCACATTAAAAATTTCTTCACTCTGAAAACGAGATTAGAAAATATATATTTACTCCAGTCTTACAAGATTGTATAAAGTGAATTATTATCGTGCACTTAATTAACGACATAAACGTAATTTATTAAGGCACATTTGACTTTGTACTGTGTAAGATTTCTTTAAATGTCTATAAGTAACATTAAAAATCCAATATATAAATATTTAGGCGATGATTTTTCCGATTCTTAAATCTTGAATCTGCTCTTTATTATACCCTAATAAAGTGCTCAAAACTTCATCAGTATGTTGCCCTAATGTAGGAGGAGCACTCCTAACCTCATTGCCTCCCTCACTGTACTTCACAGGAGGACCTACAACTTTTACTGTGCCACTCTCTGGATGATCCAGTACTTTGACTATCCCAAGATGTTGTACATGAGGGTCATTAAAAACTGCATGTATATTGTTTACTGGGCCATTTGGAAAAGAAGTATTTTCTAGAAGTTCGCTCCATTCACTATTAGTTTTAGTTTTGAATATTTCATTTATAATGTCCACCAATTCATCTCGATTTTCCACTCGAACCTTGTTTATTATAAATTTAGGATTTGTATATAAATCGTCTCTTCCTAATTTCTTACAAAATTCTATGTACTGTTTCTCAGAGCCTATACCTATGGTGAAATAACCATCCTTAGTGGGAAACGCTTGGTAGGGCACTATACTTTCATGTGCAGTTCCCCACCGTTTAGCTTCTTTATCTGCATTAAGATAATTAGAACCTATATTTATTAGAGTCGATAGCTGTGTGGAAAGAAGGTTGCAGTCAATTTTTTGTCCTTTGCCTGTTCTTGAGCGTTTAAAAAGAGCAGCCAAAATGGCGCCATGAGCATACAGACCTAGCAACAAGAAAAAATGTAAAAACAAAGCTTTTCAGTTTTTCTTATATCAATATCAATTTCCGACCTACATACCTGTAGACACATCAGTAAGTGCTACACCAACTTTACAAGGCTCCCCATCTGTTGGGCCTGTTATATGCAGCAGTCCACCCATTGAACCAGCTATAACATCATACCCAGGCCGGTTGCTATAGGGACCATCGGGTCCGAATCCTGTTATGGAGCAATAAATTAGATGTGGAGCTATTTTTTGAAAATCCTTATAACCTAGTTGCAGTTCTTCTAGTTTACCAGGAACATAGTTTTCCACCAAAACATCCGAGATTTTAGCCAAAGAATAGAGAATGTCACGCCCTTCCTTTGATTGCATATTGACACAAACACTCTTCTTGTTGCGATTGAAAGTCACAAAGTAGCATGACTCATTGGAATTGCCGATAAATGGTGGTCCCCAATGTCTACACTCATCACCAGAGCCTGGTTTTTCAATCTTGACTACTTCTGCTCCTAAGTCCCCTAAGATCATAGTGCAATATGGTCCAGCAACTATCCTTGTTAGGTCCAAAATTCGTATTCCCTCTAAAGGGGAACTATTTTGATTTAAATTAGTATGTATTGATTTTTGCAACAGTTTCTTGTTTACATTTTGCAATAACAAATTCGAAAACTTAAAGGAAATTATACGATGACAAAACATGATTTCTTCGCGATGATGCCAATAAATCTGGGTAATGTTTTCAAATAGATCATGCTTTTATAAACGTTTACCTGCTCGTCAGTAGTTTCCACCAGGGTCACGGTTGATGTCGAAGGTTCTGGATGTTGGGGAGATGGCACTGAATCAGACATGTCTTTAATTTAATTTACACTACGTAAGTAGAGCCAAGTACAGAATTTACTATAATATACAATTCATCCCATTACAGCGTAAATTACCTCCGATTAGATTTTAAAAATTGCCGAAAATTCACTTCCAAGAACGTGACGTTTATTTTGACATAATACATCACATCCATTATTTATTGTGAAATGAATACAAACCTTTCCTAGAAGCTCATTTTAGGTAAGAGAGAAAACAATATATCGCTTAGTCAACCAGAGAGAGACGTATCCCTACCGACGCCAAACTGCGCCTGAAAAGAATCTCTTCTACATTATTACCGTAATTTAGGCCTTAACTGGCGGTGTTCGCCGTTACGGGCATATTTTCCTCTGTGCTAGTTGATTAGTTATTAGGACTGGGAAAATATATCGATATCATCATATCAAAAGGAATTGATAAGTTTTATTTATAAATCTGTAAAAGGAATTTATTTTAAAGCCTAGGAAATGATATAAAAACACTAGATCCTTTAAAGATCCTTATATAATCTAAAAATTATCTAAATTACAGTAAAATTAAATTTTTATACCTATAATATTATATTGATTTTTAGCTCCTATAAATTTAAACAATCAGTCACATATTATTATTATTATTAAACAATTGCAAAATGCAACATGCACAAACAGTATGAAAGTCCATTATGTATGTTACAAATTTCATTACATGCGTATACCTACATATAAAATCTTTATATAGGGTTGGCCAATGAAAACTGAAACCCTTTAACAAATGTATCATTGTCGAAGAAGGAAGAAAAAGTTTTATACTAGTTTGGGATTGTAAACGCTTATTACAAAAATGTATGATAAAAAGATAATTTAATGGCCTTTGAAACTACCATCATTCTCATTTAAAATTTTAGGGGTGAAGCCTCACCTCTGTTAGGTTTCCCCCCTTCGACTCAAGATATACATATAAATTGATATAGAAGATTTTTTGTTTAAATGACCATAAATATAAAAAATCCGGCATGTTTCGTTTTAATTGGCCAACCCTATATGTACTCATATTTAATTATTCAATTTATTTTGTATAACACCTGCCTATTAAACATATTTTTAGTATATGTTAGAAAGCAATTAAATCAATTTTAAAATATAATAATCGGTAAGTTGATGAATTTTACCGTTTTTTTCTGCCTATATTCTTTATTATACGTATGTAAATTTAATGGTTTTGATGATGGGGGTCTTATAAATAAGTTTTTAGGAGATAATCAATTTCCTTCTTACCTTATTTAGATATTCTTAACCTCAATGTACACTCAACAAACATTCATTCGATAAGGTTAAATATTAAACTTAATAAAATTAATGAATCCTTATCATAACTGCTGTAAAAAGTAATTTTGGAAACTAATCAATTTTACATAATGTAATAATACAATAATTTGTCCCAAAAAATTAACTAGGAAATTAATGTAAGTATACAAAATTTTTTTAAAAATTAATATTTTTCAAGTTTCTGATAGTAATTATTATTAGCGCTTCGATATTTTTATATTTTAATGCTTAGATATATAATTACTATCCCTGTATGGTTGTTTTAAAAATTTCTTAGAGTAAGTTAAAAATATTTTAAATAACGTTTTATACAGGGTGTTATGGAAATGACGTATTATATTTAAACCGGCAATTCCTGAGATGAAAACAAATTGATATCCAAAAATGGCACTTTAATTTAATATGCCCTGTACATGACCTTATGTCAAACCAAAAATGACCACGTGGTGCTTCTGCCAGGAAGGTAAGCAAAGCAACATATGGCGAAAAACGTCAATGAATCTTGAACAGTGTTGTCATATCTTCAGGGTAAACTCTTTAGAAAGTCTAACCGTTTGACAGATTCCAAGTTGTTTATTTTTCAGGGTACATTATTATAAACTTTTACGTTCAGTTCAGTTCACTGGGAAACAATCTCTGATTTATAAACTTGAACTGACTCGAACAAACCGCCGCGGAGTTTGTAATGGTCACGTATGTTCTCACTTGGTCAATTCGAACGACACACGTCGGATCTGAACAACTAAAATGCCACTTTACCCTTTAGAAGAAAAAAAATGCTAATTTATTTACCTTTTCGGCCTTATTTAAAACCAACTTAATTTATAAAAAAATCTGAATTAATATTTTCAAGTGCTACTGTGTAGACAAAAATACGCCCTTATTGTATAAGATTTCATCAGCTGGTCTGGGCTGGGCAATAATATAGTTTTTCCACACATTTATTTGACATCTAAAAATGTTGAAACTAAATAACACCTTTAAGCCTGTTCGTGTCTTGACGTTTTCTGTTAGGGTTTATTATATTAAGCTCATCGGTAAAAATACAGCGTTGCCACTTTCGATGTTTTATAAGATAATATTCATAAATTGCGGAATTTCCTTCTATAATATTACTTTCCTATATAATTATAGTCTCGGAAATGGCAACCGCGCTAGCAGATTTCGGAGAAAGAAAGCACCATTTATTTCAAAGGGTAGTTCCTATGTCCACATAATTGTTTCATTTTATGTTTAGTAAAGGGTTAATGGCCCATAGAAATGAGCGTTTTTATTATTTCTATTGCGAAATAATTAAGTGCTGTTGTTCTATGTGTGCGATAGTGTTATTGTAAAGTGTAATTATGCGTTAGTGTTTAGTGCTTTCGTGTACTCTGATAATAGGTGCATATTTTAAAAAAACTAGTTTGAAACTCGTGGGTGTCTGTGTGTTTCTTTAAGTGATTTAGAGCAATTTGTTGTGTTTCACTATGTGTTTCTTTCTCTCGACGATATGCCGGTTATGTTCCGAGCGATTGGAAAGAATAGGCCGAATGGGGTTTAGTGGGTATAAGCTTATTATGCAGTTCCACACTATCATCAGGGCACGTGATGAGCATAAAGCTTTTCCCATAGAAAAATAACTGAAAATGTGTGGATTTCTTACTCCTGTCAGCGTGGATTTACTTTCTAAGTAAGCAAATATTTATATTTATAAGAAACTAAAGTTTTACATTTTTTACGCAGTTTGGCAACATTGCACGTAACACCTGTTTTCTGATATGCCACTACAGGGTGACATGACGAACAAACCCGAACAAACGCCGGATGAGGTGTGGGTTTATGGGGCTGGACCCCACATTTAAAACGGTCGATTTAAAAAAAAACATGTAGCGCTTCTTTAGGACAAACCCGAACAAACCCAAGGAGTCACCCATTTAAATATAATACGTCATTTCCATAACACCCTGTATATTAACGTGTGACATACACTATAATTCTGGGGCATATGAGAATATGTGCAATCTTAGAAATGAAAAAAAAATTCAGGGAGAAAACTTTTTAAGTACCTCTTGTATACAGCGTTTCATTTTTAGGCTCTCTCGAATTAAATTGCCCGTCTTCCGCTGCTCAAAATGGACCTATATCATTTCAATACAGTCGATTACGCCGTATTCGGTTCCATGTTGATTTTGTCTGCCCTGACGGGTCTGTATTATGGATGCAGGGGTAAATATTGCAAAAGTGAGCGGGGACAAACGCTGCGGGAATACCTGACAGGGAACAGGAACTTGAAGCCATTGCCTGTCGCCCTATCACTTGTTGCAAGGCAAGTATTTTATTATTTAAACGGTTTATTTCTAATTCACATGCTCACGAAAAATGAAACGGCCGTCAAGCGTGAGTTATACCAGCAATGTTCCGTATTGTACGCTTTGTAACAGTACACGGCCTTAATTTTGTTCTGGATTTAAAACAAGGAAGTTAGCACTCCGAATCTGATGCCGGTCATCAGACTTCATATTTTAAGATTCTTGAAATTTCGATGGATTTTAGTGCTATAAGTCATGGCGTTGCTGTCCAGCGTCAAGCAAAAGTTAGGTAAGAATACAAAATGTATCATCACTCATTTCTACCCCATTCACGCCGGTAGCCACGCCGGATGAGATCAAATATCTTTTAAATTATACACGGTGTTGAAAAAAAGTCGGTACCACGGAATAACTCCGGTGCATCGCATTGCAGCGGAAAATGTCTAGGGAAAAAGTTGTTTGGTTTTGAAGGAGGAATAGTTTGCAATTTAAACCACCCCCTCAACCCCCGGGCGCGGGTTTGGATAAGTTAAGATTGTCAAATTGAACTCGATATTTTTTATTGGCGTATCCTGTTCTCCGACCAAAAATAAACATCTTTTGTCCGAAAAATTTTTTTATTCGGGCCCATCCTTCATCAATAATCACCATGAGAAATCAGAAAATCAGAACCGTGCGAAAATCAAGTTTTATCCCGGAAATACTCTTTTTCTCTGTCTTGTACTAAAAATGCCCGTGGAAAAAGTTGTTTATATTCGACGGGCATTCATTAGTACAAGACAGAGAAAAATAGTATTTCCGGGATAAAACTTGATTTTCGCACGGTTCTGATTTTGTCTTTCTCATGGTGATTATTGGTGCAGGAAGAAAATTTTGTGTTGGTTAAATTGCAAACTATTCCTCCTTCAAAACCAAACAACTTTTTCCCTAGACATTTTCCGCTGCAATGCGATGCACCGGAGTTATTCCGGGGTACCGACCTTTTTTCAACACCCTATATACCGCAATGCGAGAAACTTTGGGTAGATAGCCCTTTGGGGGAGCAGCGTATGAGTGACAAGGGTTTGAAGCCCACGTTAAGCTGTAGGTCCCTTTGGGAATGGTCCTGGCACCGAAAAAATTGAGGAAAAAATTGAGGAAAAAATACCGGCTAGGAACATCCTAATGATTGCAAAGAAATATGATCTACTAACTATTATTGACCAAATTTCAGTTATGTTTCTGGTGTCACTATCCTCGGCAGTCCTGCGGAGATTTACAACTTTGGAACTCAGTACTGGTTAATTGTGGTATCGATATGGTTAAGCGGCTTAGTAGTTGCTCAAGTCTATGTGCCTGTATTTTGCAAGCTAGAAGTTAATTCCTCCTACGAGGTACGATCTACATATATTCTTATATTGAATTTCATAACTCCTTATTATATACAATAAAAAGTGTTTAATACTTTAATAACAAAGGAACAACTAAGAGGTAAAAACAGAATAACTTAAAAATGTATATCGCACACAAAATGTATATCATATTGCCATAAATTGTGCTTTCACAGAAATGTGTGTATCATACATCTTTAAATTATGTTGAATATATAGAAAAATTCTTTTATGGACGCTGTCTTTCCCTGGCAGCACAACGATGATATGCTAATTTTTTTTAGTACCTGGAGCTAAGGTTTAATAGGATAGTCCGTACAGTAGCCTCGATATTTTTTGTATTTGATGAGGTATGTGATCAGAATGAATTTTACAGTTTCTATTTTAAACTAAAGTTTATTTTTAGATTATGTTTCTGCCAATAATTATTTATGTGCCATCTTTAGCCTTTAATCAAGGTAATGTATAAATGGTTGTCGTTTGTGATAAATTTAAAATTTCGGTAATAACAAATCATTTTTTAGTTACCGGTGCTAATATACATTTGATTGGAACTGTAGTTACTTTTATTTGTATTTTTTATACTTTATTGGTAAGTTTACGACTGTTTATATATATATTTTTAACTGTTAATATTAGTACGTCTTATGTCTTATACATTGTATTATTAAGTAAAGTTATTTTTAGGGAGGCCTTAAAGCTGTAGTATGGACTGATACATGGCAAGTGGTAGCAATGTTTATTTCAGTATTCGTAGTAATTATCTTAGGAACTTCAAAATTTGAATCATTGAACAATATTATTGAAATTAATAGGCAAGGTGGCAGAATAGAATTTCTAAAGTAAGTATATAATATGCATATTATATATTTACATCCTAATACTATTGTAGGTCCTTACCCTAGCGGTTTTTCTATACTAAAGTGTTCTTTGAAGCATTGCAGGCCATTATGGCTTCGTTGCAATACAGTGTTTGAAAAAATTTATATTTTTATTATATTATTAGTTTTATTGAATTGCTTAGTTTGAGTGGGATTTCTGCATATTAAAATATTATTATTTGTAGTTTAAATACAAGCATGTATGAAAGATACACTTTTCTGAGTGTACTCATAGGAGGATTTACTTTTTGGACTTCTTTTAACGCAGTGAATCAGACAATGGTGCAAAGATACTTATCCTTACCAAACTTGAAACAATCTAAACTGTAAGTTGAAACAAATACCCGAATAACCCGAGCAACCCCAGCATAGTACATATCAGCATATAGCCAAGTGCCCCCAATCTTAAAATAGGTTCTGGGGGTAGATGGAGGTTTTATAAATATTTTCTCGTCATATTTTATTAATCTATTGACCAACGGATAATGCAACCTTATATAACTCGATAACAGAACACTTCGTAACTACCTAAACTTTATAGGCATGGATGGCATAGCTCAAGATGAAAAATCGGAGAATCACACGACCCCTTGCGCAGTTTCCGGATATAATTTAATGACTTTCCCGTATAATGTTTTGTATTATTTAAAAAAATATATATTATTGATAATTATACGTAAAAAAGTTAAAATAAACACGAAGGGATAGGGGGAACAAACGCAGAAAACCTAAAAAAAAGCAATATACGTAGTTTTGCGTAAAATGTAGGAATTAAATAATCTCATGGTTGCTTATAAAATTCAGCAATAAGCATAATGCTTAAAATCCATTCTCTAATAATAACTTAAACAGACACGATAGGAAAGTGTTCCAAGCAATCGCAAAAATAGCAAATCACATCGGCTTATTAATTTGCTTCTGGTATATACAAAACAATTTCTAGAAATTAAAGCTTATTTCTGATTTTTTTGCAGCTCTGTTGGTCTCTTTACAATCGGCATATCTCTATTTGTGTCGATTTGCTGTTACTCAGGAATGCTGGTATACGCGACATACGCTGCATGTGATCCCTTGTCTTCCAATAGAATTAAAGCCGACGATCAATTATTACCATTGTACGTTATGGAGACCGTCGGGCACCTCAGAGGAGTGCCTGGACTTTTTATTGCTGGGGTATTTGGTGCTGGATTAAGGTAAAATACGCTGAGGAAGCTTTAGATCATTTACAATTATATACAAAATTTTTGAAAATTTCTAGGAAAGTCAGTAAGTTACCGAGTTACATAATGTTAAGACCAAAATAATTAGGTATGCTATCACTAGTAATACCTACCCCTAGTACATAAATTGTTATTTGGAAAGGAAAGTCAAGATATTATTAGGGAAGAGGTTCAAATTTTAATACCTACCAGATATATACCACATATGCTGGACGCAAAGCTCAAAAACGGCCAGTGGTCGATATTTTTGTTCAATGTTAGGAGTTTTACGCATTTTAAGGGGAACAAGGTCCAAAATTTAAGTTAATTTCTGGCCGTCTCCAAAAAGCCAAGCAGGAATTGTGCAATTACGAAACGCCCAAAGCTAAAAAAGTTGAACAAAAATATCGACCATTGGCCGTTATCGAACTTTGTGCCTAACGTATACTTGTGTGGTAAAGATAGAGCAAATTGAAATCATGTTTGGATTCCCAAAATTACTCAGTGGTCGGCTGAATAAATGAGACCGTCATCACATTTAATTTGTTTTAATATATTTCAGCTCCTTATCAGTTGTCCTTAACTCAACGGCCCAAGTGTTTTTAGAAGATTTCATAAAGGGATGCATGAGAAAGAATTTGGAAGAAAAAGCAGCAACAATTGTGGTTAAATCTGTGGTTTTCGCTTTGGGCATAGTCGCCGTGGGCTTTCTATTTATTGTAGAGCGCATGGGCGGTGTTCTAGCTGTATGTATATTTTTTCTATATATATTTTATGCCGCCCCGATAAATTGCTCGACATTTCTATAGCGTTAACTTTAAGGCCAGAAACGAAATGAAAGGTGTCACCAAAGGCCTTGTCGAACCCGATCTTTAGTAGGGGAAGAGTGGGTAGCCCCGGACACATATAGTACACATTGTAGGAATATACGTCGGGTAACCCCGGACACACTGAATAACAATTTTTTTTTTGTAGCAAACATCACATTAATAATATATACTTATTGGACGGACCACTTTCTACACATGCTTCATGAGCCCAATCTTTGCACTTGTCGTCTTCGAACGTTCCTCCTCAAATTAAGCACTCTATTTCATATTTTACTTTTTTAGACTTTGGTGATCGTGTACGAGAAGCTTTTTGAGGCATCTGGAATTGGTGACAATTTGGTTTGCAATGACTGTAAAGATATTGTGAAGTATACTGAAAATGTGCTTGTTAATAGAGCTCTACACCCAATCCTGGAGTGTGTTCTTCACACATTGTATTTCTTCATTAGGAGTGGTATTGCCTTTAAATCTTGGAGTTTTTAACTTAAACTTTAAATAAAGACATTTATCGCCATAACGGCAACCCTTGAAACAATTGCTACAGTGTGTACAATTTTAAACTTCGATGTGTTCGGGGGAAGCCACCTGCTAAGAGTCTAGATTTCTATCACGAACAAGGAAACTGATTCAAATGTACGATATTCTCTTGCAAAGCTTTAACGGAGCTTCGGAAAAAATAAGAGCTGTTAACAAATTGTCTTTCACGTCTAACGCTTTCGCAGATCAAGTCATTGCTAAATTTCATTTGCACATTTAATAGGCACATTAAGTCCCCTTGTGGCTTTAAAATCAAAGATGACCTCAAATTCAATATGCGCTACAACACTAAGACATATCTACCAATTAGATTTTGAATAATCATGAATTTAGAAGGTATCAACGAGGATCCAAGTTATAAAGCTCCCAAGTTTAAAGCTCCTAACGTTTGTGAAAGAAATTAACCTTGTGTGAATTCTAAATCATAGAAGAAGCTGAGCAAGTACGTAAAGCTAAAGGAAACAATTCTGCAAAAGTATTATTCTTAAGTAATGTCGAGCAATAGGTGCAGGAAAAGAAATTGTGACATTTTATCATTTTTAGATGGCCACCTCCCTCTCGGCAATCGCAGCCGGCACAACTTTTGGAGTGTTTACCCTCGGAATGTTAGTGCCATGGGCAAACTCTTATGGCGCAGTATGTGGCGCTGTTAGTGGGGCTATAATGTCGGGTTTGATATCGTTTGGCACTCAGTTCGTTGGTGCAGCTAAACTAGTTGTACCTCATCAAATGAATGTTTCTGTGGCGAACTGCTTTGATAAATATGGTATTGATGCGAACCAAACGGTTGTGGTAAGTACGTCCCAGAATTAGACAATATATAGACCCCGTTCATTCTACTGACAGAGGAAGACAACACAATAATGCTTTTTTAAATAATATCTAACTTGGACCTCTTGGAAAGAGATTTAAACGACCTTTAAAATGGCCAATTGAACCCCCCCTCATTAATCAAATTACAAGGCTGCAAATATTTTTTAAAAGTGTCCCCCATCGTACAAAAATTGACGTGTCTTTTCGATTTTTAATCTTATTTACTGGAAGCGAGATATATACAGAGTGTTATTTAAATTACTTTTAATGAGTGACTCGAAGGGTGTCCTAGAGAGTTTTTTTTTAATCGAATATCTAAATACTAAGGTAAAAACCCTTTTTAGCCAGATACTGTCGCGCCGTTCCAATTGGATTCAGTTAGCAACAATGTGGGTCACTAGAGTATACTAACAGTGTTGTCAGATCACACCGCATGTTTCGCCCTTGCTTGGATACCTGCCGCGCGCGACTATCGTTGCTTCAGTATGTTTCGGGACCCGGGGGTGGAATGACGCTGTCGGGGTTGATGTATTCGAATTTTAAACGTTTTGTTAGTTGTAGCATTACCCGACTTTTTTTCTGTTGTGAAATAATTCATAATAAGAAATATTGTGATGTGATTTCAAATTTGTGTGATATTTACCTATTGCTGGTTCTGTTGAAAAACATACTTTTCTTATGTTTTATTTTTGTATGGAATCAATTATAAAACGGATTATAAGATCGAAGGTAAGAGAGTATGTACTTAAAGTTGTAGTATTTTTTTTTCTAAAAAGTTTGAAAAAGAAGTGATAACGCGGGTCAAAGACGTCTTGTTGTCAAAAACTGAACACATGTCCTTACAATTCTGTGTTGCAATATATGACAACACCGCATCAATAAACTATTGATTGCGAACGTCCTCAGTAGTGGCCACGTAAATTTTCAGATTTCATTTAAAGTGTATATTTCGTACAATTCAATTCAATTTATTTTCATCTCAGGATTTGCAGGTTTAAATATAATAAGTCATTTCCATAACATCCTGTATATATGAAAGATAGGAAGCTTTTAAAATGACACCCTGTATAGCATAATAATTTAAAAGTTCTGAATCTAAGCAACGACATGTAAAAAATATTTAATACTAAGAATTTATAGAAAATGTCATAGAATTGTAGATTTTAACACTCTTTTTTATATCTAGGATTATCCCGACGAATCTCATATATTCCCATTATTCCGTCTCTCTTATCTCTGGATCACTCCAGTTGGAGTTTCTACGGTCCTAACAATCGGCATGATAGTAAGTGTCCTGACAGGAAAGACCGATATCAAACGTCTGGATCCCGATCTGATATCTCCAGTTTGCCACTGGATGATGCCGGCCGAAAGCCAGAGATATTCTGGATCGGCTATTAGGAAAGCCAGAAGTCGAAAATCAGCCGAGACCGAACAAATGGTGCAAGAAGTTGTGGATCAGAATATTATTTTAAGGGTAAGTATGAAAGAAAGTTCGGTTAGGTATAATATATATATGCAGCGAACCCTCTCGCCAGATATGTCAAGTGTCACGTGACATTAATGACTTGCCTGCTTATTTCTGGTTATTTATTTTGCCTAGGTTTGTATGACATTCCAGGACCTACCAGGACCGTACTACAATAGTACGTACGTTTATATTAAAAATGAAACGAGTCTATTAATTTTTTTAAATACATTTTTTATTATTTATTATAGGGAATAAAACACACAAACACATTGTATTTTTTTGTTATTTATTTATTCAAATATATAAAATGAAGTCATTATCTATAATTACATGTCTAGTAGGTACCTCTATATTCACAAAAAGATAGGAAGTACGTATCTGCATGGATGTCCATCTTTATCTACTGTAAACTTTATATAGTGTGTCTACACATGGACTTAACTATACCTGTAAAAAATTGTATCTTCAATTTTTCGAAAAAGTCATCCTTGATCATTTCTTTTCCCTGTTATATAAATACAAATCACTCGGAAAAATTTCCATGTTTTTGTACCGGATGCACAAAAAACATTTCTGAAAATAGCTATGGACCTTTTCTAAGGAAAGGTTATTGTATTAAAAACCTAAATATACGGTTTGCTTAAAAGGTTGTTCACTCTTGTTACCTCTGTTTTAACTTTAATGTTCACTAATGTCTGTTTCGTTGCCGTTGATAGCTCGATACCCTCATTAAAGATTCAAAACAAGGGCCCGGTGGCCTAAAATATTTTACCTATAAAATGGTCTTTTTACGTACATCTAGCATAAAGATGAAGAAATTTTGACCTATTCCACCGGGTAACAGATAAAGTAACAATAGAGCCATAAAATGAAATGAAAGGATAATGATTAAAACGGCCCATCATGGTCGGAGAGTTGGGTTTTTAATGTAACCGCTTATTATTTTATTTAAATGTAATAGATTTTATGATTTTATGAATTTATTTACAAGAAAACTAATTTATTTACAGATCAAAAAATATTGACAATTTCAATAATTATAACTCGATAAAATGGTCCTCAGAAGAATCTGAAGAGTCATCATGTCCTACGCTTATTACTAAAGGCTCAATTTCCATAGTTGTGTCAATTACGTTGTCAAGTTCCCACATTTTTTGTTCCTCTACTATAGCATGTTTTATGGCGTTTTGCCAATTTTCTGATGACACATTTGCTAAAGAATGAAGCAAGAGGTGTCGGACTTCTTGCATTTTAAAAGTTTTGTTATTTCTAGCAACATATCCTTTTACTTGAGCCCATATTAATTCGATAGGATTTAGCTCACAATGGTAAGGTGGTAAACGGAGCACTATAATACCTCGATCTCTTGCCATCTCGTCAATAACATACTTTTTATACTGTGATTTATGTAGCCTAACAATATCCAAAAGTTCTTTTTTTACCATGGTATTATCGTAACTCAATTCCTTTCGTTGTAACCAGTTTACGATTTCCGCCCTTTTCCATGAAGTTGTGGGAAGATTCTCTTTTAGCCTAGAGTGATAGCTGGCATTATCCATCACTATTACAGAATTAGCGGGAATGTATTCTATCATTTGCTTAAAATATTCCTCGAAAACATCAGCAGTCATTTCTTCATGATAGTCTTTAGTAGAATTCGACTGGAATTGTAATAATCCTTGATCCAAAAAGCCATTTGAACTTCCTATATGAGTTATAATAAGTCTGCGTCCCTTTCCAGATGGTGGTCTAAGTCCTGTTGACCAGCCTTCCATGACAGCTTGTCGAGAACTTAGGACATTTTTATCTTGCCAAACTTTAGATACGGTGTGCCCTTCGTTCAGCCAAGTTTCATCCAAATAGAAAATGTTTTTGCCTTCGCTGCGGTATTTTCGGATGGACCTTAAGTATTGACGTCTCCAGCAAATAATATCTGCTCTATCAATAAGAAAAGATTTTCTGTTTTGCTTCTCCCATCGAAAGTTCATATCATGAAGTATTTTCCATAGTTTCGTTCGTGATAGCTGTGGTAAGTCCTCGTCGTAGTTAATGGCTTGTAAAATTTTGTCTATAGTTGGTATTTCCTTGGCAAAATAAAAACTATGTACTTTTCTTCTAATACCATTTTTAATGAAATTGTCAATTTCTAACGGTTTCTTTCCTGGGAGTGGTTTTGGCTCACTGAGGTTCTTAGATTTTCTTTCACGCAAGAACCTATATATAGTAGCCTCTCCAACTCCTACCATATTGGCACACTCTGCAATGATGCTACGAACATCACTTGCAGGTTTCTGGTACACTAGAGCATCATGCACGTTTAATATTAATGTCTTTTCTCGGAGAGAATATGCACTCTTGCTAATTTGACGAAGACACGTTGGCGAAAAACTTGAAGCCATTGTTACAAGTATAGGAAATAATTCAACTTTGAGATAATGCAGTATCTAAATACAACTAAATACATAGTTTGACAAACGCACATCAAATGGCGTAATAACATCCTAAAGCAGGCAAAAATAGGTAAATTAATTACCCCTGTTGTACCTACTTTAACCCTAATCCTACTTAACAATGGACAGAGGCCAATTTTCTTATTAAATAAGGTAATTACTATTGGCAACGCCTATGGTTTACGGTTGTTTTATGGCTTCAACCCTCGATATGAGCTATCAACTGCAACAAAACGGACTTTAGTAACTTATAAGTGTATAGTATCATAACAAGCAAATTCTATATGCATCCTTCTTCTGTATACGTAGGCTACGTATACTACAAATACGTAGGTTACGTAAGGCATGTATGCAAAAAACTAATGAAATGGGTAGTTCGGCCTTTCCCATTGGGATTTCGGGAAATTTATTTATTTTTTTTATTTATTTAATCTTTATTTCAAAATTACATCGATATATACATAAAAAGTAAATAACAAGTAAAGAGAAATGTCGTCAAAAAACAGAACAAAAGCAAATTTAGTTGTTTCAACACCTGTACCTTAAAATAACTAAATTTAATTTTCATAATTACGTAAGTAATCGCTTAACGTGTAAGGTTCTAAATCAGTTAAAAAAATTTTCAGTTCCTTTTTAAATAAACGTTCAGTTGGTGCGTTCTTAATTCTAACATTCAATTTATTGTACAATCTAATACACATATAGTATGGATTTTTCTCAGAAAGTGTTAATCTATGTATTGGGTAATTTATATCTTTTGTTCTTGTATTATAATTATGATAAGTAATTGTATTAAACCTATCTCTGTTTTTATAAAAGAACAAAATAGTTTCATATATGTATAATGCATAAACAGTTAATATTTTTTTGACCTGAAAATGCCTCTGCATGACTGTAAATAAGACATTTTATATATTATTCGCAAGACACGTTTCTGAATAACAAAATTTTTTTCAAGTTTTGAATTGCTTCCCCAAAAAATAATTCCAAACCTCGATGTGGCCTCAAAATTGGCGAAATAGAGAGTTCTTTTTGCCACATCGTTTAAATATTTGGTTATAATGCGTAAACTGTAGCATATCTTATTTAATTTGTTACTAAGGTAGTCAATATGGTGTGACCAATCTAAAAATTCATCGATGTGAATGCCTAAAAATTTGGTATTATTTTCCGCTGGCAGCTGATATTGTTCGAGTTCTACCATATCTGGTCGTTCTTTTTTACTTAGTTTGGTTTTAAAAATAACAATTTTTGTCTTATCTCTATTTAAAAGCAATTTGTTCTTTTCAAACCAAACCTTTGTGTCCTGAAAAACTGAGCTGATATTGTTCGAGTTCTACCATATCTGGTCGTTCTTTTTTACTTAGTTTGGTTTTAAAAATAACAATTTTTGTCTTATCTCTATTTAAAAGCAATTTGTTCTTTTCAAACCAAACCTTTGTGTCCTGAAAAACTGAGCTGATATTGTTCGAGTTCTACCATATCTGGTCGTTCTTTTTTACTTAGTTTGGTTTTAAAAATAACAATTTTTGTCTTATCTCTATTTAAAAGCAATTTGTTCTTTTCAAACCAAACCTTTGCGTCCTGAAAAACTGAGCTGATATTGTTCGAGTTCTACCATATCTGATCGTTCTTTTTTACTTAGTTTGGTTTTAAAAATAACAATTTTTGTCTTATCTCTATTTAAAAGCAATTTGTTCTTTTCAAACCAAACCTTTGTGTCCTGAAAAACTGAGCTGATATTGTTCGAGTTCTACCATATCTGGTCGTTCTTTTTTACTTAGTTTGGTTTTAAAAATAACAATTTTTGTCTTATCTCTATTTAAAAGCAATTTGTTCTTTTCAAACCAAACCTTTGTGTCCTGAAAAACTGAGCTGATATTGTTCGAGTTCTACCATATCTGGTCGTTCTTTTTTACTTAGTTTGGTTTTAAAAATAACAATTTTTGTCTTATCTCTATTTAAAAGCAATTTGTTCTTTTCAAACCAAACCTTTGTGTCCTGAAAAACTGAGCTGATATTGTTCGAGTTCTACCATATCTGGTCGTTCTTTTTTACTTAGTTTGGTTTTAAAAATAACAATTTTTGTCTTATCTCTATTTAAAAGCAATTTGTTCTTTTCAAACCAAACCTTTGTGTCCTGAAAAACTGAGCTGATATTGTTCGAGTTCTACCATATCTGGTCGTTCTTTTTTACTTAGTTTGGTTTTAAAAATAACAATTTTTGTCTTATCTCTATTTAAAAGCAATTTGTTCTTTTCAAACCAAACCTTTGTGTCCTGAAAAACTGAGCTGATATTGTTCGAGTTCTACCATATCTGGTCGTTCTTTTTTACTTAGTTTGGTTTTAAAAATAACAATTTTTGTCTTATCTCTATTTAAAAGCAATTTGTTCTTTTCAAACCAAACCTTTGCGTCCTGAAAAACTGAGCTGATATTGTTCGAGTTCTACCATATCTGGTCGTTCTTTTTTACTTAGTTTGGTTTTAAAAATAACAATTTTTGTCTTATCTCTATTTAAAAGCAATTTGTTCTTTTCAAACCAAACCTTTGTGTCCTGAAAAACTGTTTTTGCATTAGTTGTTATTTCTAAAATATCCCTACCACTTACCAAAATGTTAGTATCATCAGCATACTCTATAAGACTATAAAATGGATATAAATCATTAATTTCAAAATTTAAATCATTGATAAATATAATAAACAATATTGGCCCTAATATGCTCCCTTGTGGTATTCCTATTGTATTTTGCAATATTTTTGACTTATATATACAGTTTTCTTTTTCTAACACAACTCTTTGTGTACGATTTTCTAAATATGATGAAATCCATCTCAGGGCGCAGCCCCTAATGCCATAACATTTAAGTTTATTCAAGAGAATGTTTCTGTCCAAACAATCAAAAGCCTTTGATAGATCTAAAAATATACCCATAGCTATTTTTCCATCCTCAAGGTGATCCAAAATCAGACGGGTAAATTGGAAAATGGCAGATTGCGTTGATCTTCCGTTGAGGTAACCATGTTGGTTCTCCGAGAAAATATTACATTTGTTCATAAAATTAATTATTCGATCACACATAATCAACTCAAAATACTTTGAAAAGCTTGGAAGAAGGGTTATAGGTCTATAGCTGTCCATGCTTTCTGAATCTCCTTTGATTTTATAAAGTGGTTTAATTGATGCCAATTTAAGCGGGTCTGGAAAAACACCCTCCTTAAGTGAATTATTGATAATGTAGCAAAGTACTTTACAGATTGAAGAAATGCTAAGTTTCATAATACTAGCAGGTAAAGAGATACGAAATCGGTTAAAGTGGAACAATTTTTTTCGGCACCAAATTGTTCATTCGCCGTGTAAACCAAAACTATTAAAAATATCATGCAGATATTTCCTACTTTCCCAGCTAACCAAACTGTCTACTTTCAAGTTGCCACACAAAAGTGTTACCTGATATTTAACTGAAATAAATCTCAACGCACTCGGAAAGAAATAAAACATCTAGAAATTTTTTTATTAATAGTAAAATTCACCTTAGTTTCTCTAACGGTGGCATCAGTTGAGGTAGAAGGCTCCATAATTATTATTCTCGCCTAAAAACAGATAAATAAAATATTAACCTATACATATTTTGTTACGTGAGTCGTACTTACTGTCGTTTACCAGATACACAGACAACAACTCAATATGTCGTTAATCAAAGTTTTGAAAATAAAATAAAATACTAAAACGACGGAAATACACTTTTAAAACTTATTAGCACCAAAAAAAACTGGAAAAATATAAAAACACAACACGCTGAATGCGGTTCGTATAAAACTGGGGTATTTGATTAAGCCCCCAAACAGCTGATCGATGACATATTGCTGATGTCAACCGTCGAAAAAGCTTGAGGGTTCGCTGCAAAGACTATATTTAGTCTATTGGTTTATTTTAACAATTCATCGAATTGCATATATTTTACCCTAATCTATATCTATATCAGATAACACTACCACAGGCTTTCGGCGTTTATAGGTATTTATAATAAGGACATAAGTAATTACAATTAACTTTTGTTTCTTTCATTTGTTCCAGGCATCTCCAACCTAATAACGACGAATAGTCTTCCTAGCACCGTCAAACGACCTCTCTTAAATGAATTGATGGATCTGAGATTTGATATAATATGTATTTTTGGTAAATTTACAACTTTTAGTAATTTTATAAATACAGTTTACAAGATATAGGATCATTTTTTAATTTATTATACAGGGTATATGGAAATGACTTATTATATTTAAATCTTTTTAAATATCTTTGGGTGTCCTATAGAGAAGCGCGACATGGGTTTTGTTTTGACTGGCTAGCCAGCGGCGATTGTAAATTTTTTAAAAATTAAAGGATATAATTTTTTTTTAAAATCATCTGTTCTTCGTTAATAAAAACTCTAGGCTAAACTTTAAACCTTACAAAAACAACCCCTGGTATTTTATAAACACATTCTTCTTAGTCATAAAAATGAATCACCACTCGCGCTCGAGCGATTCACTCGATTATAAAAATCGCTCGAGTTTGTTCGGGTTTGTTCTCGTACTCGATTATTAAAATCATCGATTTTTCCCAACACTAATTACATCGGATATTAAATTTACATAAATGCAATTAAAAATACAGGTCTGGATTTAAAAAAACAAACCTGGCGATGACATCTCAATGACAAAACGTCGGAAACAAAAATGTAAGAACACTGGTTTATAGAAGATGAAAACTCTCAATGAACGTCCAAAATTTATTTTACATTATCTCTTTAAATAAAGCCAGAAAAAATTAAAAACCAAAACAACGATTTTCCGAATTTTTTTAGTTTCTTCATGCCATATTAGTCGGCTATGAATTGCTCAATTTTGCACCAATTTATCCTTTGCTGTATCTCTTACGGTTTATATCCCAATGGTGAACATCGAATTTTTAACACCATGTATCATAATTTCAACTTATTAAAACTATTTTCCATCCATATCCAAACGGTTCCGCCTTTCTTATCTCCGACGCCTTTCTTATCTCCGAATCACCCCAGCTGGAGTTTCCAATGTTCTAACAATCGGCATTATAGGAAGTTTCCTGACAGGAAATACCGATATCAAACGCCTGGATCTAGATCTCATATCTCGTTTGCCACTGGATGATGCCGGTCGAAAGCCAGAGACCTTCTGGATCGGCTATTAGGAAAGCTGAAAGTCGGGGAATAACAGAGTCCGATAAAATGGTTCACGACGATGTGAATGAAGGGATTATTAAAACAGTTAGTTATGGGAGACGTTAATAATATGCGTCTGTACCATAAACATATAATATAAAAGGAGAGTACAGTTTCAAATAAGTTAGAAGAAGATGGCTTTAAAAAATGGCAACGCTGTAATAAGGTACACGTTTAGATCATTTCGATTTAACATGTCATAAATAGGTAATCGTTGTAGGTATGTTTTACAGAAATATAAAGAAATAATCCATATTTTTGCAATATTTACTTAAAATATAGAATTAGCTACACCACTGTTTTACCTAATAAAAACATATCATCATTATTCTTACTTACCGACGAAATATTACTCCGGGGTTAGAATAGTCGAATTTCACTGACGAACCATTCTTCTTCTTCTTCAAGTGCCATCTCCTCTTAGAAGGTTGGCTATCATCATAGCTATTCTAACTTTTGATGCTGCAGCTCTAAACAACTCAACGGAACTACAGTGGTACCATTCCCTTAGGTTATTTAGCCAGGAAATGCGTCTTCTTCCTCTACTTCTTTATCCCTGTATCTTCCCCTGCATAATATTCTGCAACAATACATATTTTTCTCCCCTCATCACGTGGCCCAGGTATTGCAACTTTCTTATTTTAATTGTGTTTAATATTTCCTTTTCCTTTCTCATTCTTCCCAGCACCTCCTCATTTGTTACCATGTCTACCCAACTTATTCTTAAGATCCTTCTATATGACCACACCTCAAATGCTTTCAGTCGATCACTTATATTTTTCTTTAACGTCCAGGATTCCATCCCATATAGCAACAGGGAGAAAACATAGCAATTCAATATTCTGGCTCTGATGCGTAAATTAAGATCTCTATTGCATAACACATTTCTCATTCTGTTAAATATGGTTCTGGCTTGTCCAATTCTTGATTTGATCTCTTCAGTATAGTCATTACCCTCATTGACCGTTGTTCCTAAGTATTTGTATTTACTGACTTTCTCCACTAGTTCTCCGTTGATCCATAAGTTCTCCTGTTGTTGAACTGATTTTGTAATGGTCATAAATTTGGTCTTTTTGATATTTAAGGTAAGTCCGCTCTCCTCGCTGCTCGTCACTATTTGATCAACCAGGCCCTGTAAGTCTTCTATTGTTTCAGCAATAAGTATGGTGTCGTCTGCATACCGGATGTTATTAATGGGTATTCCATTAACCTTTACTCCCGTTATTGTTTCTTCCAGTGCTCTCTGAATGATTTCTTCCGAATAAAGATTAAACAATAGCGGCGATAGTACACATCCTTGCCTTACACCCCGTTGGATTTCTATTTCTTCTGAGAGTTCATTGTCCACTTTGACATTAGCTGTCTGATTGTAGTGTAGATTATTTATTATTCTAATATCCTTCATGTCTATATTTTTACTCTGAAGCAATTGAATAAGGTGGTTATGGCGTACTGTATCGAATGCTTTGTTGTAGTCAAGGAAACAAACATACATCGGTTGATGGATGTCCATGCATCTCTGAGTCAACACATTAAAGGCAAACAAACAACTGACGAACCATTGTGGATGGCTAATAAATGGCTTTAAATAGTTTTAGTTCGAAAGAACACTAAAAATGAATGCAAAAACACGAACAATTACAAAAGCAGCAGCGATAAACCGATAACAACACCCACGGCGAAAATGAATGAAGTTAGTAAACTTCAGGGTCATTATTACACTAGCAGGTAAAAATGAGCAAACAGCGTTGCCACTATATTCTTGGTATAATATTATACTTTTCGGTTTCAAACGCAGGCGGTAGATTTAGGACTCTCAGTACAGACTTGGCATCATTGATTACTGTTTAAAACCTTGTATGTACAGAATAAAAACAATTCTGTCTATTTATTAATTAAATGTTTTTGGGTTCATCCATACTTAAAAATTGATATTGTTTACGCCAGGTATAGTTGTTGCAGAATTATTAAAATATTATTTCTCCTAATATTGGATTTTAATTGGTGCCATATTAGCTCAATAGGATTGAATATACAATAGTACGGAGGAAGACGCAACACACTCGTATTGCTTATTTATTTTAAAAGCTTTTAATACTTCTAGCAGTTCTCGTTTTTTGTAAGTTTCTTCAAAATATAAATCGGTTTCAATCATAAAATTTTGAATTTCTGCTTTTGTATTATTAGAATTGGGAATAATTTTTGCTTGTCGACTATGATAACTAGCATTGTCCATTACAATGACGCTATTTTCAGGTATATTTTTAAGGAGTTTATGTTTAAACCACTTCAAAAAGTTGTGCGTCGGTATCTTGATGGTAATCTAAAGAAGAATCTGCTATGTTTTTAGCTGAAAGCAATAGACAATTTGGAACAAACCCGTTCTCTGAACCAGCATGTATTATTGTGATTCTTTTGCCTTTATTTGATGGTGCCTTGGTTTGACATTTTTTGGAAGAATCATCCCAACCCTATCTTGGAGTGTCATGGATATCGAACCATGTTTCGTCAAGGTAAATAATTGGACGATTTTCTTCTCTAAATTGTTTAACAGCTGTTAAATATTTAAGTCTCCATTCCCGTAAACGTTGAGATTCCATTAATGTTTGTCTTTTATCAATGCTTCGGTATTTAAAACCAGTTTTACGCAATATTTTCCTAAGGCTTGAAAGGCTACAAGAGATCAGCCGCTCTTTGAGGGAAATCAAAGTGGGTACAGTTTGTGCCTCATACATTTGGTAAATCTTTCTTCTTAATAAATCCATGTCATTTTCGGCAATGCTTCTAAATGTGCCAGAATCACTCCGATTTTTTCTAAAATTAACAGGTTTAAGTACTATGTCTCTTACTGATGATAAAGGAGTTTTTGTCAAAGTAGACGTCTCTGCTAAAGCATCCATCGAATTAAAATTTCTACAACAACGATTGATACACATTTTTAATTATTAGTTTGGCATCGGTAGATAAATGCTTTCTTTTAAAAATGACACTTGAAGATGCCCCCCTATCAGCATAATTCCAAGGACGCCACATTCTACCACTAATAAGCCTAACTAAAAATTACTCGCCGGAAAACCACTAAAGATTAAAATTATTAAAAATCACTTTGTATTTATATATGCATCAGGCATAGGTATAAATTGAATTTGTATGCCTGGTCCGGCTCTGCTCGAAAAGGTTTTAAAATTTGGGATTTCCTTATTTATTTTATGGTCGAAGGGATAATAAGGTTTTATTGCAGTCAAAAGATCAACGATATAATTCTGCAAATACTATACAAATAATAAAACTGACAAAATATGACTATTGTAAGAAGGAAATATGATTTATTTGATATATAAACTAATGTTTCGTTGCGAGTTGTGTGACCAACAATAGAGTGGCCAGAACTTTCCAACCATACCTTTATAAGTGAAACAACCTAAATATTTGATTTCTACTCGAATGAAGCCATTCCCCATCCAAACGTTTATTTAATAGCAATATGAAATTTACTAAAAGGGATTTGATATTATTGAGACACTCACCGCATCCCGAAGTAAAGATGTATTTCAAACAGGATTACTGAACGGGAAGCATCACATTCATACATCCAGAATTATCGACGGGAATTGTCAGCTGTGTAAGCTGCTTTCCAACAGTTTGTCATTCATAGCTTCGACATCGAGTTTTATATTTTGAAAAGGCATTAGGGGCTATTAAATATGGATAAATAAAATATATAGATATTTAATTACGTTTAGATAGTGTTGGGAAAAACCGATGATTTTAATAATCGAGTACTTGATACTCGAGCGATTTTAATAATCGAGTGAATCGCTTGAAATTCCAATTCACCAAGCGATGACGTCACCGACTGCTCCACCGGCAGCTTAGCCGTTTACATGTGATCAGGTAGGGTATTTAGCAGGCACGTAACTACGGGTGGGCACAGGTTTAGCCAAGAAATTGTAGTAGCCATCAAAAAAATTCCAGAAATTTATTTATTTGTGAATAATGAATGAATTTTTACCACGTGTCTCGATACCAAACAAAAAAACTGCAAAAAATCACCCAAATATGTATTTATTATTCGGGTTTATTATTGTGCTTTTTTAACCCGAACAAAAAGTATTACCAAGAGTTATTTTTCTTCACATCTTTCTCAATCTACGAGCATAAAATAAGTAGATATTTAAAATAGCTTGTCAAATTCTTCCACTTTAAATTATCAGGTGCACACTGTGTGCCCTTCAAAAATTTAGGCTTAGTTACGCGACTGGCAAAATAAGAAAATTGGTTATTATTTTTTTAAATTCATGTACTTATGTATTCATAGTTACCTAAAAGATCCTGTTTAAATTCAAGAATGTTTACTTTTGGTTACCAAAAATTTGTCGCTACCTATGTTTTGTTAACTATTTTGCTCGTTTTCTTATTTTCCATTAACATTATATTAACATGTTATTTTTAAGAAGTCTTCTTGAGTTTAATAATAAAAAGTTCCTGTTTAGATTTAAGAATGTTTACTATAATATTACAAACGAATTTTTCTATATATTTTGTTAACCATTTTGTTCGTTTTGCTATTTTTCATTAACAATTTCTATTATTATGTTATTTTTGAGAAGTTTCCTCGAGTTTATAGTAAATAAAAATTTTAAAATTATATCCTTTAATTTTTTAATATTTACAATCGTAGAACTATACTACGCCGCTGGCTAGCCAGTTAAAACAAAACTTTACCAATCTCATGTCGCGATGACTCCGCTAAGGGATTCGGCATACTTTTTTATATGCACCTTCTCGTTTATGTGCCTTTAAGAAAGACGTATGCCGTATTACCTGCTCAACGTCAAACTCGAACGTCGCCAATCGGATGGCGCAGCGCGTATAACGAAGGTCGGTTGTGACAGGCGATATTTTTCGGGTTTTCGCCTAAATTTATACCTAGAGTATTTCCTATAGAGCGAAAAACTGTACGAGCAGTTTTTTTAACTCGATCACACTACAGCGGTATATTTCCGTCGGCGTCAAGCGAAGCGCGGGTATCGAGTGAAAGATAATAAGTGACGAGCGACGGCTTTCGCCTGAATATATAACTCGAGCGGTTTTTTTAATAATCGAGCGATGTCGGTTATTTCAATAATCGAGTAATCAAGCGGTTTTTCGCTCGAGCAATCACAACACTATATAATATAATTACTTGGCAGTATAGCGAATTCTTAAAGAACATTTAGAAGTAGCCAAAGAATCCGTGTCAATTTCGGAGTCAATAACCCGGTATAAGATGCTCCTAGAGCTAAGATTCAGATTCACCCTGTACTTTTATAATTTCTTTTCCTCTTATAAATTAGTAGTCAAGCACCACTTAGATCCACAAAATGTAAAATATTTTATTGTAAGTAATTCCAGTATAACAAAGCAATATTTCGTAACTACGTGAAAATGCAAAATACCGTATACAGAGCCACTAAAATTATCGGAATAAAGTCCATTCAAGTATGTTTTAATTCTAGTTGAAATCTCTGCTACGGATTGTTCGTTCAGTTTTCAACAACAGACGGTATTTTGTACAGATTAGGCTTATTTTGCATTGCCCTAGGTACCTATAAGGATGTTCATTGTTCAAGTATGTTTGTAACGGGCATCAGAGAAGCAGCACAGAGTTGCCGGATTATTTTAGTTCTACTAATAATAGGCGAGTTATGCATGCTTAAAACGATATACAACATATATATAACCATTATATTGCCAATAATACGAACGTTCCAAAATACAAAAAGTGTTCCCGCTATGGGAGATGGCGTGGTACTATTGAGTTTGCACAGTAGGGTGGAAATTTTAACGATCGCGCCGGAGCCGGCCCGACATTAGTTGTTTGTTGTTATTCGTCGCCATCTTTGGTTCTGGATGCTTTTTCAAATTACAGAATAAAAAGTGGTTCATCCACAAGTCGTGGATCAATACGAGGTATAAAGTATTTCAGGTATGTACATATATACCAAAATATTTTGCTTATCACATTATCCGATCTTCGGAACCGAATTTCACTAAAAGGCTTTTAAAAAAAGTAGAGCGTACAATATACAATATAATATAGGACATGTGGTTACTACCTAACCTTAAAATTAATGTATTTTTAATTTGGTGCATTAGTAGCTGATAATAATTCGCAAAATAGTCAATATAGTCCTTCATTCTTAATTTTTGGTTTAGAAAAAAGTGAGGTTAAGAAACATACGACGTCGGATGAAAGTTAAAATAAAGTTTATCGTGTCGATTGTTACAAATATTCGGACGGAATTTGGCACCAAAAGTTTACACCAATCAGGGCACCGTTGGATCATCATATCGTCAGAAATTGTATGCATGGAACGCCGTCTTAATTCGAACTAATCGAAATTTTGATTGCAATATTTATCCTAACTAACCAGTGAAATTTACATTAAAAAAGTTGAAATCCGGTCCTGTCGAATGTTTACTTTCACAAGGAAATTTCCGAACTGCGCAAACTCACTATTTGGCCATAGCGGGGACATAATTGCATATGGTATTAGCAATATAATGGTTATATATATATATGTGCGATATACCGACTACAGATCGACAAGTTTATCTGTAGCTACGAAAGGAATGTTGGCAAAAAAAATTCTGGGGTTAACAATGTTGTCACATTAATTTTTAATTTAATAAAGTTATCGAGAAACCAATATTCTATTATAGTTTCAATATTGTTAAAACTTTATTTTCATACTATGAAACTTGATATTTAAATAAAAAATAATATATTTTTTTGACTAAAGTAGTTTTAATCTAAAAATATGGCAACATAGTGCGTTGTCAATGGTTACAGGTAGCTAGAGCTAATTTGTTAAGTCATATCCAAGACAGTTGATGGCGCATGCGTCTCGTGAGACAACCGATCGGGTTTGTTCGGCGATGTCCAATATTTGATGGATGTACCCACCCAGTTGCCTAATGATAGAAAGGGCAATAGTTATTGTATTGGGTTTTATAAATAAGTGTTCATTGTGTCGTGTTTTAGGGTGTTATTTTAAAATTTTGAACCTCTTGATAATGAATTAGTATAGTCCTAGTACAAATCTTCACAGTAAGACCCGTGAAGTGATTGTAAATATTTATAGGGTATGTGAAGAGGAACAATCAATATTATATTTAAATTGCCACTTAAGCGGAAGCTAATACGAGCAAAACTGAAAAATAATCATTAATCAATTAATCATGTAGCTGTTTTTTCCATGTTGAAAAATATACAATTGCAAAAAGTATTTTTTTAAACCTTGACAAAAATAGTTACCTACCGTTCAAACTTAAAATACAATAACTGAAGAATTTCCTATTAGGAAACCTTTATTATTTAATTTGAGTTGAATTTCTTGTTGAAATTTTATAATATTTTTAAACTATTAATACAGGGTATTCAAATAATAAGATTAAAAATGAAATTGAGAAAACTGCAAGAAATCTACATTTTCAAATGGAAACCCACAAATTTTATAATTGTTTTCAATTTAGGATTAAAAATTAGTGTTGTGATCGCTCGATTATTAAAAAACCGCTCGAGTTATCTATTCAGGCGAAAACCGTCGCTCGTCATTTATTCTCTTTCACTCGATACCCGAGCTGCGCTTGACGCTGGCGGAAATATACCGCTGTAGTATGATCGAGTTAAAAAACTGCTAGTATATTCGAACAGTTTTTCGCTCGATAGGAAATACTCTAGTTATATAAATTCAGGCGATAAACCGAACAATATCGCCCGTCACTTGATACACGACCTTCGGTCTACGCGCCGCGCCATCCGATTGGCGACGTTTGAGTTTGACGCTGAGCAGGTACACGACATACGTCTTTCTTAAAGGCCCATAAACGAGAAGGTGCATATAAAAAAGTATGCCGAATCCCTTAGCGGACTCATCGCGACATGGATTTTGTAAAGTTTTGTGTTAACTGGCTAGCCAGCTAGTTTAGGTCTCCGATTGTAAATATTACAAAATTAAAGGATAAAATTTTAAAATTTTTAATTACTATAAACACGAGAAAACTTCTCAAAAATAACATAATAATAGAAATTGTTAATGAAAAATAACAAAACGAACAAAATGGTTAACAAAATATATAGAAAAATTCGTTGGTAATCTTATACATCAACATTTTTAAATCTAACAGGAACTTTTTATTCACTCAAGAAGACTTCTTAAAAATGACATACATTATAGAAAATATTAATGGAAAATAAGAAAACGAGCAAAATAATTAACAAAACATAGGTATCGACAAAAATGTTTTGGTAACCAAAAGTAAACAGGAACTTTTATGTAACTATGAATACATGAGTACATGAATTTAAAAAAATACTAACCAAATTTTCTTATTTTGCCAGTGGCGTAACTAAGCCTAAATTTTTGAAGTAATAATTTTTGGTTCTGGCTAAAAACGCACAATAATAAACCCGAACAATAAATACATATTTGGGTGATTTTTTGCAGATTTTTTTGTTTGGTATCGAGACACGTGGTAAAAATTCATTATTCACAAATAAATAAATTTATGGAATTTTTTTTTTTTGGGTGGCTACTACAATTTTTTAGCTAAACCTGTGCCCACCCGTAATTACGTACTTGCTAAATACCCTACCTGATCACATGTAAACGGCTATGCTGCCGTCGAGCAGTCGGTGACGTCATCGCTTGGTGAATTGGAATTTCAAGCGATTCACTCGATTATTAAAATCGCTCGAGTATTAAGTACTCGATTATTAAAATCGCTCGAGTATCAAGTACTCGATTATTAAAATCGCTCGAGTATCAAGTACTCGATTATTAAAATCATCGGTTTTCCCCAACACTATTAAAAATATGGATAAGTTTATATGAGGTTGTCTATTCCGATAATTTGTAGTTTTCAAAATATTGCCAATTTAATATTTTTATATAATATAGCAATTTTGCTGCGGATTTTAAATTTAGTTGTTCAATTAAGTCGTCAATTTAATTTTATATATGCTCACATCATGTGAGCATATATAAAACTAAGTGTCCGAGCGTTTTCCCCAAAAGTTACAGGTTAAGGCTATATTAATTTTATTCCGGACTTCTGGGTAACCGAGTATATTTATTTATTTAATTTATTATTACCTAAAATAATTTTTTTATGACTTACAAAATATATAAGAAACGGATATTTCCAACATACACGTCTTTAAAACAACTACAAGGTTATACAAAGTATGATTACTTCACATAAATATTCCAGAAGGATGTCAGTTTCGTAACCACGAGTGGAAATGAGCCAGACAGGTCAAAGCGGGGGTGTAAAACTTGTATTTACTGGAAACATTTACCCCTGAGGATCCGTCGTGTCAGTTAGTTTATTCTCTCATATGCAGGGGTACACATATCAAACTATCAGAAAAGCTTCATGTGTCTGGGGGCTTATTTTAACCCGAAAATTTTTAATAATTTAAGGTTCAATTTTGGGTAATAGCTGTTCGAAAACGCTACTACGTTATAATTAAAAAAGTTTATTCCTTTTTTTATCGAGGTGTTCAGGAATTCTTCTTCAAAAATTGTTTATCAGTAATTAGGAAGAGGAAATACAAAATATTTGCAGCATTTGTGGTTTAACCCCCTGGAAGGGATAGATGTGGAATATGTAAAATTATACAATAATTTATTATTTCTCGAGTAGTTCCTAGAAATGGCGTTCCAAAAATGGATGCATTTAGTAGCGATCGGTCGATATGGCTTTTTGTCGATGACGATATTTTTGTCGCCGAGACTGATATAATATCGGTATCGGCACCACATTGTTAAAAGAGCTGTAACTATTCAATATGCGTTGATATAACAGTATCGACGCGGACGTCGGCTATTTGCCTGGAAACAGAAGTAAAGCTTAAGCTTATAGGAACCAGAAAAACACATAATGCCAGAATGTCCGAATTTCAATATTAACTTTAAAATAATTCGAGAATTATCGGAAATCAAACCTCTTAGCGCATCGGTGTCGTAGTAAAATTTTGCCGATACCGGTTATCGGAAATATTTGCCGATGTACCGATATTTATATCGGTGCTTGCAGATTTATGGTTTTCAGGTAATTATTAAAAATATATTATTGTGTTGATTCGACTCGTTTAGTAGAATAATTAGAGGGCCGTATTGGTAGTACATCCGGGTGAGGCCATTTCTAATTCTTTACCAGAGAAAAAAATTGTTGGTTGGTTGGTTTTAGGATTACTGAGATTGATCTAGAATTTAAAGAACTCGTATAAAATGCTTTTTTCCGCTCTTGCAAACTTATCTTATAAATCTCTATTCGCGTGAGGTAAGTAGCGTCTTATCGCACTGATTTGAGTGCGGTAAGTAGCACTTTACCGCACTAATGCCGTAAGTAAATACATACTATAAAAACAAGTTTTTATATTAGTCAATACATTTGTATAATTTATTTCCTGTTTCATTCAATAAAGTACTATTTTTATTCAATATAGTATTATACATATTACTTTATATATACATATTTATAGTTACTGTAGACTGTAGACATTTCCTGGGCATTAATTGTTATTCCTGTCAGGTTCTGTGTCGACACAATATTTTGTTCAATATTTTGAACTTTGATCTGCTCGCACAATAACTCGAACTTTTGCATATTCTTTTTAAAAGTTTTTCTAGATAATTTTCTGCAATTTCTCGTATTTCTGACCGAGTACAACTTTCTTCCTGACTCATTTTTATTAACTTTAATAATATATTTATTTTTAATTATGACGTATGGGAAGAAGCTTTGTTGTGTTCAATTGTTTCTATCATGGCATATTTGATACTTATAAAATTTTATTAAATTGTATAAGTATTGCCAACCCAGAAAGAAAATATTAATTCAAATAGAAAAAATCTACTATATTTTTTAAAGTTTTTCAGACTTTAAAGGCCCAAATAGAAAAAGTATTATGGAATACACGGTTCATAAGACAATTAGAACACCTGTACTTTAGAAAACTCCCCGCTTCGCGGGTCGTCTAATTTATACGCGTACTTTAAGATAATGTCTTATGAAACTTATATCTTAATATGCTATATATTAGATAATTTCGATATTTATTGTATTTATTTTTTAGTTTTGAGGGTCAACATGAATATTTTCTTTAATGGAACAAAGTGATTGTAGTTGAAAAATATTATTATCAATATATTTTGTCAACTTATGGGGTTCGCAGTAAAAAGTTAAATTTTATGAGTGAAAAATGGGTTTTTGCGCACGGTTTTCCGGTCATATTTTTAAAGGTTGGTCGTCAGTTGTCTTGCGCACAATGTTTCCGACGTCATATAGGCAACCTCGCCGAATTGGTTGCCAACCAACGACGTGAATCAATGACGACCGCCCAGAACAGAAATCAGTTGTAGGGATGTAACGATATTAAAAATATATCGATGTGGGCAATATATATCAAAATTAATTCTAAGAGTGGCTTTTCAGTCATGGCCACAAGGCCTTCTTTTATGCGAGAAAATGAATTGTTTATTTCCCAGTAAAGAAAGTTTTGATGTGCCAAAATATTACCGTGTAATCATTTTAATTAAGGGCGAAGTACGGTCCTGTTCGCCGGTTAAGGTAAATAGTTTATCAGTCGGCATTGCGCATGACATCTGACGATCAGCTTTGTTTACATGCGCGAGGCCATAAATTTGCCACTATTGCCTTTAGATTTTGGCTATCCATAGCTATAGATCTGTGGGTGAAACCTATTCATGTGTGCCTTAACATTTTTCTTATGTAAAATTATATCGTTTTGGTTAAATCCGTTATATTTATGCTTGTAAATTTGTCAAATAAAAGTAAATTTACTAGAATTGAAAAAGTCGAGTGTGTAAACCACCCAGACAAGTTTAAATACCTACTTGAGTTTGTTTTTAATTAAGAAAAGGCGGAGAATTATCCACGGTTACCTAAAAAGACTGGCTGTGTGTATTTAGATAATCATTATTTGCTTAAAATAAATGAGCAAATTGTCAAGGAAGGTTGTTTATTTTATAAATGTAGGAAGGTTAACAAAAAGTTATAATTGCCCTGCGGAAAATGATAAAACTATAATTTATTAGGTATGTATAATTTCTGTTGACAGTGTAATAACGCTTTATAGTCGTTTGTGATGCGGAATATGTTAAATACTACATTTTGTACAATGAACTTCTCCTCTCTGAACTGAGGTGTTCTGACAAAATGGAAAATATCCAAAAAAGAGCTATTGTTTTTGTCTGTTCCTCTTCTTTTTGAATTTTTCCGTGTCTTTTACAATTCCAATGAACTCAGCAGGCTGTGAGAGGTCTTCTTGGTGCTTGTGGCAGTTAAGAAGTAAAAACATACACCAGGAACAGACATTTCCAAAATAATTGTGGCTTTAATTTAAGCCAAATGAGAAGACTTGATTTTGTGTAAGAAAATGATTACGTAGTACTACTATACAAATAAAATGAAGCTTCGTTTTGAATTTTTGAAATTGATTTTTACTTTTGCGGAAAAAAAGGATAAGAACCCAATCAAGTTTAGTATTTCGTCGGCTTAAGATGAGGATCTCAAACAATCCCGAATTAGCAATCAGAGCCATCTATGTTGCATCAATTTAATTTAAAAGTATGCCGCTTTTTGGCAGGTTAGAAAGAGACGAGAGTCATCAGCTGATCAATATTTCTTTTCGTGAAGTTTTAGTCGTTAATAATAAAGTTTTTTAGTTAATTTATTGATATTTAGATTGTCTGACATGTCGATTGGGGTATCAACAAGTTTCAGGAAGATCTGTGACAAAAATTTTAAAATTGTTCATATTTGAAATTGTTATTATTATTATTATAACATTATATTTTTTACCGCAATTTTATTTTCATAGCGTTTTTCAATCCTTTAACTTTACGAATCCAGTTTTAGATTAGAAAAAAACCAAGTATATTTGGCTAAACGTTCGCATAAAAGTGCTTCTTGGGAACCTGCGATTAAAAAGTCCATTTTAAAGAATTTGACAGGCAAGGTAAAAAAGTTGATTTTGTTCTAGCCCTCCTGCCAACGATATTGCCGGCATAAATACGATTTTATAAATTAAATGTATTTTGAGAATTGTTATCAACAATAATCGTTAAACCTTTGTTTTTATCTCTGCTGTAAAAATTGGTTAAAATGGACTTTGAGCCGACGACTTCAGATAAGCCTACTTTATAGTGTTATGCGTGCAAAATTAATACTAAAGGGCGTGGCCCCGAAAAATTTTCGTCTCCCGCGCGGTAATACTTTAATTACCCTATTTCCACCCTAATTTTAAAACTGAAATTACGTCACTGGTGTCCCCATAACGTATAGTATTTGCAGAATTATACCGTTGATCTTTTGACTGCAATAAAACCTCATTATCCCTTCGACCATAAAATAAATAAGGAAATCCCAAATTTTAAAACCTTTTCGAGCAGAGCCGGACCAGGTATACAAATTCAATTTATATAAATACAAAGTGATTTTTAATAATTTTAATCTTTAGTGGTTTTCCGGCGAGTAATTTTGAGTTAGGCTTATTAGTGGTAGAATGTGGCGTCCTTGGAATTGTGCTGATAGGGGGGCATCTTCAAGTGTCATTTTTAAAAGAAAGCAATTATCTACCGATGCCAAACTAATAATTAAAAATGTGTATCAATCGTTGTTGAGTGCATTAGCAGAGACGTCTACTTAGACAAAAAGTCCTTTATCTTCGGTAAGAGACATAGTACTTAAACCTGTTAATCCTAGAAAAAATCGGAGTGATTCTGGCACATTTAGAAGTATTGACGAAAATGACATGGATTTATTAAGAAGAAAGATTTACCAAATGTATGAGGCACAAACTGTACCCACTTTGATTTCCCTCAAAGAGCGGCTGATTAAAGACGAAACAAATATCTCTTGTAGCCTTTCAAGCCTTAGGAAAATATTGCGTAAAATGGGTTTTAAATACCGAAACATTGATAAAAGACCAACATTAATGGAATCTCAACGTTTACGGGAATGGAGACTTAAATATTTAACAGCTGTTAAACAATTTAGAGAAGAAAATCGTCCAATTATTTACCTTGACGAAACATGGTTCGATACCCATGACACTCCAAGAAAAAGTTGTGATGATTCTTCCAAAAAATGTTAAACCAAGGCACCATCAAATAAAGGCAAAAAAATCACAATATTACATGCTGGTTCAGAGAACGGGTTTGTTCCAAATTGTCTGTTGCTTTCAGCTAAAAACATAGCAGATTCTTCTTTAGATTGCCATCAAGATACCGACGCACAACTTTTTGAAGATTGGTTTAAACATAAACTCCTTAAAAATATACCTGAAAATAGCGTCATTGTAATGGACAATGCTAGTTATCATAGTCGGCAAGCAAAAATCATTCCCAATTCTAATAATACAAAAGCAGAAATTCAAAATTTTATGATTGAAAATGATTTATATTTTGAAGAAACAAAAAACGAGAACTGCTAGAAGTATTAAAAGCTTTTAAAATAAATAAGGAATACGAGTGTGACAAATTTGCAGCAGAAAATGTTGCGTCTTCCTCCGTACTATTGTATATTCAATCCTATTGAGCTAATATGGCACCAATTAAAATCCAATATTAGGAGAAATAATATTTCTCCTACATTAAATGCATCTGTAGTAGAATTAATTAAAAACGAAGTAAGAAAAATTTCTGCAGACAGCTGGAAAACCTGGTGTACAGCATGGTGGAAAATTCTTACAATTTTATGATTACAAATGTTCAACCCTTAATTATAAGTTTAGGCTTAGATGAAGATAGTGATGTGGTACAGAGTGATACAGTATGGCAGTAAGAGTCAACAGTATAATTCTGCAACAACTATACCTATAAAACTAAAAATACCTATCTATTTATTTTAAATTATAAAAATAAATCATGTGGTGTGGTATACATTTTCAAGCCGGCACTGATACCATTTATTGAGCTTTGAAGAGGTTGAGGCGCATACAATAGAGTTTAATAAGGTAGTTTATTTATGACAGTAAGAGTCAACGGTATAATTCTGCAACAACTTTACAAAACTTCTAATTTATAAATACTATAAATAGATTCTAAAATACATGACCCCCAGACCTTTAATGTCAAACATACGAACGTATCGTCATATCCAGTGATTTGCACGAACAAAGGTAGTAAAGCAAATTGCCATTCGTCCACTTTTTGTACCAACAAATTAATATTTCTGTTGACTGTCGATCAAAGTTAACTATAAGTTTTAATTTTTGCCGGCCTTTGAACTGTACACAGGCCTGCCTAAATAAACGTAAATTTTTAATTATCGACCATTGATGCCTTCGGGGAATGAAAACAGAATTAAATTTCCACCTATTGTTTAATAGCCGACGAATTTCAAATGTCTGTACATATGCACGTTTTGCCAATGCACCTCTAATTAAAAAATGTCCATTGCAGACCGTTTCGTTGAATTCATATATACGTATATATATACTATACAGTGAGTCCCAGAAGAAATGTCTAAATTCATTTAAAATTCAGCGGTAAGTTTTTTCAAAAAACGCTCGTACCCGTCGATTTTGATTTTTTAATTTTTTTTTTGTGGTAATTTCATGTATACAGGGTAGCTCAAAAATAAGTTACGACCATCAACTTCATTTTTTCAAATGAAAACATATATTTTTTATTTCATTTTTGAATTTTGCATTGAATTCTAAGCATGTTTCATGTACCATGTCCTATACATAAACTCAACAGTTATTGAAAAAATTAGGATTGAACATATCATTTAGGGAATCCAACGATCTATCAAATCTTCTGGCAATATGGCATTTTGGGCTCCATAATACGTAAGAGTGTACTGTCTCACTGTCACCGTTTATTTCTATAGAAACTGTATGACAATTTTATTTCAAATAAGTATAATTATTGTCAAGCGTAGTTTCAAAGTTGCGGTTTTCACAATAATGGTGAAGTTAACGGAACGGGAAAAAATTTAAATTCTATGCATGGTTGGGTTTGGTGATAAAACACGTACTCAAATAGAAACAGCCCAATTATTTAATGAAATCCATCCTGATCGTCCTCCCATATGTCAAAAGATGGTGAGTAGAATAGAGGCTAAGTTTAGAGAATTCGGTCATGTTAGAGATTTGCCTAAATCTGGTCGTCCTACTCGAGATGAAAATGAACAACTTGACGTTTTGCTTTCCTTGGAAGAAAATCCATGTACTCCCCTGTCGCACATTGGGGCTGATTTACACATGCCGAAATCTGTTGTTCACCGAGTAGTTCAAAAGCACAAATATCACCCATACAAAGTTATTCCAGTGCATGAGTTATTTGAAGATGATTTCGATAGGCGAAGTGAGTTTTGCGGACGCATGCAAAATATGTGCAATCTAGATAATAATTTAGTAAAAAATGATATTTTTTCGGATGAAGCTACGTTCTATTTGAATGGTAATGTGAACAGACAAAATTGTCGATATTGGGCAACAGAAAATCGGCATTGGATGATAGAGGTTCACAGCCAGTACCCTAAGAAAATAAATGTTTGGTGTGGAATCGTACGCGAAAGAGTAATTGGTCCATTTTTCTTTGAACAGTCTTTAACTGGACAAGTATATCTCGAATTTCTCCAACTAGAATTAATTCCAGCATTAGTGGCTTTATTTCCGAATCCATTGGATCCAGACTCCCCTGACGAAGAACTGATATTCCAACAAGATGTTGCTCCTCCGCACTATGCGGCCAATGTGCGCACATTTTTGGATGAAACCTTTCCCAATCGGTGGATTGGATGGAGAGTACCTATCGAATGGCCTGCTAGGTCGCCAGACCTAACTCTGCTGGACTTTTTTTTGTGGGGTTACCTCAAATCAAAAGTATTTGTTAACAGGCCAAACAATATGCAGGAGTTGAAAGAAAGGATCCGAAGAGAAGTGCGTGTCATAACTCCGGAAATGGTTGGAAACGTGCAAAGAGAGTTTATTGATCGTCTTGGATATTGTCAAGCCGTAAATGGCGCACATTTTCAACATTTAAAAAATAAAATTAAAAAATCAACGGGTACGAGCGTTTTTTGACAAAACTTACCGCTGAATTTTAAATGAATTTAGACATTTCTTCTGGGACTCACTGTATATGGATATGGGTGAGCGCTGCTAATAGGGTTTGAAATGTTTAAAAATGTGTACGTATCAAGTCGTAAATTATTAGTTAGGATTGCTTAAAATTACATAACGGCAAGTCAGATTATTAGAAAAAAATATCGTCTACCTTATTAATAATATCATTTCTATACAACTTGTCTAAGATAAGGAGGGCCAGTACAGGGATCTCGGAAACCGTAAGAGATACGAAGTCGGTTAAATGGAGGTAAACTTGCGCATTTACGTGCCTAATAATATGCCGTTTGGCAAGTTATAAAATTCCGAGTAATTCCGGAGATATACGGAAAAAACTAAATCGTGAAAAACCGTTTTATTGTTTTCCTGGTTTTTTTTTGGAGATAGATTCTAAAGTAAATTGCACTTTTGCATTGCCACTTTTTCCGCTCTATCTAACAGCGTTAATTGTTTTGTAATCTTACGAGTCGTCTTTGAAGGGCCATTATCAACTTTCTTTTTTTAAATACGGTCCTGTTTTTCTGATATTGGAATTTGATAGCTTTTTTTCTTCCGAATGCAACGATGTATGACACATTGTGGTTTAATGACGTTTCGAGGGTTTTTTGAACAACATCAGAAAATTTTGGGATACGGTCCTGCATTTCTCCTAACTTTTATAAATAATATCTCATAAGTAAGCTCTACATTTTTTACTTATGTTGGACTAGTTCAATAAATAACAAATAATTTAATAATAAACCACAAATAAGTGAACAAAGATCATTCCAAAAGAGTAATAAAGCGCAACGAAAAAAGTAAGGAACTACATAATCAGGTGTTCAAAATGATTTCCGTTATTCTCTAAGCACAAATAACATCTTCTGACTGCCACATAACAGTTTTTTTGAGATAAAATAAAACATGCGATAGAATATCAGACTTTTCAGCATTTATAAATTTATGTTCCATATTTGGGTTTGTTCGTTTGGAAAATAGAAAACCTCTTAAAACGCTCTCAAACGATCACAATGGGAATGTCAAGTGAAACTAATCACGCGTCACCATCTTAATTTTTTGTTTCAAGCGCCTACTTTTCTTTTAAATCCCGAATCAACAGAAGTTTGAAATAATGTTTCTGTATTTTGTTCACTTATTTGTGGTTTATTATTAAATTATTTGTTATTTATTAAACTAGCCCAACATAAGTAAAAATTTAGAGCTTACTTATGAGATATTATTTATAAAATTATGAGAAATACAGGACCGTATCCCAAAATTTCCTGATGTTGTTCAAAAAAAAAACCTCGAAACGTCATTAAACCACAATGTGTCATATATCGTTGCATTCGGAAGGAAAAAAGCAATCAAATTCCAATATCAGAAAAACAGGACCGTATTTAAAAAAAGAAAGTTGATAATGGCCCTTCGAAGACGACTCGTCGGATTACAAAACAATTAACGCTCTTAGATAGAGCGGAGAAAGTGGCAATGCAAAAGTGCAATTTACTTTAGAATTCGATCTAAAATAAACCAGGAAAACAATTTTTTTTTTGAAATTTCGGATATCTCTGGAACTACTCGGAATTTTAAAACTTTCTAAACGGCATATTATTAGGCACGTAAATGCGCAAGTTTACCTCCATTTAACCGACTTCGTATCTCTTACGGTTTCCGAGATCCCTGTACTGGCCCTCCTTATCTTGGATACGTTGTATACAAAAATAATAATCATTACCATACTATGTTCATTACTCAATGGGTGTAGCGTACCCAAAATTATATCTAACCAATTTCTGCAGCATATACAACGAAAGGAATACTAGCAAAAAATGCTGCCATTAGTTATGTTGTAAATATCGTTAACACAAAAGAATCATGTAATTTCCAATTAGAACAACTAAACTAACAAGAAATATAATAAGTTTTAATATAATGTTATGCAGTGTTATCAAATTAACCTAGACAAACATGAATATTTGTAAAAATGATCATTTTCCACATAATTGAAATGAATGCAATATCTATTCTTTGTTTCAGATATATGGCAACGCTGTAGCCACACTATTTTTCTTTGCTAAGGGGCGAAACCATAAAAGATTTTTCCATAGCCTTTCATTAAGCTATCAAGAAATAATTAGGTAAAAAATTGACTCAAATGTAAATAAATAATTTGTTATACGGACTTGACATCATTCACTAAAATAAAAATTTCATTGCTTTAATTTTATTTTTTATGTAGTTCCGCTCCTCATAGCGCCGTTAAGCGCACAGAAATTTGGACGGTTCGCCGTTTGCATGGGATTAATTGCTTACGGGGCCGACAAGTCTTGCTGCGCTACTGGAATCGCTTTATTCTCACACATACCACTTCCAGAGTGCCTTCTTTTAGTGCTATGGTGTTCATAAAAAGAAACTCCATCACAAGGGAATATAATTTGCCCCTTTTATTTTTTTCCACCCCGAACAACAATAACCATATTACCACCCACACACATAAATGTTATTAATTAAATGTTTTTAATTATGATTTGAACTTTATTAAATTTAAACAACAGGAAAATAATTAAATTCAGGTACACGTGAGGTATAAAGAAATAATTAATCAAACATTTTTGACTGTCACCCCAAAAATATTGGTGTTGCGTAGATTTAAAATATGAAAATATAAAAAGTACATATTAATAAAAAAAATCGATATTTATCAGAATAAATTTTGATCTGCGGCCATATTGTCACCAATTCATCCTGTATGAACGGTTTTCCACGCGTCGGCTCTTTCTGCTGGAACAAACCCGTAGCCCAGTACAAGTACCAAACGGTTGCGCGCATTACTTCGGCGCTACGGGGCGTTAACCCGGGTCCTGCTGGATAGTGCGGAGGAGACCGAGAGAGACTTGGTGTGCGTCTTCATCCTCGACCTGGTCTTCAGCTTCTTAAGTAACCACGACTGGTAGAACGAACCTCTCGCAGCAAGACAAGCGTCCTAACAATTGGTGACATAGCCCCCATTCACAAACAGTAGTCGACTAAGGTAGGACTGGGTTTTTGCTAATTAATGTATTTAGGGAAAATAGATAATTAAACAAGTTGCATTATAAAATGTTGACTCTATTATTTTAAACGTTCTCGTGACACTTGGCGGAGGCGCCGGGCAAAAGAAAAACGGCCATACAGACCCTGCCTTTTAAGTGAAGGTGGCTATTTCCAACAATTTTTATAAAACAACAATGTTAATAATAATGAGTTTCAATATGAATTTAGTGGTTTTAATTAAGAACGGTGCGTCTGACGAGAAAAACTATTAGAGACCGTTTTCATGTTGAATTGACCAGGCTAATCAGAAAAAATATCCATATGGAAAAATGTCAGTGGCGTATCTTTTTTGTAAAAAATATCAGAGGACATGTTTGCAGGGACGCCACTGGTGGAAAAATTGAATAACTTTCTAACTAAAATTTGTGGTTCTATACCCTAATAACACATACCAAAATTGAAAATAATATCTAAAGTAGTTTCGGAGATATTAAAAAATAACCATTTAAAAAATGAAAATTTATCACCCTGTAGCAAAAAATTTAAGCAGATGCGGACATATGTTCAAATGAACTTTTCTTTATAAAATCACCTAAGGAATCACAGCCTGAAATACTAGCACGTCATTAAGGAACACCCTGTATAGTGGTAATAAAATGTTTATCCTAAGTTCACTATTTTAGAACTTGGAGCTTTGCAGATATTTATTTAAGTCTTTTTCGAGTTTGGGAGGAGGGTTGCAGGCTCGTGGTAGTCCCTCTAAGCTAAGTGAACCAGTGAATGAGATATAATGTAAACTGGCACAGTACTAAATAATAAAAAATACAATACCGATTCAACTGAAGGATAAATAGATTTTCGTCTTAATTTCCAATAAGTAATATCGTTTTAAAACAAACCAAAATAAATGAAATATTCTAAAGTACGGTCCTGGAATTCGTGCCAACCTACACAAATTAAATAACCAGAAATAAGCAGGCAGGTCATTAATGACGCCAGACTGTTATTATCTGACGATGGTTCGCTGCAAACACTATTTATAAATAAATATAATATATAAAATATATTTATTAATAAATATTACGAATTCCCATAAAAATATACATTTACGAACATATACATATACATAATGTAAATATATTTTAGGCATTTCATTAAAACCACCTTCGTAAATAATGCCCTTGGATCCAGGTAATTTATGCGACTTTTTCATTGCTCAAATCTCCTATGAAGTGCTTCACACGTTGTTTCGGTGCTTCCCCTCGGACAGTTCCATAAGATTAATGCCTTCATATTTTACTGGCGCTGCCTGCAGTTCCTGCGGTTCGGACTCTTTCCGGAAACAGGTAGTTTATGCATACGAATACGCATACCTGGAGAATAGTGGTTAGGCTGAAATTTTAGGGGATAGAAGAAATATGGTTGGGACATTGGAAAAATAATTCCTGGAAAGAAGTCGGCAAATATTATTAAAAAATATATTATAAAAATGATTTACTGCAAATACTACCAATAGTATCTCACAAATGGCAATTTTCAACAAATTTTGGAAGACCATTACTTTTTTTTTACAAAATGAATTACAAGGACATCCTGTAAACATCGGAATGCAACATTCCCGTGTAAAGGAAAAACCTAGTAGAGGGTCTTGCTAGTTTGTTGCTTAGCATCGATTTTAGAAAAGCTCTCCACTCTCTCTATCGACTGGTATAAACAGTTTTTTTAAAATCGAATATTTAAACGAATTATTCTAAACGGAGAAACCTAGTAAAGTGCAAATTTTAATATAATGTTAACTTATTTTTTATTACGTGAGAAACCATCAAAAATCAGTTACTAGGTTTACTTTGTTAACACCAAGATGGATCTCCTGCACCTTTTACTTATCGGGTTAAGCATCACTTGGACGAATGATTTCCAGGTCTTTGGTTTGACCGCGGGGGTACTATTAGAGTTAGCCTCCAAGATCTCCAGACCGCACACCACTGGAATTTTGTTTATAAAGTAAAACTCGACACTAACATTAATTCGACGTAGTAGAAATATTGCAGCCGATATTAAAGAAAGCCATGAAGCAATCATGGTCCTGCAATAGTGTGTGAGGCTTCCATAGATGCTGTACGAAGTTAGGAATTTTTGGCGGATGAGTTTTAAGAAGCATTTGGCAAGACGGTTGTGAGAACCTGGACAAGTATTACCGATGCAAACTCAAATCATCGGTTAATGTATGTGGAAGTTATTGAACCTTTTTTCAACACGAATCAAACCCTCCCCCACCCCTTATCTTATAGAGACGGCCAGAATGTCAAATAAATAAGTTGTAGAGTGTTATTTGGAGTGTCGAAAACAGTCCCACCTTCACTATTGATTTTAAGGGATATTTTCATTTTTTGATTTTGAATTAAAAATACGCCATCTAGAGGTGAAATTTCAAAGGTATAATAGTGTTTATGTATTTTATATAGGGTGTCCATAAAAGGTTTCAAAAACGACACATTTCAGCATGATTTTTCTCAAGATTTTCAAATTGAACACCCTGTATATTATTTGGCAATTATATGTAGAACTCATAAGCAAACTTTTGTAATACAAAAATATAAATTATTTACAGCCGTTTTCGAAATAATTCCTAATTTCATAAATTATCTTGTTAAATAGCATAGGCGCCTAGACTAATAATTGTAAACTACAGTAAATGTTCAAAATGTCTTCCATTTTGATCTGTGCACAAGTATAAGCACGTTCTTGAAAAGATCTGTTTACATCACTTAACAGGTGAACAACTAGCAAACACGTCTTTAATTCTTTGCTGCTTATTAATAGCAGTTGTAGACGGATCTTCATAAACAATTTGGTTATGTGTCTCCATAAAAACGTGATGCAAAATGACTCCTTGCTGGCAAACAATTCTTTCCGCCAAATATGAAGATTATATCACCCAAGTAATAAAATCCATTTTATTATGATTTATTCGCACTAAATAAAATTTCTTTTAGAACTAGTCGAGCTATAATAAACAAATGAATCCCTATGTTTATTTCAAAGCATGACGTTGTTTTTAGGCTTAACCACTACTAATGAACCGTAGTGCTAGTATTTCACCTCAAATGTTAAAGGATGTACACAGATCTTTTCAAGAACGTCCTTACTTGCTCACAGATCAAAATGGAAACATTGTGAACATTTACTGTAGTTACAATTATTAGTTTAATCTTAACAGGTCAGTAATTATTACCGATAAATTTCATTTTTAATATGACTAAGTATAGTGTTTATTATATAAACTTACGCTTTACAATTAACAGTATTTTTATGCATCTATAATATCCGAGACACCTCTAAAATATGTCCGTTCATTTTATAGCTCTACGTTTTAACGCTGTCGCATTTAAGATTTTATTATGCTAATGAACTCTGATGTGGACAAGTAATTATATGGTACCGAGGTAACGGCAATTACGTCTTTTATGGTTTAAATGGCAACAAACTTTAAAATGAATAAGAACTTTTAGCATCATTATACAGGGCATTATGGAATTGCCTTATTATATTTATTCAATTCAATTTACTCATCAATTTCAGTAGAGGAGATGGTCCGAATATGGCCTATGTCTGTCCATCTAAAAACCAAGTAACGCTATCTGCCAGGTGAAGCGTAAACTTACACATGTCGATACCTATTTTTACCAACTCCCGACGTGATTTCACATGTTGCTATCAAACGGTTGTGATTGATGTTTCGCTGTTTCCCATAACTTTTTGATGTAAGTTTAATTAGCGCAATTTTCATATTTCTTCATATTATTTTGTTTGCTCATGCTGTATGCGATAGAGAGAAAGTTTAACATGCATTTTAGTATTCAATCTTATTCTAAAAATTACAGGTTTTTCCTAACCAGTAATTTTTAAGGAGTGGTGCAATATTGGCCCCTTGAGTGTATTGAATATTCGGATCAAACTATTATTTCAACTTTTTTGCTGATTTTATTGCCGAAAAAATTGAAGCCGAAAAATCATGTAGTTAAGGATCAGAAAGTCAGCTGCAAGAAACACGATCTCAATCCACCGTTACTGCTGTTGGTTCAGGACCTACACAAAAGTGTTAAAAAAATCTGGTTTCCAAACCAGGTTTCTCAAAAGATCTAGGTTGCCAACCAGACTATTTCAAAGATCTGGATCCCCAACCATGTTATTCCAAAGATCTGGATATCCAACCAGGTTGTTCAAAAGACCTTGATCTTCAACCAGGTTGTTTGAAAGATTCTAACCAAAGATTGGGAGAAGAGTCGGAGGCTCCAGAAACGCTGGAATCAAGGCATGTAGAATCAGATGACTGTTCGAGAACCTTTTTCACTCCATTTGACATTTCACCTGTACCACTGGTTAGAAAGCGAGTGACTACAAATGGACGAAAGTCTTTCAAATCCCAAGTTATAACTTCATCTCCTTAAAAAGCAGACCTGGAAATATTAATCAACAAATTAACCGAAACAAAGAAGGGAAAGGGAAAGGGGAGACTAGTTTCAGTAGAATCGAGTGAAATTCAGAAGAAGGCCAAAAAAACAACTAAAGTTAAAGACTAAGAATCAAGTTTGGAAGAGGATGAAGAACAGGATTTTGCGCCTGCAGGCGTTGACCTTGACATGGACCAAATTGGACAATTCGCCCCTGAAAATAATGACGCAAAATGCTTATTTTGTGGTCAACACTTTTCTCAAGACACTAGAGGAGAACTCTGGATCCAGTGTCTTATATGTCTTTTATGGCCACATGAACAGTGCTCTGAGGCGGAGAAGGATGCCTACATGTGCGATTTTTGCCGATAGTTTTGCCTTCTGTTTATTTTTTTGCTGAGAGGATTGTTTTTTATATTGTGGAGTATTTATTCATTTGTCGCCATAATATAAAACGTTTTTATTACGGTTTTTGAGGGGGCCCATATCCAAACCCTCTGGGATAATGTCAGAAATGTGCACTATTTTATAATTTTTTTTATAATACATTATACGTTTTTGAGAAAAATGAATATTTGGGTTTAATTGCTAGGTTTTTACAACGTACATAAACCTTTTTACTTATCATCAGAAGGAAAAAATAAAAAAAATAATTTCAAAAAAATAAAATGGGGGCCCATATTAGGACCAGTTCCTCTATACTTGTACAAAAAACATAAAGGCAAGGCAAGTTCTTTTTACGGTTAGGAATTATTCTTTCCCAGCTAAAATAATCCTAGCAAAGATTTTTCAGCTGGAGCTTTTCTCAGTGTCCGCTTGTTTCAGTATTTAACACCGGCATATAATTATTTACAAACAAAAGGTATACATTTCCAATAAGCTTTATATTATTGAAAATGCAAAAAATCAATGGTAGGTATTTTGATCAATATAATGAGCTGACGCTTGAAAATGTACGGATCTTCTCAATGAAATAGAAGCTATAATCAACTGTGATATTCTGGTAGAATCTTAATTTTCAGTAGCGAGACAGCGAAGAGCGAAAGCAATGCCAGATGAAATAAATTATGCGTCGTAATCGACAATATGTGTAGAATGAAAACAATTGATGAATGTGTTAAAACCGTAATAAATCAAGTAACACAACGTTTGCATTCCAGAATTTCATAGCACGAAGGAATGTATTATAAAGAATTATCTTACATTGATCCTGTTATCTTTAAAGATACTGCTGCTGCTTCATATGAAAAAACCTTACAAGATAACGCTTTATGATCTATTTCAAATTCAATTGGCATAGACGCAGATAGAGTGAAGCAACATATATCAGTTTTGCGTCCTAAGTTGCAAAACTTACAGCGGTCACATATATTTAAACGTCATGCTCTTCCTAATCAGATGAAGAAGACACCACAGGCGGCAAAACATGCAATATTTTCCGTACGAGAACGGCCAAAACAGAAATATACCCAGCGAGTGCTCCGGTTGTAGGCATTTTTGGTTCTGCAAAAATATAACTTATTTTCCATGAAGAGAAGAAGAGAATGACGTCTATTACATTGTTTTAATACATGATTAGTGGTTATATAAAATAAATATGTGGTTTATTCTGAATATTTCAGTTTTTACTGATCTACAGGTAGTAGAAAATAATATATTTGGTGGGCCACTTCGAGGTTTTGCCCGGTGGTCCAACGGCCCCAGTCCGACACTGTATTTAGGGCCGATATAATATGGCACAAATTTGACCTATGTAAACCACATGTTAGTTACATAAACATACGCTTATTTATTACTAAATTTACCCACACACGGGTACGGTGTGGTGGGTCTAAAAACCAAGAACTTGCGTAAACCGAGAAAAGAAGAGATGCCGCGCCGGATAACCGTGATAGATGTTCTTCATCCAGGCATTACACGGCGGCGATTCTTTTCGTGGAAGTTGAGAATAAAATAGTTAATAAGCACTTTAAAGCACGATTCATGGAGTCTAACCATAGGATGGACGTTGCCACGGGGAAATATATTGTTCGGCGCAATATGCTAATGAAGTCGGTATGGACAAATAATTACACACCAAGGAAATACAGGTACGAATTATCTTATTTTCATTAATGGCGTATTGCCTCGAAGCTAGGTTTAATGGTATACGTTTATTTTAACGTTAGCGTTAAAAGGAGTAAGTACAAATAAATAACAACACAGGAGCAGGTAGTAAGATTTTGTAATAAATATTTACTTACTTACGAGAAATTTCTTCGTCCACTATATTTAATGGAAGTTCTTATCATCACGAATATCTTGGGCCCATCAAAACACACTTTGTTCGACATCGATCAATGTGATATATTTGTACACCATCCCAAAAGTGTTCAGTTAAAAACAATGTTTACTATATAAACGGTTTTAAAATGTTTTATAGTAAAGGTGATTTTAATCAAAATGATGGTAAGATTATTTTTATGAAGGAAACCTTAGATATTACGAACATCACAAATAAAAAATACACTAGGTATGGTGTGACTTTCAGTAAGATTAATCTTATATTAGATAATTTAAGGTACGGCATTACTTATACATATATAGACCACCTTCTACAGTTCTTCCGTTATTTCTTGAGGATCTAGATGAACATCTATCTACCGAACTTGTAAACCATATTGAATTATTTATGGGTGATATAAATATTAATTTAGAATCAAAAATTGATGTTCATACAAATGATTATCTATCCCTTTTGTTCTCGCATGGATTTAAATCACTTATAAATGGGCCAACACGTGTAACACAAACAAGTATATAATGTCTGGATATTTTCGTAAGGAAAAGCCAAGTTGTTTTCTCCCTTAAATATGATACATATGTCCTTGATTCCGACCTTACTGATCATTTTCCGAATATGATAAATTGTTACAAGGAAACCAATAACTTATAGGAATCTGCCAATTTCATAACAAAAACGACCACTAATGTCGACTATGTAGGTGTAGAACATCTATTTACTGAACAGGATTGGACGTGTGTAGTAGGAAACAATAATGTGGAACTTGCTATACAAAAATTTTTCTGAAATAATATCACGAATCATAAAAAAATCCGAACCAAAAAAAATTGTAAGATATAAACAAATTAAGAAAATAAAGCCATGGATAACATCTGCCATAATATTGTCAATTAAACGTAGAGATAGAATGAAAAAAGAGCTGAGAAAAAAAAACAATCAAAATAACGAACAAAAGTATAGGTTTAGTAAATAGTATCGTAATTTTATTTTCACAAATTTATATAAATTCTCATTTTTTATTAACATAAATTAACAAAATAGATAGTAAGTTAAACTGTTAGGTTAATTGTTAGATAGAATTCGTTTTTAATTTAAGTTTAAATTTTTCTTTTTTTAAATAGTATACTTATTTTTTTACAACTACATAAATTAATGACATAATTTTTAATTACATTATTCTATCAATTTGAGGAAGAATCAGGAAGTGCACAAACAGGCATTTATTTACCTAGGTGCGGAACTATAAAAACGATTAACTATAAATATAGAAAATACCAATAACAAATGTATCATGAGATGTTGTAAATTTTATTAAGTAATATTATTATTATTATTATATTATCATATTTATAAAGAGCAATGCTACGAAAATGAATTGCTAGTGAAAGCTAGTGATATTATTTATTTTTACTTATTACAATATGCAAAACCGGATGTGATGAATTGTTAAATATTCACTTTGCAAATGAATCATCAACAGGGAGAAGCCTGGGTCCAATCAACCAATTCTATGCATAATTGAAAGAAATGTGATTTTCAAACTAAACGCGTTCAGTAAACATTTTACCTTTAAATTAAATGTTCCATGGTAACTGCCATCATCATCATCATCTCGATAAACTTGGGATCAAGGACTAAAATCCGTTTGAAATCAAAAGAAGGACAAAGATTTTCTAATTCAAAGAAGTAGTCCATTCCTCAAAGAAACCTGATTTTTGTTGAGACGACGACTTTGTGCATTTTGATTTTTGTTAAAGGATTTCTGTCAGTATCAGCAACCAAGAAAATCTATTAATGTCAGTATCTGGGTAAGATCGTGTGTTTTTCGTTTCCAGGATATAATAACACTTTGAAGCCATAATTCATGATGCAGGGGCGTGCATAAGAACGTTCGTAGCGCAATATCCACATTGAGAAAAACGGATTGCAGTTTGTTTCTCCTCAGAAGTGAGCACTTTTCGAGCATTGAATTCTGTTTCCCGGAGCTGGTGAAGTTAACGGTATGAATGTATATTCTGAAATGTGGGCATTTCTTCAAAATCGTTGACATAACATTTTCGGAATTCATTGGCCTCTGGCATAACCTCTTCTTCTGCAAGATAAGTGATGTCTGCCAAAAAGTGAAACTTTTTATAAAATATAAAAACAAGTTAAGCCAGCCGCATTGCAATCCGGCATCTAACTAACCCGCTTAGCGAACCGCCTAGGAAGCCGCGAGGCCAGAACCAGTCGTGTTTGTTACTAGGGACGATAGATATATGTATCTGCCAATGCCAGATTCGGCATCACGGCCTGTCACGATCGCCGATATAAATTCACTAGGTCTGCGGGTTTACTATCGCATCGAGCAGCGCGGCCAGGGTATATACACCCTCTACCAATAATTAACCTTCACCAAGCTGTCCACCACCCACCTGCAGTGCGGCATCAAGTTAAGCGTTAATCTAACACTTAGTAGTGCAAAGTATGTATGTATATATAATAGCACTCTAAAGCCATGATTCATGCAGCAGAATTGCAAAGTATGCAATATCGCAGAATTGCAAAGTCTGCAATATCGCAGAAGTATGTTTTCAAAAAACGACCTTACTTGTGATTAAAGTAAATGTTTTAAGGATAAAGGGTTTTTGCTTTGTGCAAATACATTTATAGGCCAAAAAAATTGTATTGAACTCCAGTGATGGATGGTTTACAGCAATATCTTATATCAAGTATTTTGTAATTAACGAAAAAATTGTAGATGGAAGCAGACCGTTGCGTATGGGTGTCGGACAATTTTTTCCTAAAAAAACTAAGCTTACTGTCCGATCTGAAAAGCTATGGTAGTGCTAGAATTGCCTTAACTGAGCTTTGAACACTTCCTGCTCCACTGCACACGATGAGGCATGGGCTTTAGTCATTTACCTAACTTTCACTTAATACAGCTCTCCAGGTACCTATAGAGTATAATAAACGAAGTTCTGTCACCCATCCGTCTCATTTATCAATTTTGTTAGGGTTTTTTTTACCGAATGACTTACTCAAACACTTTTGGTGATAATTTCTTTATTGGATTAGTACGAACATTAGGAGCAACTGTTTCAAAATTATGCACATATGTGCATGAGGTAAAATATAACAGTATGCGTTTCTCTTTGCAATACTGGAACTGGCATGGACAAATAATACTTAGTGATCCAAATCAATTTAACAAGGCAGTGTTAACAGTTGTTCTCGGCTTGCTTTCTCTCTAATGTCGGTGCTAAACTGGAAAATGATTGCTTTATTCTTGATAATTGTGGATAGCGTGCCTTGCAATAGGTATTCCATATTCTTATCTTGATTCCCACTTTCTACTTTTTTCTAAATCTCCATCTTCTTTCAAACCGTCAAAATTTTCTTGGCGACGACATTTTACCAACGCTACACGCGTTATTATATAGGAAAATGATCAAAACACAACGAACGGTAAAACCCAGCTGATGCTTTGGTGATGCTCGCACGCGAGGGATCCTTACCCATACAGCATCAAGCCTTTGTCTTGTTAAATTTTACCATGATATTTCGATGTATAAAGACTGCTGTGCTGATGAGGCATGTTGCTTTGAGTTACAGAGATTTTCGAGTTAGAGAGATTAAAATACATGGTAATTATACAAAACAACAGGGAATAACAGTAAATTTCGACAGAGAAAATTTCGAGTAATGGAGGTTCGAGTATTGGTGGTTTGACTGTATTTTAAATAAATTTGGTAGTTATTACAAGAGTACATGAGTAAGTAATTTTTTAGATCTAACAAAAAACCAAATATATACTATTCTTTAAACTTATCACATCAGGTTTTATTCATTTAGATCCAGATTTTCCTTTCTAAATTTTTATTTGACAACAGGTAACCAATAATGATGGATATAACATACTCTAATTCGGTAACTTTAATCCCCTAACGATTGAATAAAGGAACTATTACCCGAAATAATGAAAATTATTCATTGGAGAAATAAAGTTTCCTTGTTTCGCCCATTATAAATGTTAGAATTTGCCTTACAGCTAAATGTATAAGTGATGGATGTATCTCACTGGGTCAAATTCATCATTTACGTTCCGCAATCCATTCCACACATAATTAAGCATTGATGATGACCAGGAAACAGCAGTTCTCCAGGTGACCACGAGGAAGGCCGAGCCGATACCTTCTCCAAGACCCAATCAAACCTCACTGATTTGTCACCTGTCTTTATCGAAGCCCTGCCTCTTCACATATTCCATGCGGCTTAGAATTTCTACTGGCAACATCGTCGCGCAATCGCGAATGCCCGCACCGCCTATCTATGACCCGATAAATTTCGACGCTTTCGAAGAGTTGGAGTTGGAACCTGCATCTGCACGCCACACGGTCAAAGTAGGCACCAGGTGTACGTACACTGCCGACAGACCACGAACTCTCGCGACACTCGGTAGAATTATTCCCGATGTGAATCCGAATCGGACACTCAGTTGTTTTCAGGCGTCTGTTTAGATTGTACGTGCAGCCATGTTTTGATGCATACCGCGTGCTTGATTCTCTATTTAATAATAAACAATAAATATAAAGAGACATTGTTGTCGCCTTAATATTCAGTGCGTCACTATTGAACGCTATTCCCTGCATCCTTGAACCTTTTCGTGTTTGCTCCTTGACATTTTTACCGTGTGTGGTGATTCAAGGTTAACCGGACCATTAGTATGTTACCTACTGTAATTATATCAAATAAACTTTTCTCTGACTAAAATTCTTCGCTATCTTCCTCATCTGATATAAATTGTAAGTGTCATAAGCTTAAAATGTAAACACATCTCACACAGCACGGTTGTTTGGGTAGACATAACCTCAAATAAAAACATGACATGCTTTTAAATGAGTACACCTTGAACTTTTAGGAGATAACAGCTTTGTGTTATAAAATTTGTATGTTTAGGTGCATGGAACACATATTATCTTATCACTTAATAATATTTATCGATTTAATAATATCTTTCTTTGTCACCTTTTAATTTTTCTCGGCGACTTTACGGATTATAATCACGTGACAACTTTGTGTTGCGTTGATAAATCAGAGCAATGAATGACTTTTAACTTATACAGGGTGTTCCTTAATGACGTGCTAATATTTCAGGGTGTGATATAAAAGCTGTTTTACATTATCCCATTTCTTGTCCAAGAAATTGTACAATTTTTGTGCAATAAATAGACACAATATTATTGGGATGGTAAATAGTTTGTAATATTATCTGTTTCAAACTTATCAAAGTTATTGTACAATAAATGTCCTAGGATTCTGCGCTTTAAGTCAGTGATTTTAGAGTAATGTTTGTTTTTATGTTGGTAACATAACCTAAGTAAATGTGTTTTTAATTTTAACTAAGGTTTTTAATGTTTGTATTATTTATCTATTTTTATTCAGATAATCTGATATTTCAGAACTTTGTTTTAAAACGTGGAAATGGCGACTGACGAGAACTACGACAAGTGTCAAATGGGGGCAAGCGCAATTGAAAATTGTATGAAAAATAGGACCTGTTCTATTTTTCGTACAATTTTATAACCCAATACAATTTATGACACAATTTACTGTATGAAACTATACAATTTAAATTGTACAAGAACTTGTACAATTTCTTGGACAAGAAATGGGATAATGTAAAACACGCTTAAAGAAAAGTTCATATGAACATACTTTGCCCGCAACGGCTTAAATTTTTTGCTACATGGTGTTGAATTTTTATTTTTTAAATGGTTATTTTTTAATATTAGATATTAATTTCAATTTTGGTATGTGTTAATAGGATACAGAACCACAAATTTTAGTTTGAAAAGTTATTTAATTCTTCCACCAGTGGCGTCCCTGCAAACATGTCCTCTGATATTTTTTACAAAAAAGATGGTACGCCACTGACATCTTTCCACGTAGATATTTTTTCTGGTTAGCCTGGTCAATTCAACATGAAAACGGTCTCTTGAGTTTTTCTTGTCAGACTTGATTAAAGCCACTAAATTCATATTGAAACTCATTATTATTAACATTGTTAAAATAATTAATGATAAATTTTGTTTTATAAAAATTGTTGGAGTGGGCAAATCAATGCAAAGACGGGCGGAAGCATGCCCTTTAAGTGAAGGCCATTTGCAACAATTTGTATCATTAATTATTTTATCAATGTTAATAATAATGAGTTTCAATATGAATTTAGTGGTTTTAATCAAGAACAGTGCCTCTGACGAGAAAAACTCAAGAGAACGTTTTCATGTAGAATTGACCAGGCTAATCAGAAAAAATAATGAAAAAATATCAGTGGCGTACCATCTTTTTGGTAAAAAATATCGGAGGACATGTTTGCAGGGACGCCACTGGTGGAACAATTGAATAACTTTTCTAACTAAAATTTGTGGTTCTATATCCTATTAACACATACCAAAATTGAACATAATATCTACTTTCGGAGATATTAAAAAAAAAAAACAATTAAAAAATAAAAATTCAACACCCTGTAGCTAAAAAATTTAAGCCGTTGCGGACATATGCTCCGATATGCTCATATGAACTTTTCTTTATAAAATGACCTAAGGAATCACACCCCGAAATATTAGCACGTTATTAAGGAACACCCTGTATAGGTACCTACAAGTAGTTACGTACAAGACTAGTTTTCATAAACGGTGCTCTATTAACACCCACTAATTAATGAAAATAAGAAATGATGTTAGAATTAATTCACTAACATCCAAGTCAATTAGTGTGTCATTATTTAAATCAGTGATTCTCAACCTGAGTTCCATGGAATCCCAGCGTTCCACAAAAGGTTGATTAGGGTTCTGCGGGGGTCAATTAGAAATGTAAAAAATCTAAGCATCACTGCCAGTGTTTGGAAGCAATAAAAAAAGTAATGCATATAAACTCATCGGCAATAACAATAGGAATTGAACTTATTGCTTTAAATTAGTTACTTAACTTATGTGTATACTTCTTTCTTATAGAACTAGAAGGAATATGGCGATGTTTATATTTTCGTATGTCTGTTAGCATGGAGTAATAATTACTATCTAAACTATTTAGCCATAGTCCTAAGATTTGGATTTGTTAATTTTTTTTATGGTTGTTGAAGGCTCGCTTGAAGTGTTATTGCTCGGGTTATTGCAAAGTTGGGCAGCGATAAAAATACGGTATGGGTAGGTAAGTTTGGTGAGGTAATCGCTTCTTAAACGTTAGTTGATTTATTTAGATTATTTGTTTTTATTTCTTTTTTCTCATCTTTCTTGATTAAAATGATTAAATTCAAATTAAAATTCATTATTATTAATATTGATTGATTAATGATTGTTGGAAATGGCGAACTTAATAGGCATGATGATGAGTTTCAATTCGAATTTTATTGTTTTAATCAAGGCGGGTACGACCATTTTCATGTAGAATTGATTAGACTAATCGGAAAAAATATCCGCATGGAAAAATGTCATTGGTGTAACCACTCTTTTGTAAAAAATATCAAAGGATATGTTTGATGGATCACTATAATAACTTTTCTAACTAATCCAATTAACACATATCAAAATTGAAAATAATATCTAAAGTACAACATCCTACGGCAAAAAATTTAAGCCGTTGCCGACATATGAACTGTTTTCTTTACATTGTGAAATATTAGCACATCATTCGGGAACACCCTGTATATGTGTTTATTCCTTTGGAGCAAGAACTAGAGATTCATCGGTTAGGAAAAGCCGGGCTCGGACGACTGGTGTAATCGGCCAATATTTGTGTGTGAATGGTAGAATTGTTAATTATTGGGTTATCAATTTAGTTTGTCTCACTTTTAAGAGCCTGTAACTTTTTTGTGTTTTGAGTTAGCGCGTTCATTCAAAAAACAAGATATAGCATTTTTAGCCAAGTTTTGATGAGTGTTGTCAAAAATGACAGTAGGTGTCATATGTCACAACGAAAAGCAATTATTATTTTTTTTAAAATGGGATACTCTACATATTAGATAGCTCCTTTTCTTCCCATCTCAAAAATATAACACACATATGCATTATTTTCTTCAAGTGAGTAGTAGAAAAACAATTTTATTAATATTGGCTAACTAGAAAATAACAAAAGTTTATAACATTAATTTAATAACTTGAATTATATAATAATTATTTCATAATCTGTATTGCTCTACATGACCACCTCCATTTTCGATACATTTACGAAACACTGTTACAATGTGACCATTAATTTTTAATAAAACTTCTCTATTACTTTGAATCTGAAGGATGGCGTTTTCAATTCTAATATACAGTCCATTCAACGAATAACACGGTGTATTATATATTTTTAATATAACCAGAAAAGAAAAAATCACAGGGTGTTAGGTCTAGGCTGTTCGGCGGCCATTTTATAGTACCGGATTTTCCAATCCATTGGACATATTATATACAATATCAAACATAAAACACCTTTCCCCCACTGAATAATAATATCTCATATTGGTTGGTTTTTACATACAAAATAACTTTTCTACAAAATTCTGAGAATGACAGATTGAAATATAAATAAAATCCATAGCAACCAAAATAATTGCATAAGCTATCTTGATTCTTTTTAATAATAATATATTTTTACATATTTTTGTCAATGTTTGATGAAATGAAGAAAATAATGCATATGTGTGTTATATGTTTGAGATCGGATGAAAAGGCGCCATCTAATGTGCTTATGATATACCTATAGAATGTCCCATTTAAAAAAAAAAAATAATTGCTTTTCGGTGTGACATATGACACCTACTGTCATTTTTGACAACACATAAAAACTTGGCTCAAAATGCTACATCTTGTTTTTTGAATGAACGCGCCAACTCAAAATACAAAAAAGTTACAGGCTCTTAAAAGTGGGACAAACTAAATTGACAACCCTGTACAAGTAAATCATTCACGCGACGTGGCAAGTATGCGCCAGTAACAAATATTGGCCAAGTACACTAGTCGTCTGCGCCCGTCTTTAGAGTCATTGTTAATAATCCATTTCAGTCGCCCATTGATGGTCTCTCTTTCTAGCATCAGTGGCAACGCTACTCTTGGAGACTCGCGTCATCATCTGCCGAAATAGCTAGAAATTTATGATAAAAACTGTAAAAGCCGGTAGCTACGGAATCCTATTTAAAGCAAGTGTAAGTTTCAAAACAATTGAACAAAAATAAAGCGAAGTATGTGGGTATAGACGTTGTTCGTTCTTAACCGAGCAGTTTTACCCGAATGGGCAAAACCTCTGTACAAGAACGAAGTCTGTGGGGTCCTTTACTGACGAGCCGTGAAACAACGAAACGTGTCTAACGAGTTTGACAAGGGGAGAAAGGTAAAAATTCTATTTCTACCATTTTCTAGTGATTTCCCTCAAGATTTCTATTTTTTTTTTCTATTTTTTTTGGAAAAAAAGTCAATTTTCTGATAATTTTTAGTCATGATTGAATTATCCGTTTAGATATGACGACAAAACGTTGCCACAGCATCTCTTATAATTTTATTAAATAGTTCCCCATACCGAGTCGTTGCAATGATATGATATAAGTACCCAGAAAAATAATTGCTACTTAACTACCGAAAAAGATAAACCTACTTTAAAAACCATTTGAAAAATTACAACGAGGTAGCAATACCGATGGGGCGGATTCCATGAATTTGTTTATCTTCTTTAGATAACGACTAATATCCTATTTACTTAGGTAATTGGAATATGTTGTAGATAAAGATATGGCTTTCAATTAATTAATATGTTTGCGATATAACGAGGAAAACACGGTTCCGCTTCTAATGTGCTTGTTTAATTAAATATTAGAGAGGATATTTACTTATATGGTACCAGTTGTATAGTTAGGCATCAGTTATTTACTGAAATCGTGATAAGACTATCGGCATATAATGGCAGGAATTATTTTAATAGTGGTAATTAAAAATAGAAGTTGCTATAATTAGAAATAAAGCACAGAGAGTAACTAACACAGGAAATTTTGGATACAGCGGGAGTTTTACAATAAAAATGCTCCAATTTCTACATAATATTTGTCGCTATTTGTGTGTGTTAGTCGTAATTTTTTTCTGATACATATCGTATTTTTAATAACCATATCAATACAGGGTGTTCCTTAATGACGTGGCGTGCTAATATTTCATACTTAGTGTGATTCATTATGTCATTTTGTGAAAGAAAGTTCATATTGTGCTATTTATTGCTACAGAGTGTATCGTTATTTTTTAATATCTTCGAAAGTACTTTAGAGATATTATTTTAAATTTTGGTATGCGTTAATATGATATAAAACTAGTGATCGGCCGATACCGATATAGATATTGGTATTTTATATAATCGATATCGACAAAATATTGCCGATATATATCGGTATTTTAAATACTATATGCAGGGTGTTATGGAAATGACGTATTATATTTAAATGGGTGACTCCTGGGGTGTCCTAGAGAAGCGCTACATATTTTTTTTAAATCGAACGTTCAAAAAGGTGGGGTAATTCACCCCTAAACCCACACACAACTCCTCGGCACATTCATAGACGAACATAATACATTGCCCAGCTGGGCAATCAACAGTTGTTCAGCCACAATGTTGCCAAACTGTTTAAAAGTGTAAAACTTTAGTTTCTTATAAAAATAAATATTTAGCTTACTTAAAAAGTAAATTCAGAACGATTAAAGAATCCAGGGCACAGACACCTTCAGTTCTTTTTTCTATCGGAAAAACTTTATGCTCATCACGTGTCCTGATGATAGTGTGGGAGTGCATAATAAGCTTATCACTAAACCTCATTCGGCCTCTTATTTCCAATCTCGAAATATAACCGGCATAAAGTAGAAAGAAAAAAACACAGTAAAACAGAATAAATTGCACTAAATCACTTAAAGAAACACACAGACACCCACGAGTTTCAAATTACTTTTTTTGAAGATATGCACCTATTATCAGATTACACGAAAGCTCTAAACACTAACGCATAATTACACTTTAAAATAACACTACCGCACACATAGAACAAGAGCACTTAATCATTTCGCAATAGAAATAATAAAAACGCTAATTTCTATGGGCCATTAACCCTTTACTAAAGATAAAATGGAACAATTATGTTAACAATTGACAGGAACTACCCTTTGAAATAAATAGTCTAGTCCACATTGGACTTTCTTTCCGAGAACTCTCCGCTAGTAGAGCCAGCGCGGTTGCCATTTACGAGACTATATTTATACAGGAAAGTAATATTATAGAAGGAAATTATGCAGTTTATGAATATAATCTTATAAAACATCGAAAGTGGCAACGCTGTATTTTTAGATAGACAACAGACACGTGAAGATAGGAACAGGTTCAAAGGTTAGTTTCAACATTTTTAGATGTCGAATACCATTGTATGAAAGAATTATATTATTTCCCAGACTACCAGCTGATAAAAATCTTATACAATAAGGGCGTATTTTGGTCTACACGATAGCACTTTAAAATACTAATTCAGATTGAATGGTACTTAGATGTGTTCACGAGATGCGCGATGTGAACTGAACTGAACGTAAAAGTTTATAATAATGTACCCTGAAAAATAAACAACTTGAAATCTGTCAAACGTCTGGATTTTCTAAAGAGTTTACCCTGAAGATATGACAACACTGTTCAAGATTCACTCACGTTTTTCGCCATATGTTCTTTTGTTTACCTTCCTGGCAGGGGCACCACGTGGTAATTTTTGGTTTGAGATAAGGTTATGTACAGGGTATATTAAATTAAAGCGCCATTTTTGGATATTTTTCTTCAATTTGTTTTCATTTCAGGAATTGCCGGTTTAAATATAATACGTCATTTCCATAACACCCTGTATATGAAACTGTCACTTACCATTTGAAAATTGTTAATAATCATGCTTAGGCGGCTTACATTGTACCTACAAACGACGATTATTTAAACCAATTTATTATTTATGGAGAATGTGACAAAGTAATAACAAGAACATCTGGCAAAATTATTTGTTTGGCATTTTACTGTTTGTCAACCCATTCATAGACAACTAGGAGTAACTGAACTTAAAATCCGTAGCAAAATCGCCATATTAAAAATATTAAATTGGCAATATTTCGAAAACTACAAATTTTGGGGTTTCAATTTGATTTTTTGCAGTCTTTCTTCGGTTTCATTTTTAATCTTATTGTTTAAACACCCGTGTTAATAATTTAAATATATTATAAAAAAAACTATTAAAGCAGGTCCTTTTCAGCAAGAAATCCAACTCAAATTAAATAATAAAGACTTCCTAATAGGAAAAATTAATAATTCATTTAAGTTCTGCAAACGTCATTTTAGCATAAAACCTTAAAAATGTCAAACATGCTTAGACTTAGATATAAGATATGTAATGATATATGAAATCAGCCTAGAATCTTGCGTAGAATCCACAAACGCAATAATATATAGGGTGTTCCGTTTAAAATAAGCAAGTCGACACCTATATGACCTTCTAGTATTCTTTTCACTTGTTTTCTTCATATCCGGGAGATTTCCCACATTTTTCCTGTACATACACTCTGTATATTCAATAGTTAGGTACATATATTTTAAGAATGTGGTGCCGGTATCGGCAAAAGAGCCGTATCGGCCGATCACTATATAAAACCACAAATATCAGCTATAAAAATCCATCTGTGGCGTTCCTGCAAACGTGTCCTATGATATTTTTTACAAAAGAGTGGTAAGTACGCTACTTACATTTCTCCACGTAGATGTTTTCTCCTTGGCCTGGTCAATTCTACATGAAAACAGCCACTTGAGTTTTTCACGTCAGGCGCCCCATTAAAATGTATTCTAGTGGTCAATATAATGATGTTTATCCGGGATACAGGGTGTCAAAAAGGAAGGTAAAACCATTTTTGCCTTTAATACCTATATCGAAAACGATTTATGATGTTACACTTTACACTACTCATGGGCATGCGATACTGCGCCATGAAAGTACGTTTATCAGTACAAAAATACTATCCATTTAAAAAATTAAAATATCTCGTAACTTGCAGATTGTTTTTTGATTGAATTTGGCTTCTCTGAATACTGCTATCTAGTTTGCTTGCTTCACTAAGGGACAAAGACAAGGCCCTTAACCTTAAATAAAAACCAAATCGAGTAATTATTTTACCCAGTTTTTCTATGTTTAAATGTTGATCTAAGACGCTCAAGGGTGACATTACATCGATCACAAAAGAATTCAATAAAATTGTCGTTTCCCATCGGTTCCACTTTGAAATTTGATTTCATTCACAACCCACAAATCACTACGAATATTCGTAAATTTTATGTCATAAATTGGCATAACTCACAAAAGAGAAAGTGTTAACTTCTTTACACACTAAGAGCAAAAAAGTAGGTAAATAAATTGGAACTTTTGAGCAGTGCTAAAGAAAAACGTTTAGATAGATTTGAGGGAGCGGTTACTGGTTGGCACAATGGGTACGAAAGCGGCCACTACATCCACACCGGCCATTCACATTTATGGGCGCCTCTAGTTCAAGCTGTGTTCATAGACTCTCAAACAGTTTCTCAATAGTCTCATTTTGTAGTTGATAATAATACGGAGATAAGAAAAGCAACTGTGCATACAGGGGTTGAAAAATATTATCTTTATTTAAGTTTTAAGATAATATTTTTTTAAATTCTACTCTTAATTCTTCATGCCCAATGAATTATAACTTCTTATGATTTTTAAACCATTTTTACACACGCCTCATTAAAATACATGTAATCATTATGCTTTCAAGGAGCGTATTCAATTACAAATGTTTATGGCATCGATAAAATAATGAATGCGCTGTTGAAGGATTTTAATTATAGGAAAAATTTTAGTTCTGTTTGAAGATAATTAGGTGCTGGTGTTTATGTATGCGTAAATAAAGATTTTGGATACGGTAACGGCATATTAGAAGTATAAAGGGAACAGAAATTATCGAAAGTATGAGAGATGCTTAAGTACCTAGTTTAATTAAGTAGGTGTGGTAATAAAGGACGATTCTTTGTATTGATTGCAATGGTGTTGTTCTTATATTAGAGTATTATTAACGATAGAGCTGGATTTTCGACAGTTGACACCTAGACATGTCAGATTGAACAGCTAATCAACATTCACAAAAGCGTGTATATTGCGTGTAAGTAATTTGAGATATTATTTAACAAATCCAGGCAGTATAGCTAAACTACGCACCTTATGCAGTTACCTATCTAAACTTGTAATATGGGCTACTTTTATCAGTATGTGTATTTTTATATTTGCCTTACGTTGCGTATCCTACGTAGATCCATAGGCGTAACTGGGGGGGGGGGGGGGGGGGGGGCAGGTGGGTTTGTTCGCCCACCCCAGATTGCTCTGGTGCCCACCCCAGAATTTCCGAAGTTCGAAGCCATACATACGTCATAGTGACACTTGCCATTAAAATCCTACTAGACTAGGGGCCTGGCCCCCCCTACAAAATCATTCTAGTTACGCCAATGCGTAGACCTAAAATCATGCATATTGAATTTGTTCACTATCATACTATACACTTATACGGTTTACCTCTCTAACCAGGTTTGTCTGTTCACATAATATTCAGCCTGATTTTAAATTTTTCTGTTGGAAGAAATAGCCATTTTATCGGTTTTTTGTTAATTTGACTTACATAGCCTACGTAGACCCAAAAATGGTGCATATAGAATTTCTTCGCTATGATACTATACACTTAGGTATATGGTTACCTCATTAACTCGGTTTGTAGCTTCGCATAATGTTAAATACTTTAATTCAGCCAGAGTTTAAATTTTTCTTTAGGAAGAACTACCCATTTTATCAGTTTTTTGGATATTTGACTTATGTAGCCTACGTAGACCCAAAAAGGTTTTGTTCGCTGTGAAACTATACACTTACACGGTTACATCTCTTAACAGGTTTGTAGCTTCACATAATGTTAAATTAATTCAGCCAGATTTTTAATTTTTTTTTTAGCGAGAAATAAGTACCCATTTTATCAGTTTTTTGCTTATTTGACTTACGTGCCTACGTATACCCAAAAAATGGTCCATCTAGATTTTGTTCGCTTTGATACTATTCACTTGCAGGCTCACATAATGTTAAATTCATTAAGCCAGATTTTTCATTTTTCTGTAGGAAGAAATAAGTAGGTACCCACTTTATCAGTTTTTTGCATATTTGACTTACATAGCCTATTAGACCCAAAAATTGTGCTTATAGAATTTGTTTGCTATAATACTATACGTTTATCACTAACTAGGTTTGTAGGTGAGCCGCCTTATGGAGGTTTCCAGGAAAGTCATTCTAATTAATACATTTTTTATGCCAAGACGAAGGCCATAATATGCCAAACCTGTATTAAACCTAAAAATAAGGTTTCTAAAGTTACAGACTAAAGATATTTACAACATGAAACCCAATATCACTTTATTGTCTCGCGTCAACAATGTTGTGTTCATTAAAGCTGCAACTTAAGCCATGGTCTTAAGGTTGCAAAGCAGCTGTGCTGTGGGCAGTCAACTAAACTATAATAAAATTAAATTTTATTTTAAGAAGATTATTTAAAGCATCAGAGTGATGTTTTAAGAATAGGGTAATATTGGTAAATAACCAATATTATTTTGGCTGAATTACCTTAGATAAACTCCTCACAAAGGAAACATTCCTAAATAACATACAGACCTATTATTTCTCTGTACATTGTTGGTAGTTAATATCGAACCTTTAGTGCGCCACCAAAAAATAAAGAAGAAAATTTATATATGACAACCTAGCTAATAATTTATGACGCGTAGGGGTACACCATAAAGTAATTTTGTCACAATTTGATTCGCTAATTGTTCTTATTAACTTGCTTTGTTTTTCTTTGGAAATTTGATTAGAATGACGATAATAATAACAATAGGTACTTTAATTTAAGTTGTTACAGCTCTAAGTATAGAATCGTTACTCACAGACATTAACTACCGATAATAAGTAATTATTATTTTAATTACTTAAAAATGGCACTGGTTTCCATCTTTGATTGGTTCTATTTTAAATTTTTGGTGGCTCACTAAACGTGCGGCGTTAACTACCTATGCACAGAGGAATGGTACACTCTAAAAAATGCATTGGTATCTAAGACTAATTTTATCTTGCTGTTAATGTTTTAGCTTATGTAAAAGTAATTTTTATTTAGCAAAACAAATTTTCGTTTTAACTGAATTACGATGAATAAGATGATCTAGTTAACAGAACTAACTCTTATTTTAACTACTTCTTAGTTAACATAACTACATTATCACGTTGAAACCAACACTTTTTTATTAATTAGCTCCCTACACTAATTTATTTAGTTATTGTTATTGGCCAGATATAGTAGTAATAAGTAGGTACGATGTGAGACCTGACATCACACCAACTGCCGCCATTTGCTGCTAGGAGATGGCGTTGCGCGCTGTACTGAAAAATAATAATTTTTCCATACATTGGTATTTAATATTCCTTTGCTCTTTTTTTAACAATAAAATAGGTAATAATTAACAAACACAATTGTTGAAACAACAATATGATGTTGTTCCTGATAACTAACTATATTGGTTACCGTAAGAATATTTATTCTTTCGGGTACTGGAAGTACTTGGTTGACTTATAAAGAGTTATTAGCGACTTCAACTAGAATAATCGTAGCAATAAAATTTGGCCTTCGATCAGTGCCCTCTTAACCCATGGCAAGGCCCATAGGCTTCGAGCTTCTTTAGGCCCCTCGACCTCGAAAAAAAACGGTAATCTACTATGAAATTAAACATATGTATACGTACATAATTACATATGTATATATTTAAACATTTTTCTCGTTAATCTGTCAACAAACTGATCCAAAATAGTGGTAAAATTTAATTTCCGGAGCACCGACGATTCTACATGCATTAATGCCAAATGATTGAGCTTCTCATCTTTTAGATTGGATTGCAGGTAACTTTTAATACGTTTCAGGGCAGAAAAAGATCTCTCTCCAGAATAGTTGGTGACTTGAAGTGACAAATAAATTCGTAAACAGATGTACATGTTTGGAAAAGTATCCTGCATTTCATTGTTAACAATTGTTTGAAACATTCTCAATGCAATAGAGGTCCCCTTATTTTGACTTTCAGATTGAGGTGCATTCACGTATTCTTGGAAATGAACAATTTCCTCGGGGAAGCTGGTATTGAGGTCTTCTGGGTAGGATTTCACCAGCCTCTCTGCCGCAACCCTCAGTTGATCACAGTTTACTGTGGACATTTGTGAAAGGAATCCGAAATTTTCAGAAACTGCATCATGTGCCTCCAGCCTGTTCTGAAGTGCTCTTAACAAGTGATCGATCATGGGAAGAAACACAGTGACCCCCCGGTGAAAAAGCAGTATCTTCAGAATTGCCATCATTTCGTCTGAGCTTCACTACTTTGTTTCTTTCTATGAGTATCTCCTTTGTACACTCATTCATTATCAAGACAAATTTTAATCTTCCCTTTCTTCTCAAAATCCTCAAAAGCATCCCTTAAACTTATTTATCAGATGATTCGCTTTTTCTGATTCAAACGTTCCTGGGATGGAAGGGAGAATGGCGCTCTACCGCCAGCTACCCGAGCATCTGCGCATACGATAAAAATTACTCACTGGCCACGTGGGTCCCTAATTTTGTGGGCCTCTAGGATTCAGCCTTATGGATAAGAGGGCACTGCCTTCGATACTAAATTTCCTCTCATCGCCATTTTCACTAAATTTTCTTTTTATTTAGACTAAGATCTTGGTATCCTAAACTAGACCATTTTTTAGAGTGTAGGTTTAAATGTGGATTATGTATATTATTCGATGAAAAATACTATAAAATATTATTATACTCGCGGAAATGATTACAATTTTTTCAGAACAAAAATAATAACATTCGAATTTCCTCAAAACCAAATACATAACTAGATGTTAGTGCCAACACACTGGTATAGGTAGAAGCGTCTACTTGACTTGCTCCGAAAACGTAGGATCGACATTTTAGCATCGATATCGAAAATATTTAGTGGCTATTTTATTATTTATCTTCCAAAAATTTTCATTATTTCTTGCTGTAATCAAGACGGCGATACCTTATAGAGAACAAACCTATTTATATCCTTATTCAAAAAGGCTTTAAATTGAAATCCGATATTCCTCATTTCTAGTTTGTTGTGTTCATTTACGTGGCCGTTTAAGCCATTGTCTTGAGGTCGAACAGCCGAGCCGTCGCGGTCGGCCATGTAAAGTGCCACACAGAAAAAAAAGAACAAAGGTCTCGAAACCAGTTTGTAAAGACGGCTTGTAGTCTTGGTTCAGCGGTGGAGATTTGTTATGTTCCACTGACACTAAAGCCTCGAGACGCGGGTCACCGAATAAAATATTTCTTATTTTTCTTCGCTTTATCTGCCAATGCTGGAAAACACCAGATCGACGGCGCGACGGTTTTCGGTGGAATCCACATATATATAACCATTATATTGCTAACACCATAATAATATGCAATTAAGTCCCCGCTATGGGCATCGAACGGGTAATAGTGAGTTTGCGCAGTTCGGAAATTTTCTTGTGAAAGTAAACATTCGACAGGACCGGATTTCAACTTTTTTAATGTAAATTTCACTGGTTAGTTAGGAAAAATATTGCGATCAAAATTTCGAATTAAGACGGCGTTCCATGCATACGATTGCTAACGATATGATGATCCGACGGCGCCCTGATTGGTGTAAACTTTTTGTGCCAAATTCCGTCCGAATATTTGTAACAATCGACACGATGAGCTTTATTTTAACTGTCATCCGGCGTCGTAGGTTTATTAACCTCACTTTTTTCTAAACCAAAAATTAAGAATGAATGACTATATTGACTATTTTGGGAATTATTATCGGCTGACGGCTACTAATGCACCAAATTAAAAATACATTACAAAGGTTAGGTAGTGACCACATATATATTATATTGTATACAAGTGACACCCTCTTCTTTTTTTACAAGCTTTTTAGTGAAATTCGGTTCCGAAGATCGGATAATGTGATAAGAAAAATATTTTCGTATACAGGGTGTTATGGAAATGACGTATTATATTTAAATCGGCAATTCCTGAGATGAAAACAAATTGAAGAAAAATATCTAAAAATGGCGCTTTAATTTAATATGCCCTGTACATGACCTTATGTCAAACCAAAAATATCCACGTGGTGCCCCTGTCAGGAAGGTAAACAAAGCAACATATGTCAACAGTGTTGTCATATCTTCAGGGTAAACTATTTAGAAAGTCAATAACCGTTTGACAGATTGCAAGTTGTTTATTTTTCAGGGTACATTATTATAAACTTTTACGTTCAGTTCAGTTCGCTGGCAAACAATCTCTGATTTATAAACTTGAACTGACTCGAACGAACCGCCGCGGAGTTTTCAAATGGTCAGGTATGTTCTCATTTGTTCAATTCGAACGACACCCATCAGATCTGGACAACTTAAAAGTTTATAAATGCCACTTACCCTTTAGAAAAAAATGCAATTTTATTTACCTTTTCGGTCTTATTTAAAACCAACTTAATTTATAAAAAACACCAAGTACTCACAACACAAAATCACATAGTTTTCGCGTCACAACACATCTAAGTACCGTTCAATCTGAATTAGTATTTTAAAGTGCTACTGTGTAGACAAAGTACGCTCTTATTGTCTAAATAACACGTTGGTTCCGTCGGTGAATATTGAACTGCTGGACTGGGTTTGTATTAGTATTAACATACAATTTAACACACAAATCTGCTTGAAACAGTATGAAACGGCGGTCTTTTCGAGGAACAGCGCTGATCTGCCAAACAGTTGCATATTAGTGCTGGGCGATGTTCATCGATGTTTTTGAAACATCGATGTTTTCGACATCGATGTTTACCTTTCGATGTTCAATGTTATAACAAAACAAGAAAACTAGGTTGTAATCTTAAACTCAATTTTCCCAGCACAAGAAAATAAGAGCGAAAACTTTTGATTTCATTTGCTAAAAGCCTTATTAGAGTCGACAATAAAAATTCCCGGTGCAATGGCAATTATAATTGCACGAATTCATGCGCAGTAAACCGTTTTCGATCAACTGGCGCCTTGCTAACAGTCGTTTTGACTGGCAGTTAAAGCAGCTACTGCTACTTACAAATGGCAATTATTGCTTTATTTTTTTGTTTATATTATTTTTAAAAATTTTTGTTATTTTGTTTTTTGACGTTTCATAATTTTTCAATTCTTTCTAATAACAAGTTTATTTTTATTTTTTATAATCTAATTTATTCCTAATCGCAAATATACTTTTTTAAATGTCGATGTTTTACAACTGATGTTTCTACGCCATCGATGGTCAACATCGATGTTCCGTTTCGATGTCCCAGCCCAGCACTATTGCATATTCGACGGACGAGTCTATTATTTTAAAGGGCTGGTAGCTACAGTGTTGCCGATTTGCGGGTAATTACCCGAAAATCGGGTATTTTGACCTGTTATGCGGGTAAAATTTTTCATGCGGGTAAAACCGGGTATTTCAACATTCATAATAATAATAATAAAGATTATGATATTATGAATGACGATTGATGCGTTGATGCCTAAACCCTCTATGGAAAGGGTGTTCAGTAATTTTAATAAAATTAAAACTGATATACGAAACAGATTAAATACCAATACGGTATCAGCTTTACTATATACGAAAAAAGGTATTCAAGAGTGTGGGGGAGTACTAAAATTTGAACCAGAGAGAGAAATGTATGGCAATACTATATGGCGAAAAAAATATGAATGAATTTGTTTTTATGCTGTAACTATTATGTACCTACTAAATAAAACTGAAATTAAATTTTGTAATTTTATTTGGATCTACTTTTGAGAGGCAACGGCAAAGTAGCTGATTTAGCCGTTAGAAGAATATATATATTAATAAGAAATGAGAATAACGAGCAGTATTCAAAATGAATTTTGAATCTCGTACTTATTTTTAAATTTTGTTAGGTTAGGATTTTTTGATGTTCTGTTCTGTTCGATTCCATTTATTACCTGCTTTTCAGCATCCAGCCATAAGGTTTTTTTGACACACATGATTTTTACATGTATGAAGGAGTAGAAAAATGTCTTTGTTGTAATTTTTAAATTATCAGACAAAAATTATAATTACGTTATGTTGCGGGTAAAATGTGGGGTATTTTGCTTAATGATAACGGGTAAAAAGGGGTATTTTCAAATTTCCCGCGGGTAATCTGAAAAATCGGATCGGCAACACTGGGTAGCTAGCTTAGACTTGAAGGGTCTGTCAACATAATTATTTCATCATTCTTCTTCAGTAAAGGATTAATAAATTAGCGTTTTTATTATTTCTGAATTTCTATTGCGAAATAATTTGTATCCTATGTGCTGTTGTTTTATGTGTACGGTAGGTTATTGTAAAGTGTAATTATGCGTTAGTATTTATTGCTTTTGTGTAATCTAATAATAAGTGTATCTCTTCAAAAAAATAATTGGAAACTCGTGGGTGTCTGTGTGTTTCTTTAAGTGATTTAGTGCAAATGTTCCGAGAGATTGGAAATAAGAGGCCGAATGGGGTTTAGTGGATATAAGCTTATTATGCAGTTCCACATTTTCATCAGGGTACGTGATGAGCATAAAGCTTTTCCCATAGAAAAAAAAAACAAAAATCTGAAGATGTTTGTGCCCTGGATTATTTGCTAGTGTACTGGCACCTGGATTCACTTCTATTTGGATACTAGGTAAACTAAATATTATTTTTTTAAGAATCTATAGTTATTTTCTACACAGTTGGCAACATTGGGCTTGAACATCTGTTGATTACACAGCTTGGCAATGTAATATGATCGTATATGAATGTGCTGAGGAGTAACCGGGTGGGTTTAGGGGCGAATTACCCCACTTTTTAAACGTTCGATTTAAAAAAAACAAATATGTAGCGCTTCTCTAGGACACCCCAGGAGTCACCCATTTAAATATAATACGTCATTTCCATAACACCCTGTATATGTACATACCTAAAATACTTTATACATGGTATTAATCCACGACTTTTGCAAAAAAGCACCATGCACTTGTGTCCTTTCATCTTAAATAAAACAAGTTACTAACCTAACAAACAGCGAATCGAATCACCATAAATTAAAAACTCCTTTACAAAAATTATTGTTAGGTAATGAAAGTATATAAGCACTAATATACTGACAATAATGTGGATGAACCACTTTTTATTCTGTAATTGGAAAAAGCATCCAGAACCAAAGATGGCGACAATAACACCAACAAATAATGTCGGGCTGGCTCTGACGCGATCGATAAAATTTCCACCATGGTGCCAAGCCTCTCTAGCGGGAACACTTTTTGTAATTTGGAACGTTCGTATTGGCAATATAATGTACATATATAGGGTGTAACTAAATAAGTGTAAAACATTTAAGGGGGTGATTCCTCATCGAAAAAAAGATAGGATCTTTCATATAAAGAAACTTCATTGGAGCATCCCTTGTTAAGATACAGCCCCTTAAAGGGGGTACATAAAATTTATAAATAAACAAAACTAATTTATTAATACAACATCTAGAAATCATAGTAAATGTTCCATATGTCTACCTTCAGACATTACGCATACGTCGGCGCATTGAGCCACGTATTGGCGCAAACATTCCTGGAGTCTCTCTAATTACCCTGCACGCATCGATGATGCGGTTTCTTAAGTCCTCTACATCGCGAACAGGAGTACGATAAACCAAATGCTGCAAATGGCCCCAAGTAGAGAAATCGAGAGGATTGAGATCCGGGGATCGAGAGGGCCAATTCTGAGGTCCTCCTCGACCTATCCACTGATTTGCATATGTTTCAGTTAAATGCTGACGTGCTACTTGACTAAAATGGGCGGGAGCCCCATCATGCATAAAAAACATATCCTTTCTGACGCCCAAAGGAACTTCCTCCAGCAGTACGGGATGCACTGCTCTTAAAAATTGAACGTATGCCTCACCATTTAATCGAGGAGGTAGAAAATGAGGCCCAATTAAATAATCCCCAATAACTCCGACCCACACGTTAAGAGAAAACTGTTCTTGATGGTTAGTTTCGACAATAGTGTGAGGGTTTCCATCAGCCCATATGTGGTAATTATGAAAATTAATAATCTTGTCCCGAGAAAAACTACATTCGTCTGTGAATTCGATCGTCTTCAGAAAGTCACGATTTCTTCTAATCATTTCCAGCATCCAATTGCAAAATTCAAGACGGTTCTGAAAGTCTAGCGGTAACAGTGCCTGTACTCGTTGCAGATGGTAAGGGTATAAGAGTTGTTCCTTTAAAATTCGAAATACCGTCATATGATCAACATTTAGCTGGAAAGCAATCTTTCTAGTACTGGTAGTAGATTGTTCTTCAAGCAAATTAAGTACTGCTTCCTCAAGCTGTGGTGTTCTTACTTCTCGATGGCGACCACAATCCTGCGTTCTTTTGTCGAATGAACCATATTCTCATAATCGTTGATGAAGTCGGGCAAATATTCTATGTGAAGGATGCTGCCGTTGAGGATACATTTCAGCATATCTTCTAGAAGCTTCTAACCCATTCCCCTGCGACAGACCGTAAACGTAATGAATATCAGCCATTTCCTCATTTGTGTATGCCATTTTAATAACAAGTGAATTATTAAAGTAACAACAAATTAAGTAGTATTACTTCAATTTCAAAAATTTACAAACTGACAGCTTGATACCATTTTAATTGTCACTATCGCTAATAGCGGCCTACTGGATAAATTAGTTTCGTATTTTCGTTTTATGGCGATATGTATCTTGTTCGTAAAATAATTTTTTGCTGCGAACTGGTTTATTTTGGGCAAAAAATTCAAGAGACATTTTTTGTTTAGAATGAAACAGTCTATCGGAAATAAATCTTTAGATGGTAAACAAATAATAAGACAAAAACTTACATTGGAAATAAATTTTAGGGGTTGCGTTTTCCACCCCTTACAACCATGTGGTAAACCAAATAAATTACTGGCTAAGTGTCTTTTTGGTAGTAGAAAATGTCAGGTTAATTTCAATATTGTAACTTTTTTAGTGCTTGTGAAAAAAATTGTTAAACAAATTTTATGTACCCCCTTTAAGGGGCTGTATCTTAACAAGGGATGCTCCAATGAAGTTTCTTTATATGAAAGATCCTATCTTTTTTTCGATGAGGAAGCACCCCCTTAAATGTTTTACACTTATTTAGTTACAGCCTGTATATAATATGTGGTGGAATCGCCAGTGGACATAGGAATTTAAAATTTTTGTAACATCCTTCTGTAGACTTGTTAAGGCGCAATCCCACTGTGGCAACATGTGATATGAGGCAATGACGCATGCCACACAAAGTCTTTTAACCGAAGAAACATGAAGCTGCAACCGCAGACGACTTGTAGCATGCTACATGTCGTCTACTGTTGCCTAGGTGGAGTTTGGCCGTTCTCGAATACAACCAATCAAGAAATTACCTACACTCTAAAAAATGCATTGGTATCTAAGACTAATTTTATCTTGCTGTTAAAGTTTTAGCTTATGTAAAAGTAATTTTTAGTTAGCAAAACAAATATTCGTTTTAACTGAATTACGATGAATAAGACGATCTAGTTAATAGAACTACTTATTTTTAACTACTTCTTAGTTAACATAACTACATTATCATGTTGAAACCAACACTTTTTTTATTAATTACCTCCCTATACTAATTTACTTAGTTATTGTTATTGGCCAGATATAGTAGTAATAAGTAGGTACGATGTGAGACCTGACGTCACACCAACTGCCGCCATTTGCTGCTAGGAGATGGCGCTGCGCGTTGTATTTTCTCGACTACCATTGATAATACGGCGTGAAGTATTAGATGTACACTTTCACTGTACTGACGAGAACTAAAGAGTTCGATACCGGTTTGCAGGTGGTTAGATCCTATCAATGGAAAAGGCTCCCTTTTCTTGGTAGTACCATTCAATCTAAAATGGTATTTTAAAGTGCTACTGTGTAGACTAAATACGCCCTTATTGTATAAGGTATCATCGGGTGGACTGGAAAAATTATAATTTTTCCATATATTGATATTTAATATTTCTTTGCTCTTTTTTAAACAATAAAATAGGTAATAATTAACAAACACAATTGTTGAAACAACAATATGATGTTGCTCCTAATATCTAACTATATTGGTTATCATAAATATTTATTCTTTCGGGTACTAGAAGTACGTTGACTTCAAAAGAGTTATTAGTGACTTCAACTAGAATAATCGAAGCAATAAAATTTGTCCTTCGATACTAAATTTCCTCTTATCGGCAATTTCCCTAAATTTTCTTGTTATTGATACTAAGATCTTGGTATCCTAAACTAGACCATTTATTGGAGTGATAGTATACTGGACTTAACAGCTGCTTAATGTCATTTATCCGTAATCTAGGGTAGCTAGACAATGTATAAAAGTAGGACAATTGTATAAACAAAGCCTGATTTTTGATAAAAAGCCGGAACCAAATAAACCGCAAACCAAATAACCGCAACCAAATAAACGAAAAAATAAACATTGCATATTAATAAAGCGACAAAAACTAATGAAAATTATACTAAGTAGGTATACTAATTTTTACCGGTTGGCCTTGTTGCCAGAAAAAAACCGGATGGAAAGAAAGAGCCGGACGGAGTTAGCAAAATACCAACAAAGGAAGACATGTCCGGCTAAAACTGAATGTCTGGCAACCCTATAAGTAATCCCTATGTTTTGTTTACATCTACTTTACATCGTTTCATGATAATGTTTTGAAAAGGTTATTTAGTTTAATAAATTATTGTCTTATATTTAAAAAGAATAATGGAATCTCAACATCTACAAGACCAGACAGCTGACTGAAGTCACCAACAAAACCGACCTGTAAAGTATATAAATTGTATTTGTGAACGAAGACACGAACAAACACGACATACGTCTTTGTTAAAGGCACATAAACGAGAAAGTGCATACTAAAAATTATTCCAAATCCGTTAGTGGATTCATCGCGACATGGGTTTTGTTTTTGGGGCTGGCTAGCCAGCGGCGATTGAAATTAAAAAAAAAAATTAAAAGGATATATTTAAAAAAAAAATCAGAATCAACTGTTTTTTCCTTAATAAAAACTCTAGACTAAATTCTAAAACTTACAAAAACAACCCTTGGTGTTTTATCAACACATTTTTGTTAGTCATAAAAATGATTCATCAATGGTGAATCGGAATTTCACGTCATTAATCGCTCGAGCGATTCACTCGATTATTAAAATCGCTCGAGTATCAAGTACTCGATTATTAAAAATCATCGGTTTTCCCAACACTAATATAAACTCACATAGACAACGACAAAGAAACACTATACGTCTAGATCAGTGGCGACTCGTGACCTATGATAAAGGAGGTCCACAAATATCGTGAAATTATTTTAAACAGCAGCTGTAGTGCTGCATCCACAGTTATTTTTTTCGTATATTTAATTTTTAAACTTTCTAATAAGTCCCTAGATTTATCTTTTGTGGTCTGCGTTAAGTTAATTTCGGGTTTAGGTTTTCCCGCATTCTTCACTTCAATTTTTTTCTCCAAACTCAGCTAATGTTATTTTTTAAATAGTCCACCGTGAAACATTTTAACTTAATAAATATATAATATTAGAACATACACGCTCGAATTTCTAAATACATGCACGAACAGATAACAGCGCGGCGCACACTAAAATGGTGCGCCTTTTCCATATTAAATCGCCATAGCCCCGCTATCCCCCGCTGTTCCCCGCCACCTGTTACTACAGAGAAACTGCATTATGCCCCGCCCACTTATACACATATGCGAGTATATCGCGTCATTCTCCTTGTTGAGTAGCCGGATGAATCGAGAGCTTATAATATACAGTTTGGTTTGACGGTACGATAAAATTAGGGAGGGTTGGACTTTATACAATAAATAATATTCAATGAATATAAATTAATTATTCTTTAATCGTTTTGGGGGTGCACGTGCGCATGTGCTCCTGTGGAAGAACCGCCACTGGTCTAGATATAGATTAAGTTTTAAAATGGAAATGTTAAGGAAATCAGTCTCTCAAAGAGAAAAAAAATCCATTAGATAACGAGTAATTTATGCAATGAATAAACGGTATGTACTATACATTTTGAAATCGTTAAAACCGAAACTAAAGTATGCATACACGATGTATGTTAATAAAGTACATCGATTTTACCCTTCGGAAACGAATCTCAGCAATTTGGGGGAAAATTGTTCGCAAAATAAATCAATGCTAGATAATGTTTCCATACATATTCATGTGGCAATTACACGAGAATAGCATTTTAGAGAATAACAGGCGTTACATTTCTTGAAAATGGCTGATGGAACACATGTGTACTGACTAAATAAATTTTATTAATATTGATTTGCAGCCAAAATTCCATAGAAGCCATCGAAAACAAAAACGTATGTACATGTTAGGTTATACACGAAAGTACTACACATTGTTCCCTCCTCGTATGGTTACGATAACGGAATAGTCCTGGATTTAGGGGGGGGGGGGGGGGGTATTGCATATTTAGGTTTGTATTAGTGTCCTCTATAATTATCTAAAATAATATTTCATTTGCTTCGGTAGTTTAAGAGCAATAAATTAAAAAGTAAAAAAAATTTATAGTCCTGGAAAGAAAAATAAAAAAAAAAGTTCTAAAATAAGTTCATAAATACGGTTCCAAAAACGACACATTTCAAAATCATTTTTCTCAAGATTTTCAAATGGAACACCATTTGAATATTGGATGTAGAATTCAATTTTTTTTGTAATATAATATACAGGGTGTTATGTAATATATTTTATTTAAATGGGTGACTCCTTGGGTGTCCTAGAGAAGAGCTACATATTTTATTTTTTTTTTAAATCGACCGTTTTAAAAGTGGGGTAACTAACCCTCTTACTCATACGTCAGTCCGCGCTACTGTAAACATATATCACCCAGGCCCAATGGCAATGTTGCCAAACTTAATGTAAAACTGAAATTCCATATAAAATTATAAAACTTATAAAACGGATTGCTGTGTGAGTGTGAGTACTGTGTTAGTTATCGACGAAATACAACGTATCCGGCCGCTGGTTGGTCTTCAACTAACAGCCAGCAACGAGAACAAATAAATTCGAAACCGGTCTGCAGGTGGTTGCATCCTATCAATGGAGAGGGCTTCCTTTTCTTGGTACTACCATTCAATCTGAAAAGGTATTTTAAAGTGCTACTGTGTAGACTAAATACGCCCTTATTGTATAAGGTATCATCGGGTTTGTTCCGAACAAACCCGCTGCTGGTCTGGAAATAATAATTTTCCATATTGGTATTTGATATTAATATCACCTGACAAGCATAGACTTTTTATTTCTTAGATGGATTTTTAAAATTTGATTTAATCAAATAACGTCTGTTCAGATTGTGTGGGACTACTAAGAGATGGCGCTGAGTATACCACTTAATATCTATATTCTTGGGCTCTCAAATTAAAATAGAATACTGTACTTCTCCAACAGAAATCTTAAAAATTAGGTTTATTTAGGGAAATGAGAAGATTTTATTGCAAGAATCCTAGCGGAAACTTGCATGTTTAAATGCCATTGTTGCTACTAAACTGCAAATTATCCGTCTAAAAACTAAACCGAATCTAATTTAAACAGCCATATAAAAGAGACATATATGAGCATTTAATAAAACAGTTTCAAATTTAATCTATTTTAACGGCCAACCATTGTCTCGCTTAAGGAATTACAACTTTAATTAACAGTTCGCGAAGAATTTTGCCGCATTCACACACATTACGCTATAATTCAATTAAATTTTCTAACTCGTTCGACGAGCAATATCTTTTATGTTTCCGGAACGATTACAATTAGGGAATGTGACTGTATGGGCGCGTTTTAGTAGCCGTGGCAACGTCGGATAATAGGATTACCTTAACTATAGTGTTTTCCACAAATGGGAGTTTAATTAACTTTATGAATAAAGTAAACAATATATTTACCATTATCTTTCTAGTGCAGTTTTCTTGTAACACACACGGAAGTAGAAACTTAATTAAATTTTCTATAAAAATCGTAAAACTACCATAATTTATGGCTCTGTATGCGACTGGAATAACTTTAATTAAGAACTGCCATCAAATTATAGCAGAATTTCAACCTACATTTTTCATATGAAAGGTTTTTGTAAAATTTACTCAAATATTTTGTAAAATTTACTAAAATATTTTGTAAAATTTACTAAAATCTTTTGTAAAAATTTTGACACATGGTTTTTCCAAGCAGTCACCCATCGAAGTACTAACCGTGCCGAACGCCGCTTGACTTCATCGATCGATGGTATGTTACCTGTTAAGTGCCCCTCCTATTATTTTTTACAAAAAACGAAATCCTATGAATCCGTTGCTTCATTTAAATTGGTATCTTTTGCAATAAAAAATACTAAATAGGCAGTGAAATGTACAGTTTTATTCATAAAAAATATGTACACTAAATTTGATATAATGTAAACCGAACCAGAAAGTTGTACACGCCTCAACAACTTTTGACACTATATAAAGCCCAGATTCGACCATCACTAGAGTACTGCTCTCATGTCTGGAGCTTTGCACCCAAACATACTCTTCGGCTACTGGATTCCATCGAAAGGGGGGCCATTCGTCTGATTGGAGACCACGAGCTGACGAAGAACCTCGACAGCCTGGAACATCGAAGACAGATTGGGGGATTTGACTCTCTTTTACAGATATTTTCATTCAAAGTGCTCGGCTGACCTTGCCCTCTTAATTCCGCCCAGAGCGGCGAATATCAGAAATACACGACGAACCACTGCATGGGCTTAAGCTTAGTACTCCTCGAACTTCTCTTTAAGAATACTTTCATCTGGAGGACTTCATCCTTATGGAACGACCTTCCCGGGGTCGTTTCTCCCAAGGAATATAACCTCCAACGATTCAGAACCAACTTGAATCGCTTTATCTGCACACGCACCACTCCCAGAGTGCCCTAAAGGATTTTTCCTATAGTGCTTGTGTATGATCATAAAAAAAAAATAAAAAAAATCGGTTCTAATTGATATTTACTTTTTCAAAAGTTTATAATTGACAAAACTGCCACTGTCAAAATTCTCAAAATGCCGCGCCATTGAAAAAGTTGAAACAGTAGCCAGAATTGAAGATGGGGGGTGGTCAATATGGGGGCACTAGCAACTTTTTACGGAAAAAGCAAGAACAAAATTTTAACAGTTAAGCAACTTTGGGTGAAAATAAAACTGGGACTGCTCAACCCGACCCAAAAGAATCGGAACTAAAAAACTGCGTAGCTGCGTAAAAAAATAATACTCACAGATTAAAGTAGACAGTCTCCGATAATTTTCACCTTAAGAGGATGTCGGAGTGAGTCGAAATCTCCGATTTGACCCCTGTTCATTTCGCGCTTTGTAGGCACGAGGCGAATGGGATCTTCCCTTGCCGTTAGAACAATACGTTGAGCGTCCGCTCGTAGTTGGTACGCCGACATAAACAACGATAATCGGAAGAAAGAGACCGAACGTGAACGGGGTCTAGACTTCAATTTTTAGAACAGAAAAATGGAATTTTCTCTTTTTATAAAAACGCTGCATTTCTTTTTTTAATTGTTAAACCAAAGATGTCTAAATTTTACTAATTGGCGGAAACTCCATAATTTCGTTCGACATGGTAAATAAAATTTAATCTAAAAATCTTTCGAAACAAAAAAATATATACTTTCCTTCAAATTTAGATGAATTACAAAGTTTTTTTCCTTGGACATTTTTTTTTCTAAAACAGAAATACACGCTTGGGGAGAAAACTCGTTTAGAGATACTCCGGAATCCACTTAAATTATATATTCCGCGACTATCAGTTGTTCAACACGGCAGGGTTCATTGACGACAAGGTTTTTAAATCTAAATATAGGTAAATAAATACGGGTATACCGTTATTAGTTATATTACGTTGAGTAAAGAATATGTGTTATTACAGAAATATTTTTATACATTTAACTCATTTACCACATTTAATTACATTATTTTATTTTGTTTAGCGACGCCAATGCTTTTTGCTCATAACCTTTAAAATAATAAGTCAATCAGAAAAGCCAGATTTACGTAAATATGACAAAAACTAGTCATACGACTTGTCCCCATTTTCAATGAATACAACTGTACCAACATTTTAAAATACAGGGTTGCCCAGAAGTCCGGAATAAAATTAATATAGCCTTAACCTGTAACTTTTGGGGAAAACGCTCGGACACATCAATTTAGTTTTATATATGCTCACATTTTGACGTTATTCGTTTGTTTTTTTTATATACATTTGTCAAAGATATGACGGCATCGATCTTTTTTTTTTAAATAGAAACATACAGGTTGTGATACATCATTTGAAAGCTAATATCTCGAACAGTATGCTCATAAATTTTAGCGCGATTTTGTCAAGCTATTTCAAAATGGCCACTGTTAAAAGTTTTTAAAAAATCTCTATTTAAATAAGCGGAAATTATAAATCATTGATGGGGTTTTTACCTTTCAAGGTAAGAAATATTCATTGTGTCGCGTTCAGAAGATTCCTTACCTTGAAAGGTAAAAAACATCAATGCTTTATAATTTCCGCTTATTTAAATAGAGATTTTTTAAAACAGTCGCCATTTTGAAATAGCTTGACATAATCGCGGTAAAATTTATGAGCATTCTGTACGAGATATTAGCTTTCAAATGATGTATCACAAGCTGTATGTTTCTATTAAAAAAAAAAAGATCGATGTCGTCATATCTTTGACAAATGCCTATAAAAAAACAAACGGATAACGTCAAAATGTGAGCATATATAAAACTAGATTGACGTGTCCGAGCGTTTTCCCCAAAAGTTACAGGTTAAAGCGATATTAATTTTATTCCGGACTTCTGGGCCACCCAGTATTTACCTACTGCAGTAGCAGCAATGGGCATTAGTTATATTACGACATCGCTGCCTGTATTTAATTCTATCACCGCATTCGTTGACCATTTGCCGTTTGCTGCCACGATGATACGCGATCGAGCACCGTCCAAATATTAACTGAAAGGAACTAAAATAATGAATTCTGAAATAATTTAAATTAATATTTCAAAAAATACAGAAAAAATCGGATTTTTTACCATTTGAAAAGTATTATACGATCGACGTAACATTAAACATTCATAGAGATTTGCAATTGGCTCTTTGTTACATTTTTTACACGGCCCTTTATTAACGGACGTGTATTCCGCACGCTATGTGGTACAATGAATCCAATTTGATAATTATTAGAATATGACGAATTTATTAAATTTTGTAGCATAGTTAGCTTAGGGTTGGTTTTCATATCGACATTTAGGCCAAAACGCAATTATTTTAAAGTAGGGTTTCCACCCGGGCTGGCCCGGTAATCTAAAATTTTCTTATCACTCATTCACCATTTATTAAACATGATTTTTAAATTTCGTCACAATTAAGAAAATACACTCCGCGACAATAAAACCCGGACAAATAATAGTGGCGTCTGTGTCTAATATTTTCAGCCGGAACAAGAGTACCTATCAACTCCAACTGAAAAAATATAATCAAATAGTTTGCGCGACAAAACGCCAAGGCGTGGTCAGTTTATTTTTGATTTTTTAGAAAAATTTCTATTAAATAAAAAAATCATAAAACAGAAAGAGTAATTAAAAATTTTAAAACACAATTTTTTTTTGGTATATATTTGCCGCTGATACTTGAAAAAAAAATTCAACCCTTTCAGGGGCGAGCATTGTCCGGTGGAATGGTTGGAAGGGGTCGGATGCGATATCCAACACCACCACCGTGCTCAGCATCCTCGAGAACGGGGGGAAAGTGTGTTTCTCTTCAGGGAAACCTCTTGAAGCGCGTTTAACTCCTCTGGGGGCTGGTTTTTGGCCGTTTTGAGGGGTTTCTACCCAAAAGAGAAATTCTGACGCTGCCATCGTGTTCACCTGAATTTTAGTTTTCAAAAATACTGTCTTGATCATTCTACAGGCAGAAATCAAAGTGCCGAATTATGTTTTGTTTTGAAGTGTGATCTTTTCTTAATCCGATGTTTTTTGGTTCACGTCATTAACTGCTTTGTAAAAGAAGATACACATTTTTAAAGCAAGTATTGCAGTTTTTGAATTTTATTCACAATTCAAAACATTGCATCAGTTTCTCAAATATTAACAAAAGTAAAAATTTTTAAATGGGGCACCCTAAATATTCTTCTTTTAATCAATTCAATTAATCAAAATGTATCTACCGTGAAACCTCCCTTAGGCGGACAAATACGAGACCGTCAAAATGTGTCCGCCTAATAGAGATGTCCGCCCTTGGGAAATTTGTTATTAGGTAATATGTAAATGCAAAATTATTACCATGTATATGTATGTACAAATAAACATAACATAACAAAAATACACTAGTTTTAACCACACCTATTCTATTCTTTGCATACTCTTATAATTCCTTTACGCGCGACAAAACGCCATGGCTTGTTGATAACTGGTGACATTTGTTTGATTATTGCATTCAACTTCTTCATCAGAGTCGTCAGATAGTGATGTGGTTTCAGTTTGGACTACATAATCGGTAGGAATGGGGTCACTATTATCTTCTAATAGCACATTGCTATCAATGTTAATGAACTCGCCCAAATCATTGTTATCAAATTACAAACTTCCACAACATCAATATTCTCTTTCAGACTCAAATCGCGCCATTTTTGTGCCATTGTTTACGATTTTAACCTTACAACTCACAAATAAACGGCGGACTGCTATCGGGAATCACACATACTTTCATTCGGCGAAGTCCTTTCGCTGTGCCACTATCGGTCTGTCTTCAGAGAGTTTTTGCACCGTACTTATTCGTCTCCCAAATACTTTAAAGTTTTTTTGTCCGTTAAAGGAGGGTTTTCGAATGCTTTGTATGAAAACAGCCTGTCCGCGTCCGTCTAAAGGAGAATTTCATATATCTACCTAGTTCCGGACTTTGAAAAAATGTCCGCTTATCAGAGATGTCCTTTATTAGTTGTTTATATTTATCTTCCAAATTTTACTTCGCGAAGAGGCGAAGAGTTTCAAAATCACCCTGAAGCCTAAAAATGAAGGCAGCCATGACAGATTTGACACCGGACTCTTTGGTTTGATTAAAAAGTGAGAAACTGGAGTGAAAACCGCAATATTCTATTGATAATAACTCTACAAAGTATCAACAATGGAATATCCTTTACAGCAGTTTTCATCATGTACCTTATTTTAGTGGCCACCCTGTAGAGTGTAGATACTGCTACTCTCGGCAGCCTTTTAAAAAAATTAATTGTCGTATGTGCTTTTAATTTTAACCGAAACCGTAACGAGAATGCTCTGATCGGCCCAGAGCGAGAAGAGTGTGTGACCTGGTGTTCTTCCTGTCAGGGAATAAGTTTAAATTGAACTACCTTAATCTAAATGTTTGAACGATCGAATGAATAAACCAATTAGGGACTGGCATAATGGCAGACCTGCCGAAGCCAAAAAAAAAAAAGAAACCGTAACGAACTGTTAACTGATAAACGTATCGATAATTGCCCACTTCTATTGTGCAATTAAAAAAGTTTTAGTCGTTATTAAAACCTGAAACAATTACATCGCATTTTTGTTCATAGTTATTGATTTAAAATCGGTCGAGTTTGTTATATGTAAAAATTAATTAAAATTAAACGAGGAGTTGATAGGATTAAATTTAAAATTTGCCTTTGTATGTGTTAAAAATGCCCAGTATGAAAAATATGTGACGCTGTTAATGCTGGCTGATGTATTGTTTTGTATAATCTCATGAAATAACAAATTTAAATAAACACCACAAGCATTAACGTTTTTTTTAAACTAACACTAATCGGGCATTAAAATCAGTCAGTAGGAAAGAAAATGGAAAACCCATACGATTTGAAATACTGAAGAAGGAAATCTGAATTAGAGAAAAAAATTCATCTCTCTTTTTGTATTATACAGGGTGTTCGAAAAATGCACCAAGATACCTGGAGAGATTCTACAGGTTAAAATAAAGATAGTACAGTAGAATCTCTCATAACGGGCATCTCTAATAAGCGGACATCTCTATTAAGCGGACATTTTTTCATAGTCCGGAACTAGGTATATGAAATTCCATGAAAAACAACCTCTCTTGGGCGGACTCTCCTTTGGGTGGACGAGGACAGGCTGTTTTCATACAAAGAGTGCGAAAATCCTTCTTTAAACGGACAAAAATTTTTTTACAGTATTTGGGAGACAAATAAATACGGTGCAAAAACTCTCTGAAGACAGACCAGCAAACAATGGCCTATGCGTGGCAGCGCGAAAGGACTTCGCTGAATGAAAGTATGTGTGATTCCCCGACAGCAGTCCGCCGTTTATTTGTGAGTTGTAACGTTAAAATCGTAAACAATGGCACAAAAATGTCGCGTTTTGAGTCTGAAAGAGAATATTGATGTTGTGGAAGTTTGTAATTTGATAACAATGATTTGGGCGAGTTCATTAACACTGATAGCAATGTGCTATTAGAAGATGATAGTGACCCCATTACTACCGATTATGTAGTCCAAACTGAAACCACATCACTATCTGACGACTCTGATGAAGAAGTTGAATGCAGTAATCAAACAAATGTCACCAGTTATCAACAAGCCATTAGTATGGTAAAGGAATTATAAGAGTATGCAAAGAATAGATGTGACTCTACAGCAATGGAATCGTTATCAGGCTTGGAATTACATTTTCTAGATTGGAAGTATAAATCGCAAACACGTTATTAGATTTTTTAGTTCTACATCCTAACTAAAACCAATGTATTTTTGTTATTTTGTTATGTTTATTTTTACATACATACATATACATAGTAATAATTTTGCAACCTAATAACAAATTTCCCATGGGCGGACACCTCTATTAGGCGGACACATTTAGACGGTCCCGTAGGTGTGCGCCTAAGAGAGGTTCCACTGTAAATGGTTCATTTATTGTTATAATTTAATGGCATTTCTAAATAAAAGTTATTCCAGTCACATATAGAGCCATAAATCATGGTTAGTCTTAATATTTTTATATAATAAATTTAACTATGTTTTTCTTTCCGTGTATTAGTCAACTCTCAATTCAGGCCATTAATTCTTGATATCTTTATTAATATCGATGCTAAAATTCGCTAGTTTTCCCATTATGTCCTAAAATATTGACTAATAAATGAAATGATAAAGTTTATTAAAAGTTTTCGGCAATATAAACTTCCTCTTTAAATTAAATCAAATCCTAAAATTTTCTTGTTAAAGTCTTATCTATAAAATCTTTAATAAAACATCCGCGCATTTAATAAAACTCATCCAAATTTAATCTATTTTAATGGCAACCATATTCTACTACGAAATTACCTCGAACTTTAATTAAAAACCCTCTGCTGAAGAGAGATAGCAGAACGATGGCGGGGTGGAACGGGGAGATAACAAAACACACCAAATTTAAGTTTACGCAAATGTTTTGACTCTCATCTAATAAAAGATGTAATTAAACTGAAAAAACAATAGTGCCGTTTTATTTCGGCTTAATTTGATTCTGTTAGTTTTGTCTTTAAGATTAAAATTATATTATTGTGCTCAATTATTTTGACATGAGTTACCGAATCGAGTGAACTGTGGAGTTATTGTATGCCCCGCCGTACATCGGATGGAATACTAGCGAAAAATTAGGCTGTACTGCATATGGCAACGCTGTAACCGCGGCCTGTTTTTTGCTAAGGGGAAACCATAAAATATTTCTCAAAAGCCTTTCATTAAGCTAACAAGAAATAATTAGGTCTAAATTGACTGAAATATTATATTAACAAATTCAAGATAATTTGTTATACCTGACTTTTTATAGGTTATATTAAATATATCATTAAATGTGTCTTATTCAATTTGATTACCATTTCTTCTAAATACGTTATATTGTCGAAAAAGCGTTTCGTAAAGTCTAAATGCGACATTTTATCACCTTTTGTTTGCTAAATAAAAACTAAAAATCATTTAATCATATAAAGTCTATAATACAGAGACCCATTTATTTATTAATTTAATTCTTTCATTTAGAAACTCATGAACTTTTGACACGAAACAGAAAATATAAAAATCAATAATGATATACAGGGTGGCCAATCGAAAATAGTCCAGCAAGGTTTACGGCTGTGTACGTGAAAATTTAAAAAAACCTCGGACCCGTAAACTTGTGTTTTCAGGGGAACACGTTTCAAAATTAATTTCATCCCCGTAACCTCAGCCCCCCTAGCGGGGGCGGCTACTGCCCTTGTTTTTTCAAATGGGAATGGATATGTTGTGATACATCTTTTTAAAGGGCATTAAATTCTCTTTAAAATGGCGTTTCGTTATGTAAATTTCAGCTACACGCCGCCGAGAAATTGCGTTTTAAAAAATGTAATTTTATTGAGTAATACTTACATGTTATCTTATTAAATGTTGAAAATGTCCGCCATTCACCTCCATACAATTGTACAACAACTGTTCAAAATGTTCTCGGACGGTTGGGTGGCATAAATTTTGGATTTTAGATGCCCCCACAAAAAGAAATCAAGGGGAGATAAATCGAGCGATCTCGCGGGCCATTCAATAGCACCCCTCCTCCCAATCCATCTACCAGGAAACGTTTCATCCAGAAAGTGGTGTACGGGTAATGCATAATGGGGGGTAGGGAGCCCCGTCTTGTTGAAATATTGGATTTTCTTCCTGGTAACGTTGGTCGTTTTCCATAATCCATCAGCGCTGGGTTGATAGCATTCTCCAACAAGTCTAAATAAGTATCTCCATTTAAATTTCCCGGTAAGAAAAATGGTCAAATTATGTGATCACCGAAAATACCAGCCCAAACGTTTTATTTCTGAGGATTTTGAGTATGAATCTCGTGGTAATTCCTTGGATTCGTGTCGGGCCAGTAACGACAGTTATGTCGATTGACAGTGCCATTAAGAAAAAAAGAACATTCGTCTGAGAAGCAAACGTTAAAAAGGTAGTTCGGATCATTTAATACTTGTTCTGACATTACTTCACAAAAGTGTAAACGGCGGTCATTATCATCTTCATTCAATTCTTGGAGAAGTTGAATTTTGTATGGGTGCCATTTATAATGTTTCAGGATTCTCTGTACAGTGGTCCGTGAAATTCTCGTTACATCAGACATTTTTCTGGTACTTAATGTTGGATTCATACTAACTTGACCCAGAACAGCACTTCTACTGCTTCATTTCTTACCGGATTTTCAATGATCCTTTTTTTATTTGCCACTGAACCAGTTTGCCGAAATTTTGCCACTAATTCTAGGATATAACCATGATGTACGTGTCTATCTGGATGTCATTTAATGCCCTTTAAAAAGATGTATCACAACATACCCATTCCCCTTTTATGGGCTTCTTTGCTTTGATCTATTGTTAGCTTACATTGGTTTCGAGCGGTAATAAAGATGGTACGATTATCAACCTTTTCATTATGACCTTCATATTATAAATAATAAAGCGTAAATTATTTATGAATCTTGAAATCGTCCATCACCATGTGGTACAACTGGCATTAACTCGGTGACCCGGTGGGCCAGTCCATCACTGTTTATTGCTTATTGGGTAGCCTCGGAGGTGTATTAACAAACTAAACATAAAAATTACCAAAGAAAACGTAATAGATTACCCTTCTCTAAATAAAACTCATACAAAAATAAACTTGGAAGGCAATATGGAATTTTATTGCTTAAGACGCAGTCTGTGGCAGTTGCTCGTTTTTCAAGCTACTAAAAATAGTTCCGATAATCTGAAAATAGTACAAAGTTCATTGGCGAAACAACATGTGGGATTACAGAAGATTTTTTTAAAGTAGTTCTAAATTCAAATTCAAAAATCCAACCAATTTGCCTATCGTGGGGTATGAAGCCGTAAACTCTTTTCCTAACCTCCAAAAAAAATGACAATTTAAAACGAATATTTCAAAACGCACGTTTTTTTACAAAAAAACTTATTCAGATATATTCCACAAAATGTTAAAATAATGTTAGTAAGTCATATAACAAAAAGTGGAAAACTCTTTTCTTTTATTCCACGTAAAAAACTGATTTTACTGCTAACAAAAACTTTTTTCTACAACCGCCAAAAATAAGACTTTTTAATTGACTTTATTTTTTTTGCATTACCATGACCCTGTGCGCAAAATATTTTGCACATCAAAAAAATTACGTTTTCCCTCACATTACGAGTTTACTTCAACATATTGAATATATTGGCCATAATGAGGACGACTTGAAACTCGAAACACAGAAGAAGGCCTTGGAAATGATGCTAAGCCTACTCTGCTACAAGCGCTCACAAGTAACCTATTTTTCTCTATCTGTTTCACTCTATCATTTAAGCGTCAATACCAGACTTACGTAGAGTTTATATGAAATGCCAAAAAGTAAGTGTTTATGCAGGCGACTTGATCCTGGTCATATTCGTCTTACTTTACTGAATTAGGGAAGGTTGCTGCAGACAGAGACAGGCATAGAATGCGAACAGCACGAATTGTTAAACAAGCTAACTTCTTTCATCTGACATGACTGGAAATCAAGCAACATCTGATGTGATTTAAAATGGTGGAGAAGACGCAGCATCTTTAAATTTTAAAATAATTTTTAAATTTCTAATCTTTTCACGAGAAACGTCGTTTCCTTTTTGGTGCAAGTGAGTAATTTGTAATTGAAATATTCATTTAGTCATCTTTACTGAGAGTAAGCATCAATAATAATTTCTTTTCCTAAATCATATGTGGCCCAAAAATATGCTTGGACTTGAAGCTTGAAATATTTGCTAGAACCTAGAGCCCAGTTGAAGATGGTAAAATATTTTATGTCAATTATGATTTACTTCCCATTTTTTAATAAAACTACTTACAAGCTTATTTCTGAAGTTTAATTTTTCATTTGTAGTTATGTTAGTAGTTCAAAAAATTATATTAGAGTGGGTAAGGATTATTTCAAGGTGATATTTACAGCTTAGAACATGTGAGAATCCTAATATTGATTTTCACCACTTAGTAAATCAAATAAAAGGATTTTGAATGTTTTTTGTTGGTTAAATCTTACTTTAAAATATTTACAGTAATACAAATTTGGACAAAAGTGACATTTGAAAAGCACGTGCATTTGTCAGCTGATGCCAGACGTAATGGATGCCGGGTTTGTTCGTTTGTTCATACCTGCTTCGATTTGTGATTTTGATTTATTGAACTTTAAGGTTTGATCTGTACTAAACGAATAGTTTTTTGGGGAATGTTGAATTCTAATATTTATTAAACAATAATTTTTAAATTATTTTTTGAACGATTTACAACTGATATCCGGGAATTTATTTAGAATTTCAGAATTATATAATTTGGGAATCACAGAAGAAAACCGGTGCTCACAAAGAGCCGTTCGGTGACGCGATATGGTTGGTCATTGTGGCGATTCTCGGGGTTGTGAGTGGCAGAGCGAGATGTTAACTTTTCCCGCAGGTATCGAGGAATACCGCTCTCAATCAACATATGCAAAAAACTGGCTAAATGTAACTTTAGTTCTGTCCTGCATGTTCAGCCATCTTAAATCACGCAACTTGATGTGTTACATGGTCCCTTAATTTAAGGTTATAAATAAAGCGAATACATGAATTTTGAATTATCTGCAATCTGCGTTTAGACTGAAGATCAAAGCATGGTCCATAAGCGATATCCGCATAATTGCAATGCGAGAGAACAGGAGACTCGCCTGTTCAAATACCTACTCAATATCTGCCTATTTTGATATAAATTTCGAAGAGATATAATTCACTTTTGAGCTACCTTGTACACATTACTTTTAAATCTAAAATTGTTATCTAATCGCACTCCCAGATTTATAATTTGACTTTTTTACATTATGACACCTCCTGTATATCCATTATTCATCAACTTAGCTATTGTCCGTGTCGGGAACTACATTTAGATAAGGCACTGCATTAATTAATTAACTTGTTGAAGGATTTTCTTGTACAGAAACACGACATTTTTACCTACGCCACTGCCGGTAGTAGATTATTTTGTTGTACAGCTGTCTACCACTGAAACTTCCACTTTTTATGTCTTTATTACTTGTGACTTATTGCCATATTTCCTATTTGTGCATTCCACACCGTTATACTTTACAGTGTGTTCGGTGTTACTCGAGAATACGGCATCAAACCGTATATCCTTAAGCTTATTTAAAAAGTCTACGGTGCGATTTTGTAGTTGATTTTATTTACATCGTTATAAGGTTTTGGTGCTCTTATAATGCTTGTAAACGTGACAGATATGTCAACTAGTTGTTATATTCATACCACCTAAAAATAGAGTATAGTATATTACGTACCGAGGAAGAAAGTGTTTCATTCTTGTCGAGAGAGTCGGTAGTTCGGGTTTGTTCGAGACAGTAATGAAACTTTTCACCGAGGTTTGTATACTATTTTATTTACAACCGCATCCAACATCCACTTCTTATTATTTTATTAATAAAAGATAGATGCCATTTTGACTTTTCCATTGAAGAATTAGACAGAAATTTCAAATAACCGGAGATGGTAAAATAACGTAGGTAATAATACACACCAAGTTGGCAAATATCATTTTTTGAATATGGTTTCCATGTCACTAAACAATATATTATTTTAACAACAGAAAAATGCTATCAGATGAGGAATTTGATTTTGCTGCTACTCCACCAGAAATTCGAGAAGCAGCAAAAATAGTAGAAGAAGATCTTCTGTCAAAAATTAGAGTGAAATTTCAAATAACCGCAGGTGGTAAAATAACGTAGGTAATAATACACATCAAGATGGCAAATATCATTTTTTGAATATGGTTGCCATGTCGCTAAACAATATATTATTTTAATAACAGAAAAATGAGGAATTTGATTTTGCTGCTACTCCACCAGAAATTCGAAAAGCAGCAAAAATAGTAGAAGAAGATCTTCTGGCAACTAAAAGCCGCCCGAGATATGCCAAGGCATATAACTGTTTCAAAGAATGGTGTACGGGAAACAAAGTTCAAAATCCTGGTTCTGAGTCGGCGCTACTAGCTTATTTCAGTGAAAATACCAAGACAAAGAAGATATTAACGATTTGGTCACAATATTCAATGCTAAGGACCACTCTATCAATTAGGGAAAAAGTAGACATATCTAAACACGCAAAGCTATTAGCATTTTTAAAAAGTGTGTTCGTATGTTATTTTGAGATATCGATTTAACAAAAAAATTACAAAAAAATAATTTATTTTCCACCCGGGTGGAAAGGAAAAGCAAAAAAACGTAAATTTTCTACCTTTCAAAGATAGATGAAATGTCATTATTATTATACATGCATGGTTATAAATAAAAATATATATATATGTGTTGGCTATAATAGTTATTAGTTTGGGTTTGTTTTACAAAGGAGGATAATAGAAAAAATCATATTCATTCCTCTGGAGTAAAGTGCTATTTCCTCTTTTAGATCTTGATATGCGTTCCGCTTTGTGTGGAACTATCGCGAAAGGAAATTCACTTTCCTCCCTTTTGTGGAACACTTGTTGCGTAAGTTCCAATCTCATTTTTATGCTTCCTTTATAATCAGCATAACTAAATAAGTTACACATTTTATGCTAATTTGCAGTTTCAAAAACCCGGTGCAAGGTGTCGTCGTCGTCTGTCGCTTTACTACAGGCAAAATTACAAATTGATCCACAAAACACTCTGGTTCATATCTGCTAAAAGTATCGCACCATACGTTGTTGTGCATAATTGCCAGCAAGGATCCACTTAATTGCACATAAAATTTTTCAGAAAGACCTCGATAGCGTCACTCTGGGGGCTTGTACTATCTGTGATCTGAACAGCTGTATACCAGGTGCATTTTATAAGTCATTTCATGTAACTAATGCGCTTATGATGAAACATATCATTAATGACATGCAGCTTTTCTTCCACCGCGTAGTGGACTATAGAATCATAAGAATTTTTTAAATACTTTTATTTATTAATAAAAACAATCAAAATGTATGTTTACTTCCTGTCTATCTGCTGTCAATACTTATTTTTCTCCTTTCCGCTAGGCGCGCTACCATCTTTCATCGTCCAAAAGCTATGCTAGACTATTAAAGTTCATAGAGAGCCGAGCCCCGTCTCATATCATAACTATTTATTTTTTAAATTTAACAGATACCTACCTAAAAAAACAAAATTAAACTCATCTTAAGATTGAATAAATTCATATACAGTGAAACCTTCCTTAGGCGGACACCTACGGGACCTTCTAAATTTGTCCGCATAATAGAGGTGTCCGCCCATGGGAAATTTGTTATTAGGTAATATGTAAATGCAAAATTATTACTATGTATATGCATGTACAAATAAACATAACATAACAAAAATACACTAGTTTTAGTTAGGATGTAGTACTAAAAAAATCTAATAAGTACCTATATACCTGCAATCTAGAAAATGTAACTCCAAGTCTGATAACAATTCCATTGCTGTAGAGTCACCTCTATTCTTTGCATACTCTTATAATTCATTTACCATACTAATGGCTTGTTGATAATTGATAACATTTGTTTTATTACTGCATTCAACTTCTTCATCAGAGTCATCAGATAGTGATGTGGTTGGACATAATCGGTAGGAATGGGGTCACTATCATCTTCTAATAGCACATTAGGATCACTTTTTCCAATTTCACTGACCTAATAAATTATGCCCACGAGTATAGTATTTGCAGAATTATACCGTTGATATTTTGACTGCAATAAAACCTCATTATCCCTTCGACCATAAAATAAATAAGGAAATCCCAAATTTTGAAACCTTTTCGAGCAGAGCCGGACCAGGTATACAAATTCAATTTATACCTATGCCTGATGCATATATAAATACAAAGTGATTTTTAATAATTTTAATCTTTAGTGGTTTTCCGTCGACTAATTTTCAGTGAGGCTTATTAGTGGTAGAATATGGCGTCCCTGGAATTGTGCTGATAGGGGGCATCTACATTCTACAAGTGTTATTTTTAAAAGAAAGCATTTATCTACCGATGCCAAACTAATAATTAAAAATGTGTATCAATCGTTCTTGAGTACAAATTTTAATTCGATGGATGCTTTAGCAGAGACGTCTACTTTGACAAAAACTCCTTTATCTTCGGTAAGAGACATAGTACTTAAACCTGTTAATCCTAGAAAAAATCGGAATTATTCTGGCACATTTAAAAGCATTGACGAAAATGACATGGATTTATTAAGAAGAAAGATTACCAAATGTATGGGGCACAAACTGTACCCACTTTGATTTCCCTCAAAGAACGGCTGATTAAAGACGGAACAAATATCTCTTGTATCCTTTCAAGCCTTAGGAAAATATTGCGTAAAATGGGTTTTAAATACCGAAGCATTGATAACAGACAAACATTAATGGAATCTCAACGTTTACGGGAATGGAGACTTAAATATTTAACAGCTGTTAAACAATTTAGAGAAGAAAATCGTCCAATTATTTACCTTCACGAAACATGGTTCGATACCCATGACACTCCAAGAAATGGTTGGGATGATTCTTCCAAAAAATGTCAAACCAAGGCACCATCAAATAAAGGCAAAAGAATCACAATATTACATGCTGGTTCAGAGAACGGGTTTGTTCCAAATTGTCTGTTGCGTTCAGCTAAAAACATAGCAGATTCTTCTTTACATTACCATCAAGATACTGACGCACAACTTTTTGAAGATTGGTTTAAACATAAACTCCTTAAAAATATACCTGAAAATAGCGTCATTGTAATGGACAATACTAGTTATCATAGTCGGCAAGCAAAAATCATTCCCAATTCTAATAATACCAAAGCAGAAATTCAAAATTTTATGATTGAAAATGATTTATATTTTGAAGAAACTTACAAAAAACGAGAACTGCTAGAAGTATTAAAAGCTTTTAAAATAAATAAGGAATACGAGTGTGACAAACTTGCAGCATAAAATGGACATACAGTGTTGCGTCTTCCTCCTTACTATTGTATATTCAATTCTATTGAGCTAATATGGCACCAATTAAAATCCAATATTAGGAGAAATAATATTTCTCCTACATTAAATGCATCTGTAGTTGAATTAATTAAAAACGAAGTAAGAAAAATTTCTGCAGACAGCTGGAAAAACTGTGTACAGCATGTACTTAAGGTGGAAAATTCTTACAATTGTATGATTACAAATGTTCAACCCTTAATTATAAGTTTAGGCTTAGATGAAGATAGTGAGAGTGATACAGAGTTAAATTTTGAATGAATTATCAATAGTTTCTTAGAATTTAATTAATTTTTATTGTACTTGTTATCCTAATAGTTATACTTTTAAATTATATTATTTTCAATTATCATTAATTGTCATCATTATTTTACATTTATTATAGGTACCTAAAACTAAAAATACCTATCTATTTATTTTAAATTATAAAAATAAATCATGTGGTGTGGTATACATTTTCAAGCCGGCCCTGATCCAATTTATTGAGCTTTGAAGAGGTTGAGGCGTATACAATAGGGTTTAATCAGGTAGTTTATTTATGGCAGTAAGAGTCAACGGTATAACTCTTCAACAACTTTAGCTGTATGGTATCTTTATAAGCATCCCCCGTAGAAACACTTTCTCCCGGGCGTCGACAGTAATGCATTTTGTAGATGCACTCGATACAGCTCGCAGCGACCTGCAGTTCCGAGTTAATGTAGAATGTGTGTATACGGATATATTTTATTAAAAGCCGAGCTAATCATTCCCAGATAATGGCAACGAAAGTTTGTTTAATTATACATAGATAGCATCAAAGTTGCACTCTGCTCATGATTATTCAAAATCGTTGAAGTCGTTAGCGGACTGATTTCAACGGACACTGTTTTACTTTTATCGATAAAAGCATCTTGTCGTATCTAGTTAAAAGTTTGGAAGTTATATTGCTGAAAAGTTATTTGTACAAATAAAGAAGTTGTTTTATCTTTAGACAGGAAATAAATAATTAAAGCTTTTTATTCGCGTTCTTATGAACTAAAATATTCGTTGGATAAAGACATCCTTTAACCGCATATAAGGGTATCCGCTAAGTAATGGGACATGGAAAAACCACAGACTCCTTACGTAAAAATATTAGGATTTAATTATACTTACCTATATCGGAAAGTTGATATTAACTGAGATACAGGGTGTTAAAGTTAAAACATCATTTTTGTTTTTCTCAAATAATTCTGACAGAAACCAACGGTTTTACAAAATTTGGCAATTATGGTTTTTTTAGGATGACGAACTGTTTTTTTGGTGAAATTTTAATGTACAATGTACGTGGATGTACATAACTTTTTGTGCCTCCGTGTATTTAAGGTTTTAATGAAAATAATACTTTTCTCATATTTATTACGTAAAAAACGTACACTAATTTCAGGTCGCCCAGAGTTACCGTTTTGAAGATATATGCATTTATATTGTTTAGTGCCTAATAATATGCAACCAAATTTTTTTTTAGAAGTAACCTATGAGAAAACAAATGAAATTTAGTGATACAGTTGCTATGAAACCTCCATGTTGTTATTTGTTTGTTGATTATTGTGTTTCGGCATTGTTACTTAACTAAGGATAAACTCAAAAATGAAACATTTTTTTACACAGCTATTTTACAATAATCAACAAGCCAATAATAACATAGAGGTTTCATAGCAACTGCATCTCCAAATTTCATAGGTTAATTCTCATAGGTTACTGTGAAAAAAAAATTTGTTGGCAAATTAATAATAGGCACTAAAAATATAAATGCATATATCTGCGAAACGGTAACTCTGGGCGACCTGAAATTAGTGTAGCTTTTTTTAACGTATTATTTTCATTAAAAACTTAAATACACGGAGGCACAAGAAAGTTATGACCTAATAAATGTGGAAAAAATGCCGCAGGCAGCACCCCCTACATTGTACATTAAAATTTCACCAAAAAATCAGTTCCTCATCCTAAAAAACATAATTGAAAAATTTTGTAAAAAGACGTTGGTTTCTGTCAAAGTTATTAGAGAAAAACAAAAATGAAGTTTTAACTTTAACACCCTGTATCTCAGTTAATATCAACTTTCGGATATAGGTAAGTATAATTAAATCCTAATATTTTTACGTAAGGAGCCTGTGGTTTTTCCATGTCCCATTACTTAGCGGACACCCTGCATATAATCATTATATTGCTAATACCATCAGCAATTATGTCCCCGCTATGGGCAGCGAAGGGGTAATAGTGAGTTTGCGCAGTTCGGAAATTTCCTTGTGAAAGTAAACATTCGACAGGACCGGATTTAAACTTTTTTAATGTAAATTTGACTTGTTAGTTAGGATAAACATTGCAATCAAAATTTCGATTAGTTCGATTTAAACGGCGTTCCATGCATACGATTTCTGACGATATGATGATCCAACGGTGCCCTGATTGGTGTAAACTTTTGGTGCCAAATTCCGTCTGAATATTTGTAACAATCGACACGATGAGCTTTGGTTTAGCTTTCATCGGACGTCGTATGTTTCTTAACCTCACTTTTTTCTAAACCAAAAATTAAGAATGAATATTGACTATTTTGGGAATTATTATCAGCTACTAATTCACCAAATTAAAAATACATTAATTTTTACAAGCTTTTTAGTGAAATTCGGTTTCAAGTATCGGATAATGTGATAAGCAAAATATTTTCGTATGTATGTACCTACATACCTGAAATACTTTATACCTGGTATTGATCCACGACTTTTGCAAAAAGCACCCTGCACTTCTGTCCTTTCATCTTAAACAAAACAAGCCACTAACCTATCAAACAGCGAATCACCACAAATTAAAAACTCCTTCACAAAAATTGTTGTAAGGTAATGAAAGTTTATAAGCACTAATATACCGACAACAATGTGGATGAACCACTTTTTATTCTGTAATTTGAAAAAGCATCCAGAACCAAAGATGGCGACGAATAACAACAAACAAATAATAACGGGCCGGCACTGACGCGATCGATAAAATTTCCACCCTACTGCGCAAACTTAATAGGCCCGGGTCATTTGCCATAGCGGGGACACTTTTTGTATAGGGATCTCGGAAACCGTAAGAGATACGAAGTCGGTTAAATGGAGGTAAAGTTGCGCATTTATGTGCCTAATAATATGCCGTTTAGAAAATTTTAAAATTCCGAGTAGTTCCGGAGACATCCACTTGACGTTCCCATTGTGATCGTTTGAGAGCGTTTTAAGAGGTTTTCTATTTTCCAGAAAATATGGAACATAATTTTACAAATGCTGAAAGGTTTCATATTTTATCGCATATTTTATTTTATCTCAAAAAAAACGTTATGTGGCTGTTAGAAGATGTTATTTGTGCTTAGAGAATAACGGAAATCATTTTGAACACCTGATGTTGTAGTTTCTTACTTTTTTCGTTGTTCGTTTTATTACTGTTTTGCAATGATTTTGCTCACTTAGTTGTGGTTTATTATTAAATTATTTGTTATTTATTGAACTAGTCCAACATAAGCAAAAAATTTAGAGCTTACTTAATGAGATAGTATTTATAAAATTAGGAGAAATACAGGACCGTATCCCAATATCTCCTGATGTTGTTCAAAAAACCCTCGAAACGTCATTAAACCACAATGTGTCATACATCGTTGCATTCGGGAAAAAAAAGCTCTCAAATTCCAATATCAAGAAAACAGCACCGTATTTAAAAAAAGAAAGTTGATAATGGCCCTTCGAAGACGACTCGTTGGATTACAAAACAATTAACGCTGTTAGATAGAGCGGAAAAAGTGGCAATGCAAAAGTGCAACTTACTTTAGAATTCGATCTCAAAAAAAAACCAGGAAAAAAATAAAACGATTTTTCAGAATTTCGTTTTTTTCCGGATATCTCCGGAACTACTCGGAATTTTAAAACTTTCTAAACGGAATATTATTAGGCACGTAAATGCGCAACTTTGCCTCTATTTAACCGACTTCGTATCTCTTACGGTTGCCGAGATCCCTGTACTGACCATCCGTATCGTATTGTATATGTGCCTTTAACCGACTTTTTGTTATATGACTTGTTACTTTTATTTTAACGAACACTCTGTATGTTGAAGTCAGAATGTGCGATAAGTTGATTTCCGAATTCTTGCAAATATTTTAGGAAAAAGTATGTTATGCCGGGTCCACACTAAACGAACAAAACTAAAACATCCAACAAAACAGAAACACAACAAACTAGCAACTTTCTGGAAACAAAACAGGACGAACCCACATTGGCGAGACAAAATGTCAAGAACAGTCTATGTAGTAACTATGAGTTTTGGTTTTTGGTACAAGGAAAAGTGATACGCTCCCACATGAACCTTCTTGGAGATAAACCAACACAACATTTTTTTATTGCCTGGATTTCCCTTGCAAACCGCCTCATGCACAACTGGGTAAAAAGGCTTTTAACACCAGTTTATGAATAAATATCTTCACGATAATAACAGAAATGTAGCAAACAAAATCCGACGCAAAATATTCGCTATCCCGTTGCCTGGGAATAATTTTAAATAGGTGCGATAAACTGTAGATAAGCATCTCGAAAAAAATACAAGCAGAAATATAGTTGGGCGTAGAAAATCAAAGCACAAAAAATAATAGTGTCAATTTGAAAACTGAAACTAAACTGAAAATAAGTGGTCAAGTTTTAAAGGTCGCTTAAATCTCTCTTGAATAATACTATAATTTGATATTTTTTAAGTTAATCATGTATTATTTAAAAGAATATTTTGTGCTGACTCCTCTTTTCTATCTAATCTATTATTTCCTTCTTTCTTATATTGGGAAATATCTTAATTTTTTCATTCGTAGTTGTCAATTTTTAGATTTCCATATTTCTAGTTTATTGAGTTTGAGCTCGTGTTCGATGTCCGTATCTCCTCCGCCGATGCAGGTAACTCGGGTGCATCCTTTGAAAGACCGAAGTAGCTCATATGAAGAAGCGGCTTCAGGTTACCTGGAAAGGATGTCAACTCAAAATATATGACAGTTCTTAGATCCTTATCTATGAATTCTCGGAATTGGTAATTTTTCGGTGTAACCTGAATAATTTATAGTATGGTGACACGCTCTTTATCTTTTATATCGATTTTGGTGACTTATAGTTATTTGTCTGACAAATAACATGAAATATTATTTTTATTTTGTCATCAACTCTTAAACGATAAATACATTTTTGTTGTAATCTTTATTGAAATTGAGACAAGGATTGTTTTTGAAATGGTAGTACAGTGAAAAGTAAGGATTTGTTAAATTGTAACATAATTATAAGTATCTTCTTTTGGAAATCGAGTTGATGTGCGGCATCTCGGAAGAAATGGAAGCAATACCACTTGTGCGAGTGCTTTTGTTATGGTCAAACATTAGCACTATAGGAAAATCCTAAAGCTGACACTCTGGGAGTGGTGCGTGTGCGATTAAAGCGGTTCACGTTGCTTTTGAATCGTTTGAGGTTCTAAGAAAACATGAGCTCACAAGGTTGTTCCACAAGAATGACGACCGCCAGACGAACGATTTCTTCAACAACGAAGTTCGAGGAGTACTAAGCTGAACCACATATGGGGCGATTGTGGATCTTTGTGTATTTCCGCTATTGATCGCTCTACGTGGAATGTCAGTCGAACATTTGCCATGGAAATTTATACATATATCTGTAAAAGAGAGTTAAATCAATCAAGAGTCACCAAATTTCTCAGCCAGAAATATTGTGTGTGAATTAAAAGCAGTTATAAAGCAAAGTTATGGAAAATGTTCAGCAAGGTAACACAACGCCTAGAATTTGTTTATATCCATGTGAACGCCGTTGGTATTACAAGTGGAACGTTATTTTACTTTAGAAAAAGATAACTCGGGCCCATTAGTGTCTGTTTTGGCAGTGTGAAAACGAACGTCTGATACTTGCGGCATTTCAGATAAGACCTTAAGAAGACTTCGAAAAAATAGTGAAGAATTGGACAGACTATATAAAAGGGTTCGACTCCATTCTAAAACCGTTGATTTATCCCAAGGGATAAAACTATCGATTAGGAATATTGTTTATGATATGTATAAAGCCAAGGAATATGTTACCCTCAAAGTTATTCTTGAAAGATAAAGAAGAAAGAACTTTGCGATGTTGGAACTACCAATTTGTCCATCATTTTAAAAGATCTGGGCTTCAAATACAAAAAAACGAACAACAGAAAAGTGCTTTCCGAGCTGTCCAATAATGTTTCAAAAAGATGGCAATTTTTAAGGGAACATTTAAATAACAAAAAATCGGAATTGGCAAGGCAAGTTGTACTCCTTGACGAAACAATTAAACTTGCCTGCATTGAGATTTCGGTTTTCAGGTTAGTGTTTACAAAAAAATTACTGCATTGGGTCTCCTTGTAGTACAAATGATTAGAAGATTAGGTGGCACCATGGGCGAAGCCAGAGGATTTGTTAACATTCCAGCAGGACGGTGCTCCACCTCATTATTTTCTTCCGGTCCGACAGTGGTTAAACGAGAGATTCCCGGATAGATAGATTGGCAGAAGGGGACCAATTGAATGGCCTCCAAGATCACCGGATTTAACACCCTTAGACTTCTTTCTTTGGGGACATCTCAAATCCATTGTTTATAAAGACTAACCTGAAAACCAAAATCTCAATGCAGGCAAGTTTAATTGTTTCTGCAACTTTGAAACGCGATTATGCGGAAACCTGTGGACAAAACGCAACAAAGTAGAATACCACTGAAACGAGAATTGAACGCCCTTTCAAACGATGTGCCACTTGACCCCCATTCCCATTTCAGATTCTAAGGGTGACATCTACCCCTACTAGGGGCTTGAAACTACAAGGCTAAAAATATTCATTTCAAGTGTCCCCCTTACAAATAAAATTGACGTGTCTTTCCGATTTTTCATATTTTTAACTGCAAGAAAGATATTAAGGGTGGGAAGTTTTCAAATTGACACCCGGTATAATAATACATGCTGGCAATGAAGAAGGGTTTGTTAAAAATGCAAGTGCCATATTTTCATCAACAAAAATTCGTATAACTAATTTGACTAAATACTATAAAAGCTAAAGAATAATTATTTTTCTTTACCTAAACTAATTTTTTATTTACTTTAAATTATTTCAATTAGAAAATACCTAAAATATAATTTATTGTTTGAGAGTCACCGACTACCCTGCTGGAGAGGTTTTATTGCCTAGCGGACTTCATACACCGTACCGACTTTACTACTCTATTATCAAAGTCATTTCGTTGCAATCGTCCAAATTTGCCATTTCTAAAACCGTGGATATGTTCCATGTATACGTAGCTAATCATCATTTATTATTTCACGATCATTCATTATTTCTCACTGACGATGAGATGACGTTGGCATTTGGCGGTCATCAATCATTACTTTATTCATTATCGCATTGTTGAGAACAAAATGGTGTAAACTTAAAGTAATAATGACAAAACAAACACGAAACCGGGAAGATCCTTATTGAACATATCCCGATGTTGATTTGCGGCTTTGGGCAGAAAAGCGAAACGCGTTAACTGCTTTCTGAAATATTTGTTCGCGCTCGGCCGGCAAACATCTTAACTTGTTACACAAATATTGACTAGGACTCATTATGGTCACTGTCTAATAAATTACCATTGTATTGATTTGTGATGGTATTGCTCGGTTTATATGCTTAAAGAGTGTTTACTGTACTAATTCACGGTTTTAGTTATTTCATCACATTTTTAGCCGACTTGGTTCGACAAATTTCTTGAAATTACTTAACTTAGGTAAAGTTGGATTATTATTCTTTGAACGAGGGACATTCTTTTACATATAAACATATAATTAGTTGACACGTTTTTCAGGATTTTGCTGAAAAAAATTAATTTTCCAAAATATTCACTTAAAATCTCCCTAGTAGGTACTTTTTCGACAACACGATTTTTCGATAATTATCCCGAGTCGAAGACGAAGGATAATTTTCTCAAAAAAATCGTGTAGATGGAAAATTTTCGTATATTAATTCAAGAACGAGGGAGATTCGGTAAGAAAATTTCGCATTAAATTATTTATTTGAAGGTAGAAAAACTGAGGATTGTGTTAGTTGTTAGTTCGAAGTGCAATAATTTCCTATTATCACCTTTAGTTGCATGCAATTGTTATTTACAAATTAAAAATAGTTCAAATTTGTATTTTTATTTATATTTGATCTATAGTAGAAATTATTTAAAAAGACAGAAACCCCATTAAAACGTGCAACAGAGAACGCTACAAGGTCTAATCTTCTTTCTTTCTTCCAAACAAATCATAGACATGAAATCAGCAAGTACCAACCCTCAATTGTCTATCTTTATCAGATATGAGAAATTAAAGCGGAACAAAGAACCTTTTCCAGGTACCCCAAAATTGCAGGTACGGCCGAGGAATTTTGGGGTTTATTCGACATTAGACTTAGACTACAATATTTTGTGCATAATGTTCAACACTGAGACACGGAAAATTATTTTAAACGTTTTGGAGTATTTTCAAAATGAAAAAGTAAATAGCCTTCAGCCATTTTCAAGTAAAATTAGGGTGGATGAATTAATTTGTACTATGGGGCATCAAGATTTGAGATTGCCACCCTACCATTGAATTAATTTGGGCCCAATGCAAATATTTTTTAATAAACAAATTATTGAAAAAGACAGGAAAGATGCAAATGCCGTTTTGGATGTTTGGAAGTAGGCATTACAAACCATTACCCCCGAAAATTGGTCTGATTGTGTTTGCCATACAAATAATATTAGAAGCGATTATTGGCAAAAAGAACACATTCTGGATGTTCAGGTTAAGCCACTGATAATTTATGTGTCAGATTCTGAAAGTGACATTTCTTTATCTTCAGATTCAGATTAACTTATTGTATGTTTATTTCTTTATTTTTTTTTTATAAAAATCTTATACATCTAGATGTGAAATATATTTTTGTATTGTTTTTTCTTCCTATTATATTTACATTTATATAAGTATTAATTAATGTAATTTTTATTGTGCGTAATTTAAGATTTCTTTGAACAAACCCGATAAATTGATACAAACCCGAACAAACCCGCCAATGAACCTACAAACTATAAAAAAAACAAAAATATAAAATAAAACATAATTCCAATAATTCTGGTTTTATTTTTAATTGTTATTTAACGTTTCTGAAATAATACACTCCGGATCTGACCACAGATATCCATCAGGATACAAAATACACCCTCATATTACATTAGGTCTCTCTTCCTCAGGTACACTCTTGGGTACCTGGTAAAAGATAGAACACTTTAGACTTATGTCATTTATTATTTTACTGTTTTGAAAGGCGTCAACTGGACATTTCCTTTAATTTATTCTTGCTTTTGATTTGTGTGAAAACAAAGTATATCCTGTAGCGTTCTTTGTAGCATGTTTTATTGGGGTTTCTGTCTTTTTAAATAATTTCTACTGTACTAAAGTTGGTAAAACATATTATTTAAAGAAAGTTGTGTTCAGTCAAACAAAATGTCATTCTATACGCAAACGTCAAAAAATTTCCACTGTAATCACTTCCTGCTGCCTCGAGGAGGAGAAAAATTTCCGGAAATTTTTTTTAGTTGCCGTGGTAAAGCAACAAGAAGCAAGCTCCTCATTGGCTGAAGAATGTTAGTGCGAAATTTTCACATGATTTTTTGATAATTTGCTGGATATTCTCCGATCTTCTCATACTTGAAATTTAATATATGCAGTTGTACTGGCACTGAATATTTTCGATCGCAGATCACGCAGAGCGGAGAGAATGTACCAGCGAGTGTGAACCATTATAATCTCCATACTTTCCGTCATTTGAAAGCGTAGCTCTGTCACTCTTCGACTCGTTGCGCTCTTCGCGGGCTATGTGACTTGCGATCGAAAATATTTAATAACTACCGATCTAATAGAGGTAGCCACTTTTTCTTAAAATGTATGCTGCAGATAAGAGGATAAAGAATAAAATGGTATTCTTTTAAATTAATTTAAGGTGGAGGACGAGCATGTTAAAACTATTTAAACAAATAAAATTGTTATTATTTTGCATTTGTTCACAATGACAGTTTTTAAAATATACTTCGAAAGCTAACATAATAAAATGTTAAATAAAAAAAGACTGACATTGGTCCGATCCGTACAATTGGAGATATTAAATTTCAAGTATTAGAAAATTGGAGAAAATCGAGCAAGTTATCAAAAATCATGTGTGAATAGTTTGGAATACCAATTTTTTTCAGCAAAATCCTGAAATACGTTTAAACTGTATATACTTAAGTTGAAAAAAAATTTTTGGACGATTCTAAAATGTCAGGGTAAAAAAGTGCGAATTTAAAATAAAATAACAATTCTCTATTAAATTAATTATTTTTAAATAGTATACATATACTTTTTTGCGACGAACAACAAAGAAGATGCCTGCGAGGTATTTGGATGAATCTCTGCTGGATACGGTGGTGATACAGTCCGAATTAGTTCAAATTTTCATACAACTTTGTGTAATCTGTACGTATAGATTTGAAATAATTTTAACATTAATAATATTTTAATATCGATTAATGCTGAAGAAAACGCAAACAAATTAATTTTTTCTACGATCGTTATAAAGACTATATTTTAATTTTAATTTTTTTTATGATCAAACACAAGCACTATAGGAAAAATCCTTTAGGACACTCTGGGAGTGGTGCGTGTGCGAATAAAGCGATTCACGTTGGTTTTGAATCGTTGGAGGTTATATTCGTTGGGAAAAACGACCTCGGGAAGGTCGTTCTATAAGGATGACGTCCTCCATATGAGAGAATTCTTAAATAATGAAGTTCGAGGAGTACTAAGTTTATCCACATATGGATGGGCGGCAGTGGTTCGTCGTGTATTTACGCAAATGAATGCATATAATTAGTCAGTTTTTAACAAGTTAAAAAAAGTAATTTAACGTTAAACACGTTGTCGTAACATGTCATTTTTTCACTCCTCTCTGAATGCTTCTAATATCAAGTTGCTATGAACACAGCATCCGCGTCGTTCGTTGCCTGGACGTCGCATTATTATTGTTATCTTATAAATACTTGATTAAAAGATTTCGGTGTTTCCATTTGAAAATGTAGATTTTTTGCAGTTTCCTCACTTATTGTTTCAACCCTGTATTAATAGTTTTCAAAATATTATAAAAATCTATTAAATCAAGTTCTTGTCAACAGGGAATTATTGTAAGGTCTGCAAAAGTTATCTTAGACTTATATCGAACGTGCTTAGGGTTAGGTATAGGACAGGGTATACGAAATCTGCCTAGCATTTTACGTATAATCCAAAAGTGTAATAATATATAATCATGAAAATATGGCACAGGCATTTGAAACAAACCCTTCTTCATTGTCAGCATACATTATTATATAGATTTTTCCATTACTGGCACAGGTACTGGAATAGCAATGTTTCGAATCATCCTGCCAAGACGATGTTGTTGAAGTTCCGTTTGCATATATCCATGTTTCGTCAAGAAAAATAACTTGCCTTGACATTCCGATTTTTTGTTTCTTAAATCTTCCCTTAAACATTGCCATCTTTTTGAAACATTATTGGGCAGCTTGCAAAGCACTTTTCTGTTTTTTTTTTTGTATTTGAAGTCCAGATCTTTTAAAATGATATACAAAGTGATAGTTACAATATCGCAAAGTTCTTTCTTCTTTATCTTTTCAAGAATAGCTTCCTTCCTTGCCTTTATACATATCATAAACAATATTCCTAATCGATAGTTCAAAACAGACAGTAACGGGCCCGAGTTATCTTTTTCTAACGTAAAATAACGTTCCACCTGGAGATAAACACCTTCTAGGCGTTGTGTCACCTTGCTGAACATTTTCCATAACTTTTCTTTATAATTGCTTTTAATTCACACACATTGAGAAAGCATAACCACTTATTTAAAATAGAACATACCATCCTGCACTTGAGCAAATATTAATTATTTCTTGGAAAATAGTGATTATTATATAGATTTAACTATAATGATTCCAAAATAACTAAATTCTAGGAAAAGGTACCTGAGAAAATCAAATGTTTTTCATTTGATAAATAAAAAAAACAAGATAGTCAAAAATAAACAAGATAAAAATATTTATCGCGTTACATAATTCTAAGATGCCTTTGTTTTGGAACCGCTGATTTTGCCCAGCCGATTACAGTGAACCAGTGGAATGTTCGGTACGATCAAGTATAGCGAAGGTATTGTTAACCTAACCGTCTTACTGTTGAAAGTGCTTTAATGATTTAATCCGATATCGGACTTCATAAAACAAACCAACTTTTAGGGTATTCCATTTAAAATAAGCAAATTGACATCGACTTCCGGTTTAACCGTAAGTACCACCATATTGAAAATATTTTAGCCAGTTGCTCTTATCAACATTAGCATGCTTTTTCCTATATAGATCGAGACGGTGGCACACCCTGTATTTATAAGTTTACACGAACAGCCAATACTTTAGTAATAACACGCCTTTTTTGAAAAAAAAAATCCATAACCGGTCAATTAGTGGTGCACCTACCATATACGGAGGGTGGTTTAACTCAAGAGTGGAATTGAATGGAATCCTTTTATATTCGTATAATTTACTTGTTATATTTCAAATTAAATTACATATACCTTTGATTGAATTGACTAATTTCCCCAAATTACCTACCACCTCTCCGGCATGTTATTGACTCTGCCAAACATTTAATTTGATAATATTTTCATTACCTTAATTGATATGTCGCAGACCGTATGGCGAGGCGATGCCGACGAGGTCCATGCGAAATTGGATCAAAGCGGGGGATGGGAGGGGGGGTTTAAATATTTAATTAAATTTTTAATTAAGTTATTTGAATGCCGTTTTTGAAAGGGACACGCTCACATTAACCACATGAAATATGTATGCGATGGAGGGAAAATTGCCAATTGATTTTTCTGGAAATTAATGTTACACTGATAGAAATTTATGAAATAAAAAAAGTTTTCAGTTTTACATGACTACACGGAAAAAACACTCTATAGTATAGTAAAGATTCTATTGTAAGATTTCCTATAAAATATAGTATTATTACATTTTTTAGTAATCCGTACCATTCAAAAGTCCTATTTGACTTTAAAAATTTTGTATAGCAACCGTCATTTCCTTAATTATGGTTTGCGTAAAATGCTTTGTGAGTCTCTTGTTCATTCTAGCTTTAATTACTGTGATTTTATTTATTGTCCGTGTTTGGGTATTTTGGATAGGAATAGGATACAAAAAGTTCAAAATACTTAGTCTCGTCTTATTTTTGATCTAAGAAAATTTGATCATGTTTCACATGACATTTAAAGATCTTGGATGGCTCAAAATGCACAATCGCCGATCTCTCCATTTGGGAAATTTATTTCATGGGCTTTTAAGTAATCCTATTTTACCTCTATCTATAAAAAATAAGTTCCAATTTCGCGATGATATATATTCACGTAACATAAGATTTTCTAATAAAATTACTCTTCCTCATTATCATAATACCATGTTTCAGAGAATATTCACTTATAATTGTATTAAATTATATAACAATTTACAGGATTATCTTCTTTTCCTCAACTCTTCTTCTTCTTTATGTACCATCTCCATGTCGGAGGTTGGCTATCATCATTGATATTCTCACTTTGGAAGCCGCGGCCCTGAACAGATTGGAGGACGTGACACCGAACCACTCTCGTAAGTTCCTAAGCCAGAATATTCTTCTCCTTCCAACAGACCTTTTTCCCACGATATTTCCCTGGATTATGAGTTGCAGAATCTCATACCTTTGACCTCTCATAACGTGTCCGAACAAACCCGAACAAACCCCTTGGGTGTCCTAGAGAAAGTCTACATACTTTTTTTTTTAAATCGAATATCTAAATACTAAGGTAAAAACCCTTTTTACCCACATACTGTCGCCCCGTTCCATCTGGATTCACTTAGCAACAATGTGAGTCACTAGAGTATACTAGCAGTGTTGTCAGATCACACCGTGTGTGTCGCCGTAGCTTGAATACCGGCCGCGCGTATGTTTCGAGACTCGGGACTGGAACGACGTTGGTTCCGCGACGTCGTGGGTGCCACGTGCTTGACGTATACGAATTTTAAACGTTTTGTTAGTTGTATTGCCCGATTTTTTTTTTGTTGTGAAATAATTCATAATAATAAATGTTGTGATGTGATTTCAAATTTGTGTGATATTATCTACTGTTGGTTCTGTTGAAAAACATACTTTTTGTGCTTTATTTTTTTATAAAACGGATTATTTAAAAATACGATCGAAGGTAAGAGAGTATGTACCTTAAAATTGTAGTTTTCTTCGTCTAAAAGTTTGAAAAAGAAGTGATAGCGCGCGTCAAAGTCGTCTTGTTGTCAAAAACTGAACACGTGCGTTTAGAATTATGTATTGCAACATGACAACTCGCATATAATGTGCTAACCTCTTTTGAACCTGAAGACTGCCTCAATAAAATATTGATTGCGAAGGGCCTCAGGAGCGACCACGTAAATTTTGAGATTTCATATAAAGTGTATATTTATGGTTATTTTTCTTCAATTTATTTTCATCTCGGGATTTGCCCGGTTTAAATATAATACGTGATTTCCATAACACCCTGTATATTATATAACGGTAATAACGGTTCACAACCGTATTGTAATTTCCCCCTGAGAGCGTGCGAGCCTATTATTTGCCGAAATGGATCATACAAAATGTTCGATAATTTCAAGCTTACGGAGCTCATCAGCATTTATTTTAACTTACTGTTAATTTAAAAACAAAACATGAAACTCGTGTACTTATAATATGCATTCAACACCAAATAATTTGTTAACGTCGAAAGCGGATACCTCTTTAAATACATCATTAGTATGAATTATAATTAATGTGTATATCCAACAATATTTTACTTTGTCCGACGCTTTGAACAATTTATCTTTGTGAAACACATATCCATGCGGACGCACATGTATCATTTTAACAGGGTAATGAGTGACGACTCCTTTTAAATTTATGTTTAACATACTATACGGAGCGATATATAAAAAATACCGTGGACGTAGACAATGGTGTGAAACGTACTGTTTCACGGTAGTTTTTAAATAAAAATAGGTATTTAAAAGTTGGAGTAAGTACTTTAAAATATGGATTACGATATTGACTTTGATAATCCACTTGAGACTATAGTGTTGGGAAAAACCGATGATTTTAATAATCGAGTTAATTAGTGTTGTGATCGCTCGAGCGAAAAACCGCTTGATGACTCGATTATTGAAATAACCGACATCGCTCAATTATTAAAAAAAAACGCTCGAGTTATCTATTCAGGGGAAAACCGTCGCTCGTCACTTATTATCTTTCATTCGATACCCGAATTTAGCTTGACGCCGACGGAATTGTACCGCTGTAGTGTGATCGAGTTAAAAAACTGCTCGTATATTCGAACAATTTTTCGCTGGATAGGAAATACTCTAGTTATAAATCCAGGCGAAAAATATCACTTGATACACGACCTTCGGTCTACCTGCCGCACCATCCGATTGGCGACATTCGAGTTTGACGCTGAGCAGGTACACGACATACGTCTTTCTTAAAGGCACATAAACGAGAAGGCGCATATAAAAAAGTATGTCAAATCCCTTAGCGGAGTTATCGCGACATGAGTTTTGTAAAGTTTTGTTTTAACTGGCTAGCCAGCGGCGTAGTGTAGGTCTCCGATTGTAAATATGATTAGTAAGTTTAAAGGATATAATTTTTAAATTTTTATTTACTATAAACTCGAGAAAACTTCTCAAAAATAACATAATAATAGAAATTGTAAATAAAAATAACAAAACGAACAAAATGGTTAACAAAATATAAGTATAGAAAAATTCGTTGGTAATCTTATAGTAAACATTTTTAAATCTAAACAGGAACTTTTTATTATTAAACTCAAGAAGACTTCTTAAAAATAACATACATTATAGAAAATGTTAATGGAAAATAAGAAAACAAACAAAATAGTTAATAAAACATAGGTACGACAAATTTTTTGATAACCAAAAGTAAACATTCTTAAATGTAAACAGGAACTTTTAGGTAACTTGAATTTAAAAAAATAATCACCTATTTTCTTACTTTGCCAGTCGCGTAACTAAGTCTACATGGACACACAGTGGGCACCTGATAATTTAAAATGGAATAATTTGACAAGCCATTTTAAATATCTACTTATCTTATGCTCGTAGATTGAGAAAGATGTGAAGAAACTCTTGGTAATACTTTTTGTTTTAAAAAAGCACAAGTTTAAACCCGAACAATAAATACATATTTGGGTGATTTTTTGCAGTTTTTTTGTTTGGTATCGAGACACGTGGTAAAAATTCATTATTCACAAATAAATAAATTTCTGGAATTTTTTTGGAGGCTACTACAATTTTTTAGCTAAACCTGTGCTCACCTGTAGTTACGTGCCTGCTAAATACTCTACCTGATCACATGTAAACGGCTAGGCAGCCGGTCGAGCAGTCGGTGACGTCATCGCTTGGTGAATTGGAATTTCAAGCGATTCACTCGATTATTAAAATCGCTCGAGTATCAAGTACTCGATTATTAAAATCATCGGTTTTTCCCAACACTAGATAAAACATCAGGGGTTGTTTTTGTAAGTTTTAGAAGTTTAGTCTAGAGTTGTTATTAAGGAAGAACAGTTGATTCTGATTTTAAAAAAAATTATATCCTTTAATTTTTTTAAAATTTACAATCGCCGCTGTCTAGCCAATCAAGACAGAACCCATGTCGCGATGAATCCACTAAGGGATTTGGCATAGCTTTTTGGATGCACCTTCTCGATTATGAGCGAAAATCGGTTATCAAGTGGAAGGCAACAATTTTTCGTTTGAATTTATAACTAGAGTAGTACTTCCTATCGAGCAGTCTTTACCTCGAGCGATCACAATACCAAGCAGCACATTTCGGTCGGCGTCAAGCGAAGCTCGGATATCGAGTGAAAGATACTAAGTAACAAGCGACGATTTTCGCTTGAATTTATAATTCGAGCAGTTTTTTTAATAATCGAGCGATGTCGGTTATTTCAATAATCCAGTACTCAAGCGGTTTTTCTCTCGAGCGATCACAATACTACTTGAGACCAAGCTATGAGCTATGAGCTTATTTTTTTATTGTTGTTGCTCAGAGCGAAACTACGGGGGGGGGGGGGGGGGGGGGGGGCAATGTTCATCCCCCTCCTGTGTCTACAAAGGGGCCTTGCACAAATTGTTGCCTCCAGACCACATTTTTTGAAGTCACTCCTCAATACACACTCCGTATCTTTTTTAAGTTTTGTGTCTTTGCAGAATTTGATGAATTTTTCAGCGTAAATCCAAGAAAATCGCTAAAGGATAAAAAAAATAAGTAAAAATTAAAGATTAAAACACATATAAGTGTTTAATCTTTATAAGAGGACGTACTATATTCGTGAGACGTTGCAGATGGTGTGTGTGATCTGCTGGTGATTATTTTCAGTGAAAAATTCTTCATAATTCTGCAAAGACACAAAACTTAAAAAAGATACGAAGTGTGTATTGTGACGTAACTTCAAAAATTTGGCCCGGGGGCAACAATTTAATTCAATATCAATCTGCTGTCGGAAACTTTTCTTTTAGTTTGTAATTGTCGTTATTTTTTAACTGTACATATTACATACATTCATTACCAAAGGGAGACCCAATTTGGAGATATTTATGACACCCCAAATATGTTCATAATTTAACCCTTTCGAAGGCATCTCATTGCCCACGGCAGTCGAAAAGGAAGGGTTGCTTTTCGTTAAAGCGGGCTCACTTTAATCAATTGTATACGTACAGTTCTGCCAAGATTCGAATGTGGATCGTGACGGACCGATTGCATGATTGGAAAAATATGACCGTAATAATTTGTCAAATTTTCGCTATGTACTCCCCGATTCAACTGTATATTCACATATTATCTACACATTCGCCCATCCATATGTGGTTAAGCCTAGTACTCCTCGAACTTCATTATTTAAGAATTCTTTCATCCGGAGGACTTCATCCTTATGGAACGACCTTCCCGAGGTCTTGTTTCCCAACGAGCATAACCTCCAACTATTCAAAACCAACGTGGATCGCTTTTTGCGCACATGCACCATACCCAGAGTGCCTTAAATGATTTTCCTATAGTGCTTGTGTTTGATCATAAAAAAACATGGTATCAATTTGAAAACTTCCCATATCGGTTCCAGTAAATAATATAGAGAATTTTATTGTGAAGGGAGACGCTTTTAAATAATATTTGCATATCAGCCTTCGTGATTTAACCTCCTGGGAGGGGTAGATGTTACCCTTAAAATCTTAGATGGGAGGGGGTGTCAAGTTGTACATGACTTTCAAAGTCATTTAAATCTCTTTAAAATAATGTCATAATTTAGTAGTTTCCAAGAAATCACGTTCCAAAAAATGGACGTAATTAGTAGTGCTGTGATCGCTCGAGCGAAAAACCGCTTGATTACTCGATTATTGAAATAACCGCCATCGCTCGATTATTAAAAAAACCGCTCGAGTAATATATTCAGGCGAAAATCGTCGCTTGTCACTTATTACCATTCACTCGATACCCGAGCTTCGCTTGACGCAGACGAAAATGTGCCGCTGTAATGTGATCGAGTTATAAAACTGCTCGTATACAGTTTTTCGCTCGATAGGAAATACTCTAATTATAAATTCAAGCGAAAAACCGAAAATCATCGCCTTTCACTTGATACCCGATCTTCGCGACGCCGCGCGCCAACCGAAATCTGCTAATTGGCGCTTAGAAGGCTGACACGACATACGTCTTTGTTAAACGGAACATAAGAGAGAAGGTGCATACAAGAAAGCATGCCAAATCCCTTAGTGGATTCATCGCGATTTGTTTTGACTGGCTAGCCAGCGGCAATTGTAAATTTTTAAAAATTTAAAGAATATAATTTTAAAAAAATGCGAATCAACTGTTCTTCCTTAATAAACACTCCTAGACCTAGACTAAACTTCTAAAACTTAGAAAAACAACGCCGGGTGTTTTATCAACACATTTTTCTTAGTCATAAAAAATTCAAGTGATTAATCGCTCGAGCGATTCACTTGATTATTAAAATCGCTCGAGTGTCAAGTACTCGATTATTAAAATCATCGGTTTTTCCCAACACTAGTAATTAGACCTTACCTCGACTGAGATTTATGGTTTTTAGTTTATTATTTAAAAAACATTATTGCGTTGACTCCTCTTTTAGTAGAATGATTAGGAGTCCGTATGTAGTCACACCAGAAAATTTATCTGAATGAACGTGAATAACTCGATTTTAGGAACTCTAACAAATACGATATGAATAATTATCTGTTATTTAATAAAAATGTTTACCTATTTACTGTTCACAATTCCTTTTATTGGAATTGTCTTACATATCCTGAAACTTCTCCTTTGCTCAATTTCTAATGCTGTTTAATAACGATATAGTATTCATAAGTTTACAGCACTGAGGAATTAATTCTCTAACACCCTGATATCCACAATCAGAAAAACTACGTCCACCATTTATTCCCAAAAAAATCAATATCTCCTAGGAAGGCTTAGCAAAAAACTAGTATGTTTAATATTTGTTTTTGTTAGTTTATGAATCATAGTGGATGAAGCATACTACTATTAGCCTTACAATATTTTCATTCTTAAAAAATATTTAATAAAATCTGAAATAACACCTATACATGCGCTCTTTCCCACGACCTAATGCATCGCCAAGTCAGGCTATTTTCTCTTGTCGTTCCAATTCACTCAATTTGACGCTAGAAGTTTTAACGAATTTACTTGTTCTGACTTTTACTTTTATTTTTGCAATTTTATTTATATCTTCTAAAATACTGTTAAAATATTAAATTAAGAAAGTCTTATTATTCTTAAATATTATTATTTCTTATATTTAAGGAACTACATGAAAACGATGTACATATAGTTGATATTCTATTCTGTGATCGATTTCCCACGCAACCAAAAATTCTGCTTTGAATTATTTATTTAATAAATATTATTTTTTGCGAGCAGATATAACGGAACCGACGGCGTCTCCTGAAGTAATTGGGGCGATGTCGCCCTGCTTGAAACCAGCAAAAAATAATATTTAATTTCGTAGGATCCCATCACAGAATTGAATATCAACTATAATAACTATTAATAATGCGAGGCGGCACACCTGAGATACAAATATGGCGCCAGATTTATGGCTCTACTTAACATGGAAGGTCCTAACTGCCAAATCTGATCAACTTCTCCTTGAACATGAAACGCGATTCCAAATCTCCAGGTTTGAGCGTGTGTACAAATTTTGGCTTATACGGATAAAATTTATTTATTCTGCTAGTCTCTTACTAGCAGAAGCTCTTGACACGTTATCTTGAACTGTCTTCTTTATTCCTTCCAATGAAATTTTTGGATTTTCCACAACCGCTTGCAATAATTGTAATTGATTTTCTTCAGTAAGTGTTCGAACTGCATGTTTCTTCTTGAAATTATTTTCGACAGAGCCAGTATTTTTAAATTTATTGACATTGCCGACAGTAACGTTGCTAATAAGTTTATTTGGGTGTCTAGTATTAAAAATGTCGGCAGCCTCGCGATGCGTCTTATAATTATCGCCAACAATAAGAACTATCTCAATTTTTTCATTAACAGTCAGTTTAATCATCACTATTATTGTTTAAAGTAACTAAGAAACGGAAAAACCTTTTTTTAACAAGAAGTTCACGTTTTGAAACAGAAATTATAATTGCCAAACTGTCACTGCTAAAACGCCTATTCTGTTAAAGATTGTTTCACGAAAAATGGATACGACTTAATGATTTCCTGGGTAGGTCCCATTGTGTCGACTTGGCTTGGCAATAAACAAGTGAAGTATGAAGGGACGGACTAAGGAAAACAAGTAATGATATGATTATATTAATGTAATAAAATGAAATAACATTTTTTTTAAATATTACTAGTCATATTTATTTACATTTATAATGTCATTCTATAGATAGTTCTGTTTCGCTATCGTTATCCTCATCAAAATTAATTATAATTGGATTGATTATACGATCCAGACGAATATACGAATTTTCTACAGTTATTACGTGACGGACTGAATTTTTCCAACTACCTGGGGGAATATCATTAAAGCATTTTCGTATTAATTCTACAACACTAGAACTTAAAGTTGGAGAAATATTTTCAGACCTAACCAGTGATTTTAACTGGTGCCACATATGCTCTATGGGGTTAAAAATGCAATAATATGGTGGGAGCCGTAGCACTGTATGTCCAATTTCTTCTGCCAATGTGTCACAAACATATACTTTTTATACAAAATGTCTTTAAAACTTCTAAAAGATTTTTTTATAACTTTCTTCAAAATATATATCATTCGCCGCCATGTAGTTCTGAATCTACAATTTTGTATTATTTGAGCTTGGAGCTTTATGTAATTGGCGACTGTGATAGCTCGCATTGTCCATTACTATCACGCTACTCTGAGGAATGTTTGGTAAAAGACAATTCTTGAACCATTCCTCAAAAACTAACAAATTTTACCACAAAAAGATATTTAAATATAAATTAAGCAACCTAACCTACCTGATGTGCCTACATTTAATTATAATTATTACAATCCGGTCCTTTCCACATAATATTAACAAACGGTCATAAATAATGGGATGGTCCTAGGTACTTTTACTGCAGTCATTAAGTTATATCCATTTTTCGTGAAACAATCTTTACCAACAACAATCAATTGTTCAAAGCCTACTTATCCAGAAATACTTATTACCAAATCTTTACGACTATTAGTTTTGTAAATATAGCCGACGTCTTTTATAAATTTTAAACCCGGTACTTTTTGAAGCCACCCTGTATGTCCAACATACAAATATTCTTGTGCAGATTTATTTTCTCACCAAGCAGAACTTTTTAGGAAGAGGCACTTTTTTTCGTAGAGTTAATAATTAAAAAGGTTCCCATTTGGTAAGAACTTCCGAAGATACGATGTATATATTCTTGTATAACTTCATTTAAAAGTCCATTACTTTTAAACAATCAAATTTGTAATTTTAATTAATTATTTATTGCTTTAAAATTTTTGCATAAAACTCCTTAAACGTCCGATAATGTTGCAAGTTATGACTGGCCATTAAAACGTCAAGTAGGCATTAAATTACTGCCTTTTTAAACATAAAATTAAGGGAATTGGAAATAAATATACGGTAATAAAATTTTCACCGATTTTTTAAAAACCTACGACAATACTGTAATAAACACACATAATGATACGTTCAGCTTCTTGAACAATGCTGTCATAAACATACCTAATGATATGGTAAAATGTTCGGGTTTATTCTATGTTCTACAAAGTACTGCAAACAAAGTAAGGCTATAAGGCCATCACGCTACTATAAGCGCCTTCAGCAGACCCCATCGATTTGTAAGCGATTTTTAATCGATGACGTAACGATGCGCATCGATTTGTAATTCTGCTGAATGCATATTTTTAACATTTGAATTTCAACTTGTTTGTTTGGTTAGGATCCCGCGCTCGAAATCGTTCAATTTAAGGAATTCGTCAAGATATTCTGGTTCTGTAAGGAACAAAACAGATAATACATTTTTAACAAATTAAAGATATAAGGCATAAACATTTTAGGAATAGAAACTCGAGAAAAAATTGTTTCCTAACCCAACAAAGCGATGAAACAAATCGCTGTCAAATCACTTTTTAAATTCGATGGAAAAAATGGAGCCAAATTGGTCATCGATTTTTTTCATCTCGTAATCATCGTAATTTCATAGAGGTGTCGGATATACAGGGTGTCCTAGAGAAGCGCTATATATATATTTTTTTTTAATCGACCGTTTTAAAAGTGGGGTAACAAACATTCTTACTCACAGATCAGTCCGCGCTACTGTATAACATTTCACCCAGAGCCAATGGCAATGTTGCCACACTTAATGTAGAACTTAAATTCTATATAAAATTATAAAAATAAATTATTTTCTACCTACTTGTATTTATTCTTATACCTAAAGAGCGAGGAACTCCAGGCACAAACACAATTAGTTTTTTCTTCTTTTTCATGGGAACAGTCCTGGAAACACTTTATGTACACACAATAATAGTGAAACAGAACCGATAGTTAGCTTTTGAAAGTACAATAATACATATTATACTACAGATTATTAGATTTTATTACACGCGACGAAATTTGACGGTCAAAAGAAACGCGTCAGTAAAAACAATATTCAAAGATTATTTATGGACGGGCAAGATACACGCGTAAATCGAAAAAACAGAGCGGATTGCTGATAGTGTGTTGGTGATCGACGAGACACAACGTATCCGATCGCTGGTTGGTCTCCAACTAACAGACGCAAGCGTGCGGCGCTATATGAAACTACTTCGCTCGGCCGATGTAATGCGTCAAGAGGTCATTGGCATTTAACGTAGTGACGTACGTGGCTATTACTATTCCATATGTTTTTTCGGGTTGTTTAAAACATAGTCCATCGTAAATGTTCTTCAATTAATTGTACAAAAAGGTATTACAGAATGGAAAAGTGTTTAAATTATTTCATTTTGTCTAAAGCGTTTAAGGTGTACATATGACATCACCGGCCAGAATTCCTTGCTTGCTTACATGTATCGCAGTGCCACACAGGTGTTTTTCTGGATTGACGTCAGGTCACTTCTACTGCTGAATGAATTGAAAGCGCCATTTATGGCTATGTTTCTTCAATTTGTCTTTATCTCAGGAATTGCCTGTTTAAATATAATACGTCATTTCCATAACAACGTGTATTTGGAACTTCTTGACGTATCTAGGGCTCTAGATTACCCCCTTAAAAATATTGCCCGCTAATTTCGCGACACCCTGTATAACCAGCCTTTTATACATACTGCAGTTTAAAAATGAACCTATACACATAATTTCCTTAGATGTTCGTGAAGAGTGAATACGATATTAACAAGGTCAGAGCTCCCACTTGACAGGAACGAAAATGTTTCAGATTAACAATATTCCAAGTTTAAATTAAAGGAGGTTATATAAATTTTAAACGATGTTTAATTTGAAGACGGAATTAACTAATTCCATTTTGGGCGATTCTTCAGTTCTCGCAAGTTTACAGTACCTTATGCCAGAATCAAAGATTGGGTAGCTATTCAGGCACCCTGGAAGCACTGTTCCAGAAGTCTTTGATTAAAAGTAATAGATTGATGTTCAAAACGTGTGTGAATAGTAAAAAACGGTGTTCCCACCAAACTGAACATCAACTAAAAGGTCCATGGTAAAAAAGTGACCATAGTAATGAGAGAAGGTCGTTGCTTCGCTTTCATAGTACATACAACGATCTAAAAAAATGATGGTCGTCGTCAGCTCACGGCCGACGCACAGATCTAGCGGAATTACTGAAATATAGTAATAGATTTGGTCAATGTTAAAATAGGATCTATTACAATTGTAATATACTGACAACCCTGCCTGGGAGTCGTGCATGTGCGAATAAAGCGAATCACGTTAGTTTTGAATTCTTGAAGGTTATATTCATTGGGAAACACGGCCTCAGAAAGGTCGCTCCACAAGGATGACTTCCTCCAGATGAAGAAATTCTTAAATAATGAAGTTTCAGGAGTTCTGAGCTAAACCATATTGGATGGGCGGCAGTGGTCCGTCATGAATTTCTACTATTCATCGCTCTAGGTGGAATTAAGCGGGCAAGGTTAATCGAACATTTGCCATGGAAATATCGGTAGAAGAGAAGCTGTCGAGGTTCAGGCGGAATCCTGTAGCCGAGGAGTATGCTTGCGCGCAGAGCTCCAGACATTCTAGTGATGTTTGATTCTGGGATTTATGATGTGTCAAAAGTTGTTGAAGTGTATAGAACGTTTTGTTCCGGAAAAGTACACCAAGTTTCTGCGAAGCTGCCTTGGAGACTGCCACAACGCAGTTATGTCAGGACATATTTCCTCTCTAATTCACGCCCAGCAAACTAATGGATGAGACCAGTGGAATTGCTGACATAAGTATTCAAGAGTGTGTATACGCGAGTTTCGGTGAATAAGGATGTTGGAGCATCAACTGAAAGTGAAAGTGACGACGATGAAATTAATGATTCACACATAAAAGACATTAATGAAGCATACAAAGAATTCAAAGACATTGCACACTGATATCCAGGCCATCTGAGCGAGTAAGAGTGAACGAGAACGAATGCTCACGTGGTGTAGACGGATTTTAAAGTGGTCTGCACCACTTGAGCAGTCAGTTGGTCTGATCCCGGCTTAACATGTCATAACAAATCGCATAGCCTGTTAATTGAGTAAAAACTCTAATTGTAAAAAATTAATTAAGTAACAGTAAGCAAATCACTCTTGTTTTCAATATCAAATTATGTAGGTACATTTTAGTTTTTATTAAATAACTGCGATTTTGGAATGGCCTATATGTAATATACATGTTTAAATATTTTAAATTTATGTATTTCATTTTCTCCCTTCAACGGAGATCTCCATTCAATGAACACTTTATGCCGTATGGCTGCCGTCCGTTTCACTTTAACATTGTAAAATACTGCATTTAATCTAAAATAACGAATGATTATTCCCCTTTTTAGCAGTATCTTTCATTAATTTGGTCATATACTGCTGCTTTTAAGCTATTCTTTCGGCTTCTGTCGGTGCTGGACAATATGCCAGTACCCGTTCATTTTAATTCAAATTGTCATATATGATACTAGAAATCTATCTAGGATGAGTGAACGGGGGGTGCGGTACAAGGGGGTAGCTATCCTCTCTGAATGACCAAAATTGTCAAAATATAGTCTAGCTAAATAAGACCCTCCCTAGTTGCAGTAATACTTAATTGACCAAAAAATTCTTGCTTGGAACTTGTAAACGAAACATTGTTAAGGCAAATGTGATATTTTTGAGAATTTACCGTCGAATCACCCTCTTACAACTTGATTAAATTCGCAATGTTATAGTTTAATTAGCTTTAATTACACTGAAAAACAAACTAGATAGTTTCGCGGTTTAATTAAGTCGTAGCTATGTGAGTGATGTTACCTATTTCGGTTTTATTGATTTTTAAAATTCCCCGCATCTGCTTGAATCTGGGATTTAATTAAGATATTACCTCCTGTCTTATATGATACATACGTCTTATGAACGTCTATATTTCATGTTATACGAAGGGGCTTTGTCTCTGAATGGATTAAAATATAAACATGGTTGGCACAAAATATTTCATTAAAAAATAAGTTTTACATTAAATTATTTAAAAAAGGACTCTTTATTGGCTACACTTACCAAGAGGAGAAGTAAATACTCATAAATGAACACAAATAACTGTAAATAGCTGTAAGAACATAAATATAACTTACATTTTATAGCTACAGTTCTGTAAGCTTTTTGCTATCTAGTGGGTTTTGGAAATATTTATTTCCATCTTCAGGGCAAGCTAGGTCAATGATGATAGCAGCTCATATACCGAGTGATACATCGTTAAGTTGAATATGGGAAATCCTATGTTATTGTTGAGTTGGCTGAATATTGGTTCCCATGAACATTTTATAGAATTATAACTTCTTGATGATGCTGACATGGTAAATCCATGTGCAGAGTTTCACAATATTTTATTATTGGTTTTTCTTAGAATTACATCACGTATTTGGCGTATCTCGGTAAGAGATACATCTTTGTTCCTATCAAATGTTGAACCTCAAAATTCCGCCTTTTCATATTTAAACCGTGAGAAGTTAGGAGAAAATTACGTTTTCTCGAAAACGGTTAGGATTAGCGACATGAATGAAGAGTATTTTTTAGTCAATAGTTAATAGTATATTAAGATACAAATTGCACAAGACATTTAGAGAACGACCCGTGAAGCGGGAAGTTTTCTAAAGTACAAATGCTCTAATTGTCTTATGAACCGTGTATTTTATAATACTTTTTCTATTTGGGTCTTTAAAGTCTGAAAAACTTTAAAACATATAGTAGATTTTTTCCAATTGAATTAATATTTTCTTTTTGGGTTGGCAATACTTTTACAATTTCATAAAATGTTACAAGTATCATATATGCCATGATAGAAACAATTGAACAACAACAAAGCTTCTTGCAATCCGTCATAATTAAAAATAAATATATTATTAAAGTTAATAAAAATGAGTCAGGAAGAAAGTTATACTCCGTCAGAAATACGAGAAATTGCAGAAAAACTTTTAAAAAGAATTGAGAGAACTTTGAGTTATGGTGCGAGCAGAACGAACGAAAAGAAATATTGAACAAAATAATAAATAATACTATTGAACAAAATATTGTGTCGACACAGAATCTGACAGGAATAACAATTAATGCCCAGGAAATGTCTACAGTAACTATAAATATCGATACCTTCATCGAATAACATTGTAAGTGACATATCTTGTTCTTACAGGAGAAGACATAACAGGTTCGGGTATATTACTTTACCCTGATACTACAGGCAAAATACCAAAATAATCAGATACAAATGGGATGAAAGAGGCATTAAAAAAAAAAATAAGTCATAAAACCAAATTTTAGGTTTGAAACATGAAATTTATTTTGAACTCTGAAATAGGTCAAAATGTCACTTAAAATGTTATTTGATGCATGTATCGATATCGAAAGAAGTTTATACAGTGAGTCCCAGAAGAAATGTCTAAATTCATTTAAAATTCAGCGGTAAGTTTTTTCAAAAAACGCTCGTACCCGTCGATCTTGATTTTTTAATTTTTTTTTGTGGTAATTTCATGTATACAGGGTAGCTCAAAAATAAGTTACGACCATCAACTTCATTTTTTCAAATGAAAACATATTGAAACATATTCGAAAAAATTGAAATTCTATGCATGGTTGGGTTTGGTGATAAAATACGTACTCAAATAGAAACAGCCCAATTATTTAATGAAATCCATCCTGATCGTCCTCCCATATGTCAAAAGATGGTGAGTAGAATAGAGGCTAAGTTTAGAGAATTCGGTCATGTTAGAGATTTGCCTAAATCTGGTCGTCCTACTCGAGATGAAAATGAACAACTTGACGTTTTGCTTTCCTTGGAAGAAAATCCATGTACTCCCCTGTCGCACATTGGGGCCGATTTACACATGCCGAAATCAGTTGTTCACCGAGTAGTTCAAAAGCACAAATATCACCCATACAAAGTTATTCCAGTGCATGAGTTATCTGAAGATGATTTCGATAGGCGAAGTGAGTTTTGCGGACGCATGCAAAATATGTGCAATCTAGATAATAATTTAGTAAAAAATATTATTTTTTCGGATGAAGCTATATGTTCTATTTGAATGGTAATGTGAACAGACAAAATTGTCGATATTGGGAAACAGAAAATCCGCATTGGATGATAGAGGTTCACAGCCAGTACCCTAAGAAAATAATTGTTTGGTGTGGAATCGTACGCGAAAGAGTAATTGGTCCATTTTTCTTTGAACAGTCTTTAACTGGACAAGTATATCTCGAATTTCTCCAACTAGAATTAATTCCAGCATTAGTGGCTTGATTTCCGAATCCATTGGATCCAGACTCCCCTGACGAAGAACTGATATTCCAACAAGATGGTGCTCCTCCGCACTATGCGGCCACTGTGCGCACATTTTTGGATGAAACATTTCCCAATCGGTGGATTGGAAGGAGAGGACCTATCGAATGGCCTGCTAGGTCGCCAGACCTAACTCCGCTGGACTTTTTTTGTGCGGTTACCTCAAATCAAAAGTATTTGTTAACAGGCCAAACAATATGCAGAAGTTGAAAGAAAGGATCCGAAGAGAAGTGCGTGTCATAACTCCGGAAATGGTTGGAAACGTGCAAAGAGAGTTTATTGATCGTCTTGGATATTGTCAAGCCGTAACTGGCGCACATTTTCAACATTTAATTTGATTTTGTTGTGTTTTTTTTTTAATTCTTTACTTATAGATATGTTCAATCCTAATTTTTTCAATAACTGTTGAGTTTATGTATATGACATGGTACATGAAACATGCTTAGAATTCAATGCAAAATTCAAAAATGAAATAAAAAATATATGTTTTCATTAATTGAAAAAATGAACTTATTTTTGAGCTTCATGAAATTACCACAAAAAAAAAATTAAAAAATCAAAATCGACGGGTACGAGCGTTTTTTGAAAAAACTTACCGCTGAATTTTAAATGAATTTAGACATTTCTTCTGGGACTCACTGTATAAACTTGTAGTACTCTTTTCAACTTGATGTCTTCATATCCCGGAGATTTCCCACATTTTTCCGGACACCCTGTACATTTGCCTATATGGAATATATAATGTCAAGAAATTGATAACATAAACTTTTCTCATTTACGAGAATACGAAATCATTAAATTGTGAAAAGTTATAACTTTTAATGACTCTACAAATTTAAACTTCTTTTTAACGACCTTTATTTTTTTCTTAATCGTTTTCTTTATTATTTGTTATATTTCTTTTCCGTTCCGTTACCCGCAGGAAATTTTAAAATATAATTTAAATACAACATTAGCGTTAAAAGAAGAGCGTACAGTTAATAATGGGCATTAATGAACTTAGGTATAGCCAAGAAATTGCATTAAAACATCACTAATTCATTGGGATTATTTTCTTTTTCTTTTTTTTTTGCTTTGGCATGTCGGCCAGTCGCATTGGGATTATGAAGTTACTTTTAAAATAAAACAATGACATCCATTTGGGTAATTTATTTTCTCCTCGTTTATGATCAAACACAAGCACTATAGGAAAAATCTTTTAAGGCACTCTGGGAATGGTGCCTGTGCGAATAAAGCGATTCACGTTGGATTTGACTTCTTTTGAGGTTATATTCGTTCGGAAACATGACTTCAGGAAGATCGTTGCATAATGATGATGTCCTCCAGATGAAAGAACCCTTAGATAATGAAGTTCGAGGAGTACTGAGGTGAACCACATATGGATGGGCGGCAGTGGTCCGTCGTGTATTTCTGCTATTTGACGCTCTAGGTGGAATTAAACGTGGCGGAATAACATAACTAAATACACTGATTTTTTCAACCACTCTAATTTAATTGACACACCACACTAGAGAAACAAACTTTGAACTGAAATAATTTTAAGATTGGCCATAATATAAATATAACAGGGGTGATTTATGACACCCTGGTTGTTTCTTAATTAAGTGCTTATGATTTTACGACATAATTATAACTTTGGATTTATCTATTTTGACCAGCTTTTGCCTGAAATTCGCTTGTGTGTGTCGCCAAACAGAAATCCTTTACTGGACACAACTCTTACATCATCTCCTGGATGTTTTTGTTTAAATTATGAAAGAGGACCGAAATCTACGTTTAGTGATATACAACACTTTCCGACGTTTTGTTCCTTAAATTGACCATCTCCATTAAAATACCCCTAGTACGTTGTAATTTACTTTTTTTTTAAATTCGGCATAATTTGTGAAACTCAATGCCTCTTTTAAAGGTCTTAAGAAAGTGCTTTCTTTCAAAGCGCTTTAAGGGTCAATTGTATTAATCAAATAAAGTACTTGTACTTCACGCTAAGTAGAAATTTGATACAAGTATTAGTTTGAAATAAAAAAAATAGTATAGTACGTAATAACAACTAAAGACAGAAATAGCAATTATAATTGAAAAATCTTCACAACAGTAAATTACAGGAACGTACTAGGGATATTTTAATGAAGATGGTCAATTTAAGGAACAAAACGTCGGAAAACCAGTAAGTGTTGTATACCATTGAACGTAGATTTCGGGCCTGTTTCATAATTTAAACATCCGTATTTAAAAAAATGAAGTTGATGATGTTGACCGAAAGACTAAACATCGCATGAAAGATCTGATGATGCCATCTTCTGGAGAATAAAAGTAGCAATGAGAAAGTGAATTTTTTGGACATCTGGAACAAACCCGAACAAACTCAGGAGAAACTAGAAACTGAAACCAAAATTTTAGATATTTCCAAATATTTTGAAAGCCCCTGTATCTATCCTTGATTTTTTGGGCATATTGTTTGGTCCATAATTACATAACTTTGCTCTAATTTAACCGACTTCGTACCGTTTCAGAAATCCCAACGACGGTGATGGCCGTATTTGTAACACCCTCTATAATATACCTTCCTATAATTTCCGAAGAAAAAAAATTGTTGTCGCAGTGTCGCACAAATACTGCTTGGGCCATTAAAACTTTTAACTTAACAAGTTAATGACCTTGTAAATAAAACTTTTAGCATCAGTTTGCCGAGCCGGGATTATTGATGAGCCCGAAAGCTTCCGAACACTTTGCCTAATGTTATTATCATGTTTTGAGATCAGGGCTTATTGATATATATGTATGAAAATTCTTCTCTCAACTATCCGAAACGTAATTAGGCTTATTTAATTAGACTGACAGGCAACTAATATGGCGTATCCCCCCATAAATTGAAGTTTCGTGTTTACACAGACGTGGCTACATAATGATACAGAAACGTTTCAAAACGCTATCAACTCCACGTCTTATCGAACTTTTAATCTCTTCACTAAGTGCTTAAGTTTTAAGGCATTTTATTAAAATGTTTTGGACATATTCAATTTAACTTTTTATTACTCTTGTTTGTTCTTAGTTACGTATATTAAATGCCTTTTTTATTATATTTATTATTTTTTCTACTCCTATGTAGTAAAAACCTACTTTTACGTAATTACTGTTACGTACAGTGGCGGCTCGTGACCTATGATAGAGGGGGGTTCACAGGTATGGTGAAATTATTTTAAAAATTTTATTTTTGTGTAACGACCAAACAATTACGTTCTAGGCGTTTTAAATGTAGCAAGAAAAAAGTAATAAGAAAATGCGTTAGGTAAAACATATTTCTATTCATTTTTTAATTTTACACAAGGAAATACCACTTTTGGAAAATAAGAAAGGTTTTCTTAGTGTGTATATGTCGGATCTTAACGTCGTCGCATGCAACCCTCGTAACAATATTTATACAGTCCACTACTAATACTACTAAAGTCATCTACTAGCTATGAAGAAAACCGAATGATGTCTAATGCCACTACGCCATCTACGGCTACAGCATTAGGCGCAACCAAGACGAGAACAATAGTTAACTGTTTTATGACGAGAACGAATCGAGCAACGAAACTGACAAGTTGGCATTCTTCATATTTTCAGTGTTTTTTAGTTTAAATCCTTAAATAAAATGGTTTAAAATCATATGGAGTATCATTTATCGACCCTACACAATAGTGCTAAAACGTAAAGTCCATTCTTCGGTTCTTAATTGTAGAAAATTGATCAATAACAGCCTCATTAGGTTTGGAAGACCCTCTATAAATTCTTTTTCATATATTTCATTTTCAAACTTTCTAATAAAGTCCCTAGATTTACCCTTTGTGGTCTGCGTTAAATTAATTTCGGCTTTAGGTGTTCCCGCATTCTTCACTTCAATTTGTTGCTCCAAACTCAAAGAGCTAATGTTATTTCTTAAATAGTCCACCGTCAACTATTCATTTTAACTTAATAAATATATAATATTAAAATATTAAAACATACACGCTCGAATTTCTAACTAGATGCACGAACAGACAACAGCGCGGTGCACACAAAACTGTGCGCCTTTTCCATGTTAAATCGCCATAGCCCCGCTATCCTCTGCTGCCACCCGCCACCTGTTACTACAGAGAAATTGCACTACTTAATCGCACGTGCGAGCAAGTCTCGTCATAATCGTCATTTACCTCGACCGAGGCACGGTTGCCAGATCTATAAAGTTGGTGGTTTGACGGGATGATAAAATATTAAGGAGGGTCGGACTTTTTTAGTTTGACGGTACGATAAAATATTAGGGAGGGTCGGACTTTATACGATAAATAATATTCAATGAATATAAATTAATATTTTTTATTCGTTTTGTTTTGGGGGTGCACGTGCGCATGTGCTCCTGTGGGAGAACCGCCATTGGTTACGTAACATATATATATTACGTAACAGTTCCACAAATCACATTACCCGTGACATGCCAAAACCGTTAATATTTTCAATAGATTTTATGCAAAGTCGGCTGTGAATTCCATACACATATAATATGAAAGGGGAGACAAAACATTCCTTTCATAAAAAAACATTTATTTACAATCATGCACAGTTCTACAGTTTCAAATAAGTTAGAAGAAGATGGCTTTAAAAAATGGCAACGCTCTGTACACGTTTAGATAATTTCGATCTAACGTTAGTCATAAATAGGTAATCATTGTAGGTATTTTTTACAGAAATTCAAATAATATGAAAAAGAAATCTATATATTTGCAATATTTACTTAAAATATAGAATGAGCTACACTATTGCTTAACCTAAAAAACATAACCTCATTAATCAAACTGCCCGAGAAAAGGAATAAGTCCTAAACTTCAGGGTTATACACGTAGTATTATTGATAGCACGTTGCCACGGTGGTTTCCCTAAAACATTGGAATTTCATGTTGGGAAACTATAATTTACATTTGAAAATCTTGAGAAAGATGATTTTGAAATGTGTCGCTTTTGGAACCTTATTATGAACACCCTATATAAAATACATAACCATTATTAGATTCATAGTATCTTTAGACCCCTTGTTATAAACCTCACCCAGTCCCGTGGTTAAAAGAATTATTTTTGAATGTGGTTTTGATTTCTTTCCAGGACTCCCAACCTGTTTTTTTTTAGTTTTTAATTTTTATCTCTTAAACTACCAAAGTAAATTAAATAATATTTTAGGTAATTATAGGGGACACCAATACGAACCTAAATATGCAATAAAATACTGGGTGTCCCATTTAAAAAAATAACTTTATGTTGTAACACTTTTTTGGGCCACCCTGTACATGGAAAAATATTTTCCTGAAATTCACCCTCTGATATAGTATACAACGGCATATGAATGAAATTCCTACCTTAATTCGTATTGGAAGTATGTAATCCTGACTATTACTTGACTCAGTATTTTAGTATTTATTTGATTTTACTAAATCTATTAGAAACCCTAGCTATAGTTATTTGTAAGTTATGTTTTGGCTTTGCTACTGCGTCACGTTGGGTATCGAATTCAATGAACAACTCGGCAATTCTCGCGAGTTACCTAATCCTTAAATAATATAGCGTCCCCATAATAATTTTAAACGTTTCTAGTATAATAATAACCTTAATTGGTCTTTATAATTTCGTACGCCCCCTAAATTGAATTTTCGTGTTTACACTGACGCAGCTTTTATAATGATACAGGATCGTTTCGAAACGCTATCAACTCCCAGGTCCTATCAAACTTTTAATCTCTTTACCGAGCGCATAACTTTTTAAGACTTTTTATTAGAATGTTTTCCACCCAAAATCAATTTGGTGAATGAACAGGTCGGATATATTGAAGAATTTATAGCTTTTTTATTAGTTATAAGCAGTCATATATTATGTAGCTTATTAAGTTTATGGAGAAAGCTGGGCCACGTGGGCGTAGCTTTTTCGAAAAACGTAAGTCGTAAACGAAAGTTTCAATTTAAATACGTGGTCGGTTCGGGTAATGAAATTTTGATAATGCCTGTTTTACTTAAGAGATTCTTTAATAGGGGATGAGCGAGTATTGCTATGAAATGCTTATTACAGGTATTATAATAGTATATTAAGTTTCATAAGACATCATCTTAGAGCACGCGTTTAATTTAGAAACGACCGAAGCGAAGCGGGGGGTTTTCTAAAGTACAAGTGTTCTAATTGTCTTATGAACCGTGTATTTTATAATACTTTTTCTATTTGGGTCTTTAGAGTCTGAAAAACTTTAAAAAATATAGTAGATTTTTCCATTTGAATTAATATTTTCTTTTTGGGTTGGCAATACTTTTACAATTTAATAAAATGTTACAAATATGCCATGATAGAAACAAATGAACACAACAAAGCTTCTTCCCACCCATCATAATTAAAAATAAATATATTATTAAAGTTAATAAAAATGAGCCAGGAAGAAAGTTGTACAATTTTTATAAATCAAAATTTATCATTAATTATTTTACCAATGTTAATAATAATGAGTTTCAATATAAATTTACTGGTTTTAATCAAGAACGGCGCGTCTGACGAGAAAAACACAAGAAACCGTTTCATGTAGAATTAACCAGGCTAATCAGAAAAATATTCATATGGAAAAATGTCCGTGGCGTACCATCTTTTTTGTAAAAAATATCCCATCACATGTTTGCAGGAACGCCTCTGGTGGAACAATTGAATAACTTTTCTAACTAAAATTTGTGGTTCTATATCCTATTAACACATACCAAAATTGAAACTAATATCTAAAGTACTTTCGGAGATATTAAAAAATAACCATTTAAAAAATAAAAATTCAACACCCTGTAGCAAAAAAATTAAACCGTTGCGGACCTATGTTCATATGAACTTTTCTTTATAAAATGACCTAAGGAATCACACCCTGAAATATTAGCGCGTCATTAAGGAACACCCTGTATAATGTAATATGTATAATACTATATTGAATTAAAAATAAAAATAGTACTTTATTGAATAAAAGTTTAGAAATAGAGCATAAACTGGAAGATATTTTTATTATTTTGAGGTTATGTTGTTTTATAGTTGTGACTAGAAATTAGTTGACGGACACCATCAGTATGTTATATATTTTCGAGTATAGGTATTTCAGATAAATATCTAGTAAAAATGATCTATTTGTAAGGTTAAAGGTTAGTATTTTAAAGTTTTCTATAAAAAAGTTCTCTCGAATCCATAATGCCTAGAAAACTAATTTCAACGAAATCGAAGTAGGCCTAAAATTCGAACCCTACTTGTTGACAACATGAAAAAAATAAAATTTCAGTTTCATAAAGTGGTAAGTTATTCAATTTTTTTTGTATTTCATAATGTAGCCATTATGAAACCACCCAAATAGAAAAAGTTACATAAGAAGGCACTCACGCTTTTCGATTTCTCGTATACATATCTTATGGGGCATGGCAGACAACAGCGCGGTGCACACAAAAACTGTGCGCCTTTTCCATGTTAAATCGCTATAGCCCCGCTATCTCCCGCTGCCACCCGCCACCTGTTACTACAGAGAACTGCACTACTTAATCGCACGTGCGAGCAAGTCTCGTCATAATCGTCGTTTACCTCGACCGAGGCACGGTTGCCGGATCTATACAGTTTGATTTGACGGGATGATAAAATATTAGGGAGGGTCGGACTTTTTTAGTTTGACGGTACGATAAAATATTAGGGAGGGTCGGACTTTATACGATAAATAATATTCAATGAATATAAATTAATATTTTTTATTCGTTTTGTTTTGGGTGTGCACGTGCGCATGTTCTCCTGTGGAAGAACCGCCACTGATCCCTGCGCTACAAAACTAGACGCACGCTGACGTCATGTCGATTCTGGAGTTCAACGCATTGTGAATTGGTCATACCGATATACATAGTTAATTTTATTTTTAAATAAGACAATCTTTAAAATGTGATGACATAAAATTATATTAACACGAATCCTTTTCATTACCTTTTAAATGTGAAACCATCCACTACACTATTAATGGTTATAAGACACAATTTGATTGATGATTGATTATATTCTTTTGTTTTAGATTGGATTGTACGAGTCATCAAGCCAACCTTAGAAGGTAAGTTATAATGGTGGCCTTTACTAAAACGTATACTTTCTTATTATAACTCAATTACTCTTGTTACTCAGAATTCAGTGATGGTTCACAATATTTATGATACGCTTAATGCTTGGCATTTGAAGCCCTATTGATTCTAACAGAAGCAGCAATAAATCAAGAGACGCATAAAAATATTGCTTAAAAAGTCTTTTAACCACAAGAACACACCTTTAATTTTTACATGTTAGAATAATAAACTATATTTATCTCATTAAATAATTAATACAAATATTCATAATGAGACTAATTACCATCGACCCTCGTTGGAATTATTAATTATTTTCGTCGTAAAAATCTAATTAAAGTTTATATGGGTTTAATTAGAAAATGTAACCTTTTCAATAATTATTTCCCGCAAATACTTAGATTAGCTTCCAAGGATGCAAATCAATAACATTGCGTTTGAATTAGAGATGCGGTACTCGTGTTGTGATCGTTAGAGCGAAAAACCGCTTGATTACTCGACAACCGACATCACTCGATTATTAAAAAAAACCGCTCGAATTATCTATTTAGGCGAAAACCGTCGCTCGTCACTTATTATCTTTCACTCGATATCCGAGCTTCGCTTGACGCCGACGGAAATGTACCGCTGTAGTGTGATCGAGTTAAAAAACTGCTCTTATATTCGAACAGTTTTTGCGCTCGATAGGAAATACTCTAGTTATAAATTCAGGCGAGAAACCGAAAAGTATCGTCTGTCACTTGATACCCGACCTTGGTTCTAGGCGACGCTCGAGTTTGACGCTGAGCAGGTAACACCCCATACGTCTTTCTTAAAGGCACACTAACGAAAAGGTGCATATAAAAAAGGATGCCAAATCTCTTAGTCGAGTTATCGCGCCATGGGTTTTGTAAAGTTTTGTTTTAACTGGCTAGCCAGCGGCGTAGTTTAGGTCTCCGATTGTAAATATTAAAAAATTAAAGGATATAATTTTTAAATTTTTACTATAAACTCGAGAAAACTTAAAAATAACATACATTATAGAAAATGTTAATGGAAAATAAGAAAACGAGCAAAATTGTTAACAAAACATAGGTATCGACAAATTTTTTGGTAATTAAAAGTAAGCATTCTTAAATTTAAACAGGAACTTTTAGGTAACTATACATGAATTTAAAAAAATAATCACCTATTTTCTGATTTTGCCAGTCGCGTAACTAAGCCTACATTTTTGAAGGGCACACAGTGGGCACCTGATAATTTAAAGTGGAAGAATTTGACAAGCCATTTTAAATATCTACTTATTTTATGCTCATATATTGAGAAAGATGCGAAGGAAAATAACTCTTGGTAATAGTTTTTGTTTTAAAAAAGCACAAGAATAAACCCGAACAATAACTATATATTTGGGTAAAAATTCATTATTCACAAATAAATAAATTTCTGGAATTTTTTTGGTGGCTACTACAATTATTTAGCTAAACCTGAGCCCACCCGTAGTTACGTGCCTGCTAAATACCCTACCTGATCACATGTAAACGGCTAGGCTGCCGGTCGAGCAGTCGGTGACGTCATCGCTTGGTGAATTGGAATTTCAAGCGATGTACTCGAGCGATTCACTCGATTATTAAAATCGCTCGAGTATCAAGTACTCGATTATTAAAATCATCGGTTTTTCATAACACTATTTATAACTAGCGTAAAAGTTACATCCACCTAAAGTCACCCCAACCGCTACACGAATTTTATAATGTGGGATGCCGACGGTGATTGGCTATCGAATAGGAACAATATCGATTCCGACAACCACCGAATACCCTCGCAGGTAGTACTCTATCTCGGTGTGAAAATAATACTTTTGTACTCGTATTCGGTACTCGGATAAGTACTCGATTCTTGAAAGTTCTCGATTATTGTGTATTCGATTCTGAAAATCCAATCCAACGGAATCCAAGCCCACATTTCCGTATCAGTCCGGGGATTATTCTGACTATTGCAAATCAGAACACTTCAAAGCAACTGCCCATGCCTCTAGTAGTTTGTAAATATTTCTGACTACTCTGAGTACTCTGTGAACGAAATTAATAGTAGAATTGTTAATGAGTAATTTTTTCTAATTATGTATTAATTGTTTATTTTTTACTGTGACCTTGTTCTTAAAGAAAAAATCCAAAGTCTTCGCTACCATTATAATATGACATGTTGGTATAGTAAATTATATATTTTTTTAATTAATAATAATACCCTTTTAAATAAAAAAAAATAAATAAATAATCAGAATGAGACTAATTAATATCGACCCTTCTTTGAAGTATTCATTATTTGCGCAGTAAGAAAAAAGGTAATTGAGGTTTAAACAGCTTTAATTAGAAAATTTAACTTTTCCATTTCAGTCCCCTTCCTAATTTATATCGTCTTCTTTGGCCGCGCGCTGACGGCGATATTTTCATAATTGAAGAACTAAAAATCTGAGAGTAAAAAACGAAGTAGTAACGGGTGTAATTAAAATAAAAACAATTGGTATTACAACAATATATTTAAATCCAGCAAAATTAAATTAAATATTCATTTTTTTTCAAAGCCTACTTATTCTGTCGTAGTACTAACAATTACGGAGATACCCTATAAAAGTGTCGGAAGGTCTACGCGCCACGCCATCCGATTGGCGACGTTCGAGTTTGACGTTGAGCAGGTACACGACATACGTCCTTCTTAAAGGCACATAAACGAGAAGGTGCATATAAAAAAGTATGCCAAATCCCTTAGCGGAGTCATCGCGACATGCGTATTGTAAAGTTTTGTTTTAACTGGCTAGCCAGCGGCGTAGTTTAGGTCTCCGATTGTAAATATTAAAAAATTAAAGGATATAATGTTTAAATTTTTATTTACTATAAACTCGAGAGAACTTCTAAAAAATAACATAATAATAGAATTTATAAATAAAAATAACAAAACGAACAAAAGGGTTAACAAAATATATAGAAAAATTCGTTGGTAATCTTATAGTAAACATTTTTAAATCTAAACAGGAACTTTTTATTATTAAACTCAAGAAGACTTCGTAAAAATAACATACATTATAGAAAATGTTAATGGTAAATAAGAAAACGAGCAAAATAGTTAACAAAACATAGGTATCGACAAATTTTTTGGTAACCAAAGTAAACATTCTTAAATTTAAACAGGAACTTTTAGGTAACTATAAACATGAATTTAAAAAAATAATCCATTTTTTTATTTTGCCAGTCGCGTAACTAAGCCTACATTTTTGAAGGGCACACAGTGGACACCTGATAATTTAAAGTGGAAGAATTAGACAAGCCGTTTTAAATATCTACTTATTTTATGCTCGTAGATTGAGAAAGATGTGAAGAAAATAACTCTGGGTAATACTTTTTGTTTTAAAAATGCACAAGAATAAACCTGAACAATAAATACATATTTGAGTGATTTTTTGCAGTTTTTTTGTTTGGTATCGAGACACGTGGTAAAAATTCATTATTCACGAATAAATAAATTTCTGGAATTTTTTTGGTGGCTACTACAATTCTTTTAGCTAAAACTGTGCCCACCCATAGTTACGTGCCTGCTAAATACTCTACCTGATCACATGTAAACGGCTAGGCAGCCAGTCGAGCAGTCCAGTCGGTGACGTCATCGCTTGGTGAATTCGAATTTCAAGCGATTCACTCAAGTATCAGTACTCGATTATTAAAATCATCAGTTTTTTCCAACACTATACATTTCGATATTGAATCCGCAAATAGGAATGTTCCGAATCAACAGGAAATTTAATTTAGCAAGCTCCCCGTTATATTAAATAACAAATACCCTCTTTAAAATAAATAACACCCCTTTTTAATTTCCCCTACCCTTGTGGCCGGTCATTTATGAAGCGGCGGATATTTGCAAAAATCGATCTGAGCGCTTGCCGGCTTCACTAATTACAAACGGCGTTTCTAATTAACGATATATAGGAAATTGTTCTACAATACTTTGAAGTGGCAGCCCCGATCGCTATATATATACCCATGATGGATTTAATTAATTAACAGATTACTAATTAACTCGATTGAGAAATTTCATAATGAGAAATTCCTTTAATGCACTTTTAATATCAAAGGTTCGCTCTTTATATTAAGGGTTTTTTAATTTCTTCAATTATGGATATATTGCCGGCGGTATACTGTGTACATAGGCGGAGCAATAGGAATTTTGATTAATATTTCGCAACAGTAAAAATGGTAAAATTGCTATTATAAAACATATACGTATTTTATATACAGGGTGTTATAGAAATGTCTTAATATAATACAGTGAAACCTCCCTTAGGTAGACACCTACGGGACCGTCTAAATGTGCCCGCCTAATAGAGATGCCCGTGCTTGGGAAATTTGTTATTAGGTAATATGTAAATGAAAAATTATTTCTATGTATATGTATGTACAAATAAACATAACATAACAAAAATACACTAGTTTTAGCTAGAATGTAGTACTAAACGCTTGATCACTCGATTATTGAAATAACCGACATCGCTCGATTATTAAAAAAATCGCTCGTTATCTATTCAGGCGAAAACCGTCGCTCGTCACTTATTATCTTTCACTCGATACCCGAGCTCCGCTTGACGCCGACGGAAATATACCGCTGTAGTGTGATCGAGTTAAAAAAGTGCTCGTATATTCGAACAGTTTTTCGCTCGATAGGAAATACTCTAGTTATAAATTCAGGCGAGGAACCGAAAAATATCGCCTGTCACTTGATACACGACCTTCGGTCAACGCGCCGGGCCATCCGATTGGCGACGTTCGAGTTTGACGCTGAGCAGGTACACGACATACGTCTTTCTTAAAGGCACATAAACGAGAAGGTGCATATAAAGTATGCCGAATTCCTTAGCGGAGTTATCGCGACATGGATTTTGTAAAGTTTTGTTTTAACTGGCTAGCCAGCGGAGTAGTTTAGGTCTCCGATTGTAAATATTAAAAAATTAAAGGATATAATTTTAAAATTTTTAATTACTATAAACACGAGAAAACTTCTCAAAAATAACATAATAATAGAAATTGTTAATGAAAAATAACAAAACGAACAAAATTGTTAACAAAATATATAGAAAAATTCGTTGGTAATCTTATAGTAAACATTTTTAAATCTAAACAGGAACTTTTTATTATTAAACTCAAGAAGACTTCTTAAAAATAACATACATTATACAAATGTTAATGGAAAATATGAAAACGAGCAAAATAGTTGACAAAACATATGTATTGACAAATTTTTTGGTAACCAAAAGTAAGCATTCCTAAATTTAAACAGGAACTTCTAGGTAACTATGAATACATGAGTACATGAATTTAAAAGAATAATAACAAATTTTCTTATTTTGCCAGTCGCGTAGTTAGGCTCAGTTGAGCCTAAATTTTTTAAGTGCACACAGTGGGCACCTGATAATTTAAAGTGGAAGAATTTGACAAGCTATTTTAAATATCTACTTATTGTATGCTCGTAGATTGAGAAAGATGTGAAGAAAAATAACGCTTGGTAATACTTTTTGATCGGGTTAAAAACGCACAATAATAAACCCGAACAATAAATACATATTTGGGTTTGTCCTGGTTTGTTCGGGTTTCTTCGTGGGTTCGGGTAAATTTCTCGGATTTTTTTTGGTGGCTACTACAATTTTTTAGCTAAACCTGTGCCCACCCGTAGTTCCGTACCTGCTAAATACCCTACCTGATCACATGTAAACGGCTAGGCTGCCTGTCGAGCAGTCGGTGACGTCATCGCTTGGTGAATTGGAATTTCAAGCGATTCACTCGATTATTAAAATCGCTCGAGTATCAAGTACTCGATTATTAAAATCATCGGTTTTT